>CM069903.1:172674566-173874566 GCA_036172215.1 Camellia granthamiana | reverse complement strand
GCTCAACACACACTCAAGCATAGAGCTCCTTAAGGAAGCAAAATTTGTCCTTTTCAAGGACATCAAGGAGAGGGGGTGGCCCTCTCCTTCTTGAGACTTCAAGGCATGCTCTTCACCACTGAAATCCCTCAAGATTTCAGTGGTGAAGAGATCCTATCACCAAAATCTCGGATCTCTCCAAAATAGCTTAAAAAGGGACCCTTTTCAAGGCCTAAGGGTGGTCAAACCTCCCCAAACCACAAAACACTATTAATGAATAATAAAGAGGACTTAAAAACAGAGATTTTATGTGTTAATCACTAAGCACAAAAACTGTTTTAAACTAGGTAAAAACAAATTGCAAAAATGGGGAAAAAAGTGTAAGTTTCTCACCCTTGATGACTACCTTCACAAGAGTTGTTGGTGTTGCCTCCTTGAGCTCAAAAACCACCAAAAACTCCAAGAACAACCTGCTGGAGCCTCAGTTCCAAGAAGAAAGGTGGGACACTAGGTGCTAGTGTGCAAAAGTAAGCACAAAACACCTAGTTTGCAAAGAGAAAGAGAGAGATATAGAAGTTATATCTATTCTAACCCTAAAAACCAGAGCTTCAGCTCTCTAACAATGGCTAGCACTTGTAAAAATTCTAACCTTTTGCCAAGAGGAGAAGCCTTCTCTCTTATAGGCAAAAGCTCACAAGCTTGGCCACTAAGCAAGCTCATCCCTCCATACACGTGTATGGAGGGGAAACAAGTTGCATACAGCTGTGAGAAAATATCTCACAAAGCAAGTGCACAGTGGTCGGCTGGGCAAATTGGTCATTTCGCCCAAAACAGTGCCGACCGGCACAAAAGAGTGCCGACCGGCACAATATAGTGCCGGTGACAACTACAGCCAGCCGGTGGCCTCTAGCCCCAGCCGGTGGTGTGTGGGGATGCCTCAGAAGGCATTCCCTGCCCCTCAAAGGCAAAGCACAGGTGTTTGGTGCAAAACCAAACACAAACGGTCGAGTCTGGAGGTCCTGAGGCACGGCACGCGAGCCGAGAACTCCGGGAACTCCAAACGAACACACACATGGATGATCACCGAGTGTTCAAGCGGTGACGTCCAAGTCTTGAGGACGGTCAAAAATGGGGTGTCTACATATACCCTGGAGGAGATGATGGACTACACGATCGGCTGGGACTCGGAGCCCTTTAGAGACGAGGGCGACTACACCGAGTTCATCCAGGCCTATCTGATGCGGCCTCTGACCGTTGCTAGTCGAGCTGAGCGAGAGAGACCTGCAGTGCCAGTGACCAGAGCAGGAGCACCGAGGGCACCTTAGGCCCGTAGCAAGAGTGGGTCCCGGAGAGGACAGGGAGTCGGGTGGCCAGAGCTGCGCACCACCATGACATGCCGAGGGCAGGGTGGGGAGATATACCAGATACCCACCGCTCCTCCTCCGGCTGATCACGAGCTCGTTGGAGTTCACGGCTCGACCCCAGTATGCACTGCTATACTTTGCATTATGTACAGTCATTTTATTTCATTTTATATCCCGCAGAATACTAATGATTTCAACACTTTTGCAGGCTTCCATCGAGTATACTAGACAGTCTCTGGAGCTGACGGCTTCCGTGATGGGGATGCTGTAGCGGAGCATCGACCTGTTGACCATCTACGGGATCCCAGTAAGTTCCTTCAAACTTAGTCTCGAAACTCTGCATATTCTGTTCCACACATGATCTGATGCATCGTAATATTAATACGGCACTTGATACACAGTACTCACAGCACTGATACACTGTAACTCACACACTGCTCACAGCATTGCTCACGACATTCATACACTGTACTCAGCATTGCTCACGGCATTCATACTCCACTTTGTATAGGATAACTGATGCATTTGCTCACTATTCTTTCCAGGCTCCCTTCCAGATTCTGGCCACAGGAGGTGCTCCAGCTGGACTTTCTGTACCTGCTCAAGGGAAAGGGGGAGTTAGGCGGGGGATGACGATCCACAGCTGAGGCAAGCACAGGCGTACCCGTGCTGAGAGCAGCTCACGAGAGCCCTCCCCCGATGATTCTGACGAGGAGGCAGTGTCGTCCCAAGGTGAGGCCGGAGGCAGCTTAGACTCTGACTACGGAGCCGGCGGTGGTGATCCTGGACCTTCGTCCAAGAAGAGGACCAGGACCGACTCCCGCACTTGAGATGATTGATACTGATCCAGACACTGATGCCTTTCTTTTTCTTTGCTTTGTTCAGACATTTCGTTGCTTTTTTCCTTTTTTGCTAGTAGTTTAAAGCACATTGTACTGCCTCAGGCAGGTTTTACTTTCTTCAAAACTATGTACTTTTGCAAAAGACATATGATGAAATGAAACAGCTATTTTGTTCAAAAAGTGTTACATTTGTACATTCTATGCATCGTATCGCATTACATTATGATGTAAATGAGATTGAACTTTGTTTTGAAAACCAAACGCTCGAATTGCATCAATCAGGTAGTGAACCAACTAACGACAAAACAACTCAATAAGCAAAACAAAGAATTCGACAAGCTAACCAAGTGTAATTACAACTCGATAAGCAAAACAAAGACTTAAAGAATACGAATTACAACTCGATAGACAAATGTACAACAACTCGATAAACAAATTGAAGTAACCCTGGCGTGACTTCGCAAAATCATCACTGGAAGACATTGGAAGTGGTACCAATCACAAATTCTTAGCATATTCAACATATAGATTGCTCATAGAACAAAAGGAGAGGCCATCGGCCAAAGGAAAAGGCCATCGGCCACAAGAAATGGCCATCGGCCAACATTTCTAGCCGATCAGCCAAAAAAGATGGTCAGTCGGCACTATTTTTGGTCGATCGGCCAAAAATGGCAAGAACCTTCAGAATGTTGACACTTGTCTTCCACTCAACACCTTATCTTCTACAAAAGCCTCAGCTTCGTAGTTTTCCTCATTTCAGCTCTGATTTGCACCAAATGGAAGAGTTTCTTGTCCAAAATCTCACAACTTGGACTGCCAACTTGGATGGCTCGGAAAGGCTAAATTTCTGGAGTTTCGGCATATATGCACTATTCACTTTGAGTCGCACCCCGCTGCATTTTCTATTCCTCTATGCCGCGGCAAGGTTTTGGAATCCGGTAACACACGTCTTTAGCTTTGGCGGACAGGAGATGTGTCCCACTTTCGAGGATTTCCAAGCTTTAATGGAATCCGAGCGCGATGAAGAAATCTTGCCTCAACTCCAGTTCGGCCACGTCCAAGCCTTAGGACGGATGTGCAGCCTTACTTTGCACGACACCCGGTCATTGATTCACGATGGAGAGTTGGACATTCCGAGCTTGGCTTGTCAGTTTTCTGATGCCGGTGACCGCGACGACCATCATTGGCAGGGTTATTGGCGACATGCGCTTTGTTTGTGCATGTTATCCCATTTCTTACTTGCTCTAGGCTTCGGTAGGTTTAGCACTCGTTTGATCGAAGTTGCCGAGGGCTTGAAAGAGGGCAAAAGCTGCATCGCCATGACGCTAGCCGAAACATTGATAGGTTTAGACGCTTTTCATCGTCGGGAGACGGCTAGGTTTGCAGGGTGAACACTACTATTGCAGGTAATGTTTCCCACCCCATCTCACATATACTGCTCACATCACTCGGCCCTCAGGCTCATTTTTTTTTCTCTCAAAACCCTTTGCTCACTTTTTCTCTCAACGTACACCTCTCTATTCTTTAATCTCTCATTTTTCATCCCTCCCAAGGTATGGTTGATGGACAAATTGAGAGTGGTGGACTCATGTCCAGTATATTCAGCTCGCAGCTATTCTTCCCGGCGACGTCTAGTCGATGCTCCGGATGAGGAATGGTGGTATGACTGGAGGTGCAGTTTGTCCGCAGACCGCATTGCATGGCGCTGCCCTTGGCTCAATCTACCAGCGATGAGCTACAGTATGACTCGCCAGCCGAGGATCCAATTGATTGGAATTACAAACTGCGTGTTTTACTTTCCGTTCTGGCTCCGGTGCAAGTTCGGACATGATCAGACTTGCCCAGAAGAGGGGACTGAGTACCCTGCTACATTTCTGGTCTGAGGCGCGCAGCTAGCTCGGTATGCCACAGCTTGGAGGACGAGAGAGCTTCTGGCCCCCGCTCCCATTTTCAGCTGCACCCTTTCTGATGAGTGCATAGATTGGCTCAATGAAGAGGCACAGACCAGGCCCATTTTGGCATCAGAGGCTTCGACTTGCTCTGGAAGGGGACACAGGAACACCTGACTATGCCCCAGATTTATTTGCTTTAATCAGAACTTTCAAGTTTTCTTTGTGAATGTAATGAAAAGCAACTTCAATTTGTATTCAAGAGCAAGAGAACTCTGTATTGAAATCAATGAAATTGAAGGTTGTGGTACTGAAAATTTTCCATTTGGTCCAAAAATGGTCTAAGTTGTAAAAAGATTAATTTGAGCAAAATCAACTTTTATTAAAACTTGTCAAAACCATTTTCGATATGGATCAGAACTGGACACGCTTGAGATCTGTCACTGAGATGCACAACCCCAGATTCCAGCAACTGGAAAGTTGCCCCTAGTCTGAGTAGCACTGCACTGGAGATCACAACCGAGCTCCTGAATGCTTGAATAGACAAAGATGACCAAGCATGATCAAATGGACAAAGTTGATCGGGGAAGTGTTTATGGCTGGACTTCAAGATGAAGTTACTTACGTATCCCAAACATGGGAATCAAGCCTTACGTAGTTCGGCTCAGGTTCACTCATGTATTAACCCTCACCTTTTACGCTCTAACTTTTGCCAAGGCCGCCCTTTGCAGGTTTTCAACCTTGCGAGCTCAGTTTTTATAATTTCAAATTTTTTGTGCTCTAACTTTTGCCTAGGTCGCCCTTTCGGGTTTTCGGACTAGTGAGTCACTCAGGGAAAATATTTCTTCAATTTGTCCATGTTGATCGGTTGGGAGAACTCTAGGCCATCTAGGTCCATCAGAACGACAGCTCCACCCAACCAGATAGACTTGATGATGTAAGGACCAGTCCAATTGGGCCTGAACTTGCCCCTAGGGTCGTGGATGGGAGCTTGGTTGTCTTTGAGCACCAAATCTCCTTCTTTTAAATTCCTGGACTTAACCTTCTTGTTGAAAGCCCTGGCAATTTTGCGTTGATAACCCTGAACATGGTATAGTGCTTTCAGCTTTCTCTCATCAAAGAGCATGAGTTCTTCGAACCTGCTTTGCTACCAATCTGCCTCAGCTATCTGACACTCAACCAATACTCGCAATGACGTAACCTCAATTTTGATAGGAAGAACGGCCTCCATCCCATAAACCAAGGAATACGGAGTCGCCCCAGTAGAAGTTCAAATTGAAGTTCGGTAGCCCCACAAAGCAAATGGCAACTTATCTGGCCACTCCCAGTAGGTTTCCACCATTTTCTGCAATATGTGTTTGATGTTCTTGTTGGCGGCCTCAACTGCTCCGTTGGTTTGCGGCCGATATGTAGACGACTTATGAAAAGCCACGTTATACCTCTCCAGTAAGTCGATCACTTCCTTCTTGAGAAATGATCTCGTTCGGGACCCCGTAGCAACAGATGATGTTGTTCCTGATGAACTTGGCAACATGCGAAGCCTTCAACACTGCATAAGACTGGGCCTCAACTCACTTTGTAAAATAGTCTATCGCGACCAGAATGAACTCATGCCCATTGGACCTCTTCGGAGTGACAGCTCCAATCACATCAATCCCCCAGACTGAAAACGGCCATGGCGAGGCCATGTTGTACAGCTTTGACGGCGTAATGTTCATGCGGTTTGCATGGATCTAGCATTTGTGGCATCGCCGGACAAAACCAATACAATCCTCCTCCATGGTGGACCAGTAGTAACCCTGTCTAAGGATCTTCCGGGCTAACATCACCCCATTCATGTGCGCTCCACACTCTCCTCCATGGATGGCCTCCATCAGGCGCTTCGACTCTTTGGCACCAATACACAGCTTATGCATCCTGAGATGACCTCTCTTGTACAGTTTTCCCTCGCAGACGATGAACTAAGCAGCCATTCTTCGAATTGCCCTCTTATCTTTGGCATTTGCCCTTGGTGGATACGTCTCTTCTTCCAAGAAGTTCCAAACATCGTAATACCAGGGGTTCTTATCTTGAACCTCATCCATGGCAGCAATCAACTCGTAGGGCGGCACAAATTTCTGGCCAATGATGATCAAACGCATCCGGACTCCAAAAGGGATGTCTATCATAGAAGATAGAGTTGCTAGTGAATCTGCGAACCTATTGTTCTCTCTTAACAGATTAGTGAAGTTCAGCATCTCAAACCAAGGAATCAGCAAGTCGAAGGTCTGGTGGTAGATTCTCATCTTTTCTTCTTTGACTTTCCAATCTCCTTTAGCTTGAGATACAACAAGGTTCGAGTCCGCGATGACGTCCAACCGTTTTGCCCCTAGTTCTAGGGCGGCTTCTAAACCAGCAATACATGCCTCGTACTCTGCTTCGTTGTTTGAGACTTTGAAATGGAGTTTGAATGCTAGGGGTATGCGGGAATTGTCGGGCGCTATCAGCAACACTCCTATCCCATACCCATATTGGTTTGACGCTCCGTCAAAGTACATCATCCAAGTTTCTTCTTCGACATGCAGAATAGCCTCGTCTGGGAATAGGTACTCAACTGCTTCATCCCCGTCCACTAGGTGATCGGCTAGGAACTCCACTACCGCTCTTCCCTTTACTGACTTGCGCGTCACATATTTCATATCGAATTCGGAAAGCAGAAGCAACCAACGGGCTAGCCTACCCGTAAGTGTTGGTTTCTCGAAGAGATATTTGATGGGATCTAATCTCGAAACTAGTATTACAGAGTGAGCTAACAGGTAGTGCCGCAACTTCTTGGTAGCCCATACCAAGGCCAAACAAGCCTTCTCCAACGGAGTATAGCGGGTCTCATAACCCAGCATCTTCTTGCTCAGGTAGTAGATAGCTCTCTCCACTTTGTCCTCAGACTCTTGTGTTAGCATGCAGCCCATTGTAGTTTCAGTCACTGAAAGATACAAAATCAACGGTTTCCTCGGCTCAGGCGGTGACAACACGGGTGGGTTCTGTAAGTATTGTTTGATCTGTTCAAAAGCAGCTTGGCATCGGCAGTCCCATTGGAACTTCGTTCCTTTCTTCAGGAGACCAAAGAGTGGTTCACAAGTCAAGGTTAATTTAGTAATAAACCGTCTTATGAATTACACTTTACCCAGAAGCCTTGCACTTTCTTTTCAGTCCTCAGTGGTGGCATTTCTAAGATGGCCTTGATTTTGGAAGGGTCGACTTCAATACCTTTCTGTGTAATCAAGAACCCCAGCATTTTCCTTGCTGTAACACCAAACGTACATTTCTAAGGAGTCAACCACAACCGAAACTCCCTGATCTGTTGGAAGAACTTTTGCAAGGCGGTGTAGTGGCCTTCTCTTTTCTTGGACTTGACAATCATGTCGTCCACGTACACCTCAATCTCTTTGTGGATCATGTCGTGCAATATTGTGGTTGCAGCTCGTTGATATGTAGCTCCAGTATTCTTCAGCCCAAACGGCATCACCCTATAACAATAGGTCCCCCACGGGGTGGTAAAAACAGTCTTCTCCCGGTCTTTGGGTGCCATTACAATCTAGTTGTAGCTTGAAAACCATCCATAACGAAAGCAACGCATGCCCGCAGTGAAGTCCACTAACTCATTGATATGTGGCAGAGGAAAGTCGTCCTTCGGACTGGCTTTGTTCAAATCCCTGAAGTCCACACATACCCGAATTCTACCATCTTTCTTCGGTACTGGAACTATGTTGGCCAACCAAGTTGGGTATTCAGATACCAGCAGGAACCCTGCGTCAATTTGCTTGGTGACCTTTTCTTTGATCTTGATAGCCCAGTCTGGGCGGATTCTTCTGAGTTTCTGCTTGACGGGTCGGGCCTCTGGGTCAAGAGGGATCTGGTGCTGTACAATCTCAGGATCGATTCCAGGCATGTACACGCAAAAATATCTTTGAAATCTTTTAATAAAGCGACTAAGCGCTCGCGCTCCTCTGAAGACAACGTGGACCCGATTTGGACCAGTCGCGGGTCCTTCTCAGTACCGACATTAATTTGGGTGATTTCTTCAACCAGCGGTTTTACAAACCTCTCATGCTCTTGTTCTAGCAAATATTTCAAAACTGGAGAAATTTCTTCCTCGTCGTTTTCATCGAAGTTTTGAAAGTCTGAATTAATGAAATAAATCAAGGGTACAGAAAAGTAATCGAAGGCCACAGCCGCACAATTCTCATTAAGTACTTCATCCAGTCCATCTGATTCCTCTGTTACAACAGACTCAAAAGAGAAAGAAAAAGATGACCTGGACAAGACTGTGGCATCCGGGTTATCACTCCCTGGAATACCAAACTTAGACTCAGATGAGCTGGAACATGATTCCGACTTACAAGACTCGGTGGAATCAGATTTCGGCTCACTACCTGACCCGGTTCTGCTCGATAAGAGTCCTTCCTCGTACTGCCAGACGAGGGAGGGTGCGGCGAATGCATCCAAAATACTTGAAGGTGGGCTCGCAGCCATTTCATTTCCAATCATAGACACTGAGAGATTATCCCCTAAGCGCTCATGTACGATCGGAGGATCTGATAGTAGACAAGCCAGTGCTACCCCCATTTCAATCTCGGTGCTCTCGGAATCCAGTTCCTTACACTGCTCAACCTTAGCTGATGGGTCTGTCTGCTCCTCGGCAACATCATCCCCGGATAACTGCAAGTCGAAGAAGATCTCAAATCCCGGCAGACGCCTTTTCTCTGCGTTCAACCATGGCTCTGGGAAGCCGTAGAATGGAAAATCTTCCCCCTCCCAGACAAAGCGTCCGTTCAGGGTGCCTTGGATAGGCCGATGCATTAACTCAAAATGCTTCCCGGTCTGCTTGGCTCTGGCTCTACCAACCATTTCTTTACCTTTTCTCACCCAGTCCTCTTTGGTGGGCAGATAACCCAGGCCAAAGGTATGCGGGTTGTGCGGCACTTCGGCCAATACTACAATGCCCTTCTGGCCACGTTTTCCTAGTCCCATCCCAGGGATGTGCTGAAGCTTGTTCATGAGGTAAACTGAATGTACGCTAACATACAACCCCTTATCAGCAGCCAAAATGCTCTGTATGACCCGGGCCTCAGCTAGGGTAAATCCTGACAGGAACACATCCTCCGTGCCATGCTCGATTTCCAGAATCAGTGTAGACCCCTCTGGCGGCGGATGGATTGCCGAATTCCCAAAAACTATAGGCACCCTCTTCCCGTGGGGGTATTTCAACATCTGATGTAGGGTGGAAGAGACTGCCTTTACCTAGTGCAGCCACGGCCGCCCCAAGAGTAGATTAAAGGTTGCGGGAACATCCAAGACATGAAGTCAATCTGGTGTTGTCCTGGACCAACCTGTGTGTGAATCTTCACAGTCCCCATCACTTCTCTGCTAGTATTGTCATAGGCCCTTATCACCTGGGCAGTAGGCTCAAAGTCCGTGGGCTTCAACCAGATTGCATATGCTGTCCTTGACGGGCATACGTTAATAGCGGATCCTGTATCGACAAGAACTACCGGTATCCATTTGTCTCTGCATTCCATAGAGATGTAGAGAGGTTTGTTATGGTTCGCGCCCTCATGAGGCAGTTCCTTGTTAGAAAAGGTCAATGTCAGGCAGTTCCTTGTTACTTGGGTACGATTGGGGAAGGTCATGCAATGAGCACCCCCGCTCGCCCGATCAAAGATTGGCCACTACTAAACATGATATTTTGTTTTTGAAAACACATGCGTTCTTATTCCAATTAATTAGCTAATCTTACTACGTGATGTGCACAGCAAACAAGTATAGACTATAGGGGTGGGCGCGGGTCGGTTGCGGCCACGGAACCTTCAATCCGCCATCCGTCCACCAGATTGGCGGATTGGAGAAAATCAATCCGCATCCGTCCGCCAATCCGGCGGATGTGTATTGAGCGGATTGGCAGTTTGGCGGATGGATGCGAATCGGTTTGGCGGTTTGAAATTTTATAAATTTTCAACATAGTTCAACTTGTGCACTTCCTCAAAAAAAAAAAAAAAAGTATTACAGTCAATGACTTAAAAAAGTATTACAATTACCGTATGCCTCATCCAAAGAAAGAAAGTTTGAAACTTTAGAATATTACAATCATTGCATGCCTCATCCATATATTACAATCACAGCATGTCTCATCCACATAAAATATTACAATCTGTGGTTCTTAAAATATAAAAATAATGCAAACCACCAAAACCATGAAAGAGTAATAGTAGAGATTGTATATCTCTGTATTGTTACATTTATATATGTTTTTGAAAACAAAAACCAACCAGCATATATCATATTTTCTATTTATTACTTTTAGAGTTAGATTTAAAAACCAAAAAATATAGATAAATAATACGTTTATTTTTTTCAATTCAAAAAATATATTCAAGTTGAAAACTTTTTTTCAACAGAATATTTAAACTCTTTTTCAACTGAAAACACAAACAAAATATTTAAATAAATTAAAAATACAAAGTCTTATAAATTACTAAGGGTGCTCGCGGTTTGGCGGTTCGGTTGCGGCCAAAGGAACCTCAAATCCGCCATCCGTCCGCCAAATTGGCGGATTGGAGAAAATCAATCCGCAACCGTCTGCTCGTCATCATGCATCCGTCCAAAATGCGGCGGATCGGTTCAGTTCAGTCAGTTTTGGCGGATCGGTATATCCGCTGCTCACCCCTAGACTAGATCGCCTAATTTGGAACAAAGCATCACATATTTGTTTGTTTGAAAACGGTTTGAAGTTTGCTACTCGCAAGTAGGCTAAAATGCGGATTTCGATGAATTGTTCCAATTCAAGCAATCCAACCTTCACCCACAGGCATTCAGGCACCTCATGGCAAGCATGCTATCATGTTAACACTCACATACATGCAAGATGCTAAAGCATAAACACTTACAGTGTACTCCGAGCCAAAACAAGAAACTAGTTAGTAATCATGCATGATCCTAGTTCATGTTGAGATGGCTAATGCAACACATGCAAAATGCAACTAGAATAGGCTCGGCTATTCTTAGATGGCATATGAGGTAAGACAACTCGATACATGTATTCAAATAGGAATTGAAACACGATGCAGTTAGTATGATGCTTTTTAGCTTGGTGCATGCAATACAAATGGATGGATGCAAACATGCATAGCATAAGGATGCTAAATGAAATATGCCCTAGAACTAACCATTGTAAGCGGTTAAGTAAAAGGGAGAAAGAAATGGGGGTTGGAAGACATGCATCACACACACGCACGCTTATTCCAACAATTGGCCCTCTCGACGGAGGGTCCGAAAGAATAACACAAATTAACTAATTAACTAACTAACAAGCTAATTAATTGTTACAAAACCAAATGAATAACTAGCTACAACTAATTATTACAACACTTAAATAATTAACAAATTAATTAAGCTATGAAGATAGTAAAGCAGCCTCGGGAAGAGGGACGAATGCATGCTCGATTGGCTTTGCTCGGAAATCCGTTGCCATGCTTCATGTTGCCTCTGTTTGCACTGCTCTGTACCTCTGAAAATTGTGCCAACTTCTGTGACACTTCTGAACCACCTTGTGGGCATGTTGAGGGGCCATCGGCCAAAAGATAGGGCCATTGGCCATGGGAAATTGGTCATTGACCAAATATAAGGCTCTCAGCTAAATTCTGTTAGCCGACCGGCACTGAATATAGCCGATCGGCCATATCTTCCCTCTGAATGCTTCTTTTGCTGCAACAGATGACAGATAGAGCATGGCAATACATTTGTAAGACAATGTTTGCACAACCACACCCCTTATCATGTTTGAGACTCAAAGGAGTGTAGTTCTTGACCCTCGAACCATCAATCACGCATTTCGATGCATGATGGCCAAAGAGGCCAAGTGCGCAATTTAATATGGAATGAAATGCATAAAAACACACAAGGGGACCCAACCTCTATCATGCTTGATCAAGAGGCAAGGGAATACACACACAATGCAATGCAACCTAAGTATGCAAGCAAAGCTAATGCAATATGAGCATGTTAACAACAATGCCATGTAATGCAACTAGCATATAACAATATGCAAAGGGGCAAGTATGTAACAACATGTTAATTAGCAAGCATGTGACAACATGCAATTTGACAAGCATGCAACGAGCGTGTAAGCATGATGTAATAGGACTAGCATGCAACAACATGCAATGGAACTAGTATGCAACAAGCATGCGACAACATACAAGGCAAGCATCCAACAACATGCGAAGATGGACTTAAACCAAAATGGGAGGACCTCGGCCATGCCCAAATCAGTGGCCAAAATGCTAAGAAATAATGGACAAAAGCACATACAAACATGCACATGTAATGGCCTATCACCTAGGCATAAAAGGGTAACTTTCAAGAACACTTAAAAGGAGATAAATATGGGCATGTGACAAACATGGTAAGCTCTAAAATTATGTTAGGAAAGGTACCAAACCAATCAAACAAAGCAAGCAAATCATGCAAGAAGGCTTAAGGCTCAAGGCTAGCCATGGGGTTCGAACCATGGTTATGCAAAACATGAAGCAAATGGCAAGTATAATCCAAAACAGTCCTAGATCATGTCAAAATGAGCCTAAAACATGCAAGGACCAAAGCCAAAATAAGCTAGAACGAAGGACCAAAAGCATGAGGCATGCAAGGCCACAAACGGGGTGTTACACTACACCTATCAAAGCCAAACATGACATGAGTTAAGCAATAAAAATCAGAGTTATATCATGGCAAAATAACCCCAAAAACATATTGAAATGATGGTTCGCAAGCTAGCATGAAGGCATACGCAATGATTCATGTTAAGGCATAAAGGGGCCAACCCTCCAACGCATTGAATGAATGACAAATGCAAGGGCATGAGCATGAAACATGGACTGAAATAACATTACAAATGATGCCAAATCATTGAAATGAGCCAAGTAAAGCATGCTAGTGGACTTGATGCACAAAGCTAACAAGCTAGGTTGCATGGTAGCTATACAAAGCATGGCATATATGATCAAAACAACATGAAATAGAGTTGGAGCATGGTAAAACATGACTAAAAGCTCCTTCGAGTTGAGCCAAAATATGCAAGCATGATGGTCTAAACACAAGATGCATGTTAAGGCAATGAGAGGATTACAAGACAAGTACATGGTGCATGCAAGAAGCCATTAAACCAACCTTAGACAGAGGTAGAACATGGAAAAATAACACCAAATACTTGCTGAAATGGAGCTAAAACAAGCTAAGCAAACATGCTACCAATATAAGTCATTTATACTAGCATACAAGACAACAAGGAGAGGGGATGACCCTCTCCTATTTAAGACCTCAAAACCACCTTTCCACCACTGAAAATCCTTTGGATTTCAGTGGTAGAAAGGTCATGCAAAGCTAAGAACAAGGGCCAAAAGGGATGGCCTAAAACAAGGCCTAACAAGGCCTTGGAGGGGGTAAACAACCCCAAACCAAAAAGAGACCTTAACCAAAGATTTAAAGCACCAAAAAATAGAACTTTTATCAGTTAAGAGCTGGGGTTAAAACAATAAGAAAGTAGGTCTAAAAGCTTAAGCAAGAATGGGGGTTTAAAAGCAAGTTTGCTCACCCTTGAAGAACACCTTCAAGAACACCACTCCAGCAATTTTCTTTGATCAAAACCAGCCGAAGAACTCTAAAACCAACTCCCTAGTATCTTAGCAACCAAGGATGGTGTATTGCTAGGTGTTTGTGTGCAATAGTGTGAACAAAACATCCTTTAGAGCACAAAAACACACACAAAGATGTAAAGAGAGGGAAATATAGAGATAGATAGATACAAATTCTCTAGCCCTATTTTTCAAAACCTCTGAGAAGGGAGGAGGAGCTCCTTTCTTATAGAAATCCAATTCCAAGGCTTCCTAAGCAAGCTAAGCAAAGCTGCAAATCCCTCCTGTGTATGGAGAGTGTGAATTGTGCATGCCAGCTGTGACAGCTGGCATAAAATATCTGCATAAAGCACATGAACAGGGTTCGGCCAGAAAACATGGCCGATCAACCAACATAAGTGCCGGCCGACCAAATAATGTGCCGATCGGCCAACATTTTTGGCCGATGGCAAGAAAACAAGGCCGATGGGTTGAGGGGATGGCAAACAAGCCACCCTCTTCCCTCAAAAGCAAAAACACAAGTGCTTGGTCCACAACCAAGCACAAAACAGACAAGTTGAGAGATCTTGAGGCAAGGCGCGCGACAGAGGCCTCCGGGAACTCAAAACAAACACAGGCATGGATGATCATCGAGTGTTCAAACGATGACGTCTAAGTCTTGAGGACGGTAAAAAATGGGGTGTCTACACGTTACAATTAATTATCTACTCCTAAGGGATGGGAACAACTGAATGACTGTAGCCATGTCCTGCCTTCTGTCAACTAGCCCTTGGTTAATAATTTGCAGCTTTTTAGCATTTCGATCCAAGGCTAGATTGGCTGCTGCTAACTCCTCTTCCAGTTGAGCCTTCTTCTCCAAAAGTTGAGTTCGAAATTGAGAGGCATAGGAATGTTGTCCCTTTAATTCAAATACCTTAGCATGTATATGGGAGACAAACTCCTTGTCCTTTAGTAGTTTCTCTCCTGCAGCCTTAGCCATATGGTAGATATTGATATAAAAATCTATGGTGGCTGCTGCCTGGGTTAAGTGGCCTGAGAAGGCCATGTTGGATTGCTTGAAAACCGTTCAGCACTTAAGGAAACCATTTTTAATGAAAGGCTTTTGTAAGGCTTCAAATGGAATCCTTGAGAATGATTGCAGCAGGTCCAAGCAGGTGCCCAACTCTACCCTAGGCAAGGAGGTTTCAGTAGTAGTGGAAGAGCTCTTAATAATCTCCAAAAGTGAGTCAGCAAGGATCAATCGCTCAATATCTGTAACATGCACGGGGGGTACCCGTGTGCGTTAAACAGTTCGGACCCTCGATTTCTTCGATCTAGTCTCACGAGTGCAATGTGAAACATAGATGAGAGTCCAGATTTGGCAGCTTTTATTAAAAATCCATTTTATTGCAATTTTGTCAAAAATGGACTGCGTCATCAGATCTCAGAGTCACCACCTAATATTTATTTTGGAAAAATTAGGAAACCCGTGACTCGTGCCAAGGCTACTGTTCATCGTAACCAAGGATGCTTGGCTCAGAACCTTAGGTATGAAGGGGGAAGGTCATTAATTGAGCACCCCCGCTCACTCGATCAAAAGATCGACCTTTATTAAACCATAATATGAATTTTATTTTCTTTATATGTTCATGTTCTGATTATTTAATAAATCCTAAAATTTACTATGTGAAGCATACAAATATAGACTATGCCATTCATTTTAGAATAATTTGATTTCATGTATTTTGAAAAAGTTTTGAAGATGTACAACCCAAATAAATTGAGTTACAAACATGAAAAATAAACATCATTCCAAATGAAGTAGACAACCTCCATCAACTGGGATTCATGCAGTTATATCAAGTAAGCAAGTAGCCACATGGTAGGATGCTTAAATATAATAAGAAAAACACACACAAGCGGGATGCTAAAGCATAAAACTTACATATTTACCGATATCCTGCGAACAATTACAAAACAAAGTTAGTAAAACATGCATGATCTTATATACAAAAAAAAAAAAAACATCCTAATGCGAGTCACTCATGAGATGCAACTAAAGATTTAGCTTCTAAGATATGACATGTGAATCATCTCAAAAACATGAGGTAGACACATAATCACATAGGAATTGATTAAATCCACAAATGCAAACTTAGCTGAATTAAGATGCATGAAACATGGATGCAAAGCATGAATATAATGAAAAACAAAATATGTTGCATATTCATAAATAAAGAAAGCGAGTAAACGAATGGGATAGAAAGAAGTGGGGCGGGGAATTATTACAACATTTTAAATATTACAAATCCGAAGGAGATGAATAAATATTACAACAAAATATAAAAATCCTCACAAACACTCAAAATAAAATAAACATAAAAAAATGGCAGCTTCAAGTGCCTCAAAGACCAACAGAGATTGATCTTGTAAACGTTAAAAGGCTGCCCGGTTTTGCGTAGAGGTTGCATGTCACGACCCGAACCCGCCCCCATGGGTTAAGGACATAACTGGCCAGTAATCATGAGATTACTTACGGCCACAAACCAAACCAAACGTATTTTAACAGAGTTAATGGGGGGCCAAATGGAAGCAATTTAAAACTTTATCCATAGAGTCGTGCTTATATGCACATCAAGACAAACCATACATATGCACGTTAATAACTCACAACAAAAACATAGTACCAAAAAGTTCTACACAACAGGATCATTCGAGTCTAAGTCAACTCATCTCAACTATATACAGATATACACAAAGTCCTTGCCCACATGACAAAATATAATACATAACAAGATGACAAGGACGGGTCTCGTACGTGAGACACAAGGGCTGACTCTCCAAAACCTTTGTTGTTCTTGACAGACTTCACTGAGGCTGGGTTTGGACTTCTCTTGGCTCACCTACAAACACATGAATGAGCATGAGCGAAAGCCCAGTGAATAATATCAAATAAGAAGATACAACAATATGTAGAACAACATATTCCGAACGGCCTTGGGCCCAATTTATATTTCTATTTAACATATATATACAATTTAAGTCAAGTGACTGTGGTTCCAAACATACTGGTCCTTGGCCCATTTATCTTTCCATAACAAACTGGCCCTTGGCCCATTCAGACTTTTGTTCATGTCAAAACGACCTCTGGCCCATTCATTCATGTCAAAACGGCCTCTGGCCCATTCATTCTATTATTCAGATCGAACTGTTATTCGTGTCAAACTATCATTCATATCAAACTGGCCTTTGGCCCACTTAAGTGACAGACTGGCCTTTGGCCCATCTAAATGACAAACTGGCCTTTGGCCCATTCGGACTTTCATTCATGACAGAACGGCCTCTGGCCCATTCATTCATGTCAAAACGGCCTTTGGCCCATTCGTTTGTGTCAAAACGACCTTTGGTCCATTCATTTATGCCAAAACGACCTTCGGTCCATTCATTTATGTCAAAACAACCTTCGGACTATTCATTTATGCCAAAACGACCTTCGGTCCATTCATTTATGCCAAACTAGCTCATAGGCCTTTCATATCAATCTGTGTCCACCATTCAAATTAATGAACTTTACAAAACTTACATAGAAGTAGCCATTGGACAATAACATATGTCAGATATTACTCATAGTGATCGGTTGGTTAAATTGCCCTGGAGCTTGACCCTACATATCACATAACACATATGGGTCACAAATAATTCAATCTGTTCTTTAATTCACATATTCCTCTTTAGGCTTCATTCTTATTTCCTTAACTCAGTTACAATGCTCAGTGTATGCCTAAGAGTGCTTAGAAGTGAAAGGGAATGGAAAAACAGAACATAGAATGCATTTTCAAAATTTCAGAAAACAGGGTCCCCGCTCGAGCGTGAAATACCCCGCTCGAGCGGACCCTTAAGGCCTGCAAAAGTACTGGTTGCATGAAAAATACGCTCGAACGTTAAATATAGAGCTCGAGCGGAAGGCCTGCCTACAAAGCTGCCCCGCTCGAGCGTGAAATACCCTACTCGAGCGGACACCAAGTCTGCAAAAAGTACTGGGAGCACGTATTTCCCGCTCGAGCGGCACTTCCCCCGCTCGAGCGGACATCAAAATTCTGGGTTTCCCAGATTGAGTTCTTGAGCTTCAAATCGACTTTCAACCAATTTTTCTTGCATACAATGGCTCCAATCTCACATATATTTGTACTAACATGGTACTAACACTAGAATACATCAACATAGAGCTTAATCTCATGAATCAAACACATGCATGGCTCATTTTCCACCAAACTCACTACCAACATAACAATGTCATGCATTCAACCTTATAATTTGTACATGCATGTGGTGATTCTCAACTTAGATAATACAATTGGTGATTACATCATGAGCTTTAACCAAAACTCTACATGAGTCATGTATTTCAAGCTCAAACATGCAGATTTAAGACAATTTCTTACATGCATGCACAATTTAGCCTTCAATTTAACAAAACCAATTCAATTTCATCATACTCAATTAAATTCATGTTCTTTATTCTTATTCAACTCTGAATTTACAAATAGCAAACAAAAACCCATGATTCAAGGGTTAATTACTCACCTAGGAGCGTTAAACACCCAAGTTCTAGCCAAATCTTGAGCCAAAAATTACACAATTCTCTCCCTCTCTCTTTCTACAGCCGGCCCTCTCTATTTTGAGTCCCCAAAATCAGTCAAATGAAGTAAGGAAGAGAGGATGGAGAGTGTAGTGCCCTTACACAACAAATCCCACTAAGTCATTATTTTAATAATAAAGTAATTGGGCACTAATTCATTAATTTAATCAATCTAATTTGATCTGAATCAATTTCCAATCAAATTTCACCATAGGTTCTAAAAATTATGTCAACCACAATGGCGTAAACAATTCCGGGTTCTGTGGCCGATAGGGCCTTCAATTTAATTTCCGAAGCGGGAGAATCAAACAGATATTCCTACGGTGAACAGATAGAAATTCAAAACCACATATTTTCACATAATGGCACATGAAATCATATCAATCACATAATTATACTCATACTAAGGACCAATTAACATATTACGGAATAGGGGTATCACATTGCAGGCACGGTCATGAAGGTTCCGGGCGCGATGATGTACTTTTAGGTGGCTACCCGGCTAACTAACGGGCTGGGTAGCCCGGTAAGTTCGGCCAAACTTTGTTTTCTTAGATTTCAACAATAAAAATAAAACTAAAAACAATATCTATGGGAGTCTCAACTCACCACTTTCAGTTAGATTACAACAATATTTAATATGACAATAAATCAAAGCAAAAGAGCAAAATAAGTATAAAAAAACAAAAAAAGGACAATGGGTTCAATATGACGTCTAATTGAACCCAACTTAATTTTATTATCTTGTGCCTCTTTTAGTCCAATTTTATTAGCCCTTTTAATTAGCTTGCCATTCTTTAGTCATTTTAGTCGAAAAATGAGAGTTATGTCGGCTAAAATAAGAGAAGCGTCAAACAAGGAGTTGTTCTTGGCATGAGAGTGATATAATGCCCTAATAATGAACCTCCGAAGAGATTAAACCATTTAGCGTGGAAGGTCTCTTTCTCATGCTAAAAAGAATATATATGGGACTTCAATTCACCACTTTCAATTAGATTACAACAATATATAATATAACAATAAATCAAAGCAAAAAGAGCAAAATAAGTAAGAAAATACAAGAAACTGAAAGGTTTGTGAAATTCACCTTCCAAGGAAAGGATGAACTCCTTAGTTCACAAACTCCCTCTTGATCACCCTCAAGTGTAGGAAGTGTGTTCTCAAATCCTCAATTCGAAATTATGGAGCTTATGGTATGGAAAGTGGCTAACTCTCTAATTTTTCTCACTTTCAATCACTAAACACTCTTCCGTATGATCAAGACAATTGATCTTTGGCTATATCAGAATTTTTGGGGTGGTTTTGGTGTATGGAAATGAGGAGTTTCAGTAGCTATGGAAGATAGGAATGTGTTTAGCTCAAAAACTCAACTTTTCTCTCTTTTCTTCCTCTTTTCTCTAGCTCAAATGTTTTCTCCTTAATCTATCCTTGATTCTCTCAACAATATGATGTATATATATTGGCTAAGCAAGGCTAAGAAAGTAGAGAAATGGTGGAAGACAAGGTGGCAGACAAAAGGAGGATATTGAAGCTAATGGAGTACTAATGGAGCTAATGGGAGACAAAAGTGGAGCATTATCTCTAATGGATCAAGCCTTAGATAATGGAGGCTGAGTGTATATATATTTGGTGATGAATATATCAGAAATTGAGTTAACGGGGTGACGCAACCGAACCAAAAAAAAAAAAAAGGGTTTGATGCTATTTCGGGCCAGTTTAACAAAATCTGCTCTTAAAGCCCAACTTCAACAGGCATATCTCCCTTATCTAGACTCTATTTTAGGTGATTCTTGGATCTAAATTGAAGCCCCAGATGTCTACTTTCCAATGGTGGTGGTCTCAGATTTAAATTCCAAATGTACAAAGAGATATGCCTAATTTATTAACGGTTGTTCATTTCCTTCTTAATGATTTGATGCTCATTCTTTTCCTAAACTAGTTTTCTTTCATCCCCTCCTATTTCCTTCAAATCCAAACCTATCCAAACCTATAACGAAGATGTTTTTTTTTTTTAAATATTTTTTCAAAGAGTTCACCTCCCTTCCATTTATTTCCACTTTGTCCTTACTCGGTTTGCTGAAAAGTGTAATATTTTAATTAAAATGGGAGCCTCAGAACATTGCAGAAACATTTGGAAAAATATTTTGAAAAGAGGGTTTTGGGTCTAAAATAGTTTGGCCAAAAATGTGTGAAGATTGGGTTAAAGCTCAAATTACATCTCTCTTACTGAGGATTTTGTGAGAAACATATTCTAATTGTCATCATCGGATAATCAAAAAGGGTGTCTACAGTATCACTGCTCGGCACTTGAACTGGTGAAGATATGCCAAATAAGCTAGCCAGCTGAGCCTCAAAGATGCCCACCTCTTCCTCTGACATTATCAGTACAAAGGAGTCACTGGTTGAAGGATGAGATAGTTGTATGGGGATAAGAGAAAGAATGGAGGATTCTCCAACAGTGTCCATGGTCTTGGCTACCAGCAAGTCCAGAGAAAAAGGACTGGAGCTGGATGGTAGAGAAGGAATGTGTTCGCTACTAGTGTCTTCTTTGGGAGTACCAGCTATCACTGAAGATGAGGTAACAACTGGGGCTCTCTCAGGTGATAAAGAGGCAACCAGGACTGTGGGAGGAGTATATTGAGATGAGAGAAAAGATAGATGGGGCATGTATGGAGTTAGGCCCGGGCATAAGGAAATGGGGATGCTTGGCCTCAAAGAAGGAAGAGAAGAAGGCATGAGAAGTGTAGAGCTAGGAGGTGGAAGTATCATTTGGAGGGGCTTTACACTTATTGGCACTTCAGTGTTAGTCTTCCTTTTCCTTTCTGAGGCTGGCTCTGATGGCCTTTCATCTGTGAGCAAAATAGAGGAAGCCAAGGTTGAAGAAGGAGAAACTGGAATGACTGCTGCTGCATGTTAGAAAATGAGGAGAAATTGTTAATTTTATGGTAAAATCCTAGAAGAGGAAATTATCAAAAGGGACTAGGAGAAATTACCAGCTTCGGTGGTGGTAATGGTGATGGTTGGAGAGCTGCAAAGGATGTAGTGCTCAGTAGTTTGTTTTTTCCTTTCAGTCTCCCTTTGTAATGCATCAGCAGTAGCAGCTTCATCCCTCAGTATTTGCTGTTGTCTCCTTTTCTCAGACCTTTGGAAAACAATAAGTTCCTTGGATTGTTCCTTCTCCACTGCCTCAGTTGCTGCCTTATAAGTAGGGTCATCAGTGAGATCAGAGGGAAAGACTGTCATTTTCTTCCTCCTCTGAAGTGGTGGTTCTTTTTCCTTTTCTGCCTCCCCCTCTTTTGCAAGAACTTCAGGTACCTCCTCTTTAGGATCAAACAAAAGTTTTCTTTTCTTTTGTTGCTATTACTTGACCTTAAGAATACTTAGGGCTTGAGCCCTCTGAGGAGAGTCTTCTTGTGAAGTTCCTGCATCAAATAAAAACTATAAGTAAATAAGCAGGACATTATGAAAGGAAAGAGAAGGGTAAAACAGAAATGCATACCTTTCTTTGAAGCAACCGTGGTGACTCTAGGATGAAAATGTGAGGTAGCAGGAGTAGGCACTGTGGTAGCAAGAGTAGGAGCTGGGATAGCAGAAGTAGTAGAGGAAGTGATGGTGATCTCAATCTCCTTAGACTTGGCTTGAGAGGGCACATCTAGCCCTACCAATAGATCCTAAGGAGGAATGGCCAAGCGCACCTCCATATTGGCTGTCTACCAATTTTGGAACCTTTTCAATGCAGTGCCTTGTGGGATAAAGGGAATAAATTGAAATTCAACCAAGTCTGTATCAACTTAGAGGTTGCTTCCTCCAGCTTGGTTTTTTGTACTTTCACTGCTCTGGCCGTGAGATGTGGATTAGATTGGCTGCAAAGAGGGACATGAATCCCCTGAGTAAGCCCAAATTGCCTAGCAAATTGGGCAGAGTAGTAAGCTTCAGATATGCACTTGTATGCTTGAGGGTTCAAGGTACCCACAAAAAGTTCCCTTGGGATTAGGATGGAAGCCCACATATGTTTGTGTTGAGGTCTAGAGAAGGTTTGGTCAGCCAAAAAAGATCTCAGCCATGCTGGCCCTATATTAGCCGTAAATGGTAGGAAGAGGGTAGAAAGAGGAGAAGTTGGGAGTTGATGGAAAAAGGAAAAGTAAAAGGAAAAACTGGAAGGATAGAGAGAGACTCTGGAAAACTTCATTCCATAAGTGGTAGGGTCTTCCACCAGGAATCTTAAAGATTTGGAGTGTAAGCCTGAGAAGTATGCAAAAAGCCAAAGGTGGAGTACCCAGAATGGACCTCCCTAATTAGCATCCATGGGTTTTTCGCAGAATTGAAATCAAACTTTGTAGACATGACCCAACACATATGGAGCCAAAGCTAGCTTTTTATTCAAAGTAAGGACCTTGGCAAGGGGGCAAATTCGGGCATGATCCTCTGAGAAGTGGTACAAAAAAGGAATTTACAAAGCCAATACAAAAGGTAAGAAAAGAATTCTCGATCGGTCATAGGACCTTTCTTCTTATTCTCAGATTTAACAAAATCACTAAAAACAGAGTTCAAAGGAGGAATAGGAAAGGACACCTTAAGGTCAGGGTAGTCCAGACCAAAAGGGGTGCCAGTAGGTGATAGCCCTAGATGGTGACAGATGTCAAGGACAGTAGGGGCCATCATACCACACCGAAATTGGAAGAAGTTAAAAATAGAATTCCAAAAACAAATAGCAGCAGGTATTAAAAAAAGGATCTTCAGGAATAGTAACAGTAGAAGGGCATCTATGAGACAAAGTTCCTGGAGGTCCAATGTCCTGGTAGGAACAACTCGATCATAGCATTCCTTCTATTCTGGCCTTAATGTGGGCCAGCAACGATGGTGTCGGTTCATCCTCTAGCTCTCCCAATCAAGGCCACCCTTGTAAAGGAGGCAGTGATCCTCTAGACACGGGTATAAAGCACGGAGTTGAGCTGGGGCTTCTTTGAAAATGGGTCCAAGTACATACTTCTGTTGAGCATGGCGATAAGGGATAAAAATGCGCCCATCAATAGCACTTCGTTCACCGGCTTTGTACTTATCACATTCTTCATTAATAACCCTTTTTAAAGCTACAGACAGGCTCACATGCTCGACAACTGGTATTTTCAATAAGGGGGAGGCCATTAGTGAAGGGTTGAAAGAAGGGCAAGGAAAGTGAGGGTGAGAAAGGTAAGGACTGAAAGTCGATAGCAGTGAAGAGTGGGAAATATTGGACAAGCGAGTAAGTTGAAACGTGAGGAAAAGGGGGTTTTAAACCTTTCTGTCCAAAATGTTACCCAGTTAGCCTAAGTGGGTCAGATAGATCCAAAATAATTATTTAGTTGTTTGGACCCATGTGGAATTAAAGCCCTTATTTTAAAACACAAAGGGGTCATAAAGAGTCTCTTTCAAGAGTATGTTTGGGAGGGAAACATATTTCAAATACTCAGCTTGGCTTCTAAAACATATAGTTGGCTTAGAAGCCAATTTTGCTCAAGGTCTTTCAAACTTATGCCTTAAACCCAAATATAGTAAAGGCTTGCTTTCTTCGAAGGTATCACTAGTGTACTCCCAGGCTATTTTTATAAGGTAATGTCCTTCGAAAGAACTTTTGAGGTACTTATCTTGCGTAATATTTTTTGGGATCTAAGACAAGCAAATACTGTGAAGCCAACACTTGGTTAGGTAATGTGGAAAATGTCAAAGACCAAAAGACTTACCTTTACATGAAAATTCATTCTTGGATTTTCTGTTAAAACAACCCCTTTTAAAAGATAAGCATTGTTACTTTTAAGAGGAATGCCATACTTCGAAGCACTTGAAAGTGATTTTGAAGCAAGATTGGTTAGTTTGAAGTTGTTATTCACACATATTATGTCAACCACAAAATTGGAATGTGAAAACCCAAGACAAATATTGTCACTCCTTTGAGAAATTCCATGATCCAAAGAACTTAAACCTGGCTTCTAAGCAAGATTGGTTGCTTTGAAACTGTTAATCATCGATTATGTGAGTGAAGAAAGGAGTAAGGTCACATCGATCATACAATCAATCATGTAATTGAAATATAAAACCAGATCATGCAAAAATAAAATTTGGAGAACCCAGTCTTATTGATGTATGAATATTTACATTGGGAAGGCCTATTTGGCTACAAATTCAATTTCATAATAATAAGGGATAGAGAGAGTAACAAGTATAAACTTGTGTTCTTTTTTTATCCTAACTTCAGTTCTTTCTAGACTAGGTTGCTACAGCTGATGTGTTCTTATCTGATGAAAAAACTGCTCAGCCTTCACTTCGAACTCAGTTTCCTTCAGGCTCTGCTCCATTTCGTCCATATTTGTATCATCCCAGTACGCTGAGTCTTTGTTCTTGAAAGCATCATATTCTTTAAGAAGGTACTCTGTTTCATACTGAGTTTGAATTCGACTGGCAGCAATTTCATCCTGTAAGTCACTAGTGGCCAAAGAGCTTTTATACCAGTGAAGTAAAAGAGGAAGCTGGTCCAAGAAAGTCTGGAGCTTTGCTTGGGCTATGGGGTTAAGAGCATTACCCTGACTCACAAAACGTTCCTGTGAGGAATATCATCTCCAAGAACATTGAAGGGAAGATGAGAGAAGGCAACAAGAAGGAGTTGGGCTTTATACTGCTGAAATGCAGTAGAAAGAACTGGAGGTTGGTAGGAAGAGAAATGCTGACCCTCGAAGAAAGTAAGTCTCAATTCCTCTATCTAGTGAGGATTTTGAGGAAGAGGAAATGCAGTAGGGTCCATCTCAAAGGAATGAGGGAATTGGGGCTCATTCACACATGCAAGCTGTCGACATCCCATTTTTGACCATCCTCAAGACTTGGTCGTCATCGTTTGAACACTCGATGATCACCCGTGTTCATGTTCATTTTGAGTTCTCGGAGGTCTCGACCGCGCACTTTGCCTCAAGATCTCTCAACTTATTTGTTTTGTGCTTGGTCATGGACCAAACACTTGTGTTTTTGCTTCTAAGGGAAGAAGGTGGCTTGTTGGCCATCCCCACACCCCACCGGCCAAGGCATGATGCCATCGGCCCCTTGTTCTTGCCATCGGCCAAGAGTTTTGGCCAATCGGCACTATATTTGCTCGGCCAGCACTTGTGTTTGTCAATCGGCCATTTTTGGTGGCCGAACCCTGTTCATCTGCTTTATGCAGATATTTTGTGCCAGCTGGCACAGCTGGCACCCATTATTCACCCCCTCTATACACGTGTATGGAGGGATTTGCCTCTTTCTTAGCTTCTCTTAGAAGCTTTGCAAATTGAACCTCTATAAATAGGGAGCTCCTCCTCCCTCCTCCAAGGTTCAGAAAAATTGCTCTTGAGAGGATAGATATAGGATTGTATCTATACTTCCTTGTTTAGTCTTGTTTTGTGCTCAAAAGTGTGATTTTGTCTCACTATTGCACACAAACACCTAGCCTCACACCATCCTCTTGTTGCTGAAGCACTAGGGGGTTAGTTTTAGAGTTCTTGGACTGGTTTTGATCCAAGAAAGTTGCTGGAGTGGTGTTCTTGAAGAGGTTCTTCAAGGGTGAGCATTTTTGCTTTTGTTACCCCATTTTTGCACAAGCTTTTAGCCTATCTTGCATGCTGTTTTGAGCTTAACTTATAATTGATAAAAGTTCTAATTTCGCATGCTTTTGATCTTTGTTTAAGGTCTCTTTGAGGTTGGGGGTTGTTTCCCCCCTCTTAGGCCTTGTTAGGCCTTCTTTTAGGCCACCCCTTTTGGCCATTGTTCTTGTCTTTGTGTGACCTCTCTACCACCAAAATCCAGAGGATTTTCAGTGGTGGAGAGGTGGTTTTGGTGTCCCAAATAGGAGAGGGTCATCCCCTCTCCTTGTTGTCTTTCATGCTTGCATAAATGGCTTATGTTTGTGGCTTGTATGCCTAGCTTGTTTTAGCTTCATTTCAGTATATATTAGGCTTTTTTTTGCCCTGATATAGCACTATTTTGACTTGGTTTAGACATACCATGCATGCTTTGTATAGTTGTCTTGTAATCCTATGATTTGCCTTAACATGCACCATGTTGTAATGATTTTGGCTTAACTTCATGAAGCTTCTAGTTTTGTTTTAACATGCTAAAGCTTTGATTTTGGTTGTTTTGGTCATCCATGACTTGCTTTGTATAGCCACCATGTAATCTAGCTTGTAGGCTTTTGAGTATTGAATCCTTTGACATGCTTTACTTGGGCCATTTCAGTGGTTTGGCATCACTGGTCATGTTATTTCAGTCGATATAGTATAATCAAACACTTGCATTTATCACTCCTTTAATGCTTTGAAGGGTTTGTGTTTTATGCCTCTTGAATGGTCCATTGTGTATGCCACCATGCTTAGGTCTTTGGGATGCCATCTAAGTGGGTTTTTGGGCTCATTTTGACATGCCATAACTCTGTTTTTGGTTGCTAAAATCATGCCCTGTTCGGCTTTGATAGGTGTTGTGTAACACCTCTTTCTTAGCCTTGCTTGCCTCTCGTTTTGGTATTATGTTCTAGCATGTTTTGGCTTTGGTCATTGCATGTTTTAGGCTCACTTTGGTATGCTTTAGGACTATTTTAGTTTATGCTTGCCATATGCTCTTTGTCTTGTGTAGCTTTGGTTCAAGTCCCTTCACTAATCTTAGGCTTTAAGCCTTGTGCATGCTTTGATCATGATTCATCTATGTGATTTGGCATCACTTCTAGCCTCATTTCAGAACATGTAATGTTGTTACATCGGCATGCTTTCCATTCCTTTTAAGTGTTCTTGAAAGTTGCCTTTTATGCCTTAGTCTTTAGGCCAATTGGCATGCATGTTTGTATGTGCATTTGTCCTCATATCCCTTAGCATATTGGCCGCTGATTTGGACCTATTCGAGAGCTGTCCATATTGGTTTAAGTCCATCCTTTGCATGTTGTTGCATGCTTGCCTTGCATGTTGTTACATACTTGGCCTATTGCATGTTGTTGCATGCTTAAGTTCCTTTGCATGTTGTTGCATGCTTGCCTTGCATGTTGTTACGTACTTGGCCTATTGCATGTTGTTGCATGCTTAAGTTGCTTTGCATGTTTGCATGCATTGTCCCTTGCATGTTGTTGCATGCTTGCCTCGCGTGTTGTTACATGGTTGCCTATCTTTAAATGTTGTCACATGCCTTGCATGTTTGCATGCTTGTCTAGGTTGCATTGCATTTGGCATGCTTGTTACCTTTAGCCTTGTATGGCATGATCATTAACATGCTCATGTTGCACTAGTTTTGCTTGCATGTTTACATCCCTTGCCTCTTGATAAACCATGATAGAGGTTGGGGTCCTTTATGTGTTTTGTGTGCATTTCATCTGACATTAAAATGCACACTTGGCACCTTTGGCCATCATGCATTAAAATGCGTAATTGGTGGCCCGAGTGTCGAGAACCATACTCCTTTGAGTCTTAAACATGATAAGGAGGGTGGTTGTGCAAACATTTCCTTGAAAATGCATTGTCATGCTCTGTCTGTCCTCTGTTGCAGCAAAAACTGGTTTCTGCAAGAAGAGATGGCCGGTCGGCCATCTTCAGTGCCGGCCGGCTATGCATTGTTGGTCGATATCCCTACAAGTGGTCGATGACCAGTTCCCCTTAGCCGGTGGCCTTTACTTCTGGCCGGTGATATCCCATAGTGCTCAGAAGGTGGTTCAGAAGCATCTTTGGGACTTGCAAAGTCTTTAGAGGTGCAGAGCAGTGCAAACAGAGGCAACATGACATGGCAATGGATTTCTGAGCGAAGCCGAGCATGCATGCATTCGTCCCTCTTCCCAAGGCTGTTTTATTACTTTCATAGCTTAATTAATTTGTTTAATTAGTTAAGCGTTCTGTAACAATTAATTAGCTTGTTAGTTAGCTAATTATGTAATTTGTATTATTCTTTCGGTCCATCCGTCGAGAGGGCGCAATTGTGTAATAAGCGTGCGTGTGTGTGATGCATGTCTTCCAACCTCCACTTCTTTCTCCTTTTTACTTAACCGCTTACAATGGTTAGTTCTAAGGGCACGTTTCAATTAGCATCCTTATGCTATGCATGTTTGCATTCATTCATCTGTATTACACGCACCGGGCTCGGCGCATCATACTAATTGCATGGTATTTTCAATTCTAAGTTGAATACATGTATCGAATTGTCGCATCTCACGTGCCATCTTAGAATAGCCGAGCCTATTTCTAGTTGCATTTTGCCTGCGATGCATTAGCCATCTTAACATGGACTTGGATCATACATTTGATTACTAACATGTTCCTTGTTTTGGCTCGGAGTACACTGTAAGTGTTTATGCTTTAGCATCTTGCATGTATGTGAGTGTTAACATGACAGCATGCTTGCCATGAGGCTAATTGCTTATGTGATATAACTGTCTGAATGCCTGTGGGTGAAGGTTGGATTGCTTGAATTGGAATAATTCATCGAAATCCGTGTTTTGATCTACTTGCGAGTAGCAAAATTCAAAACCATTTCCAAACAAACGGATATGCGATGCTTTGTTCCAAGTTATGCGATCTAGTCTATACTTGTTTTGCTGTGCGCATCACGTAGTAAAGATTAGCCAATTAACCGGAATAAGAACGCATGTGTTTTGAAAAACTCGATATCGTGCTTAGTACAGGCCGATCTTCGGATCGGGCGAGCGGGGGTGCTCATAGATGACCTTCCCCAATCGTACCCAAGTTCCTGAGCCGAGGCAACTTTGGTGATGATGGACACGTGGCCTTAGGCAACGAGTCAAGGTTTCCTAAATTCCCCCAAATTAAATATTTAGGTGGCGACTCTGTATCTGGCAAAGCAATCCATGTTTGGCATTTCTTTACAAAAATCAGTTTTCCAAAACGATTTGCTGGATTTGGACTCTTTGGTGATTTATCAATCTCACATCGCACATTGTGAGATCAGATTAAGAACCGTGACATTTGAGTCCGAACTGTAGCATGAGGCCCTCGGGGCGCATCTACAGTTTCTGGCGACTCTGCTGGGGAGTTAGAGAACTTGACTTGAACTTATGATATCTTGTTTTGATTACACCTATGTGTTTCTTTGCATTGCATGTGCATTGGTGTGCCTAGGACACTGTGTTTGCCATATGCTATTCCTGAACGGTTTGCCGGAGGTTCACTTTGAGAAGCGTGCCATAAGGCTAACCGATTGCGGGCTCTGCCACGACAGAAACACAAACCCCGGTTTTTACCGGGGTAGCCTTTGTGACCATTCGACCTAGTGTATATTGGAATCCATAGTGACTATTCCAAACTAGGACAGGTTGCTTACCCGATTGTAGGTTGTTTGAAACCGCTGCGTGCGTAGTGAAACCCTAGCTCCTAACAAAATAGGACAGGGAAACCCTACCCCAACATAGGGGTGTTTTTTGGCTCTTACTTGCTTGTTATGTGCTTTTTGAGTTGGCCTCTATAGGAATGCACATATCAGTTTGCAAGTCTGGGTATTAGGCCTGCGTGCATCAGTGTTTTGAGAATCAGTTATATCTGCGGATATCAGATTCAGTTTTCGGGCAATGAATTTGGGAACAGTGATCAGTGGCCGAATACAGTTATTCAGTTATGCTTGTGTCTGTTCCGATGAAATTGGGCTGAGATGCTGCCTGTTTTCTCTTTCAGGGGGGGAGTTTCAGAGATTTAGTTCAGAATAACTAGTATTCTCCTTCGTTGAAGCAAGGCAGACATCTGATCCGTCGGCCATTGGTCACATCACCTCCGTTCAGTTCAACGGATTTATGATGGCACAAAATTCAGAGGAAATTGTGGTTATGGCAGCTGCATTAAACCAAGGAATCATCTTACAGGGTGAGACCGATGTTGAGGTACCACACCCGCCCAGCTCGCCTGCCGCACGCCCGATCTGGGAACCCCAGTTGTTTCAAGCTCGTGAACCTACCACATTTGAGTTAATGGGAATGATTGGCGACCTTTAAAGATCTATGGCTGATCTAGTCTATGGAATATCGGCCCCGCCACCAACTGCATCGTATGCCAGGAACTTCATGCCACAAGAGCCCTGGCTACTGGGGCGAATTGTAATTGAGCTCAGCCAACCTGAAGCTGTCTTAAGCTCCGGCAATGATATGTCGGCGACAACGGGGCTTCATACTGAAGTAGTAACCCAAACCGTTCACCAAGCTGAGGCTAGTGGAAAGAACAAAATGAAGGTGGACGTAGATCCCTACGAACAACTCCAGCAAGCTGTTGAGGCTCTAAAAGCCGGCGGGTTGAATAAGCAACAAGTACTCGTAGTTGTGGCCAAGACTGCGGATAACATTTTCCCTGCTCAGACCGAGAGCAGTTCAAGCCAAAGGGAAAATTGAGATAGGGACCGTCATACCAGAACAGTTCCTTTCAATCCTAACCCTGCACCTGGAAAAGATCAGAGAGCCAAGGCAGCACGTGCTGATCCTTTTGCTAGTGCGTCCAGCAAAGGTCCACCGGTTTCGAAGTATCTACCTCGGGGCCATAGGGTCTTTCATCCCCTCTACATGCCTTTGTCCCAGGCTCTTCGAATCCTCACTGAAAAAGGTCATCTCAAGCCTCTTGAGCCTCGGCCTCTCCCGAGTAATCTCCCTCTCTCACATGATGCTACCCAGTACTGTGCGTACCATCAACAGGCTGGCCACACCATCGACAATTGCTTTCTTTTTCACCATGAAGTGCAAGACTTGATCGATGATGAGGTCATTCTCCCACCTAGCTCAGCAAAATCTGTCACCACTGAGTTCGTGGACTTCGAGGATAATATAAGTATGTGATCAGGGGTCGGTCCACCCGTGGGCGGCACTCGGTTTATTTCAGATGTGGCGTTTGGCACGTACTGTTTTGAGCATTTGTGAATGTTAATTTTTGTACTTTCTGACTTGGATGTTGAGTCGGCTCTGTGCTTTTGTTTCGAGTCTGTCTCATTGTTTTGAGTCAATCTTTTTGATTAAGGTCTGTCTTGTTGTATCGAGTCAATCTTGTTGTATAGGAGTCAACTGATTCTGGGGGCATTACCTCGGACATCACTTGCTCGTACATCACTTGCTCGTTTTGTGATTGCCTTTTTGCTTTTTTTTTGAGTCTGTCTCTGCTGTGGAGCCAGTTACGACCAGGAAATCTGAACGAAACAGCTGTGGCTGTCATGTTTTTGTGCTTATTGCTACTTTGAGCCTGCTGTGCCAGAAGATTTAAATGGAAACGACAGTGCTTTTCACTTACTCTTCTGTGCCTTTTAAATCATTGCATTGACCTAAGTTTTTCAAAACTTTTTGAACACTATGATGAAAACGAAGAGGAAGGAATTCCTCGGGATTTGCAAAAATTTGATCAATTGAGAGAAATAGAGGCGTGCTAAGCCCTTAATGATTGAGATCATGCTTGTTAATGTGAGTACTGAGAAGGATCCTGGCTTGATCCAGATTGGTTCTACACTGTCTTCAGCGTGAGCGATTTGTTGGTTTCTTAAAAGATTTCAAAAAATGTTTTGCGCCGTCTTGCGAAGACCTGTGTGGAATCGCTTTTGAGATTGTGCAGCTTAGGATCATTCTTAGCCTCGAGACTCGACCCCCTTAATTTCAAACCATTGAACTTGGATTCAGAATGTTCAACCGTCAACTACAATGTAAGGCCTGTGTGGCTAGATTTGAAACAGTCCTTGAACTAGGGGCAAAAATGTCAGATGCGCTCGAAGAGTCACAGATGAGTCTTTTCTGCAAACTAGGGAAGACTGGCAAGAATGCCAAATCCCAGAAGGGAAGAAAGAAGATAGTTTTGTTGAAGAACAACCGAGTTCCTATCCACAACACTAGGGGCAAATTCAGCCCCCATTGGATGGACTCTTACATCATCAGCGAACAATAGCCACTCTCCTAGATTCGGATGGCTTCGAGACCCTAAAACCATTTGGCATGGACAAAGCTACACTTTTACCCTTGAGAGGCTCACTGGGCCGAAAACCCGGAAGGGCGACCCAGGCAAAAGTTAGAGCAAGAAAAAAAGAAAGAAAAAAGAACAAAAAAATATACAAAGAAAACAAAAGAAAAGACAAAAAAAAAAAAGAAATGAAGAAGAAAGAAATAAAAAGAAAAGAAAAACAAAGCTCGCAAGGTTGAAAACCCGGAAGGGCGGCCTTGGCAAAAGTTAGAGCGCAAAAGGAGAGGTTAAATACCCGAGTGTACCTTAACCGAAACTATGTAAGGCTTGATTCCCATGTTTGGGATACGTAGGCAACTTCATTCTGAAGTCCAGCCATAAACACTTCCAAATCGACTGTGTCCATGTAATGGTTCTGATCATCTTTGTCTTCTCCGTACCCGAGAGTTCGACTGTGATTGTCATTATGAGGACTGATTATAGTGCGCTGTGGTGCCATTCAAACAAGGGGCAACTTTCCATTGCCATGCAATGCCGTTTAGACAAGGGGCAATTTTCCATTGTTTTGGATCTGAGGTTGTGCAGTAAATTCTATGTTGGTCGAGCAGTGGCCGTTTGTAAAAATAAATTTTGAGAATTTTTAATGAAGTTGACTAATTTTCTCAAAAATTATTCCATTTTCCAAAATTGGACCATTTTCTTGTACCCAAAAAAGGAAAATTTTCAGTGCTCACAAACTAACTTGCATGATTTTTTGAATCAAAAATTGAACATGTATGTTAATCAAACTCTCATATTGGTCAAAATTGTTTTAGTAGAAAACCAAAACAAAAAATGGTTAAAATGATGAACTAGGGGCACAGTTGAGCCAGGTGTTCTGACTTTTCCCCATCGTCAGCCAACCTGCCAGAAAGGGCACTCTACTTGCCAGAAGAGGGCACCACTGAAGGTAACAGCAAAGGGCCGAAAGCTCTCTCATCCTCCAAGCGCGAGGTATCAAGCCAAGTGCGAAGCACAAACTCAAATGGAACAGGATATTCCACTCCCTCATCAGGACAGATCTGATCACGTCCAAACTCCCCAGCAGAGCATCGTTAACCGATGTCGGCTGCAGATTTGCTACACACCTAGTTGTAGCATAACCCCTCTGTGAGAAAGTTCATTGTTGTGAGCAGAAGAAGAATCTAGGGGAATGCTAGGGGCAAGAGCCCGCAACTTCCTGTTTATCCATCAACCACCCAGGGGAGGGATAAAAAAAAAAAGAAGAGAGATTGAAGAATAGAGAGATGTGCGCTAAGAGAAAAAGTGAGGAAAAGGGATTTTTCAGAAAAATAGAGCCTGAGGGCCCAGTGATGTGGGAATCACAAATGAGGAAGGGTGGGAAACAATACCCGGAGAAACAGGTTCCCTGTGCACATTTGAGTCTTGTGTTTTGTTTTGTTTGTCTCGATTCTTGTTTTGAGTCGCTTCGAGTGTCAATAGATGTGTTTAGGTTGTTTACGTTTTTGTTTTCCTTTGTTGAGTCGTTTTGACTGTAGTCAGCTGTAGGCTTAACACCCGGTTGAGAACCTTTTTCTCACAACCAATTTCAAAATGATTTGCTTTGTGCTCAGAATGCTGTGCCATTCTCCACATTTGTGCAAAAACAAGGATTTGTTCTTTCATAAAACCGCAGGGTCCAACCCAGGTCATGTAAGAACGGGAAAACCAGGACTTATCGAAAGCTATAGGTTCCAGACTGCGATGCAAAAGAAAAAGGAAGAATTCCGAGCATCTGAGCTTGTTTCGACTTCTGCAAAGTCCGTCTTTGCATCCTGTGGGTTCAAACTGAATAGAATGTTGTGTTATGGGCTGTGTGTTCAGAATCAGCAGTGTCCTGCATGAGCTGTGTGCCGAATGACTACAATGCTGTGTTATGGGCTGTGAGTTCAAAATGAGCAGTGTTCGGAATGGGCTGTGTGTTTAGAATCAGCAGTGTCCTGCATGAGCTGTATGTTCAAAATAAACAGAGTACTGTGTTACGAGCTGTGTGTTCAAAATGAGCAGTCTATCTGTTGAACATGATGGGAACTTGTGATTGGTTCCACCTCCAGTGCCTTCCAGTGTTGATTTTGCGAAGGCACACCTGTGTTACTTCAATTTGCTTATCGAGTTGTTACTCATTTGCCTATCGAGTTGCTACTCATTTGCCTATCGAGTTGTTACTCATTTGCTTATCAAGTTGTTACTCATTTGCCTATCGAGTTGTTGCTCATTTGCGTATCGAGTTGTTACTCATTTGTCTATTGAGTTGTTACTCATTCGTTTATCGAGTTATTACTCATTTGATTACCAAGTTGTCGCAATTTTGTTTATCGAGTTGTTGTTCTTTGCTTATTGAGTTGTAAACTTGTCAAGGTCTTACTGTTGCTTATTGAGTTAATTTGTTTGTTACGTTGGTTCACTACCTGACTTGGTAACACATGCATGTTCAATTTCCATTCGATCTCATTGTTATGTAATATGATGTGATGCGATGCGATGAGATGCATAAATTGTACAAATGTAACACTTTTTCAGCAAAAAGCTTGTTTCATTCCATCATCTTTTCAAAGTACATAGTTTTGAGAAAGTAAAACCTTCCTAAGGCAGTACAATGTGCTCAAACTACCAGTCAAAAGAAAAGTAAAGCAAAAAAGAAGAGAAAAACAGCAAATGTCTGAACAAAGCAAAAAAAAAAAAAACAGCAGGTGTCTAGATCAACATTAGTGGTCTCAAGTACGGGAGTCGGTCCTGGTCCTCTTCCTGGACGAGGGTCAAGGATCACCACCGCTATCTCCAAAATCAGAGTCTGAGCTATCTCCGGCCTTGCCCTGCGACGACGCTGCCTCCTCATCGGACTCATCGTCATCTAAAGTGGGCTCTCGGGAACAGCTCTTAGCACGAGTGCGCCTATGTCTGCCCCAGCTATGGATGGTCATCCTCCGCCTGACTCCCCCTCCTCCTCGAGCAGGAACAGATGGCCCAGCTGGAGCACCTCCCGCGGCCGGAACCTGGAATGGGGCCTGAAAAGGACAAATGGCAAATGCATCAGTTACAGAACACAAAGCAGAATACCAGTACAGAATGTAGTGTGTGAGTACAGTGTATGAATGCTGTGAACAGTACATCAGTACAGAATGCAAGGTGTGAGTACAGTGTATGAATGCCGTCAGCAACGCTGTGAGCAGTATATGGTTGTAGTGTATCAGTGCCGTGAGTGCTGCGTATCAAGTGCCGTGTTGATAGTGTGATGCATTAGATCATGTATGAAACAGATTAGGCGGAATTTGAAACTGTAGTTGAAAGAACTTACTGGGATATTGTAGATGGTCAATAAGTCGATGCACCGCTACAACATCTCTACCGCTAAGGCTGTCAACTCCAGGGACTGGCGAGTGTACTCAACGGAAGCCTGCAAAAGGGTTGAAGTCATTAGTATTCTGCGGAATATCAAATTGAAATGACTGTACAGAATGCAAAGTTTAGTAGTGCATACCGGGGTCGAGCCATAGACTCCAACGAGCTCAGAATCAGCCGGAGGAGGAGCGAAGGGAATCTGATAGGTCTCCCCACCCTGCCCTCGGCATGTGATCATCGTAGGCAGTGATGGCCACTCAACTCTCCGTCCCCTCCGGGACCCACTCCTGCCTCAGGCTGGAGGTGCTGGAGGTGCACCCGCTCCTGCCGCTGGCACCGCTGGCCTCTCTCGCTCAGCTTGACGAGCACCAGTCAAAGGCCGCATAATGTAAGCCTGAATGTACTCAGCGTAGTCACCCTCCTCCCTGAAAGGCTCTGAGTCCCAGCCAATCGTATAGTCCATCATCTCCTCCAAGGTATACCTCTCGAATGTGCCTCGTGTGGCTAGGAGGAGGTGCTGGAACCGGCTGCTCAGGCACGCCCAAGGTCTGCCGCAGAAAGCGCTCCCCAAAGTACCAAGTGCGGCAAACTGGCCCCTCCAGTAGAACCCTGAATCGGGCAGTCTCCCGAGCATCGGCATACCGCTCCCGAACTGCGTCAGGCAACAGGGCCCGAGGCTGCCAGGTGATCTGCAAGTAAAACACAGTTTATTATCTACTGATGTTGAAAGAACAATGTAAGGCGAAGCTTAAATGAACTATAGTGTTTGACATACCTCGGCGGCGGTGATGGTGTTGAAGTAGCGGCGGAAGAACATGAAGGACTCCCGTGGCCTCCGTTCGAATCTCACGTCAAAGTGGTGAACGCCAAGGGGAACCTCCTCGTCTGGCACTGGGCCAAGCCTCGGGAAGTAGGCATACACCCACAACTGCAAAGCATAGCAGAGCGAACACCAGTATGCTTATCAGATAAAGCAGAATGCAGAATAAAGTAGATTATGTGTGTACCGTGTGTGCAATGTACAAACAGTATAAAGCAGATTGCATGTGTGCAGTGTATAGAGTACAGATAATGTAAAGCAGAAATGAAAAACAGAGAAAGAAGGTGTACCTCCCAAGCTCGCCAATAGCCTCCGAGTAACTGCCCGCTGCAGCGGGAGGATGAGCTCATGTACCCGTAAAGTGTGGCCAAGCCCGTGCCACCCCAGTCGTAGCGGCTGATCTGTGTCACGTCCACTAATGCGCTCAGTAGGTAGAGGGCAACGGTGTTTGCCCTGTCGGTGAAGAGCGTGGTCCCCAGCAGGAACATAATGAAGCCACGAGCGTACTGCTCCTCCTCCTCCCGAGTGGTAGGCGCCTGGATCCGAAAATGATCCTCGAACCACGAGTATCTCACAAATCCTGCCCGAGCGAGAGGTGGCTGAGTGCCGAGCAAGTATAGCTGAGCGACGTCCCACTCGTCCATGTCTGTATCAAAGGGGATCGGATCACCCCCTACTCTGATGCCTGTGAGTATGAAAAAGTCAAAGGGAGTCATCGTCATCTCCTCGATGGCAGAAAGGTGGAAGGAATCGGTGGTATCCCACCACCTCTCCACCAGAGCAGCAAGAAGGGGCCTGCTCACGGTAAGGCACGAGAGTCCCATGTAGAAGGTCCCAAAGCTAGCTCGGTCGACAATATGGCGAACCGCGTCGGGTAGCTCCATGTACCAACCTCGGGTGGCCGTGTTCCCATACTCTCGGACGGCATGGGAATCTCCCTATGATCAAAACAAACAGTTGTGAAGCAGAGTTACAAATACAGTGTTGGATGCGATCAGAATTGATGGAAATACAGTGTATGTGCATGTGTCAGAGTCTACACAGATATCGGGTGTGGGTGTGCTCGCAGTGAACTACAGCATTTGATGAATCAGTGTGTTTTGAATGGTTCAGTTGAGAATACAACGTGTGTGCACGTGTTCAGATTCAAACAGATATCAGGTGTGGGTGTGTTCGCAGTGAACTACAGAATGTGATGTATCAGTGTGTCTTAGTTAAGCAGTTAAAGAACATAATCGACTATCACAGTTATGTGTTCTACATTACAGAAAATGAAACAGAGGAAAAGTGTACCTTAGAAGCGCTGTAGGACAGATGAGACTCTGGCTCACGCAACAAAAGCTCCAGGGGCGCGCCCCGCGCATAGCTCTTGAACTGGCGGATGCCATCGGGAGGCAGCACGTGTATCGCCGGCTTGTAGGTCGCCGGATCAAACGACCGGATGTGAAGAGGTAGAAGCTCGACCTCGGGGTCTACATCCATCTTCAGGGGAGCCCCACCGTGTGGTATATCGTTCGCCATCTCAGAAAAAGTACAAAAATGGCCGAAAATGTGGAAGATGGGCGAGAATGCCAAAAGTCAACCCCGAGAGGGTGAAAAATGGGAGGAAAGGTCGGAGTGTGGAAAAGGCACGAAGATCAAGGTTTGACTCAGGGAAAACAAACACTAAATAGTGGAAACCAAGAAAAATGCACCGAAACCAAGATTTGTTCGGTTCAAAATTTGTGAAACGGTGAGGGTTTCGCGATCGAACGACAAAAAAGTGTCGAAAACGTGAGAAAAACGAGGATCGAAGGTTGGAAAATCACCTAGAGAGGGAGGGGAGGATTTTTTGAGCAAGGAGGAAGTGAGAATATAGGGTTTGAAGCCCTATATTTAAAGACCCGTGGCTAAATGTCAAAACTACCCCGACTTTGCCATTTTTGGCCGGTCGGCCAAATTGTTAGCCGACCGGCTAAATATTTGGCCGATAATCTTATTTTGTGGCCGATGGATGGCCGGTGGCCTCCCCTTGTGGCCGGTGAGCCTCCTACACCCTTGGTTGGGCAAATTCTGTGGTTTAGGACCTTCATCTCTCAAGGCAATGCAAGGAAGTGCACTCTCGAACTTTAACTAGCCTTCGTGTTGACCTCAAGCCGTGTCTTTTGTGTGCGATGCTCGGAACGCGCAAGGTGTATCCTTTTCGTATCCTTTTGTATCTTGCAAGACTCAATAACCGCTTTAAATGCATTGCATTACGTGTTTTATTTTGTTTATGATAAACATACATAGGTTGCATCGTTATGCACGTCTACGCGCGTTGTAGCGCACACCATTCTCGCATTGTTATGCACTATTCACTTGCATTGTTATGCACGTACTACATGCATTGTAGCGCACCCGTCTTGCATTATTACGCACTGTTCATTTGCATTATCATGCATTTCAAAAAACATGCGTTGTCACGCATTTGAGTTCATTTGCATTGTCATGCATTTTGAAAAACGTGCGTTGTCGCGCATTTGAGTTCATTTGCATTGTCATGCATTTCAAGATACGTGCGTTGTCACGCATTTGAGTTCATTTGCATTGTCATGCATTTCAAAAAACGTGCGTTGTCACGCATTTGAGTTCATTTGCATTGTCATGCATTTCAAAAAACGTGTGTTGTCGCGCATTTGAGTTCATTTGCATTGTCATGCATTTCAAGAAACGTGCGTTGTCGCGCATTTGAGTTCATTTACATTGTTATGCATTTCAATAAATCATGCATTGTCATGCATTTCAATTACACGCATTGTCATGCATCTTTCATCTGCATTTCAGTTCATGCATTGTCATGCATTTCAATTCATGCATTGTCATGCGTGTCTCATTTGCATTGTCATGCATTCCAATAATTTGCATCTTCATGCATTTCAGTTCATGCATTGTCATGCGTGTCTCATTTGCATTGTCGTGCATTCCAATAGCTTGCATTGTCATGCATTTCAATAATCATGCATTGTCATGCATTTCAGTTCATGCATCGTCATGCGCACCTCATTTGCATTGTCATGCATTCCAATAATTTGCATTATCATGCATTTCAAACAACTCGCATTGTCATATACCTTTCATCTGCATTGTCATGCATTTCAATCTCTTGCATTGTTGTGTATTTCATTCGCATTTTCTTGCAACTCTACTAACTTTTCTCCACTCGCGTGCCGCTTGTGGACGTCACTAACTTTTCTCCACTCGTGTGCCGCGTGTGGACGTAACTAACCCTTACTAACCCCCCCTCTTTCCTTTTCGCATTGTTACACACATTGCATGCGTTTTCGTGTATGCTTTACTTACATGTGTTTATACACCTTTTCGCATTGTTACACACATTGCATGCGTTTTCGTGTATGCTTTACTTACATGTGTTTATGCACCTTCTCGCATTGTTACACACATTGCATGCGTTTTCGCGTATGCTTTACTTACATGTGTTTATGCACCTTCCCGCATTGTTACACACATTGCATGCGTTTTCGCGTATGCTTTACTTACATGTGCTTATGCACGCTCTCTCCCATTCTCACATTGTTACACTCATTGCATGGGTTTTCGCGTATGCTTTACTTACATGTGTTTATGCCCCTTTTCGCATTGTTACACACATTGCATGCGTTTTCGCGTATGCTTTACTTACATGTGTTTATGCACCCTTTCGCATTGTTGCACACATTGCATGCGTTTTCGCGTATGCTTTACTTACATGTGTTTATGCACCTTCTCGCATTGTTACACACATTGCATGCATTGTCGCGTGTGCTTTACTTACATGTGTTTATGCACCTTTCTCCCCTTTCTCGCATTGTTACACACATTGCATGCGTTTTCGCGTATGCTTTACTTACATGTGTTTATGCACCTTTTCGCATTGTTGCACACATTGCATGCGTTTTCGCATATGCTTTACTTACATGTGTTTATGCACCTTCTCACATTGTTACACACATTGCATGCGTTATCGCGTGTGCTTTACTTACATGTGTTTATGCACCTTTCTCCCCTTTCTCGCATTGTTACACACATTGCATGCATTTTCGCGTGTGCTTTACTGACATGTTTTTATGCCTTTCTCGTTACACACATTGTATGCGTTGTCGCGTATGCTTTACTTACATGTGTTTATTCACTACTCGGTTTGCATTGTTATGCACCACTCGGCTTGCGTTGTCGCACGTGCCCTCCTTGCATTGTTATGCTTGTTTCAAATCGCATTGTTATGCGTCGCACTTAGGTTGCATTGTCTTACACCCCCCTCACTAGCGTTGTCACGCACTTTTCACTTGCATTGCTATGCATGTTTCTAACAATGTTGTACCTGTTAAGTTTTTTTTTTCAGGCACGATATTGTATGTACGATTCATTTAAGGCTGGCGCGACCAGACGAACCGAATGGTATTGTATTCTCCGCGTCAAACGTAGTGAGAATTACATAATTCTCTTACATCCTTTCTGCATTGTAATGTAGCTTGGTTTTTGGCTTGCTTAAAAACTGTTGCATGTTATGCTTCGTTACAGCTTTGTTTGCATGATCATAAGTTATGCTCGGCTTTGCGCATTGTTCTTGCATTTTGCCCCTGCCTTCGAGCACATATCTTTGCTAGCTTGTATGCGTGTCTGAGTCTTCGGCCTCATCAAAAATGGGTCATCTTGGGCTTTGACATTCACTCCCGTCATTGTTATGACTTTCGAGTTCTGTCAAAGAGGGGCAACTGCAGACACCCCATTTTTGACCGTCCTCAAGACTTGGACGTCATTGTTTGAACACTCGATGATCACCCGTGTTCGTGCTCGTTTTGAGTTCTCGGAGGTCTCGGCCACGCGTTTTGCCTCAGGATCTCTCAACTTATTTGTTTTGTGCTTGGTCATGGACCAAACACTTGTGTTTTTGCTTCTCAGGAAAGAAGCTGGCTTGTTGGCCATCCCCACACCCCACCGGCCAAGGCATGATGCCATCGGCCCTTTGTTCTTGCCATCGGTCAAGAGTTTTGGCCGATCGGCACTATATTTGCTCGGCCGGCACTTGTGTTGGTCGATCGGTCATTTTTGGTGGCCGAACCCTATTCATCTGCTTTATGCAGATATTTTGTGCCAGCTGGCACCCATTATTCACCCCCTCCATACACGTGTGTATGGAGGGATTTGCCTCTTGCTTAGCTTCTCTTAGAAGCTTTGCAAATTGAACCTCTATAAAGAGGGAGCTCCTCCTCCCTCCTCCAAGGTTCAGAAAAATTGCTCTTGAGAGGATAGATATAGGATTGTATCTATACTTCCTTGTTTAGTCTTGTTTTGTGCTCAAAAGTGTGATTTTGTCTCACTATTGCACACAAACACCTAGCCTCACACCATCCTCTTGTTGCTGAGGCACTAGGGGGTTAGTTTTAGAGTTCTTGGACTGGTTTTGATCCAAGAAAGTTGTTGGAGTGGTGTTCTTGAAGAGGTTCTTCAAGGGTGAGCATTTTTGCTTTTGTTACCCCATTTTTGCACAAGCTTTTAGCCTATCTTGCATGCTGTTTTGAGCTTAACTTATAATTGATAAAAGTTCTAATTTTGCATGCTTTTGATCTTTGTTTAAGGTCTCTTTGAGGTTTGGGGCTGTTTCCCCCCTCTTAGGCCTTGTTAGGCTTTCTTTTAGGCCACCCCTTTTGGCCATTGTTCTTGTCTTTGTGTGACCTCTCTACCACCGAAATCCAGAGGATTTTTAGTGGTGGGGAGGTGGTTTTGGTGTCCCAAATAGGAGAGGGTCATCCCCTCTCCTTGTTGTCTTTCATGCTTGCATAAATGGTTTATGGTTGTGGCTTGTATGCCTAGCCTGTTTTAGCTTCATTTCAGTATATATTAGGCTTTGCTTTGCCATGATATAGCATTGTTTTGACTTGGTTTAGACATACCATGCATGCTTTGTATAGTTGTCTTGTAATCCCATGATTTGCCTTAACATGCACCATGTTGTAACATGTCCTTTTAGCATGATTTTGGCTTAACTTCATGAAGCTTCTAGCTTTGTTTTAACATGATAAAGCTCTAATTTTGGTTGTTTTGGTCGTCCATGACTTGCTTTGTATAGCCACTATGTAATCTAGCTTGTAGGCTTTGAGTATTGAATCCTTTGACATGCTTTTGGGCTATTTCAGTGGTTTGCATCACTTGTCATGTTATTTTAGTCCATATAGTATGATCAAACACTTGCATTTATCACTCCTTTAATGCTTTGAAGGGTTTGTGTTTTATGCCTCTTGAATGGTCCATTGTGTATGCCACCATGCTTAGGTCTTTGGGATGCCATCGAAGTGGGTTTTTGGGCTCATTTTGACATGCCATAACTCTGTTTTTGGTTGCTAAAATCATGCCCTGTTCGGCTTTGATGGGTGTTGTGTAACACCTCTTTCTTAGCCTTGCTTGCCTCTCGTTTTGGTATTATGTTCTAGCATGTTTTGGCTTTGGTCATTACAAGTTTTAGGCTCACTTTGGTATGCTTTAGGACTGTTTTAGGTTATGCTTGCCTTATGCTCTTTGTCTTGTGTAGCTTTGGTTCAAGTCCCTTCACTAATCTTAGGCTTTAAGCCTTGTTCATGCTTTGATCATGATTCATCTATGTGATTTGGCATCACTTCTAGCCTCATTTCAGAACATGTAATGTTGTTACATCGGCATGCTTTCCATTCCTTTTAAGTGTTCTTGAAAGTTGCCTTTTATGCCTTAGTCTTTAGGCCAATTGGCATGCATGTTTGTATGTGCATTTGTCCTCATATCCCTTAGCATATTGGCCGCTGATTTGGACCTATTCGAGAGCTGTCCATATTGGTTTAAGTCCATCCTTTGCATGTTGTTGCATGCTTGCCTTGCATGTTGTTACATACACTGCCTATTGCATGTTGTTGCATGCTTAAGTTCCTTTGCATGTTGTTGCATGCTTGCCTTGCATGTTGTTGCATGCTTGCCTCGCGTGGTGTTACATGGTTGCCTATCTTTAAATGTTGTCACATGCCTTGCATGTTTGCATGCTTGTCTAGGTTGCATTGCATTTGGCATGCTTGTTACCTTTAGCCTTGTATGGCATGATCATTAACATGCTCATGTTGCACTAGTTTTGCTTGCATGTTTACATCCCTTGCCTCTTGATAAACCATAATAGAGGTTGGGTCCTTTATGTGTTTTGTGTGCATTTCATCTGACATTAAAATGCACACTTGGCTCCTTTGGCCATCATGCATTAAAATGCGTGATTGGTGGCCCAAGTGTCGAGAACCATACTCCTTTGAGTCTTAAACATGATAAGGAGGGTGGTTGTGCAAACATTTCCTTAAAAATGCATTGCCATGCTCTGTCTGTCCTCTGTTGCAGCAAAAACAGGTTTCTGCAAGAAGAGATGGCCGGTCGGCCATCTTCAGTGCCGGCCGGCTATGCATTGTTGGTCGATATCCCTACAAGTGGTCGATGACCAGTTCCCCTTGGCCAGTGGCCTTTACTTCTGGCCGTTGATATCCCATAATGCTCAGAAGGTGGTTCAGAAGCATCTTTAGGACTTGCAAAGTCTTTAGAGGTGCAGAGCAGTGCAAACAGAGGCAACATGACATGGCAATGGATTTCCGAGCGAAGCCGAGCATGCATGCATTCGTCCCTCTTCCCGAGGCTATTTTATTGCTTTCATAGCTTAATTAATTTGTTTAATTAGTTAAGCGTTGTGTAATAATTAATTAGCTTGTTAGTTAGCTAATTATGTAATTTGTATTATTCTTTCAGTCCCTTCGTCGAGAGGGCACAATTGTGTAATAAGCATGCGTGTGTGTGATGCGTGTCTTCCAACCTCCACTTCTTTCTCCTTTTTACTTAACTACTTACGATGGTTAGTTCTAAGGGCACGTTTCAATTAGCATCCATATGCTATGCATGTTTGCATTCATTCATCTGTATTACACGCACCGGGCTCGGCGCATCATACTAACTGCATGGTATTTTCAATTCTAAGTTGAATACATGTATCGAATTGTCGCATCTCACGTGCCATCTTAGAATAGCCGAGCCTATTTCTAGTTGCATTTTGCCTGCGATGCATTAGCCATCTTAACATGGACTTGGATCATACATTTGATTACTAACATGTTCCTTGTTTTGGCTCGGAGTACACTGTAAGTGTTTATGCTTTAGCATCTTGCATGTATGTGAGTGTTAACATGACAGCATGCTTGCCATGAGGCTAATTGTTTATGTGATATAACTGTCTGAATGCCTGTGGGTGAAGGTTGGATTGCTTGAATTGGAATAATTCATCGAAATCCGTGTTTTGATCTACTTGCGAGTAGCAAAATTCAAAACCATTTCCAAACAAACGGATATGCGATGCTTTGTTCCAAGTTATGCGATCTAGTCTATACTTATTTTGCTGTGCGCATCACGTAGTAAAGATTAGCCAATTAACCGGAATAAGAACGCATGTGTTTTGAAAAACTCGATATCGTGCTTAGTACAGGCCGATCTTCGGATCGGGCGAGCGGGGGTGCTCATAGATGACCTTCCCCAATCGTACCCAAGTTCCCGAGCCGAGGCAACTTTGGTGATGACAGACACGTGGCCATAGGCAACGAGTCAGGGTTTCCTAAATTCCCCCAAAATAAATATTTATGTGGCTACTCTGTATCTGGCAAAGCAGTCCATGTTTGGCACTTCTTTACAAAAATTAGTTTTCCAAAATGATTTGCCGGATTTGGACTCTTTGGTGATTTATCAATCTCACATCGCACATTGTGAGATCAGCTTAAGAACCGCGACATTTGAGTCCGAACTGTAGCATGAGGCCCTCAGGGTGCGTCTACACAAGCCAATCAAAAGAATAGAGTTTTGCCTTCTTGGCTGAGAATGAGCGACTAAATCCCAATGCTTCGATTGGACTGGGAGTCCTCTATACTGTCCTCGTTGGCAAGGAGGAGGTATACCACGCCGAGAGCAAGTTGTCTTCCAGACAACGGAGGCGATCAATGGGTACGTAGAGATACACTACTGAGCTTCGGAAAGAAGGAGGCACCAAAAGGAGATCGTCGAATTCAACAATTCGGTGATGAATCCGCTCCCTTATTTAAGGTTCAGCTAGAGTTGGCCAAGCTTCTCAGCCAGTGTTTCCAGAGGAAGAGGAAGCAGCTTCATCCCATGCAAAAAGTTTTCGGGCAGAGGAGGAGATTCCAATATCCATTTTTTGCGAATTCTTGGTCCAAAGGGTTATAGTTGGCAGATTCTTGGTCCAGAGATTAATAATTTGCAAAAGCTTCCATAACTTGTTGTAGACCGCCTGAACTCCGCTCCGCATGCGAGGGCGCAAATCGTTGTTCTTAGCTACTACAGTTCGGACTCATGTCACAGTTCTGAATCTAATCTCACAAAGTGCAATGTAAGACTGATAAATCACCAAAGAGTCCAAATCCGGCAAATCGTTTTGGAAAATCGATTTTAATCAAAAAGCGCCAAACATGGACTGCTTTGCCAGATTTCAGAGTTGCCACCTAAATATTTTATTTTGGAAAATTTAGGAAACCCTGACTCCTGCCTAAGGCCACGTGTCCGTCATCACCAAAGTTGCCTCGGCTCGGGAACTTGGGTACGAGAGGGGAAGGTCCTGAAATGATCACCCCCGCTTGCCCGATCAAAGATCGGCCTTTACTAACATGATATGCTGTTTTTGAAAACACATGTGTTCTTATTCCGATTCATTAGCTAGCTTACTATGTGATGCGCACAGCATACAAGTATGGACTAAATCACTCAATTTGGAACAAAACATCTCATGTTTGTTTTTCAAAAATGGTTTGAAGTTGCTACTCGCAAGTAGGCTAAGACGCGGATTTGCCACCCTCAAGTGAGCTTAGAAAACATGATGATTTGCCACTCCGTAAAGTGGGCTTAAAACGCACATTTTGATGAATTGTCCCAATTCAAGTTTGTGGAATTGCACTGCAAGTGCAAGGAGCATGCAAGAGGTAATCAAACCAACCCTAGAAAGAGCTATAACGCGCTTAAATAATGCCTAAGACATGCTAAGATGGAGCCAAAACATGCTAGAAAGACATGCTACTTTGATGAGCCACAAATAGGATTACACTACACATACAAGAAGCATGCAAGGGGTGACCAAGATAGCCAAAAAAAAAGTCATGAAAGGTCATAAAAAAGTGCTCAAACAAAGCCTCAAGAAGATAGAACTACATGCTTTTTTGATGAGCCATCAACACAAGCACATAAGAGAAGAGGAAGGGGGACAACCCCCATCCATTTAAGACCTCAAAACATACTTTCCACCACTGAAATTCCTTTGGAATTCAGTGGTAGAAAGGGCATGCAAAGGTGATCACAAAGGCCTAAAGTGATGGCCCAAAACAAGGCAAAACAAGGCACAAAAGGGGGTAGACCACCCCCAACACCAAAGAGACCTTAAACAAACATTTCAAGCACTTAAAATCAAAACTTTTTGCAGTTGAAAGTTAAGCCTTAAACATCATGAAAATAGGGCCAAAAGCTTAATCAAAAACAAAGGTTTAAGGGGTTAGAAACTCATCCTTGAAGAATAACTTCAAAGCAACAACACCAGCAGCTTTTCTGAGCTAAAAACCAACTCTTGAGTTCAAACAAGACCCCCAGGTACCTCAGCAACAAGAGTGTGGTGTTTCACTATGTGTTTGTGTGCAAAAGTGTGAAGAAACTACACTTTTAAGCACAAATATGGAGCAAAGGAAGAAATATAGAGATAGAGATGTATGTATAGCTCTATGCAATTTTTCTGAACCTGAGACAAGAGGGAGGAGGTTTCCTTTTATAGAAAAACATGCATCAAGCTTGTTGAGCAAGCTTGAAGCTTGAATCAATGCTTTCTGTGCCCAATAGCTGGCATGGAAAATATCTACAAAAAGTGCAGGAAAGCTGCCGACCAGTTGAAGTGGTCGGCCAGCTACTTGCACTGGTCGGCCGACCAGAAAAAGTGGTCTACAGGAAGAGAAAGTGGTCGGCAAGGGGGAGGAGTGGTCTGCACAAAGAAAGCAAGGTGGTGGCATGGCTACCGACCACTTTTGGTGGTCCAATGACCACCAAGACCAGCTGGCCGACCAAAAAACTGGCTAGCAGGAAAGAAAAGTGGTCTTTAGGGGGAAAAACTAGTCTACACCCCTTATTCCACCCTCCAAACAAGAAAAACAAGGTTTGCGCCAAAAACAAACCAAAAAGAATGAAAGACAAGAGTCTGCGGGACAAGGCGCGCAGCCGGAAGCCTTGAAAACTAGTCTACGAGTACAAAAAGTGGTCTACAAGGGAAAGGTGGTCTACGGCCACAAAAAGTGGTCTACAAACCTCTATTTCCCTCTAGGCAAAGGCAACAAGGCATGGTCCAAAAACCAGGCCAAGAGGAGAACGTTAAGAGGTTCCGAGACAAGGCGCTCGGCCGAAGGCTCTGAAAATCGAAAACTAACCTACAAGAGGGAAAAGTAGTCTACGACTACAAAAAGTGGTCTACAGACCTCTCCCTCCCTCCAGACAAGGTCAACAAGGCATGGTCTACAAACCAAGCCAAAACACAAAGAGTTCAGAGGCCCGGAGGCAAGGCACTTAGCCGAAAACTCCGGAAACTCGAAACGAGCACAAACATGTGCAATCATCGAGCGCTCAAACGATGACGTCTGAGACTTAAGGTTGGTAAAAAATGGGGTGTCTACAGTTGCCCCTCTTTGACAGAACTCGGAAGTCAAGAAGTGACGGGGGTGAATGTCAAAGCCCAGAGATGACCCATTTTTGACAAGGCCGAAGACTTAGACAAATAGATAAGATAACAAAGAGATGCGCCCGCAGGCAGGGGCAAGATGCAAATGACATGCACAATGCCAAACATAACTTATGATTATGCAGAGAGGGCTGTAATGAAACATCTAGATGCAAATGTTATGCAAAGAAATGCTACAACAAACTCGTACACAAGCGAATAAGTAAACACGCCACGCGTGGGAATTACAGACCAAACTACATTTCATGCAGAAAGGATGTAAGAAAATTATGTAATCTTAGCAAACATGTGTGATAGATACACAAAAGGTGAACGAAGTGTGCGATAGATACAAAAAGTGAGCAAAGTGTGATAGATACACAAAAGTGAGCAAGTATGTGCGATAGATACACAAAAGAGAAGAGAGTGTGATGGATACACTATATGAACAAAGTGTGATAGATACACAAAGTGAACATGTGATAGATACACAAAAGCAAACGTGTGATAGATACACAAAGTGAACATGTGTGATAGATACACAAAAGGTGAATGAAGTTTGATAGATACACTAAGTGGGCATGTGTGATAGATACACAAAGAGAAACAAAGTGTGATAGATACACAATATGAACAAAGTGTGATAGATACACTAAGTGAAGCAAAGTGTGATAAATACACAAAGTGAAGCAAAGTGTGATAGATACACTACATGAACAAAGTGTGATAGATACACTAAGTGAAGAAAAGTGTGATAGATACACTACATGAACAAAATGTGATAGATACACTAAGTGAAGCAAAGTGTGATAGATACACTACATGAACAAAGTGTGATAGATACACTAAGTGAAGCAAAGTGTGATAGATACACTAAGTGAAGCAAAGTGCGCGATAGATACACTAAGTGAAGCGAAGTGTGCGATAGATAGACTATATGAACAAAGTGTGATAGATACACTAAGTGAAGCAAAGTATGATAGGTACACAAAGTGAGCATGTGTGATAGATACATAAAGCGAACGTGTGATAGATACACTAATTGAAGCAAAGTGTGATAGATACAAAAAGTGAGCATGTGTGATAGATACACAAAGCGAACGTGTGATAGATACACAAAGTGAGCAAAGCAATCTTTTACCAAGACATAATCAATCTTAACCGGAACTTCTCTGAATGAACCGCACATCCAATATTGCCTGGTTGTGCTAGCTTCAAATGAACCGTACATACAATATCGTGCCTGCATAAGAAAGAAACTAAACAGGTACAATATAGTAGAAACACATGTTCAACGTTTCATCAAGACACAATTCCAATACGAGATAAACGTGTGCATATACAATGCAAGTGGTGCATAGCAACGCAAGTGAAAAGTGTATAGCAATGCAAGTGAAAAGTGCGTACCGATGCAAAACTGATATACGTATTCTACGCAACAAGTGCATGTTCGATGCAATGCAATAGGTATAGAAAATTCCTACAAAAACGTAAAAGCATGCAAAATGCAATACGATGTGACACACATACTCCGTGGAATCATAAGAACTTGTGTAGTGCCATGCAACACAGCACACACATTCCATTCACAACAACAACGCATTTTCAATGCAACAACAATGGCACGTTTGAAGTAGAATATCGAATAAGGAAATACACGCCTTAACGAGATCAAATCGAATGTAACCTCCGATTTATCTCTCGGAGAGGTCACAACGTACTTAAAAAGGATACACCATGCTCCTAATGAGTGACGATGGGTCATGCATCGAAGACGCGAATCGAAGTTCCCGCGGGGACATTTTGAGCCGAAAAGTGTACTTTTCTTGCACCTTCTCGCGAGCCAAGGACTCCAATCAGCATAAAAACACACAGGGAGGAAAATGGGACCCTGAAGACCACCCAGGAGGGCTGCCGACCACCTAGACCAGCTGCCAACCACTTGTTGACCACCTAAGTGGTCGGTCAACCAGAAAAACTAGCTGGCCGACCAGTTTAGCAAAATTGGGGCAGTTTGGTCTTTTGACGTTCGGCCCTTTAAGTACACAACTCAAAATCACTTTTGTTCACAAACTCAAGGCCGAAAACCACTTCTCTTTGCTCCTAGGCACTTTTCTCTCTCAGATCCACACTTTATACGCATATTCCAACGCTCCCGCGAAGTTGATTCGCGAAGAACTTTCGATTCTCTTCGTTTTGAACCGATCAGAATTTGTTTTCGGAGCTTCTTTCTCCATTTTCACCACTTGAGGTATGTTTCTCTCGAAGTTTAGCATCTTTTCCCGGGCTTTGACTTTCTTTGACTTTTTCTCTTCCCGAGAGTTGACTTTTGTTGACTTTTTGCAATTTTGGCTCATTTCGCTCATTTTTGCTCATTTTGCACCTCTTTTTCAAATGGCTGACCACATTCCACACGATGGGGGTTCTCCGCGAGTAGAGGACAAGCCTGACATCATGCCATTGCCGCCTAGGATTCGGCCTTTCGACTCGAAGAGGTACCACCCTCAGGAGCACATCCTACCCTCGAGCACCTTTCATCATTTCATGGATTTCGCGCGAAGAGCACCCATAGACTTGCTACTACGAGAGCCGGAGTCTCACTTGTCTCATCACGCGTGCGAGGTGCATACTTCACTTTTACATTTTCTGCGATGTATTTTGCATTTCTTGCATACTTCAAGCTTTTGCTATGTATTATATCTGCTCGTTCTAAACACATTTTACATACACAGCGCTTCTGCTCGTTCTGAACACAACTCACAACATAGCATCCTGTTCATTTGGCACACAACTCATATATAGCATTCTGTTCATTTGGCACGTAGCTCACACACAACACTCTGTTCATTTAGCACGCAGCTCACAACACAGTATTCTATTCATTTGGCACGCAGCTCACAACACAGTATTCTGTTCACTTGGCATGCAACTCACAACACAACACTCTGTTCATTTGGCATGTAGCTCATAACACAACACTCTGTTCATTTGGCGCGCAGCTCATACATAGCATTCTGTTCATTTTGAAAATGAATACATCTGTTCATTCTGAACACAGGTATCTTCCCGTTTCACCCAGGGATATGGGTCGATCATCGCGAGGGAGTGGTACATGGAGCTCCCAGATGCTGTTTGACAGATTGTAGATGAGGCGGGGTTCGACTCATTTTGTGTGGGGTTGTCGCGTCTTCAAGAGAGCAGGACTCTCATGGGTGCACTTGTAGAGAGATTGTGGGACACCACCAACTCTTTCCATTTCTCTGCTACCAGGGACATGACGATGACCCCATACGGCTTTTCGATGTTGACGGGCCCAGACGTGGGAGGCCGGCTGATCCCATATGATTTCGATATGGGCGAGTGGGAGGCAGCTTGGACTTACCTACTCGAAGCTCATCCGCCGATCTACAGATCATCATGTATGGTCAGGTACACCTGGTTCATGGAGCAGTACATGAGGATTGTGCCCGAGACCGTTGAGGCCACAGAGCAGTACGCTCGGGGATTTCTGATGTTCTTTCTCGGGATCAGATTGTTCTCCAACAGGGGAAACACGATCGGGCTATATCTTCTTAGTGCTCTGGTAGACCTATCACAGGTCCAGCACTTTGAATGGGGCGGCGCTGGCCTTGCTACCCTTTACCGCTACATGAGCGAGACCTCCAGCGGGCGCGAGACCATAGTAGGTGGCTACTGGAGAGCCTGGGAGGTACCTTCTGCCCTCTTGATTTACATTTCTGCTTTTCAATATCTGTACACTGCACACTCTACACATTGCCCACATTACATTCTGTACTCTGCATTCCGCACTCAGCATTCTGCATTTTCTGTATATTCTGTATTCTCATTGCCACTGTCTTGCCTTTCACAGCTGTGGGTTTGTGCCTACTTCTCGACGCTTGCCCCTGATCCAGAGGTTGAGGCACCACTCGAGGTGCCATACTGGCGCAGATTTGAGGGTGGATGCCAGCCAAGACCTCGAGAGACTCTGCCATATCTCAGGCAGTACTTTGACACAGTACGGGCAACCGAGGTAATTGTGAATTCTCAGTTCTTCATGCTTTCAGCTTTGATTCATCTTGCATATTTGTGACAACTAATCAATTTATGCACTTGCTATCCATAGATCACTTGGCAGCCTTGGGTGGCAATGCCAGGGTTTGCTCGGTTCCAGTTTGCTGGGGCATGGGGTGCCTCCCAGTACCGGATTTTGTTTGAGGGACCAGTTGGCAGAGCCTGGTTTCTCGAGGAGCGCTTCATGCGCCAAACATAGGGCTATCCCACTCAGGAGATCCCCTCAGCGCCTCCACTGGACATGCGATCCACAGAGAGTCTCACTCCCTAGGAGTTTGATGACCTTATGCAGGGTTCTGACGCAGTCCTTTTCCATGAGAAGGGGGAGTACGCGACTTATCTTCACACATACCTGATGCCTCCACTGACAGGTGTTCGCACCCCCATGAAGAGAGCTGCTGACATCCCTTCGTTGAGCCACGCCCGAGCTGCAGACATTCCCTCAACTAGTAGGGCCAGTACATCGAGAGGTAGGAGTAAGGGGATGCCCCCTGCTTTGCAGTGTACTGGTGGCCAGATCCTCCGACCGAGCTGACAGGCTGGCGGTATAGGACACCTTACCAGATTCCACTAGAGCCTCCATTGCCAGATCATCGATATGTCAGTGCCCCTGACTCAGCATCGGTATGCTCCACAACTTTTATCTATCATTTAGATATTTAGACATTCATTCATTCACTAATGACTTGAACTTCCATCTGCAGCCTTCCAGAGAATATGTTAGGGGATTGCTCGGGGCAATGGCCTCACTCGAGGGTATGGTCTTGCGGAGGGAGACACTGTTGTACACCTCCGGCATTCTGGTACTTTTCAATTTCCTTGTATTTATCATACTTCTGATGACATATTGAAACTGAACATTTTACTGCACTGATTCACTGCATGTACGGATCACATCAGACACACCACATTCACATACTGTATTTGCATGCACACACTCTATGCACCACACTTGCATCTGATATACATACCCTGGCTGATGTATTCAAACTGCCTTTTCAGGTCACACCTCTACAGCCTGGACCACCCAGGTCTTCTCGAGTAGCAGGGAGGGGGATTTCGACATGCGGCCAGGGGAGATGTCAGGCGCCTGCTAGACATGATGACGAGTCCAGCGAGGAGGAGGAGTCAGCACACCCTCAGTCAGAGACATCTGCAGGCAGAGGTGATGACACCAGTTCCGGTTCTGAGGGCGGAGACGACGCCGAGGAGGATTCCGAGGATGGCGGCTCTGATTTAGACGGAGGTACCGACGGCGGTGGTGCAGAGGCTGCTCAGCCGAAGAAGGCGAAGAGGGCCTCTCGATCTTGAGTACCGACACAGTCGTTTTGCTTTATTTTCTTTTTACTAGTAGTTGTAGCATATTGTACAGCGTTAGGCAGTTTTATTTTCTTTAAAACTTGTACCCTGTTGTAAAAAGAAACCATGATGGAATGAAAACAGCTTTTTGGTCAAAAAGTGTTGCATTTGTATTCTAAGCATCGCATCGCATCATTTTGCACAAAAATGAGATTGATAGAAATTGAACATCGTGTATTGCCAAGTCAGCTAGTGAACCAACGTAACAAACAAAACAACTTAAAACAATTCGGTAAACGAGTTAACAACTCGATAAACAATGAGCAACAACTCAATAAGCAAAGAGCAACAACTCGATAAGCAAATGCATTTTAGACAAACAAAGCAACAGGACGCATCCGAATCAGAAGTAAACTCAGACCTTCAGCATTCTCAACACACAGAAAGGCTAGGAACTCTCTTCTAGAGACAAGAAAAGGCTGCAGACCACATTTCTGCTCACTGCCGACCACTAATATATCTTGCCGACCACTTTTATGGTCTGCAGACCAGAAAATATGGCTGGTCGACCAGAAAAAGTGGTCGGCCGACCAGTTGGCCTGAGGACCTCCAGATTTTGGCCACCTGTCCTCTAAACAGTGCCTTATCCTCCATAAAGGTTCCAGCTTCGTGGTTCCCTCATTGTAACTCAGTTTTGCACCAAATGGAGGCATTTCTTGTCCAAAATCTCACAAATTGGATCTCCAACTTGGATGGCTCGGAAAAACTGAATTTTCAAGGTTTCGGCATAAATGCACTATTCACGCTGAGCCGCACCCCGCTGCGTTTTCCGTTCCTCCATGCCGCGGCAAGGTGTTGGAATCCGGTAACTCACGTTTTTAGCTTTGGCGGACAAGTGATATGTCCCACTTTTGAAGACTTCCAAGCTTTAATGGAATCTGAGCGCGATGAAGAAATCTTGCCCCAATTCCGCTTCGGCCACATCCAAGCCTTAGGACGGATGTGCAGGCTCACTTTGCATGATGCTCGGTCATTGATTCGCGACGGAGAGCTGGACATTCAGAGCTTGATTCGTGGGTTTTCTGATGCCGGTGACCGCGGCGATCATGGCTGGCAGGGTTTTCGGTGACATGCGCTTTGCTTGTGCATGTTGTCTCATTTCTTGCTTGCCCCAGGCTCCGGAGGATCTAGCGTCCGTTTGATTGAGGTTGCCCAGGGGTTAAAAGAGGGCAAGAGCTGTATTGCCATGACGCTCGCTGAGACATTGATGGGTTTGGATGCTTTCCATCACCGAGAGACGACTAGATTCCCAGGGAGTCCACTACTGCTGCAGGTAATGTTTCCCTCCCTACTCACATATATTTCTCATATCACTCGGCCCTCAGGCTCGGTTTTTCTCTCAAAACCCTTTCTCACTTTTCTCTCCACGTACTCCTCTCTATTCTTTAATCTCTCATTTTTCATCCCTCCCCAGATATAGTTGATGGATAAGTTGAAGATTGTGGACTCATGCCCAGCATATTCAGCTCGCAGCTATTTCTTCCGGCGACGTCTAGTCGATGCCCCTGATGAGGGATGGTCGTGCGAATGGATGTGCAGTCTGTCTGCTGCCAACATTGCTTGGCATTGCCCCTGGCTCAATTTACCAGCGATAAGCTACAGCATGACTCGCTAGCCCGGGATTCGGTTGATCGGCCTGACACACTATGTCCTTTATTTCCCATTTCGAATCCGGCACCAATTCGGACATGATCAGACTTGGTCGGAAGAGGGGATAGAGTATCCTGCTGCATTTCCAGTCCGAGGCGCACAGCTAGCTCGGTATGCCACAACATGGAGGATGAGAGAGCTTCTGGCCCCCGCTCCCACTTTTAGTTGCATCCTCTCTGATGAGTGCATAGCTTGGCTTGATGAAGAAGCGTAGGTTGGGCCTACTTTGGCATCAGAGGCTTCCACAAGCTCTGGGAGGGGGCACAGGAACACCTGACTTATCCATGCCCCGAATTTATTGCTTTATCCGTATTTTCAAGTTTTCTTTATGAATGTAATAAAAAGCAACTTCAATTTGTATTCAAGAGTAGGAGAACTCTGTACTGAAATCAATGTAATTGAAGGTTGTGGGTATTGAAAATTTTCCGTTTGGTCCAAAAATGGTCCAAGTCATAAAAAGATTAATTTGAGCAAAATCAACTTTTATTAAAACTTTTCAAAACCATTTTTGATATGGATCACAACTGGACACGCCCGAGATCTATCACTAAGATGTACAACCCTGGATCCAGTAACTAGAAAGTTGCCCATAGTCTGAATAGCACTGCACTGGAGACCACAACCGAGCTCTTGAATGCAGAATAGACAGAGATGACCAACATGATCACATGGACAAAGTTGATTTGTAAGTGTTTATGGCTGGATTTCAGAATGAAGTTGCCTACGTATCGCAAAGATAGGAATCAAGCCTTACGTAGTTCGGCTCGGGTTCACTCATGTATTAACAGTCTCCTTTTACGCTCTAACTTTTGCCAACGCCGCCCTTTGTGGGTTTTCAACCTTGCTCTTCATTTCAAATTTTTCATGCTCTAACTTTTACCTAGGTCGCCTTTTCGGGTTTTCGGCCTAGCGAGCCACTCAGGGATAATATTTCTTCAACTTGTCCATGTTGATCGGCTGGGAGAACTCTAGGCCATCTAGGTCCATTAGAACGACAACTCCGCCCAACCAGATAGACTTGATGATGTAGGGACCAGTCCAATTGGGTCTGAACTTGCCCCTAGGGTCGTGGATGGGAGCTCGGTTGTCTTTGAGCACTAGATCCCCTTCTTTCAAATTCCTGGACTTAACCTTCTTGTTGAAAGCCCTGGCAATTCTTCGTTGATAACCCTGGACGTGATATAGTGCTTTCAGCCTTCTTTCATCAAAGACCATGAGTTCTTCGAACTTACTTTGCTACCAATCTGCCTCAGCTATCTGACACTCAACCAATACCCATAATGACGGAACCTCAACTTTGATAGGCAGAACAACCTCCATCCCATAAACCAAGGAATACGGAGTTGCCCCTGTAGAAGTTTGAATTGAAGTCCGGTAGCCCCAAAGAGCAAATGGTAGCTTATTTGGCCAATCCCTGTAGGTTTCCACCATCTTCGGCAGAATATGCTTGATGTTCTTGTTGGCGGCCTCAACTGCTCTGTTGGTTTGCGGCCGATATGTAGATGACTTATGAAAAGCCACGTTGTACTTCTCCAACAAGTCGATTACCTCCTTCTTGAAGTGGGAACCATTATCCGAAATAATCTCATTCGGGACCCCGTAGCGACAGATAATGTTGTTCCTGATGAACTTAGCAACATGCAATGCCTTCAACACCGCTTAAGATTGGCCCTCAACCCACTTTGTAAAGTAGTCTATCGTTACCAGAATATACTCATGCCCGTTGGACCCCTTCAGAGTGACAGCCCCAATTACATCAATCCCCCAGACTGAAAATGGCCATGGCGAAGTCATGTTGTACAGCTTTGACGGCGGAATGTTCATGCAGTTTGCATGGACCTGACATTTATGGCATCGCCGAACAAAGCCAATACAATCCTCCTCCATGGTTGACCAGTAACAATCCTGTATAAGGATCTTCCGGGCTAGCATCACCTCGCTCATGTGCGCTCCGCACTCTCCTCCATGGATGGCCTACATCAGGCGCTTGGATTCTTCAGCAACAACACACAGTTTGTGCATCCCAAGATGACCCTTCTTGTACAGTTTACCCCCACAGACAATGAACTGAGCAGGCATTCTTTGAATTGCCCTCTTATCTTTGGCATTTCACCCTGGTGGATATGCCTCCTTTTCCAAGAAGTTCCAGATGTCGTAATACCAGGGGTTTTGATCTTGTACCTCATCTATGGCAGCAATCAGCTCGTAGGCCAGCACGAATTTCTGTTCAATGATGATCGGACGCATCCGGGCTCCAAAAGGGATGTCTATCATAGAAGATAGAGTTGCTAATGAATCAGCGAACCTGTTGTTCTCTCTTAACAAATGAGCGAAATTCAGTTTCTCAAACCGAGGAATCAGCACGTCCAAGGTCTGGTGATAGATTCTCATCTTTTCTTCTTTAACTTTCCAATCTCCTTTAGCTTGAGATACAACAAGGTTCGAGTCCCCGATGACATCCAACCGTTTTGCTCCTAGTTCCAGGGCAGTTTCTAGTCTAGCAATACATGCCTCATATTTTGCCTCATTGTTCGACACTTTGAACCGGAGTTTGAATGCTGAGGGTATGCGGGAATTGTCGAGTGCTATCAGCAACACTCCTATCACATACCCATACTGGTTTGATGCTCCGTCAAAGTATAGCATCCAAGTCTCTTCTTCGACATGCAGAATAGCCTCATCTGAGAACAGATATTCAATTGCTTCATCTCCTTCAACTGGGTGGTCGGCGAAGAACTCCGCTACCGCTCTCCCTTTCACTGACTTGAGCGTCATGTACTTTAGATCAAATTTGGAAAGCAAAAGCAACCAACGAGCTAGCCTACCCGTAAGTGCCGGTTTCTCGAAGAGATATTTGATGGGATCTAATCTCGAAACCAGTATTACAGAGTAAGCTAATAGGTAGTGCTTTAGCTTCCTGGTAGCCCATACCAAGGCCAAACAAGCCTTCTTCAACGGAGTGTAGCGGGTCTCATAATCTAGCATTTTCTTGCTCAGGTAGTAGATAGCCTTCTCCACTTTGTCTTCAAACTTCTGTGCAAGCATGCAGCCCATTGTAGTTTTAGTCACTGATAGGTACAGAATCAATGGTTTCCCCAGCTCAGGCGGTGACAACACAGGTGGGTTCTGTAAATATTGCTTGATTTGCTCGAAAGCAACTTGGCATCGGTCGTCCCATTGGAACTTCTTTCCCTTCTTCAGGAGACCAAAGAGTGGTTCACAAGTCAAGGTTAATTTCACAATAAACCATCTTATGAATTACACTTTGCCCATAAAGCCTCGCACCTCCTTTTCAGTCCTTGGTGGTGGCATTTCTAAGATGGCCTTGATTTTAGAAGGATCGACCTCAATACCCCTCTGTGTGATCAAGAACCCCAGCATTTTCCCTGTTGTAACACCAAATGTACATTTCTGAGGATTTAGCCACAACCGATACTCTCTAATTCGTTGGAAGAATTTTTGCAAGGCGGTGTAGTGGCCCTCTCTTTCCTTGGACTTGACAATCATGTTGTCCACGCACACCTCAACCTCTTTATGGATCATATCATGCAAAATTGTGGTCGCAGCCCGTTGATACGTAGCCCCAGCGTTCTTCAGCCCAAGTGACATCACCCTATAACAATAGGTTCCCCATGGGGTGGTGAAAGCAGTCTTCTCCCGGTCTTCGGGTGCCATCAAAATCTAATTGTAGCCTGAAAACCCATCCATGAACGAGAGCACGCATGCCCAGCAGTGAAGTTCACTAATTCATCGATATGCGGCAGAGGAAAGTCGTCCTTCGGACTGGCTTTGTTCAAATCCCTGAAGTCCACACATACCCGAATTCTGCCGTCCTTCTTCGGCACCGGAACTATATTGGCCAACCAAGTTGGGTATTCAGATACCAACAGGAACCCTGCGTCAATTTGCTTAGTGACCTCTTCTTTGATCTTTAGAGCCCAGTCCGGGGGGATCCTTCGGAGCTTCTGCTTAACAGGTCGGGCCTCTGGGTCAAGAGGGATCCAGTGCGGTACAATCTCAGGATCGATTCCAAGCATGTCTTCGTAGGACCACGCGAAAACGTCATTGAAATCTTTTAACAAAGCGACTAAGCGCCTCGCGCTCTTCCGAAGACAACGTGGACCCGATCTGGACCAGCCGCGAGTCCTTCTCAGTACCAACATTAATTGTGGTGATTTCATCAACCAAGGGTTTTACAAGCCTCTCCTACTCTTGATCAAGCAAATATTGCAAAATCGGAGGAATTTTTTCTTCGTCGTTTTCATCAAAATTTTGAAAATCCTGATTAATGCAATAAATTAAAGGCACAGAAAAGTACTCATAAGCCACAGCCGTACCATTCTCATTAGTAACATCCAGTCTGCCTAATTCCTCTGTTACAACAAACTCAAAGGAAAAAGAAAAAGACGACCTGGACAGGATAGTGGCATCCGGGTTATCACCTCCAAGAATACCAGACTCAGACTCAGATGAGCTGGAACCTGATTCCGACTCCACAGACTCAGTGGAATCAGATTCCGGCTGACTACCTGACCCGGTGCTTGTAATAACCCGACCCCCGAACAAGTTTTCTATTATACATTCACTTCTTGTTTTATGCTTTTGAATGTTTACGGTGAAACCCTATGAGAAATTAAAGTTAGGTAAGTGAAACATATATTTAAAGATGTCTATCTGTTCAAACAAGAAAAGTATCTGTTGGGTTAGAAGGTTTGAATCAGAAATTGGAAGCTTTAGTGGCTTGATTATCTGAAATTAATTTCATATATGCGATCAGCATGATTTTTAGGTAATATTAAGCAACGTTGTGAAATTTCAATTTGGGATGATTAAACGATTGATTTTCGTCTTATTAGCCCTAATATATGTATATGAGTGTGTTCTTGAGTTTTAAAAGCTTAGACTTAGTTCAAAATTTTCCTGGGAAGAGAAAGGAGAAGGGAGGTTAGAAACAAGGGAGAATTGAGAGATTGAAGCTCAGGTCAGGTTAAATTTCCTAATCCAATCCTCTTCCTTAATTTTAGCATAAAAAGTTCTTGAACTTGTATGATCTAGAGTATGTTGAAAATTTGGCATGATAATCCTATTATTTGCGTATCTTGGGTCAAATTCAAGTTATCTAGGGAGAGCATCATCTTGCCTCCACATTACCAACTTGGTATTCATGCTTATGCCATGTTTTGTCATGTTTTGTATAGCTATGTTATGTGTGAATACAGTTGAGAGCTTTGGGAATGGAATTATGGTGATAAGCTTCAATTTTGGTTCAAACCAATTGCGTTGTGTTCATGAGTTCAATTCAAGTTAAATTATGATATGTTGCACTCTAATTACATGTTTTTGACTCATGGTTTAGTATTTAAAAGTTTCAATTTAGAGCCTTGAAAACACCCCTAAAAGAACCCAATTTTGTAGCAAATTTCGGGCTGGAAGTGCAGAATCGCCGCACGTGCGAGAGCCAATCGCCGCACGTGCGGGGGTTGTGGCCGCACGTGCGGGAGGAGAACAATTTTTGGGGTCTTCATTCTGTCTAAAAAGCATGTGCGGGGGCATTTTTCCGCACATGCGGGGGAGGTTTGCCGCACGTGCGGGGCTCACAGCCGCACGTGCGGCCCATGCTGAAAAACCCTGTTTGCTCCGTTTTACGTGTAGAATCCTCTAATATTGTCGAAATATGTATTTGAGGTTGTTTTGATGTTAATACGCTCCATCGAAGTGAAGTAAAACAAAAGATAAATTGAGGAGGAAATATGAACTAATGTATAAGTTTTGAATGTGTGCAGGACACACTCCAGAAGGAAGTAACACGTCATCTCAACACTGTGAGTAGTAGTACCTATATATATACAAATGTAGCTTATGATCGTCATAAGTATTGTGTTCGTACATAAAATGCAATTATGTTATGTTTCAACATACGTAAAGAAAGAAATTAAAAAGATGGAAAATGTTCATTTAGTAAGACTCTGAAACCAAGTTACTCTGTTATTATGATATGAAACAAAGTGCTACACGGAACTAAGTGCTACGATGTGAGACACCTCTAGAGTCCGTGTGAGACACCTCTTGAGTTCATACAAGCACGCCTCAAGGGCTTAATGCCAACTTATGTTCAAGGGCCTCGTGCCACTATGTTTAAGGGCCTCGTGCCACTATGTTCACGGGCCTCGTGCCACTATATTCAAGGGCTTAATGCCACCATGTTTAAGGGCTTAGTGCCATTATGCTCAAGGGCTTATAGCCATCATGTTTCAAGATACCATGTTGCACACTACCATGTTTCAAGAAAGGCCAAGAATATTATGAAGTCAATACAGATTCAGACTAACTATATGTGCATTTTTATGCTAATATGTTAAATGTCAAGTCAAGTATCGTATTATCTATGTATTACTACTCATTGAGTTCGGCTCACCTTTTGTTATGTCTGTTTCTGTAGGTAACCAACCGGCTGGTCAGTCCTAGCCACAGCACCTGCTCTCTTTTGTCAACCTTTATGGGTCCAGGCACTATTCGAAGCCATTTACTTTTGTAAAGTTTGTTGAGAAGTTGGTTTATTTTGTTGCCCAATTAAGGTTGTATGTATAAAATTTCATGATTTTTGCATATGCCCACCTATGGGGCTGGGACTGTATATGTATATGCATGTGTATGGGTATAATCGATTATCCGGAGTATAATTTGGAACTTTATCTATCTTCTATGATATATATGTTGCATGTGAGATCCTGGCATGTAGATATAGCTCAATGGAGTATTATGTATCGCTATTTTCATACTATGTGCTTCCATTAAGGCCCCATATATTACAAACAACAGGTTGAATGGTTATATTCGAACGGGTCATGCCCAAACTTTTAGGGGCGGGTTTGAGGTCATGACAAGTGGCATCAGAGCACGAGTTGCTATCTCGCACACGGATCCATTGAGCTTTAGGGTGTCTAGAAAAGCTTTAGGCATCTTGCATGACATCCTGAAAGCATATGAAAAATTGATGGCAACGTGAAGTATACTCTGATAAGGCTAACAATTTTGAATATATCTATTGTATATAAATGATTGTTATGCAGGCTATGGCGAGGACAAGGACGGAGGAAGCGGAAGATGCTACTTCTGCACGACTGGATAGAATGGAGAGAATGATTATGGAAATGGCAGAAACCCTACAGCAACAACAGCAACAACCACCACCACCACCAGTACCTCCACCACCAGTACCTCCACCGGTAGCACAAGATTTCCATGCCGGGGATCGGACCATTACTCTTACTAAGGAGTTTAAAAAGATGAAACTGCCATCCTTTAAAGGAGGTATAGAGCCAATGAAAGCCGAGGCATGGGTGTTGGGAATAGAGAAATTATTCGAAGTCTTCCCGTGCACCGAAGCTCAAAAGATGCAACTGGCTGCCTTTACCCTCGAGGACGAGGCACGGAGATGGTGGACGCTCATGAGAACGATACATCAAGGATTGACGTGGGATAGATTCTTGGAATTGTTTTATGACAAATATTTTCCTCAAAGTATGCGAGACAAGAAAGTGACTGAATTTGAAACTCTCAGACAAGGGAACAAGACTGTTGCTGAATATGAAGCTCAATTTGCGGAGTTAGCCCGGTTCGCGCCGCACATGGTAGACACGGACTATAAGAAGGCACGGAAATTTGAAGGAGGATTACGGAGTGCTATTCTAGACCGAGTTAATATGTTAAAGCTGCCTACCTATGTAGATGTGCTAGAAAGGGCTGTCATAGCTGAAGGAAATCTTGCTGCTCAAAGTCGAATTTCTGAATGGAAGGGAAAAAGGCAAAACAGTCAATGGTCGAAGGGGTTAACTACTCCACCAAATAAGAAGCAGAATTCAGGGACTACAAATACTTCCACCCCCAGTCAGGATCTAATTCCCGTATGTGTGGAGTGCGGGAAGAAGCATCGTGGAATATGCTACCGGAAGTCTGGAGCTTGCTTTAAGTATGGAAAATCGGGTCATGTGATAAGGGATTGCCCTCAGAGTAAGCAGCAACAAAATGGCAACAAGACTATTACTAGCTCAGTGGGGTCTGCATCAACTATCAACACCAGGCCAACTGCTAAACCGACGAACAATAAGGATACGGTGAGACAGGGTAGAGTGTTTGCGTTGGTTCCAGGAGACGTGCAGAATGCTGCAACAGTGGTATCAGGTATATTTATGGTTCACGGTCATCCTGCTAGTGTATTATTTGATTCTGGCTCTACTCATTCTTTCGTGTCAAAATTATTTGCACAACACTTAGATAAAACTGAAGAAAATTTGTCTTATATGTTATATGTGTCTACACCTTTGGGAGACTCTATGCTTTGCACTTCTGCTTATTTTGGTTGTGAACTTGAGCTTGGGGATATCCGGGCATACGCCAATTTGTTACCTCTTGACATGACTTATTTCGATATTATTCTGGGAATGGACTGGTTGGGCGAATATGGTGCAACTATAGATTGTCTAACTAAACAAATCAGTTTCCACCCACCGGGACAATTAGAATCTACCTTACAGGGACATGGTGTGATTTCTCCACCTTATTTGATCTCGGCAACGAAGGCTTGTAAATTACTTCAGAAAGGGTGTCACGGGTATTTATGTAGTGTTTTGAAGGAGCAGGTGGGAAATGGCAATATCGATACGATCCCAATTGTTTGTGAATTTCCGGATGTCTTTCCTAAAGAATTACCAGGGCAGTTGATAGACCGTGAAATTGAGTTTACCATTGAAGTAGCATCGGGAACTCAACCCATTTCGAAGACTCCGTATAGAATGTCACCAGTTGAGATGAAGGAATTGAAAATGCAGTTGCAAGATTTATTGGACAAGGGATTCATCTGTCCGAGTGTATCTCCATGGGGTGCACCAGTTTTGTTTGTAAAGAAGAAGGATGGAACACTCCGGCTTTGTATCGATTACAGGGAACTTAATAAAGTAACAATCAAGAATAAGTATCCACTGCCAAGAATTGATGACCTATTTGATCAGCTTCAGGGGGCACAAGTCTTCTCAAAGATCGATCTACGGTCTGGATACCATCAATTGAAGGTCAAAGCAGAGGATGTTGAGAAGACAGCTTTTCGAACCCGGTACGGTCATTTTGAATTTTTGGTTATGCCCTTTGGAGTCACGAATGCACCTGCAGCTTTTATGGATTTGATGAACCGTGTCTTCAAACCCTATTTGGATGAATTTGTGGTGGTCTTTATTGACGATATTTTAATTTACTCAGAGAATGCGGAAGCTCATGAGAAGCATCTTCGCTTGATTCTTCAAACCCTCCGGGAAAAGAAACTGTATGCAAAACAAAAGAAATGTGAATTCTGGCTACTAGAGGTGGCGTTTTTGGGTCATGTGATTACCAAGGAAGGCGTTTCTATTGATCCACACAAGATTGAGGTGATCGTAAATTGGTCAACTCCCACTAATGTGACTGAAGTGCGTAGTTTTATGGGGTTAGCCGGATATTACAGACGGTTCGTTCAAGACTTCTCTAAAATTACTGTACCGCTTACACAACTGACTCGGAAGGGAGTTGCATTTGACTGGTCAGAAGAGCGAGAATCTGCTTTCCAAGAATTAAAGACAAGGCTGACTACAGCACCAGTGCTGGCCTTACCATCTGGTACTGAAGGATTTGTAATCTACAGTGATGCTTCACACAAAGGGCTTGGTTGTGTACTTATGCAGAATGGAAGAGTTATCACCTACGCTTCTCGTCAACTGAAACCCCATGAAAAGAATTATCCCACGCATGACCTCGAGCTCGCGGCGGTGGTTTTTGCTTTAAAGATATGGCGGCACTATTTATATGGCACTACTTGTGAAGTCTACACCAACCACAAAAGCCTCAAGTACCTTTTTACTCAGAAGGAATTGAATATGCGGCAGCGTCGGTGGTTGGAGTTACTTAAAGATTACGATTTACAGATTCATTATCATCCTGGTAAAGCCAACACAGTTACAGATGCTCTTAGTCGGAAAAATATGGGAGATTTAGCCAACCTGTTTACGGAGAGGAAGGAGTTGGTAAATGACTTGGAGAAAATGAATATGGAGTTTGTGATACATGGACAGGAGGCAGTACTGGCAGCAGCAATGGCTCGACCGACTTTACTTGAAGAGATCAAGTTACATCAAATGGAGGACGATGGTCTAAGGAAGATATGTGATGAGTTAGAGATAAAACCAAAATTGGGGTTCAGATTAGTGGATTCGGTACTCAAATTTCATGATCAGATATGTGTCCCTAATGTGTTGGAGCTTAAGCGAAAATTGATAGAAGAAGCACACACCTCAAAATTTTCCATACATCCAGGGAGTACCAAAATGTACCGAGATTTGAAACAAAATTTTTGGTGGCCAAGTATGAAGAAAGAGATGGCGGAGTTCGTCTCTAAATGTTTGCAATGTCAGCAAGTAAAAGTGGAGCATCAGAGGCCAGCAGGGTTATTACAGCCCCTTTCAATCCCAGAATGGAAGTGGGAACATTTGACCATGGATTTTGTTGTGGGGTTACCACGAACTCCTCGGGGCATGAATTCAATATGGGTCATTGTGGACCGATTAACTAAGTCCGCTCACTTCTTACCGGTAAAAACTCAGTATAATGCAGACAAACTGGCAGTACTTTATGTGAACGAAATTGTGAGGCTTCATGGTGTTCCAGTCTCTATTGTGTCAGATAGGGATCCGAAGTTTGTTTCCAGATTCTGGCAGAGTTTACAAGAAGCCATGGGCACAGAGTTAAAGTTCAGCATGGCTTTCCATCCCCAGACTGACGGCCAATCTGAGAAAACGATACAAACTCTGGAAGACAAGCTCCGGATGTGTGTACTAGATTTCCAAGAAAGTTGGGAAACTCATCTACCGTTGGTAGAATTCGCATATAACAACAGCTACCATTCAAGTATTCAAATGGCACCCTATGAAGCTTTGTATGGAAGACCGTGTCGTTCTCCCGTGTGTTGGGCTGAAGTTGGAGAAAAATCCTTACTCGGGCCTGAAATTGTTCAGTTAACCACTGAAAAGATTAAAGTTATTCGGGAAAGATTGAAGACTGCTCAAAGTAGACAGAAGAGTTATGCGGACAACCGACGGAGGGACTTAGAGTTTAAAGTGGATGATCATGTCTTTGTAAAGGTCACTCCGATGAAAGCCCACCCAAGATTTGGAAAGAAGGGTAAGTTGACACCCCGATATGTCGGTCCCTTTCAGATTCTGGAAAGAGTGGGCCCGGTAGCTTACCGAGTTGTTCTTCCGCCACATATGAGTCAAATGCATAACGTGTTTCATATCTCTATGCTTCGTGGGTACCTTCCGGATCCGTCACATGTTATTGACTATCATCAGATTGAGTTGGATGACAAGTTGATTTACGAGGAAAAACCAATCCGCATTTCAGATCGACAAGTGAAACAATTATGAAACCGAGAAATTCCGATGGTAAGAGTGGAATGGCAAGAACATTACGGAACCGACGCAACCTCGGAAAGAGAGGAGGAAATGCAACATCAGTATCCGCATTTGTTTCTACTCTAAGGTAAAACAAGTTTGAGGGACCAAACTTCTTAAAGGAGGGAAGAGTGTAATAACCCGACCCTCGAACAAGTTTTCTGTTATACATTCACTTCTTGTTTTATGCTTTTGAATGTTTACGGTGAAACCTTATGAGAAATTAAAGTTAGGTAAGTGAAACATATATTTAAAGATGTCTATCTGTTCAAACAAGAAAAGTATCTGTTGGGTTAGAAGGTTTGAATCAGAAATTGGAAGCTTTAGTGGCTTAATTATCTGAAATTAATTTCATATATGCGATCAGCATGATTTTTAGGTAATATTAAGCAACGTTGTGAAATTTCAATTTGGGATGATTAAACGATTGATTTTCGTCTTATTAGCCCTAATATATGTATATGAGTGTGTTCTTGAGTTTTAAAAGCTTAGACTTAGTTCAAAATTTTCCTGGGAAGAGAAAGGAGAAGGGAGGTTAGAAACAAGGGAGAATTGAGAGATTGAAGCTCAGGTCAGGTTAAATTTCCTAATCCAATCCTGTTCCTTAATTTTAGCATAAAAAGTTCTTGAACTTGTATGATCTAGAGGAGTATGTTGAAAATTTGGCATGATAATCCTATTATTTGCGTATCTTGGGTCAAATTCAAGTTATCTAGGGAGAGCATCATCTTGCCTCCACATTACCAACTTGGTATTCATGCTTATGCCATGTTTTGTCATGTTTTGTATAGCTATGCTATGTGTGAATAAAGTTGAGAGCTTTGGGAATGGAATTATGGTGATAAGCTTCAATTTTGGTTCAAACCAATTGCGTTGTGTTCATGAGTTCAATTCAAGTTAAATTATGATATGTTGCACTCTAATTACATGTTTTTGACTCATGGTTTAGTATTTAAAAGTTTCAATTTAGAGCCTTGAAAACACCCCTAAAAGAACCCAATTTTGTAGCAAATTTCGGGCTGGAAGTGCAGAATCGCCGCACGTGCGGGAGCCAATCGCCGCACGTGCGGGGGTTGTGGACGCACGTGCGAGAGGAGAACAATTTTTGGGGTTTTCATTCTGTCTAAAAAGCACGTGCGGGGGCATTTTGCCGCACGTAAGAGGGAGGTTTTCCGCACGTGCGGGGCTCACAGCCGCACGTGCGGCCCATGCTGAAAAACCCTGTTTGCTCCGTTTTACGTGTAGAATCCTCTAATATTGTCGAAATATGTATTTGAGGTTGTTTTGATGTTAATACGCTCCATCGAAGTGAAGTAAAACAAAAGATAAATTGAGGAGGAAATATGAACTAATGTATAAGTTTTGAATGTGTGCAGGACACACTCCAGAAGGAAGTAACACGTCATCTCAACACTGTGAGTAGTAGTACCTATATATATACAAATGTAGCTTATGATCGTCATAAGTATTGTGTTCGTACATAAAATGCAATTATGTTATGTTTCAACATACATAAAGAAAGAAATTAAAAAGATGGAAAATGTTCATTTAGTAAGACTCTGAAACCAAGTTACTCTGTTATTATGATATGAAACAAAGTGCTACACGGAACTAAGTGCTACGATGTGAGACACCTCTAGAGTCCGTGTGAGACACCTCTTGAGTTCATACAAGCACGCCTCAAGGGCTTAATGCCAACTTATGTTCAAGGGCCTCGTGCCACTATGTTTAAGGGCCTCGTGCCACTATGTTCACGGGCCTCGTGCCACTATATTCAAGGGCTTAATGCCACCATGTTTAAGGGCTTAGTGCCATTATGCTCAAGGGCTTATAGCCATCATGTTTCAAGATACCATGTTGCATACTACCATGTTTCAAGAAGGGCCAAGAATATTATGAAGTCAATACAGATTCAGACTAACTATATGTGCATTTTTATGCTAATATGTTAAATGTCAAGTCAAGTATCGTATTATCTATGTATTACTACTCATTGAGTTCGGCTCACCTTTCGTTATGTCTGTTTCTGTAGGTAACCAACCGGCTGGTCAGTCCTAGCCACAGCACCTGCTCTCTTTTGTCAACCTTTATGGATCCAGGCACTATCCGAAGCCATTTACTTTTGTAAAGTTTGCTGAGAAGTTGGTTTATTTTGTTGCCCAATTAAGGTTGTATGTATAAACTTGCATGATTTTTGCATATGCCCACCTATGGGGCTGGGACTGTATATGTATATGCATGTGTATGGGTATAATCGATGATCCGGAGTATAATTTGGAACTTTATCTATCTTCTATGATATATATGTTGCATGTGAGATCCTGGCATGTAGATATAGCTCAATGGAGTATTATGTATCGCTATTTTCATACTATGTGCTTCCATTAAGGCCCCATATATTACAAACAACAAGTTGAATGGTTATATTCGAACGGGTCATGCCCAAACTTTTAGGGACGGGTTTGAGGTCGTGACAGTGTTGCTTGATAAAAAGCCCTCCTCGTATTGCCAGACGAGAAAGGGTGCGATGGATGCATCCAGAATGTTTGAAGATGGGCCCAGAACCGCTTCATTCCTGATCATGGAAACTGAGAAGTTATCCCCCAAGCACTCCGATACAATCTGAGGATCTAAGAGTAGACAAGCTAATGCTACACCCATCTTGATTTCTGTGCTCTCGGAATCCTCCTCCTTGCACTGCTCAGCCTCAGTTGGTGGGTCTGTCTGCTCTTCGACAACGTCATCCCTGGACAATTGCAAGTCAAAGAAAATCTCAAATCCCGGCAAGCGCTGCTTCTCTGCATTTAGCCACGACTCCGGGAAGCCACAGAACAGGAAGTCTTCCCCCTCCCGGACAAAGCGTCTGTTTAGGGTCCGCTGGATAGATCGATGCATCAACTCATAATGCTTCCTGGCTTGGTTTGCCCTGGCTCTTCCGGCCATCTCTTTTTCTTTCCTCACCCAATCCTCTTTGGTAGGCAGATAACCTAAACCAAACGTATATGGGTTATGCGGCACTTCGGCTAATGCTGCAACGCCTTTTCGGCCACTTCACCCTAGTCCCATCCCGAGGATGTACTGAAGCTGTTTCATAAGGTAGATAGACTGTGCACTAACGTATAGCCCCTCATCAACAGCTAGGATATTCTGTACAACCCGGGCCTTAGCTAGGGTGAATCCTGACAAAAACACATCCTCCGCGCCATGCTCAATCTCCAGAACTGGTGTAGAAACCTCTGGCGGCGGATGGATTGAAGAATTCCCAAAAACGATGGCCACCCCCTTCCTGTGGGGGTACTTCAACATTTGGTGCAAGGTGGAAGAGACCGCCTTCACCTGGTGTAGCCACGGCCGCCCCAAGAGTAGATTGAAGGTGGCCGGGACATCCAAGACATGAAAATCAATATCCTATTGCCCTTGGCCAACCTGAGTCCGAATCTGTATAGTCCCCATCACCTCTCGGCTGGTATTATCGTAGGCCCGTATCAACTGGACAGTAGGCACAAAATTCACGGGCTTCAACCTGATAGCATATGCCGTTCTCGACGGACACACATTGATAGCAGATCCTATGTCAACAAAGACCACCGGTATCCATTTCTCTCTACACTCGTTAGAGATGTAGAGCGGTTTCTTATGATCTGAGCCCTCAGGTAGCAGTTCCTTGTCAGTGAAGGTTAATATCGAGGAAGCTCCTCTTGGGAAAACCAACCCTACCAACTGCTCAGGAGTTGTATCGATTGAAAGCTTGGCCCGGTCCATTGCAGAAAGGACAGCTTGTCTGTGAACTCTTGAGGCCATAAGCAGTCCCCAGATGGAGATGTCTGCTTGGATTTTCTTAAGCTGTTTCAGCACAGCCTCCTCCTCGAGCAGTTTTTCTTTCTGCTTCTCTGCTTCTTTGTCCTTTCCAGACGCCTCTGGTTGATCCAAGTGTGGGGGCTTGAAATACCACCCACTCCTGGTCATGTGGTCAACCTTTTCAGCATACCAGGTGTCATCCGGTTGGTTCTGTCCCTAATCTTCATCAGTGTGGACAAAACGTAAGTCGTCGTCTTCCCACCACAACCCGTCGGCAACCGACAGACAGTTGTCTGGTTCCGTTATAGTTGTTTCTGTGCACACAGCATGAATTTGACCTCTCTTGTACAGTTTACCCCCGCAGATGATGAACTGAGCAGCCATTCTTCTAATTTCCCTTTTGTCCTTGGCATTTGCCCCTGGTGGATACGCTTCTTTCTCCAAGAAGTTCCAGACATCGTAATACCAAGGGTTCTCATCTTGAACCTCTTCTATGGCAGCAATCGACTCGTAGGCCGGCGCAAACTTCTGGTCAATGATGATCGGACGCATCCGGACTCCAAAAGGGATGTCCATCATAGAAGATAGAGTTGCTAATGAATCTGCGAACCTGTTGTTTTCTCTTAACAGATGAGCGAAGTTCAATTTCTCAAACCGAGGAATCAGCAAGTCCAAGGTCTGGTGGTAAATTCTCATCTTTTCTTCTTTGACTTTCCAATCTCCTTTAGCTTGAGATGCAACAAGGTTCGAGTCCCCGATGACGTCCAACTGTTTTGCCCCTAGTTCTAGGGCGGCTTCTAAACCAGCAATGCATGCTTCATACTCTGCTTTGTTGTTCGAGACTTTGAACCAGAGTTTAAATGCTAGAGGGATACGGGAATTGTCGGGTGCTATCAGCAACACCCCTATCCCATACCCGTACTGGTTTGACGCTCCGTCAAAATACATCGTCCAAAACTCATCTTCGATATGCAAAATAGCCTCATCTAAGAATAAGTACTCAACTGCTTTATCCCCCTCAACTGGGTGATCGGCTAGGAACTCCGCTACCGCTCTCCCCTTTACTGACTTGTGAGTCATATACTTCAGATCGAATTCGGAAAGCTGAAGCAACCAACGGGCTAGCCTACCCATAAGTGCTGGTTTCTCGAAGGGATATTTGATGGGATCTAATCTTGAAACCAACATTACAGAGTGAGCTAACAGGTAGTGTCGCAGCTTCCTGGTAGCCCATACCAAGGCCAAACAAGCCTTCTCGAGTGGAGTGTAGTGGGTCTCGTAATCCAACATCTTCTTGCTCAGGTAGTAGATAGCTCTCTCCACCTTGTCCTCAGACTCCTGTGCAAGCATGCAGCCCATTGTAGTTTCAGTCACTGAAAGGTACAAAATCAATGGTTTTCCCGGCTCAGGCGGTGACAACACGGGTGGGTTCTGTAAGTATTGCTCGATCTGTTCAAAAGCAGCTTGGCATCGGCCGTCCCATTGGAATTTCTTTCCTTTCTTCAGGAGACCAAAGAGTGGTTCACAAGTCAAGGTTAATTTAGCAATAAACCGCCTTATGAATTGCACTTTACCTAGAAAGCCTCGCACCTCCTTTTCAGTCCTTGGTGGTGGCATTTCTAAGATGGCCTTGATTTTGGAAGGGTCGACCTCGATACCTCTCTGTGTAATCAAGAACCCCAGCATTTTCCATGCTGTAACACCAAACGTACATTTCTGAGGATTCAGCCGCAATTGAAATTTTCTGATCCTTTGGAAGAACTTTTGCAAGGCGGTGTAGTGGCCCTCTCTTTCTTTGGACTTGACAATCATGTCGTCCACGTACACCTCAACCTCTTCGTGGATCATGTCATGTAATATCGTGGTCGCGGCCCGTTGATATGTAGCTCCAGGATTCTTCAACCCAAATGGCATCACCCTATAGCAATATGTCCCCCACGGGGTGGTAAAAGCTGTCTTTTCTCGGTCTTCGGGTGCCATCAATATCTGATTGTAGCTAGAAAACCCATCCATGAATGAGAGCAGCACATGCCCTGCAGTGAAGTCCACTAACTCATCGATATGCGGCAGAGGGAAGTCGTCCTTGGGACTGGCCTTATTCAAATCCCTGAAATCCATGCATACCCGAATCCTGCCATCCTTCTTCAGCACCGGAACTATGTTGGCTAGCCAAGTTGGGTACTCAGATACCAGCAGGAACCCTGCGTCAATTTGCTTGGTGACCTTTTCTTTAATCTTGAGAGCCCAGTCCGGGCGGATCCTTCTGAATTTTTGTTTAACGGCTCGGGCCTCTGGGTCAAGAGGGATCCAGTGCTGTACAATCTCAGGATCGATTCCAAGCATGTCTTCGTAGGACCACGCGAAAACATCTTTGAAATCTTTTAATAAAGTGACTAAGTGCTCGCGCTCCTCCGAAGACAACTATAGACACCCCATTTTTGACCGTCCTCAAGACTTGGATGTCACCGTTTGAACACTCGGTGATTATCCATGTTTGTGTTCGTTTGGAGTTCCCGGAGTTCTCGGCTCGCGCGGCTTGCCTCAGGACTTCCGAACTCGATCGTCTTGTGTTTGGCTTTGTACCAAACACTTGTGTTTTGCCCTAGAGGGGCAGGGAATGCCTTGTGAGGCATCCCTACACACCACCGGCTGTGGCTAGAGGCCACCGGCTGGTTGTTGTTGCCATCGGCACTATTTTGTGCCGGTCGGCACTCTTTTGTGCCGGTCGGCACTCTTTTGGGCAAAATAACCATTTTGCCCTGCCGACTGCTTTACAGCTGCTTTATGAGATATTTTCTCATAGCTGTATGCATCTTGTTTCCCCTCCATACACGTGTATGGAGGGATGAGCCCTTGGATGACTTAGTTTGTAAGTCTTTGTTGCCTATAAGGAGAAGGCTCTTCTCTTGGCTCAAGGGTTAGCAAAATTTGGAGAGTTAGAGAGGAAAAGAGAGAGAGAAGCTCTGGTTTTTCTAGGGTTTGAGTTGCATACACCTTCTATCTCTATCATTCTCTTGTGTGACTAGGTGTTTTGTGCCTTACTATTACACACAAACACCTAGTGTTTCACCTTCTCCTTGCAACTGAGGTTCTAGGAGCTGGTTTTTGAAGTTCTTGACTGATTTGGAGCTCAAGGGACCAAGCACAACAACCTTTGTGAAGATAGTCATCAAGGGTGAGAAACTATCCCTTTATTCCCTATTTTTGCACTCCATTTTTACCTAGTTTAGAACTGTTTTTGTGCTTAGTATATAACACATAAAAGTTCTGTTTTTTAAGCCTCTTTATTGTTCATTAAGAGTGCTTGGTGGTTTGAGCAAGTTTGACCACCCTTAGGCCTTGAAAAGGCCACTTTTTGTGCTATTTTGTGGGAGATCCGAGACTTTGGTGTTAGGATCTCTTCACCACTGAAATCTTGAGGGATTTCAGTGGTGAAGAGCATGCCTTAGAGTCTCAAGAAGGAGAGGGCCACCCCCTCTCCTTGATGTCCTTGAAAAGGGCAAGTTTTGCTTCCTTATGGAGCTTCATGCTTGAGTGTGTGTTGAGCATGTTTGACTTATTTTCATGCTTATATTGCCATGTTATAACATGATTTCAAGTTGGTTTAGGTTCCTTATGCATGCTTAGCATAGTTGCCTTGTAATGCCTCTTATTGCCTTAATATGCCTAGGTTGTGTGCCTTCATTTCTAGCATGTTTTAGGCCTAGATCCATGAAGCTTGTATGCTCATTTTGCCATGACTTAGCTCTGTCCATAGCCATTTGGGTCGATCTCATCATGCCTTACATAGCCTTTTTGCATTGGGCTTGTTGGCCTTAAGAGCATGAGTGTGTAGCATGCCTTGCTTGCTTCATTTTGGTGGTTTAGAACCATCTAGCATGCTATTTCAGTCCCTTTGGTGTGCTTGTATGCTTGCCTAAGTGGCCTCTTTAATGTTTTAAGAGTATGTGTTAAGTGCTCCATGTTTTGGTCATGTTGCATGCCTTTATACTTAAGCCTCTTAGATGCCATCTAAGTAGCCATTTGGCTTTGTTTTAACATGCTAAAACTCTCTTTTAGGTTGTTCAATGCATGCCATGTTTGTTTTACATAAGTGTGGTTCAATGCCTCATTGACTTCCTTTGAATCTTGGACCATTTGCATGCTTTTGTTTGACTTACCTTATTGCATGATTTGGCCTCATGTTTTGCATGGATTTCAGAGCTTTTCATGTATGCTTATAGTCCATGTTTGTGCCTCTTAGATGTGTTTAAGAGTTGCTTGATTATGCTTAAGTGTTGGTGCCTTAACCTGTGCATGTGTGCATGTGTGTTTGGCCCTCTTGACTTAGCATTTGGCTACTGATTTTTGGGCCTTTTAGAGTTGCCTAATTCATGTATAAGTCCATCCCCCATTGGTTTGTATGCTTGCTTGAATGCCTTGCATAAGTGCATCACATAGTCCATGTTGCATGCCTAGTTGACATGTTTAGGGTTGCATTTGTATTGTGCATGTTTGGCCTCTTGAAGTGAAGTATGATGGAGGTTGAGCACCCTTGTTTGCTTGTTTGCATTGCATGCATTTGAAAGTGAAGTTGCATTCTTGGTTCTTAGGGCCATCATGCATGGAAATGCACGATTGGTGGTCCGGGAATCGAGGCACACGCCCCCTTGAGTCAATAACACGATAAGAGGTGTGTAGTGCACAAATACCTTGAATCACATTGCCATGCATTTTGTTGTCCTCTGCTGCTGTGAGTTGCAGGTTCTGCAGGAATTTTGTGCCGACCGGCACTATTTAGTGCCGACCGGCAGTCGATTTCCAGCCGATAGCTTCATTCAGTGCCGGTGGCCACATCCTTCAGCCGGTGGTGCTCTACCCCAGCCGGTGATGATCCCCAGTGCCCTGAGAGGTACTTCTGGGACTTTGGAAATTTTCTGAGGAGGAGAGCAGAGGAAACAGAGGCAATCCGTGCATGGCAGTGTGGTTCCGAGCCAGTTCCGAGCGCGCACTGCATCCGGCCCTCATCCCGAGGCGATTTACTGCTTTAATTAGATTAATTATTTGTTTAATTAATTTAGTGAACTTGTAATATTTTAATTAGCTTGCGTAGTTAATTTGTATATTCTTTCGGTCTCTCCGTGTGAGGGCGCAATTGTAATAAGTGTGTGTGAGTGGGTGCATGTCTTCCAAACCCCCATTTCTTTCTATCCCTTTTATTTACCCGCTTTCGATGGTAGATTAGGGCATACTTATTTTTAGCATACCTTATGCTATGCATGCGTGCATCCATGCATTTGTTGACATGCACCGGGCTCGGTACATCATACAAACTGCATTGCAATTTTCAAATTCCAAATTGAATACATGTTACTCGCGCATTTCACATGCCATGTTTAGGGTTAGCCGAGCCTACTCTAGATTGCATCTATGCCTGTGTTGCATTAGCCACTTGACATGAACTAGGTCATGCATGTTTGCTAACTGGTTTATTGTTTTGGCATGGAGTACAATGTGAGTATTTACGCTTTAGCATATCGCATGCGTGTGAATGTTAACATGACAGTATGCTTGCCATGAGGCTAGCTGCTTATGTGATAAACTACTTGAATGCCTGTGGATGGAGGTTGGATTGTTTGAGTTGGAAATACTCATTGAAATCCGTATTTTAGCCTACTTGCGAGTAGCAAAAAAACCAACACGTTTTTCGAGACAAAACGGATATGCGATGTTTATTTCCAAATTAGGCAATCTAGTCTATACTTGTTTGCCGTGCGCATAACATAGTAATTCTAGGCTAATAACCGGAATAAGAACATGTAATGTTTTCAAAAACGGATATCACGGTTAGTAGAGGCCGGTCTTCGGACCGGGCGAAAGGGGGTGCTCATAGCTGACCTTCCCCGATCGTACCCAAGCTCCCGAGCCAAGACACTTTGGTGATGACGGACACGTGGCCTTTGGCACCGAGTCAGGGTTTCCTAAATTTCCCATTTTTTAAAATATTTAGGTGGCGACTCTGTATCTGGCAAAGCAGTCCATGTTTGGCACTTCTTTTCAAAATCTGTTTTTCTTCAAAACGATTTGCCAGAATTGGACTCTTTGGTTCAAGATTAAGAACCGTGACATTTTGAGTCCTTTGAACTGTAGTAGACCCAATATCGAACCGGAACGGGGGGGGACTCGCACTCCCCTTCCCCGGGGCGCGTTCGGGGACGTCTACAACAACGTGGACCCGATCTGGACCAGCCGCGAGTCCTTCTCAGTACCAACATTAATTGTAGTGATTTCATCAACCAAGGGTTTAACAAATCTCTCCTGCTCTTGATCAATTAATCATTGTAAAACCGGAGGAATTTCTTCCTCGTTGTTTTCATCAAAATTTTGAAAGTCCTGATTAATACAATAAATCAAAGGCACAGAAAAGTACTCAGAAACCACAGCCATTCCATTCTCATTAATCACTTCCAAATTGTCCGATTCCTCTATTACAACAGACTCAAAAGAGAAAGAAAAAGACAACCTAGACAGGACTGTGGCATCCAGATTGTCACCTCCAGGAATACCGGACTCGGACTCAGACTCAGACGAGTTGGAACCTAATTCCGACTCCATAGACTCGGTGGAATCAGATTCCGGCTCACTACCTGACCCAGTGCTGCTTGATAAAAATCCCTTCTCGTACTGCCAGATGAGTGGGGGTGCGATGGATGCATCCAAAATGTTTGAAGATGGGCTCGCAGCCGTTTCATTCCCGATCATGGACACCGAGAAGCTATCCCCCAAGCACTTCTGTACGATCGGAGGATCTGAAAGTAGACAAGCTAGTGCTACCCCCATTTCAATCTCGGCGTTCTCAGAATCCACTTTTCCACACTGCTCAACTTCAGCTGATGGGTCTGTCTGCTCCTTGGCAACATCATCCCCGGATAACTGCAGGTCAAAGAAGATCTCAAACCCTGGCAAGCGACGCTTCTTTGCGTTCAACCATGGCTCTGGGAAGCCGCAGAATGGAAAATCCTCCCCCTCCCGGACAAAGCGTCCGTTTAAGGTACCCTGGATGGGTCAGTGCACTAACTCATATGGTTTCCCCGCTTGCTTTGCTCTAGCTCTCCCAGCTATCTCCTTGCCTTTCCTCATCCAGTCCTCTTTGGTGGGCAGATAACCCAAACCAAAGGTATATGGATTATGCGGCACTTCGACCGATACCGCAATGCCCTTCCGGCCACTTCTTCCTAGCCCCATCCCAGGGATGTGCTGGAGTTTGTTCATGAGGTATACTGACTGAGTGCTAACATACAACCCTTCATCGACAGCTAAGATGTTCTGTACGACTCAGGCCTCGGCCAGGGTAAAAATCGATAGGAACACATCCTCCGTGTCGTGCTCGATTTCCAAAACCGGTGTAGACACTTCTGGCGGCGGATGGATTGACGAATTCCCAAAAACTATAGCTATCCCCTTCCCGTGAGGGTATTTCAACATCTGATGCAGTGTGGAAGAGACTACCTTCACCTGGTGCAGCCACGGCCGCCCTAGGAGTAAATTGAAGGTTGCGGGAACATCCAAGACATGAAAGTCAATTTCGTGCTGTCCCGGACCAACCTGAGTTTGAATTTTCACAGTCCCCATCACCTCTCTGCTTGTGTTATCATATGCCCTTATCACCTGGGCTGTTGGCACGAAGTCCACGGGCTTCAACCCGATTGCATATGCTGTCCTTGACGGGCACACGTTAATAGCGGATCCCACGTCGACAAGAACCACCGGTATCCATTTGTTTCTACACTCCACAGAGATGTAGAGCGGTTTGTTATAATTCGCACCCTCAGGTGACAGTTCCTTGTCGGAAAAGGTAAACATCGGGAAAGCCCCTCCTGGAAAAACCAATCCCACCAGCTGTTCAGGTGTGGTGTCTATTGAGAGTTTGGCCTTGTCCATTGCCGATAGAACAGCTTGTCTATGAACACGTGAAGCCATAAGTAGTCCCCAAATGGAGATGTCTGCTTGTATCTTTTTCAATAGCTTCAGCACAGCCTCTTCTTCAAGTAGCTTCTCTTTCTGCTTCTCCGACTCCTTGTCTTTCCCGGACGCCTCTAGTTGATCTAGGTGCGGGGGCTTGAAATACCACCCACTCCTAGTCATATGGTCAACTTCACCAATATACCAGGTATCATCCGGTTGATTGCTCCCCCAGTCCTCATCGGTGTGGGCAAGACATAGGTCATCATCTTCCCACCACATTCCCTCGGCAGCCGACAGACACCTGTCTGGCTCCGTTACAACTGTCCTTGTACCCACAACACCGCCTTCCGTCCATGTGCTCACAGCATGCTCTGTTCTTGTGCACACAGCACGTTCAGTCCTCACAGGGGCCTTGGCCTTTCTGGCTCTCTCAAAATCTTCGATCTCTTCCCTTTCCAACTGCATCAGTGCAGCCTGTTGTTCAACATGTCCTGTATTCAAAATGCCCAAATCCCGAGCGAAATTCTTGGCACCGGCGCTCTCTGGCGATGCATTCTGATTTCCGGCCTTTCCAGCCACAGCTGATGTTCATGTCCCTGACAGGCCCTGTTCCGGCTGAGATTCTTCAACAATATATGGTTGGTCGTCAAGCCACCTTGTAACCTCTGCTGACCCATCAAAATCAAACCAATTGACTGTCATGTCTCCTGGATCTTGTTCGTTGAAAAGCTGAAGGTTAGCAATGTCTCCTTCTAGAGTTGCTAAGTCATCTACCCTTTGATCAAGCCCATTCCCCCGTACTACACAGATCTCTGCCCCCATTGGCAATTCCACATTCGGCCTAACTTGGCCCACTGATGTAATGTAGCCACCCGGATTGTATACCTCCCCAGCAGAGCTCCCAAATTCCTTAGACCCTGAATCACTAGTCCCACTTTCCTCCGAAGTCATCCCTGTGCTGTCTTCGATAGTCACCACCATTGGTTCGGGTTGGGTTCGGGAACATGCACAAGTTAGTGCTATCAGGAATGAACACCTCTGGCTTAGGTAGGTGAGACGGGGTGATGTATATGCTAGGGTCGTATGACACGACCCCAGTTTGGATTGAGTTGATGCATTTGGCAGGTGGAGCTTGGTTGTGTGGTGGGAGAGGGTTGGTTGTGGCATTCGGTTTCTCCGGAGGCACGATCACCCTGTTGTCAACGAGATCCTGAATCTCGTGACGCAATCTAAAGCAATGGTCAGTGTCGTGACCATGCTGCTGGTGAAAGGTGCAGTATTTGGCTGGGTTATGGGAGGGGGGAAGTGTTTCTGGTAATGGCCGCGGCTCCAGGGGCTTCAAGTGCCCTTTCCTGATTAAAACCCCCAGAGCTTTGGACAGGGGCATGTATAATGGAGTGAACGTTCTTTAGCCTCGAGGTTGGTACTTGGTTGTTTGTGGATTGCTTCCGGACGCACCGATGAATGGTGTGGCTGCAAGGGCTCTTGGCGAAGTGGTGGTGACCATGCTTACTTCTGTGGCTCTGGCAGTTGTAGCACTGCTTGTGCCTGTATTTGCGTTGCGGTTGAAGGTCCTCCTAGGCTGTTCCCTATCATTATCAATCAGACCCTGCTTCAAAGCGTCCTCGATCTGTACCCTAATCTCATGCAGATCTACAAAAGTGGGGTGAGGGAGGATGATCATTCTTTGCATGAGCATGGGCTGAAGGTTGCGCACAACCATTCGTATTTGATCTTTGTCAGTTGGCCTAATGGTCATCATTGAGGCCTTGGCCTTCCAGCGGGTTACGAAGTCAGAAAAGCTCTCCTTCGGCTCCTGTCTAGTCATCTCAAGATCACGAGTTGTGATCTCGATCTGTGTATTATAGGAGTATTGAGCTACGAAAGCCTCGGTCATCTCATCCCAGTTCCTCTTGACGGAATCTTCCAATTTTGCGTACCAGATGGCCGCTACACTCGACAGGATTCGGCTAAATAAAGAAAGCTTCTGTAATCTGGTGAGGCCCATCGGCCTTAGTATGTCCGAAAACAACCGCAGATGTACCATAGGATCACCGAATCCATCAAAACGGTCAATGTGTGGCATCTTAAACCGGTCTGACAGCGTCACGGCCGCGTCGGTGTACCCATCTTCGATATTTGGAATGGACTTGACACCCTGAGATTTCTTGAACAGCTTTTCAAGCTTGCTCACTTTTAATGCTGTGGGGTCCACCTCGAACTCAAAGGGAGAATCTGGTAGGTTGATAAGTGTTTTGGATAGCTGGGGTAGGATTGGGGGCGGAGCCGGCCCTGTGGGAATGTCCATATCTTCTTGGACATTTGGTGTCTCCCCGGGTATTGGAACCCTTGGCGGGGGAGGAGCTTGGTGTGAAACGGATGCCCCGACTTGCTACTGTAGTCTGGTGATTAGCTCTGCCTGTTGGGCCATGATCTCAGCCTGCTGTTTGGCAAATTCTGCTTGATGAGCAGCGTCTTGCTGCATGGTTTTCATGCTCTCCTGAAGCTCACGCATAATTTCTTCGATTCCTGCCATATTGCCCTGATCTAGCTGAACTACCGGTATATGTTCCCTCTCTACGGGAGAAACAGAACTCTGATCCCGACTATACTCAGGTGGGGTAGACAAAGCCCTCTGAACTTAGTGCTGAACTGATATCCTCTGCCTAACTGCCCTTCGTCTAGTAACCGGGGGTAAAGAATGGAACACTGGTTGTCCGTCTACCAGATCCTCAGATAGATAGAGCCTGCGACCTCTAGTCTAGAGTGCTTGGGGAATATCTGCTTGGTCGGAAGCAATTGTGCTAAACTACCTAGCAAAAAGATAAATAAAACATAATAAGGAAATAAACAACCAGAAAAACGGACAGCACAATGGCTTAAATAAACACAACACACAGTCGATCATGACAACACACAGTTGGCATTTGTAAGCTGAATGTACTGTTCTCAAACACTGATCATTGTTTCCAAATCACTGCCCCAAATCTGAATCTGATACCCACAGATATAACTGATTCTCAAGATACTGATGCTGATGCCTGCAGGCCTGATGCCCAGACTTGCAAACTGATACATGCATTCCTGTAGAGACGCACTCTAAAAGCACATAGCAAGAAAGTGAGAGCCAAAAACACCCCTATGTTGGGGTAGGGTTTCTCTGTCCTATTTTGTCAGGAGCTAGGGTTTCACTATGTATGCAGCGGTTTCAAACAACCTATAATCGGGTGAGCAACCTGTCCTAGTTTGGGATAGTCACTATGGATTCCGATATGCACTAGGTCGAATGGTCAAAAAGGGTGCCCCGGTAAAAACCGGGGTTTGTGTTCCCATCGTGGCAGAGCCCGTAACCGGTCAGCCTTATGGCACGCTTCTCAAAGCGAGCCTCCGGCAAACCGTTCAGGAATAGCAGATGGTAAACACGGTGTCCTAGGCGCACCAATGCAAATGTAGTGTAAAGAAACACATAGGTGTAGTCAGAACAAGACATCATAAGTTCGAGTCAAGTTCTCTAAATCCCCAGCAGAGTCGCCAAAAACTGTAGATGCGCCCGAACGTCCTGGGAAAATCCCATTTTGTTCATTGGGCTCACTACAGTTCGGACTCAATGTCACGGTTCTGAATCTAATCTCACAAAGTGCAATGCAAGATCGATAAATCACCAAAGAGTCCAAATCCGGCAAATCGTTTTGAAAAACTAATTTTTAGAAAGAAGTGCCAATCATGGACGGCTTTGCCAGATATAGAGTCGCCACCTAAATATTTCATTTTTGGGAAATTTAGGAAACCCTGACTCGTGCCTAAGGCCACGTGTCCGTCATCACCAAAGTTGCCTCAGCTCGAGAACTTGGGTACGAGAGGGGAAGGTCATGCAATGAGCACCCCCGCTCGCCCGATCAAAGATCGGCCTTTACTAACATGATATCTTGTTTTTCAAAACACATGTGCTCTTATTCCAGTTATTAACCTAGAATTACTATGTGCGCACAGCATACAAGTATAGACTGGATTACCTAAGTTGGAACAAAACATTGCATATTCGTTTTGAAAACAGTTTGCTATTCTCAAGTAGGCTAAAATACGGATTTTGCCACCCTCAAGTGGGCTTAGAAAGCATGGTGATTTGCCACTCTCAAGTGGGCTTAAAACTCGCAATCAATGAATTGTCCCAATTCAAGTAATCCAACCTTCACCCACAGGCATTTAGGCAGTTATATCACATAAGCAAATAGCCTCATGGCAAGCATGCTATCATGGCAACACTCACACTCATGCAAGGATGCTAAAGCATAAACACTTACCGAGTACTCCGAGCCAAAACAGAAACTAGTTAGTAATCAATGCATGATCCTAGTTCATGTTAAGATGGCTAATGCAACACATGCAAGAGTGCAACTAAGATAGGCTCGACTATTCTAAAGTGGCATGTGAAATGCAACAGTTGATACATGTATTCAACTTGGTATTGAAATACAATGTAGTTAGTATGATGCGTCGAGCCTGGTGCATGCAAGACAGATGAATGGATGCAAACATGCGAGCATAAGGATGCTAATTGAAACATGCCCTAAAACTAACCATCGTAAGCTAGTAAATAAAAGGGAGAAAGAAATGGGGGTTGGAAGACATGCATCACACACACGCACACTTATTTACAACATTGCCCTCTCGGAGGAGGGTCCGAATAAATAATACAGAACCAGCTAGCTAATCTAAGCTAATCTAATTAAACTAGTTATTACACAACGAAATAAATAACAAGCTACAACTAATTATTACACAACTCTAACTAATCAACAAATTAACTAAGTAAGCAATTTAAATAAGCATATAAACTAAATGAAATAGGCTGCCTCAACTCTGCTTTGGATGACAAAGGATGCATGCATGCTCGCGTTGCTTTGTTCGGAAATCCCTCGCGACACCCCGACTTGTCTCTGTTTGCAATTGACCTCAGAACAATGCACAAAGCTCCAGAAGGCTGAAACCCCACCCTGGGAAACTGTGGGAAGGCTGCCAACCAGCTATTGGCCTCGGAGACCACCTGCTGACCACTTTTGTGGTGAAAAACCAGAAAAAGTGGTCGCCCAGCCACTAAACCTGGTCGGCCGACCAGTTTCTGCCTCTGGTTTCTGGTTTTCTGCAACAGAAGGCAAGAGAGAGAGAGATGGCAAAGTATTCACAACACATGTGTGCACGACCACTCTCCCCATCATTGCATAAACTCAAGGGAGTGTAGTCTTCGACCCTCAGGCCACCAATCACGCTTTTCGATGCATGATGGCCGAGGAGCCGAATTGCATGACTCAATGTGAAATGAATGCACATACAAGCACCTAAAGCGAACAACTCCATCATGGGTAGTCAAGAATGTCGGCGACCGGGAATCGAAGCACGTTTCGTCACTTTGAGTATGAGACGTCCCTCGTTTCCCGTGTTCAGACTAACTCCTATCCCAAACACAATGCAACAAACATGGCATGCACAAATGCAACTCTAGCATGCAATCCTAGCATGCAATCCTAATGCAATGCAACTAAGTGATGCAAACATACAAGGGATAACATGCAAACATACAACTAGCATACACAATGCTATATGCTACATGGCATGCACAATGCTCATGACACTAATATACACAATGAGATGAACAAGGCATGCACAATGCAATGATCAATCATGCGACAAAGTGGCATACTCAATGCTATGAACTACAATGGCATACTCGATGCAAAATGGACTTAAACCAAAATGAATGGGCCTCAGCCACACCCAAATCAGTGGCCAAAGATGATGAAAACAAGGCTTCAAAACTCATGCAAACATGTCCAATGCAACGGCCCCAAGCCTAAGGCATAAAACACAACTTTCCAAACGCATTGAAAAGGATGAAATATGGAGTGCAAGGCCACATGTTCCAACTCTAAAATGGCATACAAAATGATTCCAAATGATGTAAACAACTCACACAATGCATGTTGAATGGCTCAAACACCGAAACTAGTGAAGTGTATTACACTATAGGCATGCAAGGCAATGTTCAAATGGTCAAACCAACTCCAAACAGACCCTATGCAGGCCAAAATAGGGGAAAAACTGAACTAAGATGATGGCTTGAAAGGCACAAAAATGAAGCTCATGCAATGGCTCACAAATAGGATATAATGATGCAACTCTCAAGCACATTGAAAGAGTGACAAACATGAGAATATGGCCAAGAAATAAGCTCTGAAATAACATTCCTCATAATACCAAAACATGCAAATACCTCAAGTTAAGCATGCAAGGGACCTCAAAAACTCAAAGCTAGGCAAGGCTATTACACTACAAGCATGCATGGCAAGCATCATTCGACCAAGAGGCCTCAAAACATAGCTAAGGCAGCCCAAAATATGAACAAAATCAGGTTGGATCAAGGCCAAAATATGCTAGAATAGAGGGCCAAAACATCATGCATTTCAAGCTAATAAACATGATTTACACTACAAGCATATGAAGCATATGAGAGGCTACCAAACCAGCCAAAAAAAGAATCATGGCATGCCAAATGATGGCCAAAAACCCACTAAGACATGACCAATACATGCAACAATGAGGTGCTACTTTGATAAGCCATGAAAGGGATTATTCTACACATGCAAGAGGCAAACACAAGGTGACCAAACCAGCCATAGACAAAGTCTAGGCAGGTCCCAAAAGTCACCAAAAAGGGCCTGAACCAAGCCTTGGAAGTATGAAAGTATGTGCTCCTTTGAAAGGCCAAAAATTCAAACAAACAAGGCCAAAAGGGAGAGGGTCTCCCCTCTCTGATTTAGGCCCTCAAAACCACATGCCAACCACTGAAAATCCGCTGGATTTCAGTGGCTAAAAGGCCAAGAAAAGATTAACACAAAAGTCTCATGGCATGGCACAAAACAACGCTAAATAGAGCATGCACGAAGGTAGATGACCCTCAACACCAAAAGAGCCTTAAACAAACATGAAAAAACACTTAAATATGAAGCTTTTTTCAGTTGACAACAAAGCCTAAATATGCATGCAGGTATGGCTACGAGAATGATCAAGATAGAGCTTAAAAAGTGGGAAAAGGAGTTACCCTTGAAGCTCAGCAAAACCAGCAAGTTTTGGGACCAAAAACCAACTCTTCAACCTCTGAAAATACCCTCCAAGAACCTCAGATCAATGGTGGAGGTGTGTGGCTATGAGGTGTGGTGCAATAGGTCAAGAACAATGCACACTATGAGCCAAAATATAGAGATATAGAGAGAGATATGTATTTTGCCTTTAACCAAAATTCTGAACCTGTGCAAAGGAGAGGGAGGGCCTTTCTTATAGAGGTTTGAAGCTAAAGATTCCTCAAGAAGCTAAAAGCTTGGATGCAAATCCTCCGTACACGTGTATGGAGGATACAGTCTGTGCCTTCCAGCTGGCACAGCTGGCATCCACACAATCTGACAAAACAGGAGGAAACCAGCTGACCAGAAAAGGTGGTCGGCCGACCACTTTCCCTGGTCGGCCGACCAGGGCAAGTGGTCTCCCAGATAAAAAGTGGTCAGCCAAGGGTATTGGTGGTCTCCACAGTGAAAGCAAGCCAATGGTGGGGTGGGAAACCAGCAAATGTGGCCCAAAGACCAAGAAAACCAGTTTCCCAGCCAGAAAATCGGCTGGCGAGGAGAAAAGTGGTTTCCAAGGAGAAAGCTGGTCTCCCACCCTTGTACCACCTTCCAAACAAGGAAAAAGAGGTTCGTGCCAAGAACGAACTAACTCGGATGCAAAACAAGAGTTCGGGAGGCAATACGCGCAGCCGGGGGCCTCGAAAACTGGCTGTTGAGCACAAAAAGTGGCATATGACCACAAAAGTGGTTTCTCGGACCACAGTGTCCCTCCAGATAGAGGAAACAAGCTGTGTTCCAAAAACCGTGCCAAATGGAGAATGTTAAGCGGTCCCGAACCGAGGCGCACGGCCGACCGCTCCGAAAACCGAAAACTAGTCTCCAAATGGGAACAGTGGCCTACGACCACTGAGAAATGGTCTACAAGACCTCTCCCTCCCTCCGGGAAGAGAAAACGAGACTTAGTCCGCAGACCGAGTCAAAGTAGAAAGGGTCCCGAGGTCCGGAGGTGAGGCTCTCGGCCAAGAACTCCGAAACCTCGAAACGAGCACAACATGCGCGATCACCGAGCGCTCAATCGATGACGTCTGAGTCTTAAGGTCGGTCAAAAATGGGGTGTCTACAGGGTGGATGCGAAGCAGAGGCTCTGGCTTGTAGTGGTTGCTGCTGTTACTGAAGTCTAGCAATCAGCTCTATCTGTTGAGCCACAACCTCTGCCTGTCGCGCGGCAAACTCTGCCGGGCGGGCAGCATCCCGCTGCATGGCTTGCATAGTCTCTTGGAGCTGACGCATCATGTCCTCCATACTTGCCATAAGGTGTTGATCTAACTGAACAACAGGTATATCTCCCTCTGCAGCAGAAACGAAAACCTTAACCCGACTACTCACTGAAATGCAGTAGAAAGAACTGGAGGTTGGTAGGAAGAGAAATGCTGACCCTCGAAGAGAGTAAGTCTTAATTCCTCTATCTAGTGAGGATTTTGAGGAAGAGGAAATGCAGTAGGGTCCATCCCAAAGGAATGAGGGAATTGGGGCTCATTCACACATGCAAGCCAGTCAAAAGAACAGAGTTTTGCCTTCTTGGCTAAGAATGAGGGACTAAATCCCAATGCTTCGATTGGACTGGGAGTCCTCTGTACTATCCTCATTGGCAAGGAGGAGGTATACTACGCCAAGAGCAAGTTGTCTTCCAGACAACGGAGGCGATCAATGGGTACGTAGGGATACACTACTGAGCTTCGGAAAGAAGGAGGCACCAAAGGAGATCGTCGAATTCAACAATTCGGTGATGAATCTGCTCCCTTATTTGAGGTTCAGCTAGAGTTGGCCAAGCTTCTCAGCCAGTGTTTCCAAAGGAAAAGGAAGCAGCTTCATCCCATGCAAAAAGTTTTTGGGCAGAGGAGGAGATTCCAATATCCATTTTTTGCGAATTCTTGGTCCAAAGGGTTATAGTTGACAGATTCTTGGTCCAGAGATTAATAATTTGCAAAAGCTTCCATAACTTGTTGTAGATCGCCTAAACTCCGCTCCGCATACGAGGGCGCACATCGTTGTTCTTAGCTACTACAGTTCGGACTCATGTCACGGTTCTGAATCTAATCTCACAAAGTGCAATGTAAGACTGATAAATCACCAAAGAGTCCAAATCCGGCAAATCGTTTTGGAAAATCGATTTTAATCAAAAAGTGCCAAACATGGACTGCTTTGCCAGATTTCAGAGTTGCCACCCAAATATTTTATTTTGGGAAATTTAGGAAACCCTGACTCGTGCCTAAGGCCACGTGTTCGTCATCACCAAAGTTGCCTCGGCTCGGGAACTTGGGTACGAGAGGGGAAGGTCCTGAAATGATCACCCCCGCTTGCCCGATCAAAGATCGGCCTTTACTAACATGATATGCTGTTTTTGAAAACACATGTGTTCTTATTCCGATTCATTAGCTAGCTTACTATGTGATGAGCACAGCATACAAGTATAGACTAAATCACTCAATTTGGAACAAAACATCTCATGTTTGTTTTTCGAAAATGGTTTGAAGTTGCTACTCGCAAGTAGGCTAAGACGCGGATTTGCCACCCTCAAGTGCGCTTAGAAAACATGATGATTTGCCACTCCGCAAAGTGGGCTTAAAACACACATTTTGATGAATTGTCCCAATTCAAGCAATGAAGCCTTCATCCACAGGCATTTATGCAGTTAAACACTTAAGCAGTTAGCCTCATGGCAGGTATGGTAATCATGGCAATCACGTACACACATGCAAGGATGCTAAAGCATAAACACTCACGGTGTACTCCGAGCCAAAATAGAAGCTAGTTAGTAATCATGCATGATCCTAGCTATGCCAAGAATGCCTAATGCAGCACATGCAAAATGTAACTAAGATAGGCTCTGCTATTCTGAGATGTCATGTGAATTCAACTTGATAACATGTATTCAAATTGGTATTGAAATGCAATGCAGTTTGTATGATGTGCCAAGCCCGGTGCATGCAAGATAGATGAATGATGCACGCATGCGAAGCATAAGGATACTAATTGAAATATGCCCTAAAACTAACCATCGAAAGCTGATAAGTAAAAGGGAGAAAGAAATGGGGTTGAAAGACATGCATCACACACACGCACACTTATTACAACATTTGCCCTCTTGACGGAGGCTCCGAATAATAAGCTAACTAGCTAAGCTAAGCTAATTAAACTAATTATTACCAAATGAAACTAATTAACTAACAAGTTAACTAATTACAAACACAAATGAATAGCTAAGTGCATTAACTACTTAAGTACAAAACCAAATAGCTAACTAGCTAAGCAAAGCAATAAAATAGGAGGCTGTAGGCGAGAAGTGCATGCATGCTCGGTCGCCTCGTTCGGAAATCCATCACTATGCCCCAACTTGCCTCTGTTTGCATTTGATTTCAGAACACTGCACAAACCTCCAGATAGCTTCTACTCCAACATGGAGCCTCCAGGAAGGCTGCCGACCACTTAATGGTGTTGTAGACCACCTGTAGACCACTTTAGTATGTTGCAGACCATAAAAAGTGCTCGGCCAGCTACTTTTTCTGGTTTGCCGACTAGAAAATTCTGCCCAACTCCAGTTTGCTACAACATAGAACAAGAAGGGGCACGGCAGTGTATTTGCAAGATATGTGTGCACAACCACCCTCCCTATCATTTCTCAAGCTCAAGGGATTGCTGTTCTTGACTCTCAGGCCACCAACCAAGCATCGCGATGCACGATGGCCGAGAAGCCAAGATTGCACGAATCAATGTGAATGAATGCACAAATAACACTTAAGGGCCTTAACCTCTATCATGCATGATCAAGAGGGTCGGCGACCGAGAAATGAGGCACGTTTCATCACTTCAAGTATGAAACGTCCCTCGCTTCTCGTGTTTGGATTAACACCCTATCCAAACACATGCAATACAACTCAAGCATGCCAAACACAATGCAATGCAACATGAGCATGCAAACAACAATGCAATGTAACAACATGCAAACACAATGCAAAATGGACTTAAATCGAATATGGACAGACCTAAATCATGCCAAAACAGTGGCCAACACACCAAAACTTAAGCGCAAAAGGGCCAAGAACACATGCTCATGTGATGGCTCATCAACTAGGCATAAGAGCACAACTCTCAAACATGATTAAGAAGTGACAAACATGGAAGTGTGACAACACTATATGCACTGAAATCATGTATGAAATGATGCCAAATCACTCAAACAACACAAGTATAACATGCAAGAGGGCCTAAGGCACAAGGCTACCAAAAGGGACTACACAAGAGGCATGCAATACATGGCACAAATGATTGAACCAACCATAGACAGAGCTCAATTAGGTCAAAACAAAGACCAAAACATGCTGAGATGGGAGCTTAAAAGTCTAGGAATGCATGCATACGCATTGGTCCACAAACAAGGCAATAATGCATAACCCTTAAAGGCACTCAAAGAGTGAAAGAAGTGAGAACATGGCAATGCTATATGCTTTGAAATAACATGTTAAATGATGCCAAACCATGCACATGTCACAAATGAAGCATGCTAGAGGCATGAACACACAAGGCTAGCCAAGCCCATTGTACTACATCTATGCAATACATGAACCATATGGCTAAGACAACCCAAAACAATCATAGAGCATGTCAAAATGATACTAAAACATGTATGGAGTAGAGCTAACACATGCTAGCATGAAGGGCATGAAGCATGGAGTATGCAAGGCCAATAAGGAGGATTACACTACACCTACCAAAACCAAGCATGAGATGACTTCACCAAAAAAAATCAGAGTTGTATCATGGCAAAACAACACCAAAAACACACTGATGTGGCAGCCCAAAAGCTTAGGCAAGATGGCATACATATTGGCTCATACTTAAGGCATAAAGCACCAATCCTCTAAAGCATTGAAAGAGTGAAAGATGTGAGGACATGGCAGTGGAACATGCTCTGAAATTACATAACAAATGATGTCAAATCATGCAAATAGCCCAAGCAATGCATGCTAGTGACTTGGGAATTCAAAGCTAGTGAACTAGAATGCATTATGGCTATACAAAGCAAGGCATGCATGATCAAAACAACATAAAAAAGAGCTTAAGTATGGTAAAACATGGCCAAAATCTTGCTGGAGTGGAGCCAAAAACATGCTAGAATGATGGTCCAAAGCATGATGCATATTAGGCTAGTTTGTGGAATTGCACTGCAAGTGCAAGGAGCATGCAAGAGGTAATCAAACCAACCCTATAAAGAGCTATAACATGCTAAAATAATGCCTAAGACATGCTAAGATGGAGCCAAAACATGCTAGAAAGACATGCTACTTTGATGAGCCACAAATAGGATTACACTGCACATACAAATAGGATTACACTTTAAGGCACAAAATTATAAGAGAGGGAGAGAGAAATCTAGAGAGAGAGAGAATTTTTTTGTCTTCAAATTTTTCTAACCCCCCCTCCCCCCCCCCCCCCAACATGCAAGAGAGGAGTCCTATATATAGAAAATACAAAACCCCCTCACAAAGATCCAGCCACACATATGTTGGAAGATGCATGAACCTGTGCAAATAGCTGGCACAAAATATCACAAAATATCTACAAGAAGCACTGATGGTCGGTCGGCCATCAGTGATAGCCGGCAAGGCACATCAATGGCCGACAGGCCAAAAGCCATGGCCAGCAGCCTTCATGGATGGCCGGCAGGCCATCAAAAACCTCATTCTGAAAAGACCTAAGCATGGTCCAAAGATGAGACAAAATGGATGCAGGGTTTGGAAAACTCAAACCTGTGGCATTCAACTGCGACTTCGAGCGTTCGGTGAGCAATCAGACTCGCCATCGGATGTACCTACAAGAACATCCAAGTCTTAAAGGGCCGTCAAAAATGGGGTGTCTACAACAACACTCCTCGTGATGACACCCCTCCTAATGTTACACCTGCATTTTCACCCCCTATTGAGGTCGAGGAGCCAGTAGTTGTTGAGGTTAGCGAGGCTGCGGAGGACATTGCTGCTGATTTTGAGGCAGAGTTCACTCTAGGGCTCGAGCCTGAGCCACTACCATTGTGGGTGAGGCCCTTTGATCTAGTCACTTATCACCCTCGCATGCACATGATGGCACCTAGGGGTATGATATGCTTTGAGGATTTTGCTGATGGCACGCTGGAGAATATCTTGCTGAAAGAGCCGGACTCCCACCTTTCCTATGGCGCTACTGAGGTATGAACTATATTTTCATCCTTTCTGGCCTTTTATTTGATTGTATTTCTTGCATTGCCTTTCATCTGACTGCTTTTTTATCACTGTCTTTTATCTGATTCACTCTTTCTTTGCCACAGGGGGACTCCCATTCTTGTAGGGGCTACGGGGCAATGAAAGCCAGAGATTGGTATCATGAGTTTCTGCTCGAGGTCCGCGACCTTGTTGATGAGGCCGGCGTTGGCTTATTCTACACCGAGCTCTCACGGCATATGGCTAGTCAGACCCTACTCAGAGCATTGGTGGAGAGGTGGTGGGATACCCACCAACTCTTTCCACTTCTCTTCCACTGGGGAGATAACGATGACCCCCTATGACTTCTCGATGATCACAGGCTTAGGAGTTAGGGGAGATTCGATCCCCTTTGACATGGATATGGCCGATTAGGAGGCGGCTTAGATCTACCTGCTTAGAGTGCGTCCACCTCTATACAAGCCAACGATGGTCAGATATAGTTGGTTCTCCGAGCCCTTCTGTGGGAGTCAGCCTGAGACACAGGAGGAGGTAGAGCAGTATGTCCGGGGCTCCTTGATGTTCCTCCTCGGTACCACCTTGTTCGCGAAAAGGTAGAACACCGTGGGTTTTATACTTACTGAGTGCCCTCGTGACCTTGCCCCGAGTCTGATTTTACGAATGAGGTGGGGTCGGCCTAGCCACATTCTACAGCTATATGAGTTCCACTTCCCGCATGAAGGGAGAGTGGGTTGGGGGCTACTAGAGAGCGGGTTGGAGGCTACTGGAGAGCCTAGGAGGTATGTACCACACCTTTCTACTTTGTACTTTCGATTTTATATCTGTTGACACATTGTTGATAACACTGCTGACCTTTTCTTGCAGTTATGGGTTTACGCTTATTTCTTGGCTCTTGCTCTAGAGCCAGTGGATAAGATCCCTCCAATTGTGCCCTACTCACGATGATATGACAACCAGTGCCGGCGCCAGAGCCACGACGAGATGACATTCACCTTCTACTACTGATACTTCGATACAGTGGTTGCGCGCGAGGTAATCTGAAACTCAGTCATTTTTGCTTGTATTCTAATTCATACTCTGATAACTGACGACAACTAACAATTTGTATATTCTCTATTTGCAGATCATGTGGCAGCCTTGGACGACGATGCCAGCCTGAGTAAGGGACCAGTATGTTGGAGCTTGAGCCACGTCTTGATATTGAATCTTACTAAAGGGCCCACTCTGCCGGGCCAAGTTCTTGGGTGAGCGTTTCATACGCCAGACTCTGGGTTCACCCGCCCCAATCGTTCCTATGCCACCCCCAACAACCACGAGGACAGCTGATAGCCTCCCAACTGAGGCTATTATTCAGTATATAGTGGGGCTGGAAGTCGACTATTTTAGAGGTAAAGGCGATTATGCGACATTCATCCAGACTCATCTCATGCCGTCTCTGACTAGAGGTTGCACAGGCGATGCAGCAGGTACTCCCTTGGCGGGTGAGGCTGCTCAGGAGACCAATGTGGGTATTGGAGAGGCCCCTCCTACTATGCCAGCCACTGGTTGGCTGGCGATTCCTACGGTGCTTACTTGTTAGCGTCCAGATGGGATAGCCTATCAGATACCGATAGAGCCACTAGAGCCAGGACACGGGTATGTCAGAGCCCCGGGCGCACCTCAGGTATGGACCACACTTTAAAGCTTGCAACCACACTCTCCCTTTTTAGATATTGATTATTCTAGATACTAATCATTCAAATGCATTTGCAGGCATCGACTGAGTACACAGAGTGCCTACTCCAGCTGGTTGCTTCCCTAGTTGGCATGGTGCAGAGAAGAGAGACGTTGTTTGGTCTCCACGGTATTCAGGTATTTTCTCTTATTTTACGCATACATCTCGTACTGTTATACACCATACTACCATATTCCCACTGATACACTGATACTCATACCGTAACATTCACACCACCCCACACTGCATTGAATGACTGCACTGAAACACTGTACTCATACTGTACCTTTTGCACTTATTCCGCATACTGCATTCAGTAACAATAATACATACACTGCATCTGATATGTCGACACTTGTTTTTTAGATCCCATTTGCAAAGAAGGCACCAGTGGCAGCAGCAGCACCAGTGGCACCTCCTCTAGCGATAAAAAGGAGAGGTAGACAGGCCCCAACACACAGCCGAGATGAGCGCTGAGGTCAAGGCAAGGGCAGAGGTGCTCGAAGTCGGAGCAACTCGGAGCCGATTTTGAGAGGGGATGATACTGATACCACCGACTCTGAGGAGGCAATGAGCCGACATTCTGAGTCATCTGAGAGCGGGGGCAATGATGTTGGCTCAGGGTCAGAGAGTAGAGACGATGCCGAAGCTAGCTCTGAGTTAGGAAGCGAAGATGATGACACCGATCCTGGCTCAGAGTCTGGTTCTGGTAGTGGTGCTAACAGAGACAATGCCCTTGAGTCCCCTCCGAGGAGAGGACGAAGAGGACCTCTCAAGCTTGATGCGACTGGCGCTGATTTTTGTACTTTTTGCTTCGTTTCTTTTATTTTGTAGCTCAGCATATGTATAGCTTCATATAGGCTTTTACTTTTGCTTTTGAAAACTTATACTCTCTTTTATAAAAACTATGATCGGGGGAAAACCTTGTAGTTTTATGAAAAGAGTTATTGTTTTTGCATCATGAGCACCACATTTGCAGAAATGAAAAATGTCGCTGAATTTGAAACCAAAAATAAAACTTATATTGGCACGATGTTCTTAATCAGATAATGAGCCAACCAACGACCAAAATACAACTCGACAAACAAAAAAAAGCAATGTAAAAACAACTAAACATAGCTATGCACACTTGCTAAAACCAAAAGACTCAAAACAAGACCTTAAAACACAAAGATCAAGACAAAACCAAACTGTCGAAACTGCCAGGCCCACAAGTGGGCGGCAGGCCATAAAAAGTGGGCAGCCGGCCACTAAAAGTGGGCGGTCAGCCACTTGTGATGGATCCACCAGACAGCTAACAGTTGGCCTCCACTCATAGCCCTATCTTCTACAAAAGGTCTTTCTTCGTGATTTCTTCACCAGAACCTCATTTTTGCTATTGTTTCTTCCATAAATGGAGATATTCCTTGTCGAGAAGCTCACGGATTGGATAGCCACTTTAGACGGCACGAAAAAGGTAAATTTCTTAGGTTTCAACATAAACGCACTTTTTTCGTTGAGTCGTACTTCACTTTGTTTTCCGTTTCTACATGCTGCGGTCCGATGTTGAGACTAGGTTATGCATGTGTGTCGCTTTGGCGCACAGGAAATGTGCCCGATTCTTGAAGTTTTTCGAGCATTGATGGAAACCTGGCGCGATGAGAAAATCATGCTTCAGCCCCATTTTGGCCATGCCCAAGATTTGGGATGAATGTATGGGCTCACTTTGCACGAAGCTCAATCTTTGGCCCATGACAGAGAGCTAGATATACCCAGCTTGATTCATCAGCTTTCTGACATCGGTGGTAGAGGCGACCCTCTCTAGCCTAGCAAGGTTTTCGGCAATATGCCCTCTGCTTATGCATGCTTGTACATTTCTTTCTTGCCCCTAGTTGCGATGAAGCCAACATTAGGCTAATCGAAGTAGCCCAATGTCTGAAAGAAGGTAAGAGTTATATTGGCTTGACACTGGCCGAGACTCTGATGAGTTTAGATGCTTTTCATTAGCGAGAGACCACCAGATTTGCGGGGAGTCCACTACTTCTTCAAGTATTATTTCCCATCCTTTCTGATATATGTCTCGCACACCACTCGAAACTCATGCTCTATTTTCTCTTAAAGCCCTTTCTTTACTTTTCTCTCTATGCACATCTCTCTATTCTTTAATCTCTCTTATTTTTCATCGCTTCCCAGGTATGGCTCATGGATAAGCTAAAAGTGGTGGACCCTTGCCCTGAATATTCAGCCCGAGCTTACTTCTTCTGCCAGCAACTGGTGGACTTTCCCAATGAGGGATGGTGGTACAATTGGATGTGCAGAGATCTCCAGCTGACATAGCTTGGCGTTGCCCCTGGCCTAATCTGACTAAAATGAGTTACAGCAAGTCTCGACAGCTTGGCATACAATTGATTGGCCTCACACATTGTGTGTTCTACTTTCCCTTCCAGTTCAGACGCCAGTTCGGGCACGATCAAACCTGCCCAGAGGAGGGGTTAGAATACCTAGCTTCATTTCCTATTCGTGCTTCACACTTAACTCGGTACCTTGCTACATGGAGGACAAGAGAGCTTCTGGCTCCTACCCCTAGTTTCAATTATGCCCTTTCTGGCGAGTGCTTGGCTTAGCACGAGAATGAGGCACAAGTCGGGCCTACTTGAGCTACAGAGGCTTCCTTAAGCACGAGTAGAGGACACAGGAGCACCTGACTCACCCATGCCTCTAGTTTATTGCTTTGACCTTTCTTTTCAAGTTTTATGATGTAAAAACAACTTTGATTTAGCTCAGAGAGTTGGAGAATGTACTTGTGTTGAAATCAATGGAATTAAAGTTGTGAGCCCTAAAAATTTTTCTTTTGGTCCCAAAATGGTCTAAGTTGTAATAGGAAATTTTTTGAGAAAGATCAACTTTTATTAAAACCTTTCAAAATCATTTTCGAAAATGATCACCACCTGACACGCATAGAATCAACCCTCAAGCTGTACAACCTCGAATCAAAAGATCATAACTGCCCCTGATTGCACACCACTACTATTGTGCATTGTAACCGGCTATTCTGCCCAATGCGAAGATCACATCCAATGAAGATCACAACCAAGCTAACAGATAATGAACAAAGATGACCTGATCAGACAAATGGGCAGGACAATTGAATTGGAGATGGTTACGGTCGGACTTCAGGATGAAGTTGCCTACGTATCCCGAAGATGGGAATTAGGCCTTACGTAGTTCGGTTCAGGTTCACTCTAGTATTAACCCTCTCCTTTTGTGCTCTAACTTTTGCCAAAGTCGCCCTTTAGGATTTTCAATCTTGTGTGCTTAGTTTTTCTTTATTTCTAATTTTTTTCATGCTCTAATTTTTGCCTAGGTCACCATTTTGGGTTTTCAGCCTAGCGAGTCTCTCAAGGGTAATATTTCTTCAACTTATCCATATTGATTGGCTGTGAGAACTCCAGGCCATCTAGGTCTATAAGGATAATTGCCCTTCCTGACCAGATCGACTTGATGATGTAAGGACCATTCCAATTAGGTCTGAACTTGTCCTTAGGGTCATAGATGGGAGCTCGATTGTCTTTCAGCACCATATTTCCTTCCTTGAGATTTCTGAACTTAACCTTCTTGTTAAAAGTTCTAGCAATTCTGCATTGGTAGTCTTGAACATGATACAATGCCTTTAGCCTCCTCTCATCAAACAACATCAACTCTTTAAACCTGCTCTGTTGCCAATCTGCCTCTGCTATCTGACACTCAGCCATAATTCGCAGCGACGGTACTTCAATTTCAATTGGCAGAACGACTTCTATCCCATATACTAACGAATAGGGGGTTGCCCTTGTGGATGTTCGGATCGACATCCGGTAGCCCCAAAGTGCAAATGACAGTTTATCCGGCCAATCCTTGTGGGTCTCAACCATCTTTCGCAAGATGTTCTTGATATTCTTATTGGCGGCTTCAATAGCTCCATTAGTTAGTGGTCTGTATGTCGATGACTTATGAAAGCCACGTTGTATTTCTCAAGTAGATCCAACACCTCCTTCTTAAAGTGCAAGTCGTTATTTGAGATGATCTTATTCGGAACCCCATATCGGCAGATAATGTTGTTTCTGATAAATTTGGCCACGTGCGATACTTTCAACATGGCATAGGACTAAGCTTCCACCCACTGAGTAAAATAATCAATCGCCACCAAGATACACTCATGTCCATTTGACCCTTTTGGCGAGACCGCACCAATAATGTCGATTTCCCACACTGAGAAAAGCCATGGCGAAGTCATGTTGTACAACTTTGACGGCGGGATATTCATGCGATTGGCATGGATTTGACATTTGTGGCATCGCCACACAAAACTGACACAATCCTCCTCCATAGTTGACTAGTAATAACCTTTCCTGAGGATCTTCCAAGCTAGCATCACACCATTCATATGCGCCCCGCATTCCCCGCCATGGATAGCCTCCATAAGGCGCTTCGATTCTTCTTCTTCAACACATAACTTGTGCATTCCCAGATGGCCTTTTTCGTAAAGCTTCCCCCCGCAGATAATATATTGGACGGCCAGACGTCATATTCCCTCTTTGTTCTTGGCATTTTCCCTTGGTGGTTATGTTTCCTTTTCCAGGAAGTTCCAAATATCGTAATACCAGGGGTTTTTGTCTTGAACTTCATCTATCGCGGCAATGGTCTCATAAGCCGACATGTATTTCTATTCAATGATAATCGGACGCATCTGGACCCCTAATGGGATGCCTACCATAGAAGATAGAGTTGCTAAAGCATCAGTGAACTGGTTGTTCTCTCTAAGCAGGTGTGTGAATGGTAGTTTTTCAAACCTAGGAATCAGAATATCTAGGGTCTGATGGTAAACCTTCATTTTCTCTTCTTTAACTTTCCAGTCTCCGTTCACTTGAGAAACAACCAAGTTCGAGTCCCCGATAACGTCCAACCTTATTACCCTTAGTTCTAGGGCAGCTTCTAAACCAGCAATACACGCTTCATATTCTGCTTTTGTTGTTGGACACTTTGAACTGGAGTTTGAAGGCTAAAGGTATATGGGAATCATTGGGTGCTATCAGCAACACACCAATCCCATAACCATACTGGTTAGATACTCCGTCAAAGTACATTGTCCATGTTTCCTCTTCCATATGCAGAATGTCTTCATCTGGGAACAAGTATTCTACTGCCTCATCTCCTTCTACTGGGTGGTCTACTAAGAATTCTGCCACGACTCTTCCTTTAACCGACTAGCGCGCAACATACTTGAGATCAAATTCGGAGAGAAGAAGCAACCAACGAGCCAGCTTACCCATAAGCGCTGGTTTCTTAAAGAGATATTTAATGGGATCTAATCTTGAAACTAGGATTACAGAGTGAGCTAACAATGCCTCAACTTCCTGGTAGCCCATACCAAGGCTAGGCAAGCTTTCTCCAAGGGAGTGTAGCGGGTCTCATAATCTAGCATCTTCTTGCTCAACTAGTAGATGGCCTTCTCCACCCTATCTTCAGATTCCTGAGCGAGCATGCACCCCATGGTCGTATCTATCACTGACAAGTATAGAAGCACCTTGGCTCCGGTGGTGACAACACAGGTAGATTCTGGAGGTACTGCTTAACCAGTTCAAAGGCAAACTGACAGCGATCGTCCCAACAGAATTTCTTTCCTTTCTTTAGGAGACCAAACAATGATTCACAAGTCAAGGTCAATTTTGAAATAAACCGTCTTATGAATTGCACTTTTCCCAGAAAGCCACGCACCTCCTTTTCAATCCTTGGTGGTGGCATTTCTAAGATGGCCTTAATTTTGAAAGGATCTACTTCAATTCCCCTCTGTGTAATAAAAAATTCCAGCATTTTTCCTGCTATTACCCTGAGGGTGCACTTCCGTGGGTTCAACCTCAATCTATATTCCATGATCCGTTGAAATAATTTCTCTAGCGCGGTGTAGTGGCCCTCTTGTTCTTTGGACTTGACAATCATGTCATCCACATACACCTTGATCTCTTTGTGGATCATGTCCTGCAGAATGGTGGTCGTAGCCCTCTGATAGGTAGCCCCAGCATTTTTCAACCTAAACGTCATGAACCAGTAGCAGTAGTTGCCCTACGGAGTGGTGAATGCTATCTTTTCTCTGTCTTCGGGTGCCATTAGAATCTGGTTGTACTAGGAAAACCCATTCATAAATGATAACAATGCATGGCCCGCAGTGAAGTCTACCGACTCATCAATATACGACAGCGGAAAGTCACCCTTTGAACTAGCTCCATGCAAGTCTCAGAAGTCTAGACACACCCAGATTCTACCATCCTTCTTCGGCACTAGGATGATGTTGGCCAACCAGGTCGGATACTCGGATACTAACAAGAATCCTATGTCAATTTCATTGGTAACCTCTTCCTTGATTTTCAGCGCCCAATCTAGACGAATTCTACGCAACTTCTGCTTGATTAGTCAGGCCTCAAGGTCAAGAGGGATCCGGTGTTGTACATTCTCAGGGTCGATTCCAGGCATGTCTTTGTAGGACCACGTGAAAACATCTTTGAAATCTTTTATTAAAGCGATTAAACACTCACGTTTCTCCGAAGATAACATGGACCTGATCTGGACCAGGTGCGGATCCTTCTCAGTACCTACATTAATGGCAATGATTTCATTAATACAGAGCTTCGCAAACCTCTCCTCCTCTCAATTAATCAAGTCTTTCAAAGCCAGAGGAATTTCTTCATCTTCATTTTCATTTAAATTTTGCAAATCTTGGTCAATAGAATAAACCAGCGGCATAGAAAAGTACACAGAATCTGTAGAGTTTTCATTCAAAAGGTTCAGATTTTCGATTACAGACTCAAAAGAAAAGTTGAATAAAGACCTAGACAGGAGTTTGGTATCCAGGATACCACCCTCAAAAATACTAGACTCCGACTCAGAAGGACTTGAATCTGATCCCGATTCCGCAGACTCAGTGGAATCAGATTTTGGCTCATCACCCAATTCAGAACTGGAAAGATAACCTTTCTCTAGCTGCTAAGTAAGATGTAGTGCCCTTGATGCATCCAGAATGCCACCAGTTGGGTTCACACCCGGTTCTTCCCCGATCATGGAGACAGTAAAGTTATCCCCCAAGTGCTCTAGGTCGATCGCAGGATCCGTCAGGAGACTAGCCAGTGCTACCCCTACTCCAGGTTTGCTGCCATCTGAGTCACCTTTCGTGCTCTGTTTAGCTTTGATGCTTGGTTCAGCCTTTTCCTTATCATCATTGTCCTGCAGCTGATGGTCAAAGAAGATCTCAAACCCAGGACACGCTACTTCAAGGAATTTACCTAAGGCTCGGGAAAGCCACAAAAAGGGAAATTCTCTCATTCCCGAACAAAACGGCCATTCAGTGTCCCTTGGATTGGCCTGTGATTGAGTTCATAGTGTTTTTCAGCTTGCTTGGCCTTGGCTCTGCCTCTCATTTCTTTCCCTTTCCTGATCCAGTCTTCTCTGGTGGACACGTAGCCCAGTCCAAAAGCATACGGGTTGTGTGGCAACTCTGCCAGTGCTACAGTACCATTCCAACCACTCTTCCCAAGTTCCATTCCTAGAATGTGTCGCAGTTTGTTCATAAAATAGATGGACTGGGCATTGATGTACATGCCTTCGTCTGCGGCAAGAATGGTTTGCACCACTCAAGCTTTAGCCAAGGTGAATCCCGAGAGGAACACATATTTCTCACCATGCTTGATCTCCAGCACTGGCATAGTCACTTCTTGCGGCAGATGGATGGATGAGTTCCCAAAAACAATTGCTACCCCTCCTCCATGGGGATACTTTAACATTTGATGGAGAGTGGAGGAGACAGCCTTCACATGGTGTAACCAAGGCCTCCCTAACAGCAAATTAAAGGTAGTCGACACGTCCAAGACGTGAAACTCAATCTCTTGCTCTGATAGGCCCACCTGAACTCTCATTTGCACTGTACCTATGGCCTCTCTACTTGTGTTATCATACGCCCATATCACCTGGGCTGTGCGAACAAAGTCTGCCAGTTTGAAGCCAATTGCGTAGGCAGTACGGAAAGGACAAACATTAATGGCAGAACTAGTATCTACCAACACCACCGACACCCATTTCTCTCGACATTCCACAGAGATGTATAATCCGGTGGCAGCTTTTTGTTAGAGAAGGTGAGCATTGGCTAAGCTCCGCTCATAAGTTGCTCGGGCATAGTATCAATGGATAATTTTGCCCTGTCCATTGCTGACAACACTGCATGCCGGTACACCCATGAGGCCATGAAGAGCCCCCAGATAAAAACATCAGCTTGAATTTTCCTAAACTGTTTCAACACTAACTCTTCCTCTAGCTACTTCTTTTTCTACTTCTTGGCCTCCCTATCTTTTCCAGATGCCTTTGTTTGATCCAAGTGTGGCGGCTTAAAATATCATCCACTTCTTGTCAGATGGTCTATCTCCTCAGCATACCATGTATTATCCGGGGCGCAGTCTCCCCAGTCTTCGTCAGTATGGGCCAGATGCAGGTCATTGTCATCCCACCACTCGTCCTCAACTGTTGACAACCAGTTGTCTGGCTCCACCTGAATCATCTTCACAGTACAAATATCCCCCTCGGGGCGATATGTGATTGCGATTTTCAAGTTATCCTCAACTCTTTCTCTCTTGAACTGCCTCAGCACAGCTTACTGTTTAGCATCTGTGGTATTCACAATACCCACTTCTTGATTTAGGTTTCCCACACATGTGCCCTCTGGCAATTTCCCTTTCTCATTAGCCTTTCTAGCTACTATAGCTATCTCTGCTCCCTTTCTCTCTGGTTTCATCCTAGTTTCTTCTTCCTTGTCTAGCTCATCACTCAGCCATCCGGTATCATCAGTTGACCGATGCAAGTCGAACCACCCAATCTGTACATCTCCCTGATCATGTTCATCAAAGAACTGCAGGTTGTCCAAATCCTCTTCGAGTTCTGCTAAATCATCTAACCGCTGGCTCGGGCCATCTTCTTTGACAACATTGATGTCTATCGAGATTGGTAGCACCACTTCAGGCTTGATTTGACTTGTTGGCACAATATAGCAACTTAGATCATACACCCTCTCAGATAAGTTGCCAAGACACTCTGACAACAGATTACTACTTTCCTCCAAGGTCGACTCCTCTTCTTTTGTAAGTTTCATCACCACAGGCATGGGTTGAGGTTTGGACATGTCCATCATGCACAGATCTGTGCCTTCAGGAATGAACAACGTTGGTTTTAGTAGGTGGGAGAGAGTAATATATATGCTGGGGTCATAAGAGGTGGCCAGTGTATGGATAAGATTAAGGTTTCGAGGTGGGGGGACTTGATTATGGGCTGAGAGTGGATTGGTGGTCACATTTGGCTTTTGGGGTGGTGCGATAACCTTGTTGTCAATGAGATCCTGAATCTCATGACACAATCGAAAGCATTGGTCCGTATCATGACCATGCTACTAGTAGAAAGCACAATATTTTGCGGAGTTATGCTTGGGTGGAAGAGGATCAGGAAGTGGGCGAGGTTCCAAGGGTTTTAGGTGCCCTTTCTTGACTAACACCTGCATGGCTTTGTAAAGGGTCATGTGCAGTTGGTTAAAAGTCCTCTGGGGTCGGGTAAGGTTGGATGATGTTTGTGAGCCTGGGTTAGCGAAAGGGTCAGTAGTCTTGGTTATGGTGACAACACCTACATCCGATGGCCTCGCAGCTGTCCTACCACTGGTAGCATTGGAACTACGAACAAATGGCCTCTTAGCTGACTCCTTCTCCTCAGTAATAAGTCCCTGTTTCATGGCATCCTCAATTTGCACCCCCATTTCATGGAGCTCTATGAATGTAAATAGAGGTAAGAAAATCATCTTCTACAGCAACTTGCCATGCAGAGTTTGAACAACCATCCTTATATGATCCTTTTTTGAAGGTCGAGTAGTCATCATTGAGGCTTTGGCCCTCCATCTTATCACAAATTTAGAGAAACCCTCCTTCGGCTCTTGGCATGTCGCCTCAAGATCACGGGTTGTGACCTCGATTTGAGTGGTATAAGAATACTGAGCGATGAAAGCCTCAGTCATCTCTTCCTAATTCTGTTTGACGGAATCTTCCAACTTAGCATACCAAATGGCCGCTATACCTGACATGGTGCGACCAAAGAGGGACAGCTTCTGTAGTCTGGTTAAGCCCATTGGTCACAAGATATCCGAAAATAGTCGTAAGTGAACCATCAGATCCCCAAAATCATCAAAACGGTCAATGTGCGGCATCTTAAACCGATCTGGTAATGTAACGGCAGAATCAGTGTACCCATCCTCTATGTCTGGGATGGAGTTGACCCCTTTGCGCTCTCTTGAACAACTTTTCCAGTTTATTAACCTTGAGTGCAGTTGGATCGACCTCGACCTTGACCAGAGCCTCGGTTTGATAAACCGGGGCTTTGGAGGCTTAGGCCGGAATGGGTTCTAGTAGGATCAAGAAAGCCGGATTACCCTGGGTTTGTGCATCTTAAGCAGTGACAGTATTAGCAGTGGCATTAGGCGCAGGGATAGCCGCATTGGGTGCATGAGATGCTGAGGCTACAGCTGGCTGCAGTTGCTGTTGCTGTATCCTAGTGATGACCTCGGCCTGACGAGCCACGTCATGCTGTAATGGTTCCACTGTTTACTATAACTGGAGTATTAGTTCTTCCATATTGGCCGGAGGATACTGTGTTATTTGAACAAGTGACCGGTCGTGAGCTGGATTGGAAGTAGGCAGCTGTTCCTAAATTGGACTAAACACAGGTGAGCTGAGTGGTGATTGTTGTAAAAACTGGACTGGTGAATTATGCCTAACCCTCCTCCGTCTTGTAACCGGTGATAGTGAAGCAAACACGGGCTATCCCCGAACAAGATCCCCAACTTTGTAAAGTCTTCCGACTCAGGTCCAGAGTACTTGGGGAATATCAGAACCATCTGAAGCTATGGTTTTAAACTACCTAGCAAAAAGAAATAAAGCAAAAAAGTATCAATCAGAAATTGCACTGCGCCTCAGCTAAGATATTTATCAACACAGACATGATCAAAGCTGTAGGACTCTATTCCATACTGAAATCTACCCCAAAATAAATACAAACTTTTGCAACTGCTATGCACATTCCTATACAGTTTTACTGTAAAGCACATACCAGTTAAGAGAGAGCCAAAACACCCGTATGAGGGGGTAGGGTTACCCTGTCCTAGTTTCGTCAGGAACTAGGGTTCCCTATTTACAATCAAGCAGTTTTCACGCAATCCTGTATTCGGGTGAGCATCATGTCCTAGTTTGGAACAGTCACTAGGGCTTTACTATATGCAGCTAGGCCAAATGGTCAAAAGGGAGGGTACATCAGCAAGACTACCTAATATACCTCTCACACCTATCACCGAGAAGTGAAAGGAGAATCAAACGGTACAGCGGTAGTCTAGATCCAAGGGTTGTGTTCCCATCATGATAGAGCCCACGATCGGTCAGCCTTTTGGCAAGCTTTTGGGCAGGCCTCCAGCAAACCGTCCAGGAATAGCAGATGGCAAACACAGTGACTTAAGTCCATCAATGCAAATGCAATGCAATGCAAAGTACATATAAGTGTAGATAAAACTTCACATCATGAAGTTCGAGTCAAGTTCTCTAACTTCCCCAGCAGAGTCGCTAGAAATTGTGGCTCGACTTTTCGTGCTCCTTTCAAATACGAAAGACCTACAGTTCAGACTCCTGTGGTTTTGAATCTGATTCTACAAGTGCTATGTGAAATAGATAAACACAAACGAGTCCAAATCCGGCAAATCTTTTGAAAAATAAATTTTGAATCAAAATGCTAAAAAAAGGGACTACTTTGCCAGATTTCAGAGTCGCCACCTAAATATTTTTGAAAAATTTAGGAAACCCGAGACTTTGTGCCAAAGGCCACTTATTCGTCATCACCAAAGTGTCTCAGCTCAGGAACTTAGGTACGAGAGGGGAAGGTCATGAATTGAGCACCCCACTCGCCCGATCAAAGATTGGCCTCTACTAATCATGATGTGATTCTTATTTACATTATATGCTCTTATTCTGATTATTAGGCGAACATCACTATGTGACGCACACAAGTATAGACTAACTTGCAAAAATTAGAACATTCTGATTTCATATTTGTTTTTTGAAAATTGTTTCGAATATGTAGCACTTGAAAAAGTGATCTCATATGGACATTACTCAAATTATTCCAATTCAAGCAATTAGCCTTCTTCCACAGGCATTCAAGCAGATATAGCACTTAAGCAATTAGCCACATGGTAACCATGCTTAATATGTTAACAATCACACTCATGTGATATGCTAAAAAAGTAAAGCTTACCCCAATTCCCGAGGTGAGCCAAAAGAGAAACTAGTTAGAAAAATGCATGGTCCTAACTAATGCAAAATATGCCTAATGCGACACATACAAGATGCAATTAGTAGGCTCGGCTACTAATATGGCATTTGAAACAACTTGATAGCATGCGGTTTAAGCACATTTTCAACGAAATATGTAAACTACAATGCTTTGTTAGAATGATGAGCCGAACCTCATGCATGCAAAACAAATGGATGAAAACATGGAAAATGCTAAAAAAAGTATGATGTTCTAAGCTACCCATCATAAGCGAGTAAATAAAATGGAAAAAGACGTGGGGTTGGAAGACATACACATTATTACATATTGGCCCTCGCACAAGAGGGTCCGAATGCATGGACTAGCTAAGCTACTTAACTAATCTATTACAACCCAAATAAAACAAATTAACTACACTAGCTAATTATTACAATGCCACAAATTAACTAATTACTCTAGCTAATTAATTACGTACAACGCAAAAATTAACTAACTATTCTAACTAATTAATTACAAATTAGAACTTAAACTAATTAATTGACTACAAAACATCATTAATTAACTTAAGTAATTAACTATTGCAAGCATAATTTAACGAGCCTTGAGAGACGAGGGATGACTCATGCATGCACGCGGATTCTCCACCCAAAGATGACTCTATTTTGTTACCAAGAAGGTTCTGTTTTTACAGCTAAAACTTGCACTGTTTTACCTCAGCCTTTGCTCTATTCTGTAAAAAAAAAAGGGTACTGCTTGGTGGACAAAAGTGGCCAGCTTCCCACTAAAAGTGGCCTGCCAACCACTAATGTTGGGTTTTTCTTACTGCAACAGATAACAAACAGAGCACAAACAGAGTATTCTCAGGAGATGTTTGTCCACCCTACCCCTCCTTATCATCAAACAGCTCAAAGGAGTGGTAAGCTCGATTCACAAGCCATCAATCGACGCAATTTCATTGCATGATGACTTATGAATCAAGGGATACAATTTCAATAAATGGTAAGGAAAGACCAACAAAACCTCCTCCATATCATGGATTGATCAAGGGAAGGGGTTGACATTGACTCTTGAACCGTTTTCATCACTAACAAGTATGAAACAACTCAAGACTCAATAGGTTCAATTAACGTCCGATTGAACCCAAAACTTGATTATATTATCTTGTTCCATTTTAGTTCAAGTTTTATTACTTCATTTTAACTACCTTCCATTCATTAGTCAATTAAGTCCAATAATGAGCTTTAAGTCCACTATTAGAGAGAAGTGTCAAACCAAATATTGTTTTAGGCATGAAAGGGAGATCATGCCATTGGTAATGAACCCCCAAAGGGATTAAACCATTAAGCACAATATCACCCTTCAAGCTTAAACAACACTCATTTTGAAGCAACTCTCAAACAAAAAGAAAAAGCCAAGCAAGGAAGGAGATTGCAGAGATGCTTAGAGGTGAACACAAGTATGGAAAGCAAGAAATAAATGTATCAACTAAAATAGGTTGGTGGCTAAGGCCTAAACCACCAAGCCTATAAGGACTATTACACTACAAGCATACTATACAAAGCATGAATGAAGCTAACTCATAAAAACAATCCTAAAATAGTCGAAAAAAGTGCTGGAATGAAAACAAAAATAGCTACAACAACAAGCTAAAATATTGAGGGATTAAAACTAACACACAAGCACAAGGAGGGGTGGCTAACCCTTCCATTTTTCGGACTTCAAAACATAATTTTAGCCTCTAAAAAACTCTGAAATTCAGGGGTAAAAAAGCTCAAAAATAGTTGATGAGAAGATGGAAAATACAAGGGCAAAGGCCTAAGAAGCAAGGTTCAAAGAAGGGTGGTCAACCCCTCTACCTTTAATGGCCTTAAACCACAAGTTTCAGCCCAAAAATACATCTGAGAAATAGCTCAAAAACTAGTAAGAAAAGATGAAAAAGAGATAGTACAAAAGAACTAGAATGTGTACCTCTTGAAGATGAATGATCCTTTGAATCACAAACCATTAATTTCACGCCCTCAAGAGCTAAAATGCAAGCTCAAATCACCTCAGCAAAGAATTCTCTAGGTTTGGTTTAGAGTGTCTAGGAAAAGGCTATGGAAGTTGCAAGGGAGAGAGAGAAATGTAGAGAGAGAGAAATTATTTTCAAACTTTTGCTCTTCAAAAATTTTCTAATCCAAAGTTTTTTAACCTCTACAACATAAGAGAGGGTCATTTATATATAGAAATATATGAGAGACCCTCGGAAATATCTATACAAACACAGCTGGAATGGTGCATGCATCTGTGGAGACAGTTGGCAGAAAATATCTGGGTTTTGCACTAGTGGCTGGTAGGCCACACTAGTAGGTCTAAAGGTCCCTGGATGCTCAGGCCTGAAAAACCACTGTTTTGGTCCGAAACAAGGCATAAGGTTTGTAGGTTCAAAACTAAGATATCCTGCTAAGGAAATCAAGCATTTGACAAGCGTGTACATTCACCAATGAGTGATCAATCAGTGGCACCCAAGTCTTAAGGGCAGTTAAAAATGGGGTGTGTACACCACCGTTGACTGAAGCGTTGACCTCCAACTCACCGACCCTTTAGCAAGCGTTTGTCCAAGTCACCAGCATAATCTGAGTCCACATATCCGACCAAATTCTGTCCGAGTCAACTATCTCTCTCAAACTTCAATCTCAGATGAACCATGCCATGTATATACCTTAGGATCCATTTTACTGCCTGCCAATAACCTTTTCCTGGATCATGCATATACCTGCTTACCATACTCACAGCATGTGAGATGTCAAGCCTTGTACAAACCATAGGATACATTAATGCACCAACTGCATTTGCATACAGAACCTGTGCCATATGTTTCCGTTCTTCTTCTGTGTGTGGAGACATTGAAGCACTATGCTTGAAATGAGGGGCCAATGGTGTGCTCACAGCTTTTGTTTTCCCATTTATGCCAAATCTATCTAATACCTTTTTCAAATACTGGGTTTGTGTCAGATAAACCTTGCCCTTCTTCCTATCTCTTTTGATCTCCATGCTAAGAATTTTCTTTGCTTTGCCAAGATCCTTCATTTCGAACTCTTTTGCCAATTGTGCCTTGAGTTTGTCAATCTCTAACTTGCTCTTAGATGCGATCAGCATATCATCTACATATAAGAGCAAATAGATGAAGGAACCATCAAAAAGCTTACGAAAATATACAAAATGATCAAATTGACTTCTTGTGTATTTTTTCTCTATCATAAACCGATCAAATCGCTTGTACCACTGTCTCAGGGATTACTTTAACTCGTACAACGATTTGTTCAGCTTACAGGCCCAATTCTCTTTTCCAACAACTTTGAAACTATTTGGCTGGGACATGTATATCTCCTCTTCAAGATCTCCATGTAAGAAGGCAGTTTTGACATCAAGTTGGGCAAGCTCGACATCAAACTATGCAACCAAAGCTAGCAAGATACTGTAGACACCCCATTTTTGACCGTCCTCAAAACTCGGTTGTGCTTGCAGGTACATCTGGACACAAGTTCGATTGCTCATCCGGCATTCGAATTTCGCAGCGGAACGTCACAGGTTCGAGCTTTCCAGACCCTATATCCTTTCTGCCCTATTTTTTTTTTGGACCATGACTTGGTCCTTTCTGCACCTTTCTCCTGGTGCACTGCCGGCCATGGTTATGTTGCTGCCGGCCACTGATGAAGTCTACCGGCCATTAGTGAGCCACTGCCGGCCACCACTGATGGCCGGCAGAACCCCTGTCTCAGCTGGTTTTACTCCAGATCTTTTGAGCCAGCTGGAATCCTTTTGTCTACCCTCCATACACGTGTATAGAGGGATGAAGCTGTTGCCAAGCTTCTTAAAGAAGCTTTGCATTGTTTTCCTTCTATATAAGAAGAGTGCCTCTCTCCATAGAAGAGGTTCAGCACTTTTACAAGAGATATAGCTCTCTCTCGCTATATTGTTGTGGTTTAGTCCATTTTCCTTGCACTTTTACACTACAACACATAGAGATACACCACCACCATTGGATTGAGGTTCTTGGGAGGACTTCTTGAGCTCTGAAAGTGAGGTTTTACCCCCTGAAGTTGCTGGTTTCGAAGTTGGACTTCAAGGGTGAGTATTTTCCCCATTTTAGCACTTTTTTGTACCTCATTTTGGCCATCCTTGCATATTGTTTTAGGCCTTGATTTCAACTGAAAAAAAGTCTTGTTTTTAAGTGCTTTTGGTGGTTGTTTAAGGTCTTTTGGCTGTTGAGGGTCTTCAACCCTCTTGTTGGCCTTATTTGGCCTTGTTTTGAGCCATGCCTTTAGGCCTCCGAGCTAGCCTTGGTTTGGCCTTATAACCACTGAAATCCAATGGATTTTCAGTGGTAGGCATGTGGTTTTGAGGCCTCAAATCAGAGGGGGTGGCCCCCTCTCTTTGTGTTTTTGTTTACTTGCATTTTTGGCCTTCCAAAGGAGCTTGCCTCTATGTATTTTTGAGGCTTGGTTCAGGCTAGTTTTTGTGACTTTTAGGACCTGCCTTAAGTCTTTCCATGGCTGGTTTGGTCATATTTTGCATGCATCTTACATGTGTAGTGTAATCCCATTCATAGCCTTACAAAGTAGCATGTTTTTCTTGCATGTGTTGGCTTCATTTCAGTAGGTTTTCGGTGATGTTTTACCATGACTTAGATCTTTTTTGGGTTGGTTTTGTCACTCCATGCATGCATGATACACTTGTAGTGTAAATCTCCTAAACTAGTCTTGTATGCTTTTTGCTTTAGCATGTCATTCTAGCTTATGTTGAGCCCATTTCAGCATGTTTTTGGTGATGTTTTGCCATTTCATGACTCTGTCTAAAGTGGGTTTGGCCATCCTTTGCATGCTCCATATACTTGTAGAACAAATCTTGCTTACTAGCTTTATGTGCATGATGTTTTGACTCATCATCCTAGCATGTTTTGGCTTTGCTCCAGCATGATTTTATCCTTGTTTTGGGCTATTCTTGGACTGTTTTGGGCTTCCATGGCCATATCACTCATGCTTTGTATAGCTATAGTGTAAATGCTTAGGCTAGTCTTGGGTTTTGAGGCCCCTACCATGCCATACATGTGATGTTTGCATGCTTTGCCATCATTCTAACTGTTATTTCAGCCCATGAAATGTGGCCATACACTTGCATTTGCCATGCTTTTAATGCCTTGGAGCCTTGGCTCTTTATGCCTCAAGAATGAACTTTTGTGCATGCCATTAAGCCTAAGCCTTTGGCTCATCATTTCAGTGCATTTTTGGTCTTATTATACCATGATGTAACTCTGTTTTATGTTGTCCAAGTCATGCCATGTTTGGTTTCAATAGGTGTAGTGTAATGCCTCTTTGTAGCTTTGCATGTTCCATGTTTTCGGACTTGTGTTCTAGCTTGTGTTGGCTAGCTTCGAGCTTGTTTTTGGTCTTGTTTGGACCTGCCTTGGGACTATTTTAGGTTTCCTTGGTCCTTTGGGGCTTGCTTTGTATGGCCATGGCTTAAGTTCCTTTACTTATTTTGAGCTTTGAGCATCCTAACATGCCATACTTGCATTGTTGAGTTGATTTGGCATCAATTTACATGAGATTCCAGAGCTTAGGGTGCTGTCACATATCCATGCTTGTTACTCTTTAAGTGTCCTTAAGAGTTGCATCATTGTGTCTTGATCCTTGAGCCAATTGGCATGCATGTTTGTCTTGCCACTTCATGTTCTTCATACCATCATTTCAACACTTTTGGCCACTGATTTTAGGCATGGCTGAGGCCTATCCATCTTTAGTGTAAGCCCATCTTACCATGTTGTCATATGCTTGCCCCATTTCGTAAGTTGTTGCATACTTGTTCACCGTCACATGCCTTGCATGTTTGTATGTTCATGTTGCATTTATCATGTTATTCAAGGTTGTTACCTCATATCATGCTTATGTGCTTGTTGCATACTCGGGTTATTGCATTGCATGTTTGCATGCGTAAGTCATATTGCATGTTTGCCATGCTTGTGTTGCATTGTTGTTTGGATTAAGTATTAATCCGAGCACGAGAAACGAGGAACGTTTCATACTTCAAGTGATGGAACATGTCTCAATTCTTGGTCGCCGATGCCTTGATTATCCATGATAGAGTTCTAGGCACTTATGTGTTTTTTATGTGCATTCATTTCTCATTGATTTGCACAAGTTGGATCTTTGGCCATCATGCATTGGGCTGCATGATTGATGGTCGTGGATTCGACTATGTCTCTCCCTTGATGTTTTGAGATGATACGGGGTGGTATAGTGCACACATACCCTTGGGAGACCCTCCCTCTTCTCTATTTTGTGCTCTGTTACAGCTTGGTGTCCCAGCACATCAGTGGCCAGCAGTGCCCTACAGATGGCCGGCAATGCCCCATCCTTGGCCGGCAGCACACCATCCTTGGCCGGCAGGTGGTCGGCAGTAGCTCCCCATGGCCGGCAGGCCACTGATGCACTCCCCCAACAGTGTTTTGGTAAGTTCCAGCAGCAAGGTCTCAAGGACACCCTGCAGACAGAGCCTCAAGAGAGCAACCGGAAGGCATTTCGAGGCAAGGAACCGAATGCGAGCATGCATACTCTCCTTCTTCAAACAGAGCTGGAGCAGCTTACTTTTAAGTGTTTATTTTGTAGTTAGTTAATTAATTTGTTAATTAATTAAGTTTTGTAATAATTAGTTGTAGCTAGTTATTCATTTGGTTATGTAATAATTAATTAGCGTGTTAGTTAGTTAATTAGTTGGCATGTATTATTCATTCGGACCCTCCGTCGAGAGGGCGAATTTTGTAATAAGTGTGCGTGCGTCTGTGTATGTCTTCCAACCCCATGTCTTTCTCCCTTTTACGTACCTACTTTTATTGATTAGTTTTAGGTCATTCTTCAATTAGCATCCTTACGCTTTGCATGTTTGCATTCATTCTTCAATTAGCATACTTATGCTTTGCATGTTTGCATCCATTCATCTGTCTAGCATACTTATGCCTGCATGTTTGCATCCATTCATCTATCTTGCATGCACCGGGCTCGGCGCATCATACTAACTGCATCATATTTCAATTCCAAGTTGAATACATGTATCAATTATCATATCTCATATGTCATCTTAGAATAGCCGAGCCTATTTCTAGTTGCATCTTGTATGCGTTGCATCAGCCATCTTAACATGAACTAGGATCATGCATTGATTTCTAACTAGTTCTTTGCCTTGGCTCGGAGTACTAGGTAAGCTTTTATGCTTTAGCATACTGCATGTGTGTGAGTGCTGCCATGATAGCATGCTTGCCATGAGGCTATTTGCTTAAGTGTTTAACTGCCTAAATGCCTGTGGGTGAAGGCTGGATTGCTTGAATTGGAACAATTCATCGAAATCCGTGTTTTAGCCTACTTACCAGTAGCAAACTTCAAACCGTTTTCGAACAAACGGATATGCGATGCTTCGTTCCAAATTAGGCGATCTAGTCTATACTTTTGTGCTATGCGCATCACATAGTAAGATTAGCTAATTAATCGGAATAAGAACACATGTGTTTTCAAAAGCAAAATATGATGTTTAGTAGTGGCCGATCTTTGATCGGGCGAGCGGGGGTGCTCATAGCTGACCTTCCCCAATCGTACCCAAGTTTCCAAGCTGAGGCAACTTTGGTGATGACGGACACGTGGCCTTAGGCAACAAGTCAGGGTTTCCTAAATTCCCCCCAAAATAAAATATTTAGGTGGCGACTCTGTATTTGGCAAAGCAGTCCATGTTTGGCACTTCTTTCTCAAAAATCAGTTTTCCAAAACGATTTGCCGGATTTGGACTCTTTAGTGATTTATCGGTCTTGCATTGCACTTTGCGAGACTAGATTTAGAACCATGACAATTTGGAGTCCGAACTATAGCATGATGCCCCTGAGGGCTCGCCTACAGATATGAATAGACATGTGCTTCACAACAGGTGAGAATACCTCATTGTAGTCTACTCCTTTCTTCTGGGCATAGCCTTTGGCTACCAATCTATCTTTGAACATGATGTTGTCTTTACCTGAGATGCCTTCCTTCTTAGTGTAAACCCACTTACACCCAATTGCTTTTTTGCCTTTTAGAAGTTGCACCAAGTCCCAAGTATGGTTCTTGTGAAGTGACCTGATCTCTTCATCCATAGCCTCATTCCATTTGACACTTTCTGCATTCTGCACGGCTTCTTTAAAAGTGCAAGGAACATTGTCTTCAATGATTGGAAGTGCATAGACCACCATATCGGTCATCCAACTAGGTTGCTTAGTAATCCTTTTTCCTTTTCTGATTACAATGGTTTCTGACTATTATGGGGCCTCTGGATCTTTATTTTCATATGAACTCTCTTCAGAATCTTCTTCAGAGCTATCAACTGAAACTTCTTTAGGATGGTTGACTATCTGAATAGTCTTTGCTGGAGTCTCAAACTCCACCTGTACTGACTTCTTCAATGCTTCCTCATTCTCTTGAGGATTTGGCTGCTTCCGCATTGTAGATTCATCAAAGGTAACGTCTTTTCTAGTGACAACTTTCTTTGATTCAGGACACCAGAGTCTGTATCCTTTGACACCATCACTAAAGCCCAAGACGACAGCTTTCTTGGCTCTAGGATCCAACTTAGATTCTGTAACATGCGAATAAACTGGACATCCGAAGTTACGTAGCTGAGCATAATCAATAGCTAGCGCTCCTGACCATACTTCCATGGGAGTCTTGCTATCTAGTGTTGCAGCAGGTAGTCTATTGACAAGATGACGAGCATAGTTTAATGCCTCGCCCCAAAATGCCTCACGTAATCCTGAATGTGATAGCATACACTGGACTTTCTTTACCAAAGTGCGGTTCATGTGTTCTGCAACTCCATTTTGCTGTGGCGTTCCACTAACTATGAAATGTCTCACTATCCCTTCATTTTGGCAAACCTCAAAGAAAGGATCTGATGTGTATTCGCCGCCATTATCAGATCTGAGCTTCTTGATCTTTCTGTCTGTTTAGGTCTCAATCATTCTCTTTCACATACGAAAGATGTCTAATACTTCATCTTTATGCTTCATTGTGTAAACCCATACTCTTCTTGAGAAATCATCAATAAACGACCCAAAGTAGTGTGTACCTCCCAAAAAAGCATTTTTGGAAGGACCCCAAACATCTGTGTGAACGTAGTCCAGAATCCTTTTGGTACGATGAATGGCAGTACCAGACTTGATTCTTGTTTGCGTGCCCAGTACACAGTGCTCGCAGAACTCAAGCTTCCCTGTCTTGCCGCCTTTCAACAGGCCTTGCTTTATCAACCCTTGTAAAGCCTTCTCACTGATATGCCTTAGGCGTATGTGCAAAATTCTGGAAGTGTCTGATGCATCATCTTCTGAGCTGCTAAAGACAACCACTCTCTCTGTGACTATAGAGCCATCTAGGGAATATAAATTTCCCTTCCGAGTACCCTTCATTGCAACAAATGCTCCTCGAACAACTTTGAGGACTCCACCTTCCACAGACTCTATAACCTTTGGAGTCTAAAACTCCCACTGAGATGAGATTCTTCGTCAAATTTGGAACATACCGAAAATCTTCGAGAATTCTTATTGTTCCATCATGCATCTTCAGTTGAATTGTTCTAATCCCCTTTCTCTGGCAAGCTTGGTCGTCGCCCATCAGTACAACTCCTCCATCGAACTCTCGTAAGCTCGAGAACTACTGCTTGTTAGGACACATGTGGTAGGAACATTCAGAATCTAGAATCTATTCATCAGAATGGCTAAGTGAGGAAACTGTAAAGGCTGATCCTTCACCATTATCTCCATCTCGTGCAACGTTCACATTTTCCTCTTTCTTCTCTTTATTGGGACAATCTTTTGCCCAATGCCCTTTCTGGCGACAAGTAGCACACTCGTCTTTTGCAAGACGTCTTCTATCTGATGATCTTCCTCTGGATTTTGAGCGAGAGGTACCTCGCCCTATATATCTTCTATTATTCGTCCTACCTCTAACTGTCAATGCCTCTGATGCTGAGTCCCTATTTGCAGACTTATCTTTCCATTTGAACTCATTATTTACTAAGGCATTTGAAACATCAACATACTTGATCTTTTCTTTACCATACAGCAAAGTTGTGGTGAGATGATCATATGTGTTAGGCAAGGAATTCAACAATAACAGTGCTTTATTTTAATCATCTATTTGAACATCCAAGTTTTTCAAATCGGCAAGAATTTTGTTGAAATTATTCAGATGTTCGTTCATCGAAATACCTTTCTTGTAGTCGAAACGAAACAACCTCTTCTTCAAGTAGAACCGGTTATCAATGCTCTTTGTCATGAACTTGTCTTCCAGCACCTTCCAAAGCTCCTTCGCAATATCATATTCTGTGAATGCGTACTTTTCTTCTTTTACAAGGCAAAGTCGGATAGAACTGCAGGCCAAGAGATTCACTTTCTTCTATTCTGTCTCGTCCAAGTCATATGGTTTGTCTCCCAGAGTAAAGTGCAGGTTCATCTAGACAAGCATATCTTTAACTTCACATCTCCACATGCCGAAGTTGCTGCTTCCATCAAACTTTTCTACTTCAAACTTAGCATGGGACATCGGGGTCCAATGCCTAGAGTTGCTTGTAGTCACTGGGTTACTTGTGGACTCGATTGATCTCATCTCTGTAGATTTTGCCATTGAAACTGCTCAATAATCTTCACCACAAACAATAACGGACGTTAAAAATGCTCAGAACACGGCAAATTCTAAGCTTCTGAAAACTTCACTGAAAGTTCGAGTCCAAATCTCAAAAAACGGAATCCGCAGTTGTGTCTGGAACAGTTGATTTAGCTAGGACAGCACTTTCTCCACCTCTCCAGGGACCTCAATGAAATTTCTCCAAATCCAGGGGCCAAATTACAATTTCCTTAAACTCCAGGGACCTTATTGTAAGTTAATGAAGTTTCAGTGGCTAAATTACAATTTTAGCAAGATCAGTGGCTGAAATGCAATTTCTAAAACTTTTAGAGGCCTCACTACAATTTCAAAAATTTCGGCTGACTAGGATGATGACCTGGAAGATGTGCTAACGTGGCGATGATGTGTCCGCTGACTGCTACTGGTGTGGCTTCACACGTGGCATTACATGGCGTGGATATGGCAGCTGAGCTGTCGATGACGTGGCTTAACACGTGGCAGTACATAGCACTAATGTGACAGTGACGTAGCGATGCATGGCAATGACTTGGCAGCTTCCAAAATTAATTTGGAAATTTGTTTGTAAAGGGTTTTGAACCCTTAACCTCAAGGCTTCGTACCAAAGCTCTAACCACTGTGCCAAGTACGAACTTGTGTTGTATTGGTGCACAAGTGAGTACTTAAAGCCTTTAGGATAGGTTGACTTCTTCAACCTCTGCTTCTTTGCCAGACTAAAGTCTCCGGCAAAACTCCGGAAGCACATGAGGGCACGTGAAGTGTCCTTGTGGGTTGGTCTTTCTGGCTCTGAACCCCTCTCGTCGAGGCGGTCATCTTGGTAGGCTGAAAACTCCATTTCAACAACTTCAAAATTTTCAGTTTGCAAAAGTTGCTCTATTTTTCGCACCTTTGATACCAATTTGTTGTACCTAGGAGGCAAAAAACAATCACACACAAGCACACGAGCAAGAACACAAAGATTTACATGGTTCGACAAATCGCCTATGTCCACGAGCAGCGGATTTACTATATGGATAGAAATAAAAAATTACAACAATGGAGAATGAGGAGACACTACTCTCACTCAACTCTTGCTCACACTCTCTCTTGTTGCTTACACTCTGTAATTCTCACACTCTCTTCTTTCACCACACAAAACTCCTCCCATGCACTGCCCATTTATAGATGCAATGGGAGAGCCAAGCCACTAACAACATTAAAGGTAGCCACCAACAAGATCAGCCACCCTGCCATGAGTAGCTCAGCTAAATCTCTACCTTCTTCATTTGTCTTCAGTCAACAGCCATTGTTGACAAAGAAGATCTGAGCCAATCTTTAACATATAAATAATATTAAAAAAATTTAAAATTTTCTTCCCCATTACAGATCCTCTTAGGTTTTGTCTCTCTACTCCTAAATCCCTCATCATCTCCATTAGAAACCTTTATGAATGGCCAGGTGGTAATTTGAAGAGAAATAGCTACTACTTCATAACTACAAAGCATTTAAGTACTAGTGTATATGGTTGACAAATTGCAGCAAATAAATTCAAGCAAAGGCAAAGTCAATCTAATGGGAGGTAATGAAAAAACAATATATATTCTTTCTTGGTCTTGCCTGGGTTTGGTGAATATATTATGGACATTCGTGAATAGGTAGGCATTCAGACATGACCACATCATGTACATAACACAACTAGTCTATTCTCACCACAGTCACCATCACCTATTTAAAGCAAAGAAACACTTCAAACTAACACAATTATCCCCAATTCTGGGTATTTACACATATTCTACATAGCAAAGAAGTCATTCCAAAGACCTCCAAACGGAAAAGCCATAACAACTTCCAAACCAACAATTCATGGGGGGCCAAAGAAACAGAGTGAACTCAAAGTAGAAGAAGAGAAATAGAAAACCAAAAAAATTGACGGAACCCGTTAATGGGAAGCTAGAATTAGAGCAAAAAGCGAATGACCTAATACAGTATTATGCATTAAAAATCATACCTTCTGACTATTTGAAAAACCCATGTGTGTGTGTATATGTGAAGCTTTGTGGGTTTTTGTGAGTGAATGGTGAAAGAAGAGAGACAGAAAAATAGAGTCGAAAGGGAGAGAAATAGAGAGAGTAACATAAATAGAGAGAGGAAGATAAAAACCTCAATGTTGAAGCAATGCAATGCGAGGATCTGCGAGGGAGGAACCGCCGATCGAGCTTCCGTAGGTGATGGATCTCAGGCAACGGTGACCAACAAGGAGGTGAATTGGTGCTCTGGTTGCCAGCAAACACAAGGAGGAGCGGCAGTAAGAGATAGAGGGTAGGGGAGTAGCGGAGAGGGAGAGAAAGAAGAAGAGGGATGCTGAATAGAAAGAGAGAGAGAGAGAGAGAGAGAGAGAGAGAGAGAGAGGCGCTGGTTTTGTTTAGGGTTTGGTTTGGAGATGGGTGCTCCTTGCGACGGTGGCATGCAGCTCTCTATGGAATGAAAGAAAGAAAGATGAGAGAGGATGAGAGAGAAGAGAAGAGTGAGAGCGTGAGATAGTTTATATAGATGGTTATTGGCACCTAAAATTTTTTAGTCGCTAAAAGTGTTTTATAAATCCCTCCAAAATATTTGAAATGTCTCTCTCCAAAAATTCTAGTTCTTTGGCAACTAAAATTCTTTTTTGTCGTTGAAAATTTTGGCCGCCAAAGGTAAAAAAATAATTTTTTATTTTCCAATCAACGACTAAATGGTTTTAGTAGCCAAAATTCAACAATCGATGACTAAAATTCTTTTTTATCACTGAAAATAAACTTTTGGCAACCAAAATTTTGGTCACCAAAGGTTAAAAATAATTTTTTATTTTTCATTCGGCGACTAAATGGTTTAGTAGCCAAAACTCAATATGTGGCAACTAAAATTCTTTTTTGTCGCCAATTCTAGCATTTTTAGCGACTTATTTTTTTTTTAACAAATTAGTTCCTGTTTTTTAAGTGTGTGTTGACCATGCCTTGACTGATATTTATGCTTATTTTGCCATGAAATAGCATTGTGTTGAGTTGGTTTTGGTACACCATGCTTGCTTAGCATACATGCCTTGTAATGCCATGTTTAGGCCTTAACATGCTTTAAGCTTTGACCTTTGTTTTAGCATGATTTTGGCTAAGCTTTATGAAGCTTTTGTGTTTGTTTTAGCATGCTTAAGCTCTGTTTTTGGTTGTTTTGGTCGACCATCACATGCTTAATATGGCCACCTTGCATTTTGGTTTATTAGCCTTAAGTGTGTGAGTGTGTAGTATGCATTACTTGCATTATTTCAGTGGTTTGGAACCACTTACCATGTTATTCCAGTCCTTATAACATGCTTACATGCTTGCATTTTATCACTCCTTTGATGCTTTGAGAGGTTGTGTTGTATGCTCCATGTTTAAGCGTTTGTGCATGCCTCCATGTGTAGATCATCTTGATGCCATCTAAGTGGTTTTTGGGGCTTGCCTTAACAAGATTTGGGACTGTTTTGATCCATTTTGGTCATTTGCTTCATATGTCATATGATCATGCTTTAAGTACTTGAACCAATTACATGTTATGCTTGTCTTGTTTGCTTGATTTGGCATCATCTTTAACATGATTTTCAAAGCTTACGTTGCATGCTAATTGTCCATGTTTAGCCTCTTTTAAGTGTACTTAAAAAGTCCTTCTTTGTGCTTAAGTGATAGCCCATTAACATGTGCATGTGTGTGTGTGTGTAGGCCCTCATGTTTGAGCACTTTGGCCACTGTTTTAGGTTAGTTTGAGGGCGGCCTAAATTAGTTTAAGTCCATTCTTGCGTGTTGTGACATGCTTACCTTGTGTGTTGATTGCATGCTTGGCCTATCATATGTTATGGCATGTTTAAGTGACTTTACATTTGGCATGCATTTCTCTTAGTTGAATTGCCTAACATGTTGCATGCTTTGCATACTTGCATGCTTGAGTAACTAGCATATTTGCATACTTGTGTACCTTGAGTTGTATGCCTAACATCATTGCTTGTTTGTATTTCCATGGTTGCATACTTGCTCACATGCCTAAGTTGCATTGCATTAGCATGCATGCTTGGCCTCTTGAATTGCTTGTGATAAAGGTTGAGTTCCATTTGTTTGATTATGTGCATTGCATTCCATATCAAAATGCACACTTGACTCCTTGGGCCATCATGCATGGAAATGCGTGATTGGTGGTCCGAGAATCGAGGCCCATCCTCCTTTGAGTCATACACATGATAAGGAGTGTGGTTGGTGCATACATTGCTTGAAATGCATTGCCATGCCAAGTATTGTCCTCTGCTGCTGTCCAAACAGTTTCTGCAGGAAGATTTGGCCGGCCGGCCATCTTCAGTGTCGACCGGCCATCAATTGTTGGCCGATGGAGTATTTTGTGGCCGGTGACCATTACACATGGCCGGTGATCAAACCCTTTAGCCGGTGGTGTTCTACAACACTAAGAGAAGCAACCCTGGGACTTGTGTAGTCTTCAGAGGAGGATAACAGCCAAAGCAGAGGCATCTTGTGCATGGCAGTGACTTTCCGAGCGGAACCAAGCGCGCATGCATTGGACCCTCTTCCCGACGCTGCTGTTTACTGCTTTCATTAGATTAATTAATTTGTTAATTTGTTAATTGGTCTGTAATAATTAATTAGCTTGTAGGTTAATTAATTGTATTATTCTTTCAGCCCCTCCGAGCGAGGGCAAATTTGTAATAAGTGTGGGTGCGTGTGTGCATGTCTTCCAACCCCCACTTCTTTCTCCTTTTTACTTACCCGCTTTGATGGTTAGTATCAGGACATGTTTAATTTAGCATACCTTATGCTATGCATGCGTGCATCATTCATTAGTATTGCATGCACCGAGCTCGGCGCATCATGCTAACTGCATAAGTATTTCAAATCTAACCTGAATACATGCTACTTGCGTATTTTCACATGCCATTCTTAGATTAGCCGAGCCTATTCTAGTGACATTTTGCATGTGTTGCATTAGCCATTTTAAACATGAACTAGGATCATGCATATGATTACTAACTAGTTTCTGTTTTGGCTCGGAGTACTCGGTAAGTTCTTATGCTTTAGCATCTCGCATGCGTGTGAGTGTTGCCATGACAGCATGCTTACCATGTGGCTAGATGCTTATGTGATATAAACTACCTGAATGCCTGTGGGAGAAGGTTGGATTGTTTGAGTTGGAACAACTCATTGAAATCCGTGTTTTAGCCTACTTGCGGGTAGCAAATCCCAAAGCGTTTTCCAAACAAACGGATATGCAATGTTTCATTCCAAATTAGGCAATCTAGTCTATACTTATTTGCTGTGTGCATAACATAGTAATTCTAGGCTAATAACCGGAACAAGAACACATAACGTTTTCAAAATAAGATATCACAGTTAGTAGAGGCCGATCTTCGGATCGGGCGAGAGGGGGTGCTCATAGCTAAACTTCCCCAATCGTACCCAAGTTCCCTAGCCGAGGCAACTTTGGTGATGACGGACACGTGGCCTTTGGCACCAAGTCAGGGTTTCCTAAATTTCCCCATTAAAAAAAACATTTAGGTGGCGACTCTGTATCTGGCAAAGCAGTCCATGTTTGGCACTTCTTTTCTAAAAATCTGTTTTCTCAAAACGATTTGCCGGATTTGGACTCTTTGGTTCAGATTAAGAACCGTGACAAAATTGAGTCCGAACTGTAACCCGTGAGTTCCCTCGCGGACTTGTTACAGTTTCTGGCGACTCTGCTGGGGACTTTAGAGAGCTTGACTCGAACTCGTGATATCTTGTTTTGATTTCATTTATGTCTCTCTTTGCATTGCTTGTGCATTGGTGCGCCTAGGACACCGTGTTGGCCATCTGCTATTCCTGAGCGGTTTGTCGGAGGCTCGCTTCGAGAAGCGTGCCATAAGGCTGACCGGTTGTGGGCTCTACCAGTATGGGAACACAAACCCCGGTTTTACTGGGGCACCCTTTTCGACCATTTGACCTAGTGCATATTCGGAATCCATAGTGACCATTCCAAACTAGGACAGGTTGCTTACCCGATGTTAGGTTGTTTGAAACCGCTGCGTGCGTAATGAAACCCTAGCTCCTGACAAAATAGGACAGGGAAACCCTACCCTAACATAGGGGTGTTTTGGCTCTCTTTTACTTGCTATGTGCTTTCAGAGTGTATCTCTACAGGAACACACGTATCAGTTTGCCAGTTTGAGTATCTGGCCTACGGGCATCAGTGTTCTTGGGAATCAGTTATCTGTGGGTATCAGATTCAGACTTGGGGGCAATGATTTGGAAACAGTGATCGATGATTAAGGAACAGTATGTTCAGATTATTGGCAGAATGTTGTGATACCCAACTGTGTGTTGTGTGTTTATTTTACGCCGTTACGCTGTCCATTTGCCTTTTAATTTATTTTATACGCTTTATTTATCTTCTTGCTAGGTAGTTGAGCACGATTGCTTCTGACCCAGCAGATATTCCCCAAGCACTCTGGACTAGAGGTCGTCGACTCCATCGATCTGAGGATCTGGTAGACTGACAACCAGTGTACCACTCTCTACCCCCGGTTACTAGACGGAGGACAGTTAGGCAGAGGGCATCAATTTAGCAGTCAGTTCAAAGAGCCTTATCTACCCCACCTGAGTACAATAGGGATCAGGGTTCTGTTTCACCTACAGAGAGGGAATATATACTGGTAATTCAATCAGATCAGAACAGTATGGCCAGCTTAGAGAAGATGGTGCGCTAGCTCTAAGAGAGTATGAAAATGATGCAGCAGGATGCTGTCCGACAGGCAGAGTTCGCCAAGCAGCAGGCCATGGTTGTGAATGAACAAGCAGAGTTAATCGTGAGGTCACAACAGCAGACCGGAGCATCCACCTCGCAGCAAGCTCCTCCCCCGCCAGGAGTTCCAACCCTCGGGGAGACAGCTAATGTTCAGAATAATATAGACATTCCCACAGGACCGCCTCCACCCCCGATCCTACCTCCAATCCCACCCCAGTTATCCAAAACACCCACCAACCTACCAGACTCTCCCTTTGAGTTCGAGACAGATCCCACAACACTGAAGTTGAGCAAGCTTGAAAAGCTGTTCAAGATATCCCAGGGAGTCAAGACCATCCCAGACATTGAAGACAGATATACCGACACAGCTGTGACGCTGCCGGACAGATTCAAAATGCCTCATATCGACCGATTTGACGGATCCGGCGATCCCATGGTGCATCTGAGATTGTTTTCAGATGTCTTAAGGCCAATGGGCCTCTCCAGACTGCAGAAACTGTCTTTATTCGGCCGGACCCTGTCGGGTGTGGCAGCCATATGGTATGCCAAATTAGAAGATGACGTCAAGAGAAATTGGGACGAGATGGCTGAGGCCTTCATTGCGCAATACTCATACAATACGCAAGTCGAGATTACGACCCGTGATCTCGAGACAACAAGGCAAGAGCCTAAAGAGAGCTTCTCGAAATTCATGACTAGATGGAGGGCCAAGGCTTCGATGAGGGCCTTAAGGCCCACAGACAAGGATCAGATTCGGATAATTGTGCGCAATCTTCAGCCGAAGTTGATTTAGAAGATAATTGTACTCCCCTTCCCTACCTTTTCTGATCTACATGAAATGGGAGTACAGATTGAGGACGCCTTGAAGCAAGGCTTAATTGATAATGACCGGGAGCAACCCCGAAGAACTTTCAATCGCAGCAGCAATGCGGGCCCGAGCGGCGCTACGACTACAAGAGCCTCCGAAGTGAGCATGGTCACCACCAACCCCCCTCCAAGAACCATGGTAGCAACGCAAACAGCACATGTTGCATGCTTTGCATACTTGCATGCTTGAGTAACTAGCATATTTGCATACTTGTGTACCTTGAGTTGTATGCCTAACATCATTGCTTGTTTGTATTTCCATGGTTGCATACTTGCTCACATGCCTAAGTTGCATTGCATTAGCATGCATGCTTGGCCTCTTGAATTGCTTGTGATAGAGGTTGAGTTCCATTTGTTTGATTATGTGCATTGCATTCCATATCAAAATACACACTTGACTCTTTGGGCCATCATGCATGGAAATGCGTGATTGGTGGTCCGAGAATCGAGGCCCATCCTCCTTTGAGTCATACACATGATAAGGAGTGTGGTTGGTGCATACATTGCTTGAAATGCATTGCCATGCCAAGTATTGTCCTTTGCTGCTGTCCAAATAGTTTCTGCAGGAAGATTTGGCCGGCCGGCCATCTTCAGTGCCGACCGGCCATCAATTGTTGGCCGATGGAGTATTTTGTGGCCGGTGACCATTACATATGGCCGGTGATCAAACCCTTTAGCCGGTGGTGTTCTACAACACTCAGAGAAGCAAGCAACCCTGGGACTTGTGTAGTCTTCAGAGGAGGATAACAGCCAAAGCAGAGGCATCTTGTGCATGGCAGTGACTTTCCGAGCGGAACCAAGCGCGCATGCATTGGACCCTCTTCCCGACGCTGCTGTTTACTGCTTTCATTAGATTAATTAATTTGTTAATTTGTTAATTGGTCTGTAATAATTAATTAGCTTGTAGGTTAATTAATTGTATTATTCTTTCGGCCCCTCCGAGCGAGGGCAAATTTGTAATAAGTGTGGGTGCGTGTGTGCATGTCTTCCAACCCCCACTTCTTTCTCCCTTTTACTTACCCACTTTGATGGTTAGTATTAGGACATGTTTAATTTAGCATACCTTATGCTATGCATGCGTGCATAATTCATTAGTATTGCATGCACCGGGCTCGGCGCATCATGCTAACTGCATAAGTATTTCAAATCTAACCTGAATACATGCTACTTGCGTATTTTCACATGCCATTCTTAGATTAGCCGAGCCTATTCTAGTGACATTTTGCATGTGTTGCATTAGCCATTTTAAACATGAACTAGGATCATGCATATGATTACTAACTAGTTTCTGTTTTGGCTCGAAGTACTCGGTAAGTTCTTATGCTTTAGCATCTCGCATGCATGTGAGTGTTGCCATGACAGCATGCTTACCATGTGGCTAGATGCTTATGTGATATAAACTGCCTGAATGCCTATGGGTGAAGGTTGGATTGTTTGAGTTGGAACAACTCATTGAAATCCGTGTTTTAGCCTACTTGCGGGTAGCAAATCCCAAAGCGTTTTCCAAACAAACGGATATGTAATGTTTCATTCCAAATTAGGCAATCTAGTCTATACTTATTTGCTGTGCGCATAACATAGTAATTCTAGGCTAATAATCGGAACAAGAACACATAACGTTTTCAAAATAAGATATCACGGTTAGTAGAGGCCGATCTTCGGATCGGGCGAGAGGGGGTGCTCATAGCTGACCTTCCCCAATCGTACCCAAGTTTCCGAGCCGAGGCAACTTTGGTGATGACAGACACGTGGCCTTTGGCACCGAGTCAGGGTTTCCTAAATTTCCCCATTAAAAAAAATATTTAGATGGCGACTCTGTATCTGGCAAAGCAGTCCATGTTTGGCACTTCTTTTCTAAAAATCTGTTTTCTCAAAACGATTTGCCGGATTTGGACTCTTTGGTTCAGATTAAGAACCGTGACAAAATTGAGTCTGAACTGTAACCCGTGAGTTCCCTCGCGGACTTGTTATAGTCGCCAGCAAGTTAACATGGTGGGAAGCTTTAGCCAATCAACACTCTGCCCAGCTCGGGATGCCCCTCTGCCACGGGCCTTTCTCTCCCGGGTTACTCTGCATCTCACTCTTACGGCAAGAGCCCTCTCCTCCTCATCTCCACGAACGCTGGTCAGGGGTGGCATCAAGTGTGTTTAGATGAAAGCTGCATAGTCACCCTCTGCTCGGAAGAAGTCGACGTCAAGGCCCACCATGAACTGGATGACCTCCTCAACAGATAAGCTCTCTGTGGACCGCATGGACTTTGGTGGAGCCATCGAGACGATCGGGTCCTGCAGGCCCATAATCTGGCGCATGAAGCGCTCGCCCAAGAACCAGGCCTGGCAGACCAGACCCTCAAGCAAAATGCGATAAAGGGAGATAGCCCAGGCATCAGCATACTGCTCCCGGATCCCCCCCGACATCAAGGCCCATGGCTGCCACGTGATCTGCAAACAGGAGTTATACAGATTATTAGTTGCTGTCAGTTACTAAATTTGTGAAGCAAAACAGTTCCAAAGCAAAAATGACTGTGTTTCGGATTACCTCATGGAAAGCTACTGTGTCGAAGTACTGCCTGAAGAAAGTGAAAGGCTCATGGGTCCTACGGCAAAGTTAACCATTGTATACCCGCGAATAGGGGACTGTCAACGAAAGCTCCACTACAGACTCTGAGGTGAGAGTCGAGAAGTATGCATATACCCATAGCTGCAGGGAAAATGCAGTGGTATGTGATCAGTACAGTATCGAGCAGATACAAAAATACGAAGTAGAAAGCATGGATTGAAATATATGTGCAGAAACTGCGAAGAAAATATAAAGTGCAAAGAGGGAATTGAGATATGTATCTCCCAGGCTCGCCAGTAGCCTCCAATCGAGTCTCCACGCAGATGGGAGGTAGAGCTCATATATCCGTACAGGGTGGTGAGGCCGACTCCGCCCTAGTCGTAGAAACGAACCCGAGGAAGGGTCACCAAAGCACTCAGCAAATATAGGCCAACGATGTTCCACCTGTTCGAAAACAAGGTGGTACCAAAGACAAACATCAAGAAGCCCCTGGCGTACTGCTCGGTTTCCTCTATCATCTCGAGCTCAGTCCCTTAGACCGCATGTTATTAAATTGCTTCATATGCCATATTAGTAGCCGAGCCTATTAATTGCATTCTTTGCATGTGTTTCATTAGACATCTTGTATAGTTAGGAATTATGCATATTTTTCTAACTCATATCTTCTTAGCTTGGAGTACTAGGTGAGTTTTTAGTACTTTAGCATACTTACATGAATGTGAGTGTTGCCATAACTAGCATGCTTACCATGAGGCTAAATGCTTATTTGATAAAATGCTTGAATGCCTGTGGATGAAGACTTGTTATTTGAATTGGAACGATTCAATAAATGTGCATTTTAAGCCCACTTGTTGAGTGGCAAATCAATTTTAAGCCCACTTTGTTGAGTGGCAAATCCATTTTAAGCCCACTTGAGGTGGCAAATTCAAACCTTTTTCGCAAAAACAAACATAAAATTGAATTGTTCCAACTTGAGCAAACTAGTCTATACTTGTGTGTGTCCATCACATAGTAAAGCTAGCTTAATAACTGGAACAAGAGCACATAATGTACATAAAAATCATATCATGACTAGTAGAGGCCGATCTTTGATCGGGCGAGCGAGGTTGCTCAATTCATGACCTTCCCCTCTCGTATCTAAGTTCCCGAGCCGAGGTAACTTTGGTGATGACAGACACATGACCTTTGGCACGAGTCATGGGTTTCCTAAATTTTTTCAAAATAAAATATTTAAGTGGCGACTCTATATCTGGCAAAGCAGTCCAATTTTGACAATTTGATTCAAAATTGATTTTCCAAAAGATTTTCCGGATTCGGACTCTTTGGTGTTTATCAATTTTACATTGCACTTGTGAGATTAGATTCAGAACCGCGGGAGTTCGAACTGTAGGGCTTCTTTCGAGTTTCCAAAAAGGGGCACGAAAAAGCCGAGCTATACTAGGTTTGCTTCTTCTTCCCTCTCTCTCTCTCTCTCTCTCTCTCTCTCTCTCTCTCTCTACAAATCCTCTTTTTTCTCTGTATATTCGAACCTTGGGATAATCTACCACTGCCCTCTCTTTGACAACTAGGTTTTCCCCTTTCTTTCTCTATATCTCTTTACATATGTCCATACATGTATATCTAATTTGTTTGTCCCTTCTTCTAAGTTCAATCGAAACCCTTTTATTGTTTTATTATAGTTATCTATTTGATTTTCTTATCTGTAAAATATAAAGATTATGATTTGATTTTCTCGGCAATATATACATATATATATGTGTGTGTGTGTGTGTATATGCAGTGTATAGAAGTGTGAGATGGTAGCTCTACCTTTATCTTATTAAATCTAACAGATTGAGTCCAAAAAAGGTCCCCTACTTCCATTCATTGCAAATCACGGAGGAGCTCTCTTCGGCATCTTTGTGTTGATAACCACACCTCTCCTTCCCTTTTCTCGGTATGACACCATTATTGTTTCAATCATATGTGCCTCAGTCTTTTACTCTGGAATTTTTTTTCTTCTTAATTATGTTTCCCTTTCCATCCTCTTCCCGCCCAATTTTCTCTGGGTTTTGTTTTGTTTGATGGAAGATTGTTTCTAGAGAAGAAGATTTTTACTTTTAAAGGCTCAATTTTTCTTTGGCAGCACTTTTTTGTTTTTCTAAGAAAAAATATTTGATTCATGTACAATTGGATTTTTGGTGATACAAATTAATATTTTTCTATGTTTTTGGGTTTTTATATTTAAGGATTTTTTTTTTCTAGGGAAAAATATTTGATTCATGTTCAACTAGCTTTTCGGTGATACAATGTAGTTTCAGAGGTTTTTTTTTAGTTTTTTTACTTTTGCGTATCTTAGTTGAGTTGTATTGTAACAGTTTGGTTATGGGTTGGAAATTGATGTTTGATTTGAATGATGAAAATTTTGATGGGATATGGTTTTAATCTAAGGTTAAGCTTGATTATTTTTACTTTTTGTTTTTTGTTTTTGGTTGCAAGTTGGTTTTTGGTAGTTGAATTTAATTGAAGACCTTGCTTGATCTGACCTACAAATGGTTGGTCCCTAAATTAATTGCAATACCTTATCTTTACAATGGTTGCGTATTTATATGATTATCTCTAAAGGGTTGTAATCATCACCGTCACTATGTATGCCTTTAGGTTGAATTTGTTTGTGATTTAGGTTTTAGGAAAACAACCATTAATTGTTCTTTACAAAAGTTATTTTCATCTTGATGAAAATGAAACTTGAAATATCAATACTAATATGAGTGCTTTTATTATAAATTTGATGAGTAATAGTTCTTTAGATGCATCAAATTAGATTATAACATGCATTAAAAGTCAATTGACACAGAATTTATGGTTGACTATGTATGTGCTTGTGCTTTGAGCTCCTGCAATTTTTCGTTTACAAATAATATACTATGATTTTAACCAACACAATTTTTTTTTGGGTCAATTAGAGGTTGGCCCATCTGATGAGTAAGTCCTTAACTTTTAGTCGTGAAGTTCCTCTCAGTTCGCTTTCAAAAATCCTTCTGGATGCTGATTTTGGTATGGACTTGCCACAATGAAAGTAATTCATGAGCTAGTAGAACAATCCTAGGACGTTCCATAGCTGTCTCATTTATCTTGTATATTTTTTTGTAAGTCTTTGTGTTTGTATATTCTATCAGATTCAGTCTTTGTGTTTGTATCTTCTATCAGATTCTGTTCTCATTCTTGTATGATGTTTTTGGATTTTTATATTTAAATTCATCGGCGACTTTTTTTTTCTAGGGAAAAATACTGATTCATGTTCAATTGGCTTTTTGTCATTTTTTTGGATTGAAATGTGAATTGCACCTGCCAATTGCCATTGCCCAATAATAATTTAAAAAGATGCATAACCACTGTACACAAATAATTAAACATTAATTTAGCTCTATGGTCTGTAGTCTCCATGTCAACATCATTGGCATCCAATGCTTGTTATGCATTTAAGAACAATTGTAATTCCTTTTATTGTCTGCTTCTCTTTTTTTTTTAAATATTTTTTAAGAAGCAATGTTATCTATCACAAGCAACTTTAATAAATGATAAATGACCAAAGAAGTTAGAAGAAGTAAGGGTGGGGAGGTAGTGTGTGTGAGATTCTATTTAATTATTTTTTATGACTAATAATTGGATATATGCAAGTAGTGCATGCACGGATTAGGTTTCTTTTTTATTTCAAAAATTTGAAAATGGTATTAACTTGAGGTATTTGTTAAAAAAATTGGACGTGTTAATATTGTTGATTGTTGAGAAGTTGTACATGGAATAGGTTTCTTCGGTAGTGTAATAGGGTAAATGTAAATTATAATTTCTCTATATTCCAAAGAAAGTTGGTTACAGGCATTAAATGAATATATATATATTGACAGGATGAAATTTGGTAAGAATTTTTATTAATCAAATGTTTGTCTGAAAGCATAGAAATTTTTCTTATAGACAAAGGAGTTCCTTTATGCTACTTGACAAATGTTTTTTTTATTAATTAATGACAAACACTTCCACTCATAAAGGCACCCATTATTCTTGGTAGTTGGTACTTAGTTTACTCTTGCAACTACATCCAACATTGTTTGGGAAGTATAGTTTATCTGTTAATTGCAAAATTCTCCCCTTTGGTCATTGAATTGACTCTTTTTGTGTTCATATCAAGTAATCTCTTGGCATGCTTTGCTATACTTATCATAGTTTGAAGATGGGAGTGGCAGAACAGTTCTGACATGGAGGAGGAAACACTGCTGATAGGAATGGGTAAGTGATATTCTAGTGCTCCAAGCATTTATCATATTAAAATTTAATATCATAGTTAATATATATTTTTTGTTGATAATCTTTTTTTTTTTTTTTGGTGAATAAGTCATAAAATAAAATAAGCGAATTTACATATTTACAAAGGGTATACCCCAGGCCCTAACAACACTATACAACCAAAAGACTATCAACCCCAATCTAGAAACAAACTGCTAGACAAAACAAATGGAGCTAGACTGTGAATGTATCATAAGCCCCATCCAGAAGGATAAGGGACATGAACAAAAACAAAGGTTTCTATAACCTGTGAACCATGAACACCAATCTGCCTTTACAAACCACAACATACTTCAAAGAACATATCCAGCAATATTTCAGGCCACATATATCAAAATATCCCAATTAAAGTAATCCTCAATAGAACAGATTCGGATAAACAAGACCCAAAAAGAACAGCCTGCTAACACCTGCAACAGGAGGGACAGTAAAGAGCCAAATAGAGAGGGTAACAGAGCACTATAGAAAGTCAGCAATATTTGATTAATCTGGATGGATCGTCCTCAAAGCAGTGGGTGCCAAGAACCAAAACTCAACAAAAGGAGCCTGGAAACACAAGGAATCAACACAAGCCAAGATAATACAGTTCAGAAAATGCATGCACACAAAACTCTCAAAAGGGCTACAGCCACTCAACCCTCAATCACACTCTAACTCAGAGCTGAAACAAGTACATTAGTAAATAGACAAATATGTATCTCACAACACTCAACCCACAGGGGGCTACATCACTCAACCTTCAAAGCTCACCACACTCACTCACGCCCATTTATGATCTTACTACACTTAACTCACATCTCTACAGATCTGACAGCAACCTGCAAAAAATTAACCTGCACTGAGAGCATTAGTTAAAAAAATTAGAGGCTCACCCCACTCAACCCACAAATCTCACATCACTCACTCAATATGCTAGTGTAGGGCTCACAACACTCAACCCACCTCCCTAAGAAAGTACTAGCCATGTACCTGCAGGTTATTAAAAGTTACTAGATTTAAGCACAGAGTCAGGTAGAGACCATTCCTTCAAGAACCAATTATTTGTTAAATCAACCTTGAAGTTAGTGATTGACATCACTCTGCACTTCACTAATTCTTGTATCCTGCTGATTATAGCCACCTCATTTGACTTTGTAGTTTGGAAGATCCTACAATTTCTTTCCTGCCAGATACAATATATAGAACAAGTGAAGACCAGTTTACAAATAGTGACAAATAGTGAGGAACTAGTAAGCTAGGAAGCTAACCAATGCACAAGTTGGTTCCAGTTCATATTAGGCCAGGTCACATTACACTTAGCTTTCATTGTGGACCAAATTCTGAATGAAAAGGGCACTCAAAGAATAGATGATTGTGGTCCTCATCATCCTTTAAATAGAATAATGTTTGGCTTTAATGTGATGATCTTAATAGGAAATTCTCTGTAGATTCCTCTTCATATGCTTAATACATCCTTTCTTCTTTATGTTGCTGGTTTTTCTAAACCTTTGAAAACAATTCTTGCTTGCAGTGGATAGGAAAAATGAATACATAGGGATGAACTGTCCCAGAAGCTAAAAAACCATAGCTTTTTGACACTGTGTGCCCTTAATAGTGAGAGATTGATATTTACTCTTATAACCAATCAACTATATTTTTATGTTTGAATGTAATATAAGTAGACATTTGCTGAAGGATGCTTTAAGGTATTCATGGCTTCATTTGTAGGCTTTCATCATATGGGTTTTTAGCATTTTTTTTCCTTGCTGACATTTCTGTTATTGTAATCATTTGCTTGATGGTTCAAACACAAATACAAGTATAGAGTAATATGCTAATCAAATTGACTTGTATAGTTTTGTATTTGTATTTAAGTCGAAGTGGACTGTTTTCTCGAAACACAGGGCTAGATTGTTTAAGAAAATTGTTTAGACCATAAAAATGTCTAATTAGGGGCTACCAAAATGTCACATGCTCTAAACACCTCAAAGATCATCCCCTACAATCAGTTTTGAAAAAGAAGTAAGTTTGATATTTTTCCAAGAGTGATAAAGTTGCAGCAGTCATGAAATCAATAGAAAATACAAGGTAGCATCACTTATTCATACTAACACCTAAACTTACACCCCATTTCCAAGCATACCAACATTTCATACATACACAGGACATGCTAGGAGGTAGATTAAGAAGAGTAAGCAAGATTGGAGAAGAGAAGAGGGGTGTGTAATTTACCTTGAGGCTAGATAATAATTGTATCACAATTAAAACCAGGTGGCTTAATGCCTTTTATCAATATGCACATGAATAAACCCTATTTTTAGTAGTTTAGTACTTACTACCAAAAAACAAATAACCATGCAAAAATATTCTACAACTATAAATGTGAAAATAGGGTTTATTCATGTGGATTTAGTGGTTTAGTGTTTATTTTTAGTAGTTTTGCTTTATGTGGATTTTATTTGCATATACGTTAAGACTATTGAGATCTTGAATTTTTGCTAATTTTTCATTATGACATTGCTTTTATGGGGCCATTGAATTATCTTATTAATTTTGGAAATGTTTTGTTGATGTTTTAAAATTTATTGATCATTTCTTAATACCTCAAGAAATATATTTTGTTCCAGAGTCATTGGTTTTTGTACTTATGTGAAGTTTCCTTTGTCATGCAGACAAGAAATGCAACAGGGTTAATTGCTCCAGCTATTGTCGCGGGTTTAGGTGCCTTAACACATACATTGGGCACCCTCATCCCTGTGATAGGAGCAAGTGGATTTGCTACAGCTGCAGCAGCAACTGTTATAGGAACTGTTGTCGGCAGTTTTAGATAATCTCTTAATAGTTGTCGATATGTTTAGAAAGTTTGATACGCATAGTTTTGGATGGTTTAAAATTTTTGTACAGTTTAGAACTTAAGGATATAGTTTTTGAATGTTTGGAATGTATAGACAATTGTTGAATGTTTATAATTTATGGATATAGTTTCTTTTTGATATTTCAAACAATATTTTGGTGGTTGATTGATGTTTTGTGATGCTTGTTTGTAATATTAGTCAAATAGAACCTGCTGAATTTAAAAATAAAATAAAAAATTGTATATTTTACGACAGGCATAATAAGTCGTTGTATTACATATTTTACGGCGTACAAAAGTAGTCGTAGAAAAAGTAACAACAACGCACAAAATCTGCCGTCAAATAGTTTTTAACGGCGTACTATAGCATATCGTAGAAAAAGTAACAACGACGCACAAAATCTACCGTTAAATAGTTTTTAACAGCGTACTATAGCATGTCGTAGAAAAAGTAACAACAACGCACAAAATCTACCGTTAAATAGTTTTTAATGGCGTACGAAGCATGTCGTTGAAAATGAATGACTTTCCATGACTAGTCATAATATGACGCGCACTACACGTCGTAGAAGGGTTTTTATGGGGTGCATTGCACACCATAAAAACCCTTTTTTGTTGTAGTGATATGCTAGATGAGTCAATCTATCAGTGATAAATTTATCATTAAAAAAATGATAGAGTACTGGTTTGTCAATGAAGAGATGAATATGTTGTATGGGTCAATCTATCAGTGATAAACTCATCATTGGAAAGAGGACAAAGAACAAATGGTAAGGGCATGATTATGTTGATCTACGACACTAAGGGCAACTACTTTCTAGTAAGGCCTTTCCTTTTCCTCCTCATCTTCATCATTTTCCTCTCTCTCTTTCTTTTTCTTCTTCATCTTCACATTCTTCTATTTTTTTGTCGCCATCAGATTTAAGGAGGTAGTGACGGTATAAATATAGTAGAGATGGACATTATTTTTGCTAAAAAAGTGGTGTTGGGAACTGTCACTAGAAGAGGTTGTCAGAGGTGATCATCGGACGTTACCGGAATCACCGGTGATCAGAAGTGATCGCTGATGGCTAGAAGTGTACGATGGTGGGTCATGTCAATGATATGATGATTGAGTTGTTGAAGGAAGTGTAGGAAGGGTATTTTGGGGATATTAATAGGTGAAAAAATTAACAGAACTTGCAAGTAAGTAAATCCGATCAATAGAACTGACCCGTAAGTCTCCCTAATGATTATGAGTAATTAATTATGGGAATTACAGGATAGTGGGACAAAAAAAAATTATAAAAATAAAAATGCTTGGACTCCCAAAGTTGGGGACTCTCATGACCCTCAAAATGATATGGATCAATTATGTGTTTTTGTTTTTTTTATTTTTTTTTTCTTTCCTTCCTAAACCAATCACAAGTGAGTGGGGGTTGTGGAAGTTGTGTTTTTTGAGTGTCTGTAGCATTATCAAGATATTTCATTTTTACCCCTATACTTTTACATGATTTTCAATGACCCTGCCAGACTACTCTTATTTTCATGCGTACCCCCATACTATTTAAGTTACTAGCAATTTTGCCCCTGCCGTTACATTTGAAGCAGAAAAAGTTAAAAGAATTACATTTTGGCCCCAAATTTCAAAAGAAAGATGCTGTAGACACTCCATGTTTGACCGTTCTCAAGACTTGGATGTTCTTGCAGGTACATCCAGTAATGAGTTGCTCGTCGAGCGCTCGAAATCCGTGATAGAATGCCACAAGTTAAGCTTTCCAAACTCTGCATCAATTCTGTCACATTTTTGGACCATGTTTAGGTCCTTTCAGCATGTTGTTTTTGATGCTCTGTCGGCCATGTTTGGGCACTGCCGGCCGTGGATTTTGTCCTGCCTGCCATTGATGTGCCCTGCCGGCCATCAATGAGCCCCTGACGACCATCACTAATGGCCGACCAGCCACCAGTGTGTCAGTAGATATTTTCTGCTATTTTGTGCTAGCTGTTTCCACAGATTGAGCCATCTTCTTGCACGTGTATGGCTGGATCTCTTTGAGGGGATTTTGCATCTTCTATATATAGAGGCCCTCTCTTGCATGTGTGGGGGTTAGAAATTTTTGAAGATAAAAAAATCTCTCCCTCTCTCTCTAGAATCCTCTCTCTCTAGATATTTTGTGCCTTATAGCCTAAATTCTCTACACTCTTGCATATAAGCCCTTGATCAAACTTGATCACCATTGAGTTGAGATTGCTTGAGGTCCTATTTGAGCTCTAGAAGAGGATTTTGGCTGGGTTTGGCTTGATTTTGGTGCCTAAATTGTATCTTGTCTTCAAGAGGTAGAATACTTGTGTTTTAAGCTTAATTCAAATACTTGTTTTGCCATCTTTACATACTGTTTTGAGGCTAGTTTTAACCTCTAAAAATCTCTATTTTCATGGTCTAAAATGGTGGTTTGAGGTTTGTTTGGAGTTAGGGGTAGTCTACCTTTCTTGTTGCTTGATTATTAAGTTGTTGTGTCAACTTTCAAAGCTTTTAAAACAACTTTTTTTGGCCTTTTAACCACTGAATTTTAGGGGATTTTCAATGGTAAAAACCATGTTTTGAGGTCCAAAATTGGAGGGAGTAGCCTCCCCTCCTTGTGTCTTGCTTCCATGCCTAGATTGCTTCACATGTTAGCTTGATTTTCTAGCTGAACCTAGCTTAATTCAAGTATGTTTTAGGCTTTATTTTGGCATGTTTCAACTCTATTTTGGGCTACTTGGAGCACTTGAGGTTTGCTTTGTATGCTTGTAGTGCAATTGTGCTTAATGGCTTAGCTTATGCTATGTTTTTGGCCTCTTATTCTAGCTATTTTTAGCTTACTTCAAGCATGTTCTAGGACTCCTTTTAGGCTATTTTAGGACTATTTTGAAGTGTTTGTGCCTTTTGAGCGTTGTATTGCATGCGTATAGTGTAGTGATCTTCACTAGTTTGGTGTTGTAGGTCTTCAAACTTGATTTGCTTGAGTTAGTTACATGTTAAAGTGTCTTTTTACATGTAATTTTAGTATTTATAGCTCTGTCACATACTCATTTGTTTCACTCTTTCATTGCTTTTGAGAGTTGCTCTTTAGTCTTGTTTGCAAGATAGCATGTGAGCATGTTTTTCTAGCATTTTGTGCCTTAATCTCAGCAAGTTTTAGCCACTTTTTTGGCATGTTTTAACTCTGTTTTGAGTTGGTTTGGTCCTTTGAGGCTTGTATTGTGTGGTTGTAGTGCAATGGCTTCATTAGCTTAGTGTTTTAGGCTCTTAAACATGACTTGCATGTGTTGTTTTCATGTTTTAGTGTCTTTTTGCACTCCATTTCAGCATTGAAATATCTGCAACCTCCCTCTATTCTTCACTCTTTAATTTGTTTTGAAAGTGGCTTTGAGCCTCTTGTTGGCCTGAGTGTGGAATCGAGACCCTCATGCCTAATGGTTTAATTCCTTCGGGAGTTCATTACCAATAGCATGAGGCCTCTTTCATGCTCAAGGTACTTGTGGCTTAAGCCCTCTTTCCATTAGAGGACTCTCACCTTGGACTTAACCAGTTCAAGAATGGGTCGGTAATTAAAATGAGTAAATAAAACATGACAAGTAAAACTTAAGCAAGTTAAGCATGTTGTGTTACATTGCATGCGTTGAATCGGACGTGATATTGAACACAAGGAAGATTGAAGCATTTCATACTCAAAGTGATGAAATGAGCCAATCTCCTTGGTCTCCATTGCCTTTGATCATTTATGATAAGGCGGTGGTCTAGAGTCTTGTTTTTGTGCATTTATTGAAATTGTACTCCTTGGATCTTTGGCCATCATGCATTGAAAATGCTTGATTGGTGGTTTTGGATCCAAGAGTGCCACTCCTTTGATGTTTTGAGATGATAAGGAAAGGCATAGTACAAATAAATCCCTGGAAAAACCTCCCTTTTCCTCTGTTTGTGCTATGTTGCAATGTGGTGATTCAGAACACCAGTGGCCAACAGTGGCTCATTGTTGGCCGGCAGTGGCTCATTCTTGGCCGACAACGCACATTTTTGGCCAGTAGGGGGCCGGCAGCAAGCTCCCATGGCTGGCAGGCCACTAGTGCAGTCCTCAGCATTGATTTGGTAAGGTGGAGCAGAAAGTTCTTGGAGTAAGCTCAACCCTACAAACAGAGCCTCTCAAGAGCAAACCAGAGGGTTTTTTGGGGCGAAAACCGAGTGCACGCATCCTCCACTTCCCGAGGCAAAGCTGAGGTAGTGTAGTTTTAACATTTGTTTTGCATGATTAGTTAGTGTGCATGTGTTTCATTGACTAGTTTGCTAGTGGATTAAAGTGTTGTAATAATTAGTAATTAGTTTGCTAGTTATTCATTTGGTTTGTAATAATTAGTCTAATTAATTTAATTAGATTAGATTAGATTAGCTTAGCTAGATTAGCTTAGCTATTATTCATTCGGACCCTCCTTCGTAAGGGCATAATGTTGTAATAAGTGTGCGTGCGTGTGTGCATGTCTCCCAACCCCGCATCTTTCTCCTTTTTACTTAACCGCTTTTGATGGTTAGATTAGGGACATCTTCAATTAGCATACCTTATACTCGCATGTTTGTATCCATTCATTTGTCTTGCATGCACCGAGGCTCAGCGCATCATTCAAATTGCATTGTAATTTCAATACTTATTTGAATACGTGTTTAAAAGCATGTTATCAAATTGAATCAAATCAAATGTCATATTAGTAGCTGAGCCTATTAATTTCATATTGCATGTATTGCATTAGGCATTTTGTATAGTTAGGAATTATGCATATTTTTCTAACTTTGTTTTCCTGGCTTGGAGTACTAGCATACTTGCACGAGTGTGATTTCCATGTTGCCATGTTTAGCATGCTTGCCATGAGGCTATGTGCTTATATGCTAAACTGCATGAATGCCTGTGGATGAAGGCTTGATTGTTTGAATTGGAACGATTTAACGAATGTGAGTTTTAAGCCCACTTTATTGTGGCAAAATCATGTTTTAAGCCCACTACGTTTGGTGGCAAATCCGCATCTTTTAAGCCCACTTGAGGGTGGCAAATTCAAACCATTTTCAAAAACAAAACATGAGTTGAATTGTTCCAAATCTTGTGACTAGTCTATACTTGCTTGTGTGCGTCACATAGTAAAGTTAGTTTAATAACCGGAATAAGAATACATAATGTTTATAAAAGAGCATATCATGATTAGTAGAGGCCGATCTTTTGATCGAGCGAGCGAGGGTGCTCATTTCAAGACCTTCCCCTCTCGTACCCAAGTTCCCGAGCCGAGGCAACTTTGGTGATGACAGACACGTGGCCTTTGGCACGAGTCAGGGTTTCCTAAATTCTCCGAAAATAAAATATTTAGATGGCGACTCTGTATCTGGCAAAGCAGTCCAATTTTGGCATTATTTGATTAAAAATCAATTTTTCAAAATGATTTGCCGGATTGGACTCTTTGGTGTTTATCAGTTTCACATTGCACTTATGAGACTAGATTTAGAACCGCAGGAGTCCGAACTATGAAGCCTTCTTTTCAAACCCTTTTTCGAAAGACGAGGTGAGGAAAAAGGCGAGTCCACAGATGCAAACCCACCCTTTCCTACCAACAAATCACCACCACCAACCACCAACTTCAAGCCCTTCTATCTCCTTCGTCATAGCTCCGTTGGCCTTATTTTTATGTCGTGGGATTCAACTCACGGTCTAGTTTTCGTATCACATCTCACACGTTTTTTTCTTCCTCTTTTTGCATGCTATCGAAGCTTCGAAAGTTGGAAAAAAAAATTAAGACTTTTCTTCGAGCCATCTTTCGGACTTCATATCTTTCTTGATTCTTGATGGTTCTACTTCATTCTTTCGCCATTCTCTTCACCTTACTTCCTACTTCGCCCTACACTACCTCGCTTTCTCACTTCTTTGTGTAATGGGCAATTTTGGTATACCGAAAGTTGTCCGAAAACTAATTTTGAAAATTTCAAAACATTTATCTTTTGTTTCTTTCTCCTCATTCTTCTTCTTCTTCTTCACTTATAACATGATGTGGAACATGGTTCTAGGTGGTAACGAAACTAGTGATGGTGGTGGCGGCGGTAATGGTAATGTAGTGCGATGAAGTTAGTGGTTCGGGTAGTGATCTTCTTCTTCTTCTTCTTCTTCTTCTTCTTCTTCTTCTTCTTCTTCTTCATTATTATTTTTTTTATATTTTTGCATTTTGAAAGAGATAAAATAATGTCAAGATTAAAATGATAGGTTTGACATCGAAAGCTCATAAGTTCAGATATAAATTCACCTCCTTCTGTTCTTCTTCTGCCTTCAAACCATCTCCAGAATTGGCATCAAGCAAGGTTGAAACTCCAAAATACACGTGGCAATTGTACTACTTATGATGCTTATTTCAAAAATAAATAAATAAATAAAGGAGGTTTATGTTCTTGAATCATTATCACATGATCATGATTGCATGTGTACTGTGCAATTTGTTTCATCTATCTGAAAAGTCGTTAGTTACCAGAAGGCAAGGATGACTACTCATATTTTTTCGGTATAATATGTAGGGATCAGTAAAGACCACAGGATGGTCTTCCAATGCAAAATCATGCAATCATATCCTATTTTTCGGTTGTATCTGTCTTGGTTCGTAATCAAAGGAAGCTACATGATGATGATGGGTCTTCTTGGATCATGATAACGATAAAGAATTTTGGGGAAGAAGAGAAGAAGAAGAAGAATATCATGGAGCTATTCAATTTCAACAGGGTTGTTATGGAGATAGATTATTGATATGTATGTATATATATAGAAAGCTGATATATATCTCTTCATCAATTTGACCAACATCACCACCCGAACCACCAACTTCACTGCCACCGAACTCCATTACCGCCACCATGAGCATTACCATCACCACCACCTTACAACACCAAACCCACCTTTTTCACAACCAAGTTACATTACCGCTACCATAAGCATTACCATCACCACCACCTTACAACACCAAACCCACCGCCATCGTCGAACCGCCACCACCACCATTACCAGTTCGTTACCACCTAGAACCATGTTCTACATCATGTTATAAGTGAAGAAGAAGAAGAAGAAGAATGAGGAAGATGGAGAAGAAAGAAACAAAAGATGAATATTTTGAAATTTGCAAAATTAGTTTTCGAACAACTTTCAGCATACCAAAATCGCCCATTACACGAAGAAGTGAGAAAGCGAAGGAAGTGAGGTGAAGAGAATGGCGAAAGAATGAAGTAGAACCGTCAAGAATCGAGAAAGATATGAAATCCGAAAGATGGCTCGAAAAAAAGTCGAAAACGAGAAGAAAAGTCTTTTTTTTTTTAATCAACTTTTGGAGCTCCAATAGCATAGAAAAGAGGAAGAACAAGACGTGTGAGATGTGATACGAAAACTAGACTGTGAGTTGAATCCAACGACGTAAAATGAGGCGAAACGAAGCTATGACGAAGAAGATAGAAGGGCTTGAAGTTAGTGGTTGGTGGTGGTGATTTGCTGGTAGGAAAGGATAGGTATGCATCTTTCTTTTGAAATTTGGGGCTAAAATGTAATTTTTTTAACTTTTTATGTTTCAAATGTGACGGCAGGGGAAAAATTGATAGTAATTTAAATAGTATGGGGGTACGCATGAAAATAAGAGTAGTGTGGGGGGATCATTGAAAATCATGTAAAAGTATAGAGGTAAAAATGAAATAATCTCAAAAGTTGTGGACTATGTTTGTATGAAAACAAATTTTCTATACGACTGTGATATAGTTCCTCGTTAATTATTCAATAATTTATGTTTAGATAGTGGTGGTTTTGCTGGTAATAGGGTTGTTTCGGAAAATAAGTTAAAAGTTAATTTTTTTTTTTTTAAATATGTAAAAAAATATAAAAATGATGTGATTAAATACAAAAAGTTAAAAACCAAAAAAGTTTACCTCTTGCCAAAAGAAGCCTAGAATGAGAGAGAAATTATTAGATACTCTCCTAATATTTGGGTGTTTGGAAACTTTGTCCATTAGTTAAAAGGGGTTATTACTTAACAGTGGTATTAAGAGAAAAAAAATATAAATTCAAGAAAAAATTTATAAATTTAATTATTAATATATATGAAATTTCTCCTTAATTTCTAATTATTTTCTTCACACCCCAATGATGTGATATTTTTTCTAATTAAAAAAGTTATCATTTTTTTAAAATTTTTAATGATTTTATTTTTAAAATTATGTTAAACTTTCTTACTTATCAAATTGATACAAGAGATAAATTATGAACCACATAGTAATTTGTTCTTGTAGACACCCCATTTTTGACCGCCTTTAAGACTTGGGCGTTACTGATGGTTTACTTGGTGATGAAAGATATGCAGGGCAAAGGTTTAATTTCTTTGGCAAGAAGAGAGTCAAAACCCCCAGCCTTACATCTCATTTTGGACCAAAGCTATTTTGAATGGTTTTTAGACCTTAAAACCCTCTCTTTCAAAATATTTTTGAAAGAAGTTTCTACGATGTTCCGACGCTCGCATTTTGTTAAAAGTTACGCCTTTCGGTAAACCGAGCAAGGACAAAGTGGAAATGAATGAGAGAGAGGTGAACTCTTTGAAAAATCTTTCAAAACACCTTACTTAGGGGTTTGGAGTTGAAGAAAATTGGAGAAGAGGGAAGAAACCCAGCTGGGGAAGGAGTTGGGCATGAATCGTTAAGAGAGAGTCGAGCAACCCTCGCTAAATCAGGACTATCCTTTTGTACATTTGGATTTCAGCTATGAGACCACCACCTTTGGAAATAATACTTCCGAGGCTTCATTTTTCATTCAAGAATCTCCTCAAACCGAGTCCGGATGGGAGAGATATGGTTGGTTGAAGTTAGGCATCATTCCGGTTGGACCAAAACTGAGCAGCTTCACCAAAACATGCATAACTTTTTTCACAGTTGGAATTTTGATGCAAGGATGCCACCATTGGAAAGCTTACTTCTGGGGCTTCAATTTGGACACAAGAATGACCTAAAAAGGAGTTCATATGAAGGAGTTATGCCCATTTGAAGTTGGGCCTGAAAACCAGATTTTGTTGGCCGATCGGCCAAAAAAGTAGCAGATAAGTGGCAGATCAGCACAAAAGATGGCCGATCGGCCAAGAATGACCCAAACTCAGATTTTTTGAAGATATTTCATCTCTAGCTGTTCCACACAACCTCTAGCTATCCCTAGCTTAGATATTTCGACCAAACTCTTGCCTTTTACTATATATGAAGCCTTATATCTCATTTTCAAAGGGTGAGAACATATGGAAGGCTTAGAGCAATTTTGAGAGCTTCTCACTCTAAAAATTCCTCTCTCTCTAGAAATTCCAGAGCTGAATCTCTACCCCTCTCTCTATAGTTCACTCTCTTTTGCCCATTTTGTGCATAGAAGTGCATGGAAGCAAAGAAATACTTCTAGTTTGCCTAGGCATCCTTCATCAAAGTTGATTACCATTGGCTTGAGGTCCCTTGGAACCTATTTTTGGGCTGATTGAAGGTTGTTTGGCTCAGAAAAGTGCCTCTTTTGCAGCTGTGCTTCAAGGGTAAACATCTCTCTCTTTTAAGCTCATTTTTGTACACTATCTTAGCCAACTTTGCATGCTTGTTTTACCACCTTTGCAAACTATTTTTGGCTTAGTTTTGAACTAAAGAAAACTCTGTTTTTTAGTCCTAAAAGTGATGATTTAAGCCTATTTTGTGTTAGGGGGTTGTCTCTCCCTTTTGTTCCTTAGCTTGTATAGCTTTTGAGCCATCTTCTAAGGCCTTTCAAAACAACTTTTCATGGCCTTTTAACCACTGAAATCCAAAGGATTTTCAGTGGTAAAAACCTTGTTTTGAGGGCCCAAATAGGAGAGGGTGGTCCCCTCTCCTCTTGTCTTGCTTGCTAGTGTTGATGGCCAACCAAATGAGCATTTGTTTTCACTTCTTTATGGCTTTGTTTAGGCTCATTTTTGCGACTTCTTAGACCTGGAATATCACTGTTTTGGCTTGGTTTGATCACCTTATGCATGCTTTATACACTTGTAGTGTAATTCTTGCAAACTAGCCTTATATGCCTCATGAAGTAGCATGTTTGTTAAGCATGTATGGGCTCCATTTCAGCATGTTTTTTGGTATTATTTTGGCATGTTATAACTTTGATTTTGATTGGTGGACTCACCTCTTGCATGCTTTATACACTTGTAGTGTAATCCATGCTTACTAATCTAACATGCTTGATGTTTTGGCCAATCATGCTAGCTTATTTTGGCTATACTCCATACATGTTTTAGCATTATTTTGACATGCTTTAAGACTGTTTTGGGCTGCCTTGGTCATATGACTCATGTTTTGTATAGCTATAGTGTAAATGCCTCGACTAGTCTTGAGTTTCGAGACCACTAGCATGCTATATTTGTAATGTGTGCATGCCTTGGCATCATTTGGCATGGTATTTCAGAGCTTATATCTTTGCCATAATCTCATGTTTATCACTCTTTAATTGTGTTCAAGAATTGTGCCATTATGCCTTGTTTGTGAGCTAATACATCAGCATATCTTTCTTGCCATCTATGCTGCAAGTCTAGCTTGTTTTTGCCACTATTTTGACCTGCCTTAGATCTATTTTGAGTGCTTAAGGTCACTTGAGCATTGCTTGGTATGGTTGTAGTGTAAAGCCCTTGACTAGCTTTGTATTTCAAGCCCTTTTGCATGCTTTATTTGAGCTATTTGCATGATATGGCATCACTTGGCATGTAATTTCAGAGCATATGTAATTGCCACACTCTCACATTTTCCACGCCTTCAATGTGTTTGAGAGTTGTGTCTTCATGCCTTGTTTGTAAACCAATTTGTGCGCATGCTTGTCTAGCCTTTTGAGCTTCAATTCCAGCATGTTTAGGCCATTATTTTGATGTGATTAAGCTCTGTCCAGAGCTGGTTTAGTCCATTAAGCATTGTATTGCATGATTCTAGTGTTGTGTTCTTCACTAGTTTCAATGTTTAAGCCTTCTAGCATGTTGTACTTGAAGTGTTTGCATGTTAGAGTCTTGTTTATCATGCCACTTTAGCACTGAAAATCTGCCATCCTCCTCATTTCTTCACTTTTGATTTGTTTTGAGGATTGGTTAGTCTTAAGTTTGTGTTTAATGCAAGGGATTGAGGCCTATGCTTAAATGGCTTCAACCTTGTTTTGAGGGTTACTGCTAGTCAAAGGCATTGGTCCCTCCCATGCCTTAAACCATTCTCTTTGATAGACCTCTCTCTCATTAGAGGACTCTCACTTTTGGACAAGTTGATTAATGAATGGATTGGTAATGTTAAAATGTGTAAACAAAATCAATCAAGTAAAATGTGCCAAGATAAGCATGTTGCATGTGTGCATTGCATTGTGTTCAACCGGACGTTATGTTGAACACAAAGTGAATTGGTCCATTTCATACTTGAAGTGATGAAAATGGGCCAATCCCCTTTGTCTCCATTGCCTTTGATTATCCATAATAAGGTGATGGTCCAAGTGTCTTATTTGTCATGCATTTATTGACCTTGTGCAATTTGGCTTCTTTGGCCATCATGCATTGAGATGCGTGATTGATGGCTCGAGAGCCGAGCACTACACACCTTTGAGCCTTAGACATGATAACGGGTGTAGTTGCACACACATTTTCTTGCAAATACATTGCCATGCCTCTATTTGTGCTCTGTTGCAGCAAAAGGGAAGTTTGTAGGAAGAAGTGGCCGATCGGCTATCCAGAGTGCCAACTGGCTATAAATGATTGGCCGATAGCCTCAAAATTGGTCGATGACCATTATCCACTGGCCGATGGCCACCCCTCTTGGCCGATGACCTCTCAGAATGTCCATGGGGTAGGTCAGAAGCACTATGGAAGTTGGCACAATTTTCAGAGATAAAGAACAGTGCAAACAGAGGCATCATGAGGCACGGCAGTGGATTTCCGAGCGAAGCCGACCGAGCATGCATCATTCATCATTTCAAGGCGGAGCTGTGGCAGCCTATTTAGTTTTATACTTAGTTGGTTTTGTAACTTAATTAATTCATTTAATTAGTTAAGAGTTTTGTAATAATTAATTAGCTAGGGTAGTTAGTTAATTAGTTGGTTTGTATTATTTATTCGGACCCTTCGTCGAGAGGGCGAATTTTGTAATAAGTGTGCGTGAGTGTGTGAATGTCTTCCAACCCCACGTCTTTCTCCCTTTTACTTATCAGCTTTTGATGGTCAGTTTTAGGGCATATTTCAATTAGCATCCTTATGTTTGCATGCGTGCATCCATTCATATGTCATGCATGCACCAGGCTCGGCGCATCATACTAATTGCATTGTATTTCAATACCAATTGAATACATGTTATCTAGTTGCATCTTATATGCCATCTTAGAATAGCCGAGCCTATTTCTAGTTGCATTTTGCATGTGTTGCATTAGCTATCTTAACATAGCTAGGATCATGCATTGATTACTAACTAGTTTCTTGTTTTGGCTCGGAGTACTAGGTAAGCTTTTATGCTTTAACATCCTTGCATGTGTGAAAGTGACTGCCATGATAGCATGCTTGCCATGAGACTATTTGCTTAAATGATATAAATGCATGAATGCCTGTGGATGAAGGTTAGATTACTTGAATTGGAACAATTCATTGAAATGTGTGTTTTTAGCCCACTTGAGAGTGGCAAAATCATGTTTTCTAAGCCCACTCGAGGGTGGCAAATCCACGTCTTAGCCTACTTGCGAGTAGCACCTTCAAACCATTTTCAAACAAACAAACATGAGATGTTTTGTTCCAACTTAGGCGATCTAGTCTATACTTGTGTGTTGTGCGCATCACGTAGTAAGCTAGTCTAATAACCGGAATAAGAACACATGTGTTTTCAAAAATAACATATCATGTTAGTAAAGGCCGATCTTTGATCGGGCGAGCGGGGGTGCTCATTGCATGACCTTCCCCTCTCGTACCCAAGTTCCTGAGCCGAGGCAACTTTGGTGATGACGGACACGTGGCCTTAGGCACGAGTCAGGGTTTCCTAAATTCCCTCAAAACAAAATATTTAGGTGGCGACTTTGTATCTGGCAAAGCAGTCCATGTTTGGCACTTCTTTATAAAATCAGTTTTCCAAAACGATTTGTCAGATTTGGACTCTTTGGTGATTTATCGGTCTTGCATTGCACTTTACGAGATTAGATTCAGAACCATGACATTGAGTCTGAACTGTAGTAGCTTAAGAACAAAACAATTTCGCGCCTTCGCGCGCGGAGCCATGACGTTCAGGCACGTCTACAGTTCTAAAATTTAACAATTGAAACTTGATGTGCATAAATGTAAGGGTTTAGTTCTAAAAATTAATTTTGAAAAATAATTTTTTAAAACAATTAGCAAAATTTAAAAACTTGTTTGGTTATATATTTTGAAAATAGTTTTGAAATGATTTGTATTTTTTTGTAGTTGAATAGATGGGATGATTTGTATTTTTCTTTTTTGTATTTAAATTGATTCATTTATTTCAAATTTAAATTACTTTAAACAACTGACAAAATAATTTAAAATTTACACGTTGATGTAGGCCGAAAAGTACCACATTGAGGCCACTAAAGTTACATTTTTAGTCTTTCAATATTGTTTATTTAGTGGAGATGATGTGTTTTGTGCATTTGTACAGATTTGGCAGGTAACACGCAAATTCAATCAAAAAGTGCGCGAAAGCAGATTCTCCGAGCGAGAAGCAAAAAATCCGAGCCAGCCAGGCCACCGCACGTGCGGCCCAGATGGGCGCTCGAGCGGCCCACCTAGGGACACATGCGTGAAATTTTCAGTCTATTTTGCTGAGAATAAAAGGAAGAAAATTAGGCTAACTTAGGGTTCGAATTTTATTTGAAGAAAAGAGGAGGCTAGGGTTAGAGAAAGGGTGATTTTCCTCAAGCTTGCTATTCCATGGACAGTGCTTCTCCCTCTACCTCTTCCCACTCCTCCATGAGTGGCTAAGCTCATCTTTTCTAGGGTTTTGATGAAACCCTAGCCATTTAATAGGATTTTTCTTTAAGCTTTGATTGTGAATTGGTTTGAATCAATGTATGGATGATTTAGAAGTTTTTAATAATTGTTCCTTTCATCTCTTCAAGTATTTTACTCTCTGAGATTGTTTAATGCTTTCCATACATTTGTTTTCTTTGTATTTTTGCTCTAAACTACGGTAGCAACACGACCCGTCTCTCATAGCATGACTCGTCTCATACTTTGAACACAAAAAACAAAGAAAACAAATATATGGAAAGCATTAAACAATCTCAGAGAGTAAAATACTTGAAGAGATGAAAGGAACAATTATTAAAAATTTCTAAATCATCCATACATTGATTCAAACCGATTCACAATCAAAGCTTAAAGAAAAATCCTATTACATGGCTAGGGTTTCATCAAAACCCTAGAAAAGATGAGCTTAGCCACTCATGGAGAAGTTGGAATAGGTAGAGGGAGAAGCACCGTCCATGGAATAGCAAGCTTGAGGAAAATCACCCTTTCTCTAACTGTAGCCTCCTCTTTTCTTCAAATAAAATTCGAACCCTAAGTTAGCCTAGTTTTCTTCCTTTTATTCTCAGTAAAATAGACTGAAAATTTCACACACGCATCCCTAGGTAGGCCGCTCGAGCACCCATGTAGGCTGCTCGAGTGATGGTGGGCCGCACATGCGGTGGTCTGGCTGGCTCAGATTTTTCGCTTCTCGCTCGGAGAATCTGCTTTCGCGCACTTCTTGATTGAATTTGCGTGTTACCTGCCAAATCTGTACAAATGCACAAAACACAACATCTCCACTAAATAAACAATATTGAAAGACTAAAAATGTAACTTCAGTGGCCTCAATGTGGTACTTTTCGACCTACATCACATCCCCCAACTTACATTTTGCTAGTCCTCAAGCAAAACAAAAGAAACAAGAAAAGTAAAATAACTCTAAGCCACTTTCGTAGGGATCACGATTGCATTTAGCATATGCAACAAGCCTTTAAACCACAAGGTTACCCCCTAGTGGACGAGTATAGTCTCGTGAGGGTTTTCAAAAATGATATCCATAAACATCAACATATCCATATCCGCTCAACAACAATTAATCTTACTACTCCACCTAACAATCAACTTATGTGCCACTACAGTGTGATATTAAGACATGATGAGTTATTGAAGGCACAATGGACAAGCATGAAGGAATCTATTGAGTCAAAACCACAATTCAATTAATACAAAAGTAAAGTCCCCTATACTTGTGCATGCTAGTAGACACATCATCAGTACCCTCGGTGTAAAGTGCAATCTCCATATTAGTTAACTGTTCACTATAATAGCCCAGTGTAACTCATAATAACAACCAACATATACAAAAAACTAAACTGTTGCAGCCAAGATTCTCAAAAATTTTTTTTTTTTTTATATGACTGTGCAATGTCCTGATCCATTAAGCTTTTTAATCAACCCATGTAACAAGCATTGGGCCAATGACTCCCAAACCAAACGGTTTTAGGGCACTAGGTGTGAAGACACCCCTATAGGCTTAATAACTCAAGTTGAAAAGGCTACGAATCCGAACAAGTCATTCTCTTTATTTTTCCTTAACTGTGCAATGTCTAGGTCCCTTAAGCTTTCTAATTAACCCATATAGCAAGTATTGGGCCAATGACTCCCAAACCAGACGGTTTTAGGGCACTTGGTGTAGAGACACCCCTACGGGCTTAACAACTCGAGTTAAAAAGGCTACGAACCCAAACAAGTCAAGTGTTTTTTTTTTTTTTTTTTTTTTTTTTTTTAAATCTTGGCTACTCATTTGTTCTTTTCTGCAACCCTAGCTATTATCAATGATGTATACCAAGGATTATAATAAAAAGGTCACCGCTATGATAGTTTGTTCATGTGAATTAAGGCATACTCATGACAAGTGTACTAATACCACAAACACAAACAACTATCCTAGTGCAAACATCACATGTGAGTATTTACCCAATAAACCCTTTTTCATACAAGCCCACTATGTTCCCCAATTAACATATGCTCATATCATTACCATACCGGCACAAAGTGAACATTAACTAAAGTGGTACAATCAAGTGCAGCAAGTACAAACATGAATGGTTATTACAAATACGCTCACCCCCCAACTGGAATACAACATTGTTCTCAATGTAAGCAATTGTACATGAGATAGTAAAATGAGAGAGAGGATCTTACCAGACAGCACGAGCGCACATCCAGTGAGGCGAGGACACCCAAACACACACACATTTTTTATTTTTATTTTTTGAACTGTACAGTATAAAAGGAAAACAAAAATAAAATAAATCAAAACAAAAATAAATAAATAAAGAAATAAAACAAAGAAAATATACAGATATCACTGATGTGGATCTGGCGCTGATGGGAAATGCTACTCAAATAGGGCATGCATCAGTGTCCGAGTCTTGAATGCCTCATCATGAACCTTAGCACCAAGCTGATCAAATCACTGCTCGCTCGAGCCCCGGTATGCGTAGAAGTCAATTTGCAGAGATGCAACTGACTGCTGATACCCATCAAATGCCGCCTGTGAGTAATCCCGATAGGCCTGATAGTCAGCCCGGAGATCAACCACTGATTGCTGAATAGCGGCTTGATTATCCAAAAGAGCCTGATATTGCACCCTCGTCATACGGAATGGTGCTGGTGCGACAGCGGGCTCTACCGGGGCATCATTAGGATTGGCCAGGGCTTCGGAGATGAGTAATGGAGGCAGTAGGCGAGCAGTGGTTTGGTGCCAGTGGGTTTTTCCATAAAGTATGGGCGGTGAGGGCCTCACCCCACAGTTTGGACTCAATTTGTCACGGTTCTTAATCTGAACCAAAGAGTCCAAATCCGGCAAATCGTTTTGAGAAAAACAGATTTTTAGAAAAGAAGTGCCAAACATGGACTGCTTTGCCAGATACAGAGTCGCCACCTAAATATTTTTTTAATGGGGGAATTTAGGAAACCCTGACTCATTTGCCAAAGGCCACGTGTCCATCATCACCAAAGTTGCCTCGGCTCGGGAACTTGGGTACGATTGGGGAAGGTCAGCTATGAGCACCCCCTTTCGCCTGATCCGAAGATCGGCCTCTACTAACCATGATATCTTGTTTTTGAAAACATATGCGTTCTTATTCCGATTAATTAGCTAGAATTACTATGTGATGCGCACAGCAAAACAAGTATAGACTAGATCGCCTAATTTGGAACAAAGCATTGCATATCCGTTTTGTTTAGGAAATGGTTTGAAATTTGCTACTCACAAGTAGGCTAAAACACGAATTTCAATGAGTTGTCCCAACTCAAACAATCCAACCTTCACCCACAGGCATTCAGGCAGTTAATCAAATAAGCATCTAGCCACATGGTAATCATGTTGTCATGTTAACATTCACACTCATGCGAGATGCTAAAACATAAAACACTTACAATGTACTCCAAGCCAAAACAATAAACATGTTAGCAATCATGCATGATCCAAGTCCATGTTAAGTGGCTAATGCAACGCATACAGAATATCACTAGAATAGGCTCGGTTAATCCTAGGATGGCATGTGGGATGCAACAAGTAGCACGTATTCAAGTTAGATTTGGAATACTATGCTGTTAGCATGATGCGCCGAGCCTGGTGCATGCAATACTGATGAATGATGCACGCATGCATAGCATAAGGATGCTAAATTAAACATGTCCTAATACTAACCACCAAAAGCAGGTAAGTAAAAGGGAAAAAGAAGTGAGGGTTGGAAGACATGCACACACGCACCCACACTTATTACAAATTAGCCCTCGCTCGGAGGGACCGAAAGAATAATACAGATTTAACTAGCCTACAAGCTAATTAAATATTATAGACCAATTAAACTAGTTAAGCAAATTAACTAATCTAACAAAATAGTAAACAGCCTCGGGAAGAGGGCCCAATGCAATGCATGCTCGACTCCGCTCCGCTCGGAAATCCGCTACCATGCACAAGCTGCCTCTGTTTGCCCTGCTCTGCTTCTCTGAAAATTGTAAAACTCTCAAGGTGCACTGTTTGAACACTGTGGAACACCACCGGCCAAGACAAATGGTCACCGGCCGTGGAAAGATGGTCATCGACCATTGGTTGAGCTATCGGCCCCAGACTTTTGGTCGATTGGCACTTTGTGTAGTCGACCGGCCAAAGCTTCCTGCAGAAACCTGTTTTGACAGCAGCAGAGGGCAAAACATGGCATGGCAATGCATTTCAAGCAATGTTTGCACCAAACACACCTCTTATCATGTTCATGACTCAAAGAGGTATGTTCCTTGATTCTCGGGCCACCAATCGCGCATTTCAATGCGTGATGGCTCGAGAGACCAAGTTGTGCATTTTGATTTTAAATGAAATGCAATGCACATAAACATACAAGGGAGCCTTCAACCTCTATCATGGCTTGATCAAGAGGTGAAAGATGCATGCAATGATATGCAACCTAGGCATGTTAGCTAACATGCTATGAGGACAAGCATGCAAGTATGATCATGGGGCAAACATGCAAACATGCAAGCATGTGGGATGCAATGCCAACATGCAAGTGTGCAAGGCATTTGGCATATTAAGCAACCAAAGCAAGGAAAAGAATGCATGCCAAATGCACTAAGATTTAAGCATGCAACACATGCGATAGGCCAAGTATGCAACAACACACAAGGTGAGCATGCCACAACATGCGAGAATGGACATAGACTAATTTAGGCAGCCCTCAAACAAGCCTAAAACAGTGGCCAAGTGCTATGGAAATGAAGGCAAAATGACATACAAACATGCATGTACACATAGTCCAACACTTAGGCATATAGAAGCAACTTTTAAGCACACTTAAAAGAGACCAAACATGGGACTAAAGGCATGCATTGTAAGCTCTGAAAATCATGTAGAAAATGATGCCAAATCAACCTACCAATGCAAATAATGCATGCAACTGAGCCCGAGGACTTAAACTATGATCCTGTGACACATGAAGCAAATGACCAAAGTGGACCAAAACAGTCCCAAATCATGCAAAAGTAAGCCCCAAAAACCACTTAGATGGCATCTAAATGATCTAATCCTAGAGGCATACACAATGGCACAAACATGGAGCATGAAACACCAACCTCTTAAAGCATGAAATGGGCATCAAATGCAAGCATACAAGCATATCATGAGGACTGAAATGACATGGCCAATGGTTCTAAACCACTGAAATAGTGCAAGTAAAGCATGCTAGAGGGGTTAACACTCAAGGCTCATAAGGGAGATTACATGGTAGCTATACAAAGCAAATCATGGACGACCCAAATGACCAAAAACAAACCTTAAGCACATCAAAACATGCACAAAAGCTTCACAAAGCTAAGCCAAAACAAGCAAGCATAGTGGTCTAAATGCTAGATACATGTTAAGGCAATTTCATGGCATTACAAGACAAGTATGCTAAGTATGCATGGTGTGTCTAAACCAAGTAAAAACAGAGCTATATTATGACATAATAAGCACAAAAAACAGCTAAGGCATGGCCATCATACACTTAGACAAGATGCTCATACATGAGGTAAAAATGGCCCTTTTCAAGGACAACAAGGAGAGGGGTTGGCCCTCTCCTTCTTAGGACCTTAAGGCACCATCCTCACCACTGAAATCTCTCAAGATTTCAGTGGTGAGGAGGCCCAAACAAGGTGGTCCCGGAGGTCACCAAAATAGCACAAAAATAGGGCCAAACAAGGCCTATGAGGGGTCAAACAACCCCAAATAACAAAACACTCTTAAACAACTATTTAAAGCACTCAAAAACAAGACTTTTATTAGTTATATACAAAGTCTAAAAACAGTTGAAAGATAGGTCAAAAAGCTATGCAAAAATGGGGAATAAAGGGTGAAGTTCTTACCCTTGATGACCCTCTTCAAGAACAGCACTCCAGCTGGTTCTTCAAGCTTGAATCCACTCAAGAACACCAAGAACAGCTCCTCAACACCTCAGTAGCCAAGAGAATGTGTAACACTAGGTGTTTGTGTGCAATAGTGAGACACAAACACACTTAGAGCAAAAGAGAGGGAGAAATAGAGATATAATAGCAACAACTATGTAAACCCTAATTCAGAGCTCCCTCTATCTTTTTTGTCTAAAACCAATGGAGGGAGAAGAGGCTCCCTCTTATAGAGCTCCCTCTTGCAAAGCTTCTCAAGTAAGCTAGTCAAGAGGGAAATCCCACCATACACGTGTATGGAGGGGAGCAAAGGTGTATGCCAGCTAGCACAGCTGGCATAAAAATATCTGCAAAAGCAGATGCACAATGGTCGGCCGGCCAAAAATGCAATTTGACCAAAATATATGGTCGGCCGGCCACAAAGAGTGCCGGCCGGCCAAACATTTGGCCGATGGCAACAAACCAGTGGCCGGTGGCCTCAAGCCATGGCCAGTGATGTGTGGGCATGGCCAACAAGCCATTCCCTACCCTTCAAAGGCAAAACACAAATGTTTGGTGCAAAACCAAACACAAAACAGTCGAGTCGAGAGATCCTGAGGCAAGGCGCGTGGTCGAGACCTCCGGGAACTCAAGACGAACACAAACATGGATGATCACCGAGTGTTCCAACGGTGACGTCCAAGTCTTGAGGACGGTCAAAAATGGGGTGTCTACACTTCATTAAGGATTCGGTGCATCTGGTTATAGATCAAAGTAGGGATGTCAACCCAAAACCCGAAGTCAAATCGGTGCAAGGCACGGAGGAAGTCCCCTTGCCGCTCTTCCTTATGACCAAGAGGGATGACATTCTTTTTCAGTACCACATCGAGGAAGAGAAGGCGGCGTGGTAAGTTAGCCCACCGGATGCAAGTACAGTTGTCATCATCCTGTCGCCCCTCATAAAATTCAGTGACCAGTGCCAGAATGGTGAGTTCCTGAGTGAATACCGAGAACTGTTCTGCATTGATAGTGTCCATAGAACAGTGGAGGACCTCGACAATGGAAGCTCGTGTGACAGCTAACTCCACCCCGTCAACAAGGGACAAAAGTGCTTCCGGGGCCTCGTCACTGGTGTACATATTTTGATAAAATACTCGCACAATGCGAGCATACGCCGGTTCAGTGACAGTGCAAACGCCCAAGAGGCCCCGGTCTTCAAGTTGTCAGACACTCCACACAATGGATTGATGGCGTCGGAAGTATTCCACATCAAAGGATGTATCACATGCAACTGGTTTGTTGGCCCAAGCGTCCGTTGGCACATACCTAAACGCAATGTTGGCATTGCGAGGCCGTTTGGGTGCTCGGCGGGATAATGAAAACATATCTATACAAAATAATTCAACCAACACAACCAAAAATGTGGAACCATTATATCAGCACTCATCAAATACGCATGTATGCACAAATTACTCAAAACCTCATTGTCATCACACCACCGGAAAAAAAAAAAAAATTAATTATTTATTTATTTATTTATTTATTTTTAGTATGTTATTAAATTAACTATAGAAAATTAACTTACACTAAGTTAACATGAGACAAAATTTACAAACACACATATGAACTACAATGAATAAATTATAAGAAAATAAAATAAAATAATTTAAGTTAGTAGAAGTAAATAAAATAAAATAAAAATTCAGAAAATAAAATTAAAAATAAAAACTAAACATTTAAACGACAATTAAATCACTAAATAAAAATAAAACTACATCACTAACTAAGCAATTAAACAAAAATAAAAATAAAAACAATCTACTACCCAATTAAACTAACAAGAACCACTAACTAAATAATTTAAACTAAACAACTACAGTAAATAAAAATAAGCTAAATTATTATTATTATTATTATTATTATTATTATTATTATTATTATTAGTACCTTTATTTCTGAGTTTTTTTTTTTTTTTTTGGGCCGCACGTGCGCCAGAGAGGGCTGTACGTGCAGTGGATCTGTTTGTCGCCCAGAATTTTTTCTTTTTTTTTTTTTTTTAAGAATGAACCATAGATCATGATTTGAACAAAAATAAAAAACAAAACTCTACTTATCTACTCCTACACTCACAAATCTAAACAAAAAGGAAAGTTTACCTTGAAAAAGTGGAGAAAGATGGAGAAAGAATGATGATTCGCCAGAAAAAATGGTGGTCGCAGGAGATTCGATGTAAGGAGAGGAAATAGGGCGCCGGCGGTGAGATGGTGGTGAGGAAAAAGGAGGAAGTTGGGTATGGTGGGGTTGGATGGAGTTGGTGGGTGTATGGGGTTGAGAGAGATAGAGAATAAGAAGAAGAAGAAGAAGAAGAAGAAAAAGAAAGGTAGAGAGAGAGAGAGAGAAAGAATAGTTGGAAAAGTGAGGGGATCAACAAAGGGAGGCTAGGGTTTTGTCAGTAAAATTATTATTATTATTATTATTATTTTGAAAATAAACTAACATAAATAAATAAATAAAAATAAAAAAATTGCAAATTTTTTTAAATTTTTTTTTTTATTTTTTTATATGTAAATAAAATAAGGAAATAAAAATAAATAAAGAAATAAAATTGTACATTTAATGTTTTTAATTTTTAAAATTTTTTAATTTTTGTTTTGTTTTTTTTTTTCTTTTGAAATATGTAAATAAATTAAAAATAAATAAATAAAACAAAATCTGCAGGTTTTTAATTTTTTTTTTTTTTTTTTTTGAAACAAGTCGCTCGTGCGCGCATCTAGGCTGCACGAGCGCTAAATTACGAACACACTAGTGGCAGAATTTGTAGAGACCCTAATTTTTGTAATTACCTTTAAATCCCTAACCTTGAGTTTATTTCAATAAAACCCTTGAATTTTTGCTTAATTGCGTTTTAAACTCTAGAATCGGGAAGCATTGCGGATTAATTCGGGTAAACCCTAATTGATCCCATAGATTAATAATCACCTTTAAAACCCTATTATTAACTATTAGACCCTATAATTATAGATTAATCACTTCAAAATCTTAATTCCCGGTAATGCCGTTTTTGCTCGATTTCTCGCCTTTGTTTGCGCTTTAATTTAACAGGACCCAAATTTATTCTAACTATTTTCTAATGTTAGTATATTGTTTACTAAATATCAAGGTTTCATAAATTTAGACTTGGTCCCTATATACTTCTATTTTATTTCATTCCAAACCTTAATTGTAGTACTTTCTTAATTAATTTACTTATGCCTATTATTTTATGTTTATAAATACAAATATCTTATATACATATATATATATATATATATATTTCTTGGAGCCCAAGTAGTTGGCCATGTGATGGATGAAAGGGCCTTGATAGCAACTTTGACAAATTACACTTATAGAACTTAGCCCCTAAGAGACATTCCAATCCTTTCTCTATATATATGCACACTTCTCCCCCTCAATTTAAACATTTTCAGTCATGCACTAGAGGAGTGAGAGAGAGTGATCTTGGAAAAAAAATAGAGAGAGAGAGAGAGAGAAGAGAAGAAGAAAAAGAAGAATTGTGTTGAGTTTTGTACAACAAAGGTAAACATGCATCACCTCTTCTCTCAAGTTCTTTTACCACTTGTTTTTCCCCTCCTAATACATGCTCTTTGTATATATATGATGTAGTCTAGGCCTACACTCTTGTATAAATGTGTATTAATCAAGAAATGGTATGCTTCTCTTTCTTTCTTAAATTTCCAGCAACAAATCTTTTCTCTCTCTTGAATTTATTTTCCTATCAAAACTCCATAAACTCGAAATCTGTTTTTATGGTGCAATATTTGGTATGACTAGAGTATGTGATAATTTTGGTAGGACCTAAGGATGTATTTTTATAACCTAAACAATTTTTCTAAGTTTGTTACTCACAGAACCAGAAAAACAGTCAACTTTCTCTATTTTTATAAAATGCCAGAAAAATAATCTCGAGTCCACTTTTATGTCAAAATATTAATCTTGGTGTTATATTTTAACTAAAATTTGTTTGAACTCAAGAGAGTGAGGGGTTCGAGAGAAAAACCGATTTGTATAACTGTCAACGAATCTGGACAGATCTTGGTAATTCTGAATTATCTTAAAATCTAAAATACCTATCCTACTTTCGTAAATTGAGTTTGAAACTAGACTCGTTTATCTACAAAATTACATGAGGCCAGGTACTTAGGGCCAATAAAAGTATTTTTTTCATAATTATTTTTAAACTAGTTCAAATCCGAAAATTTGGAAATTTGTGTTAATATGCTCTTATTTGGTTTGCAACTCTTATATTCTATGTTTCTTGAATGTTGTAGTCTCGATATGTAATCTATGATAAATTGTGAATTTGTTTTACTATGAATAAATTACTACTTGTTTAGTTAGGATTCGTAATTATACTGACCATGCTTTGCTATAACTGAGAACATAATGCACTTAATAAAGGGGAAATCAAATGGGATGGTAATGGGTTGCAATCATTGTATTAAATTTTATGAGATAATGAACAATGGATTCAAGAGTATGATATAGTGGAATGTGTTTCATTTTTGTGAAGTCTTGCGCAAGTGTGTTTTCGAACCCTAACGGAAATAGAAGGCATAAGGGTGGCAGTGAGGGTCTCACACAGGGAGAGTATCCCTGGAAGCCCGTTCCCTTGGAGCAGACTGTGATGTCACCACTCGGGTATGTAACCTAGGTGCGTAGGCATCATTGGTAATTGTGTGGTAAGCGACGCACTGGTGGTTATACGGTAAGCGACACATTGGTATTGTATTAACCAAAAGGGAGTCAGAATTGCCCATGGCCAGTGTTAGTGGTTGGGTAAGAACGGCATTCTGTGGGGAGTTGCCTAGAACTAACTAAAATTGACTATTATTCATGAGAACTGAAATTTAATTATAAGCTCTGCTTAATTATTGCTTTCGTTGTATGTTATGATCGTGCCGTTATGTTACTTGTGTATTTGGAATGGGAAAAGGATCAGGGTGTGTGTATTTACTGGGCATTCCAAGCTCATGGCGTTTTATGCCAGGTGAAGGCGAGTTTTACACCAAGAACGGAACCCCTAAAAGCTTTACGGAACCATGGCTGCCTTAGAGATTAGATTGTATATTTCCTGTATTTTGGATAATCTTTTTGTATCAAGGAACTAATCTATATTTATAGACTTGAAGAATTTTATCTATAACTATTATTAATATTTTCTCTTAGTGTAATTATTTGTATTTTGTGCTTAAAAATGATGTGTATCCCTTAGTTAAACCCCGGTATATCATTGTATTATATTATCAAAATTTGGGGAGTCACAGAATTGGGCCGCTCCTGCGGCTCGAAAGCATAATGTTTTTGGTGTGACGCCCCAAATTTTGATAATATAATACAACGATACACTGGGGTTTAACTAGCGGATACACATCATTTTTAAGCACAAAATACAAATAATTACACTAAAAGAAAATATTAGTAATAGTTACAGATAAATTCTTCAAGTCTTTAAATACAAATTAGTTCCTTGATACAAAAAGATTATTAAAAATACAGGAATTATAAAATCTAATCTCTAAGGCAGCCATGGTTCCGCAAAGCTTTTAGGGGTTCCGTTCTTGGTGTAAAACTCACCTTCACCTGGCATAAAACGCCATGAGCTTGGAATGCCCAGTAAACACACACACCCCAACCCTTTTCCCATTCCAAATACACAAGTAACATAACGACACGATCATAACATACAACGAAAGCAATAATTAAGCAGAGCTTATAATTAAATTTCAGTTCTCATGAATAATAGTCATTTTTAGTTAGTTCTAGGCAACTCCCTGCAGAATGCCGTTCCTACCCAACCACTAACACTGACCACAAGCAATTCTGACTCCCCCTTGGTTAATACAATACCAATGCGTCGCTTACCGCATAACCACCAGTGCGTTGCTTACCGCACAATTACCAATGATGCCCACGCACCTAGGTTACATACCCGAGTGGTGACATCACGGTCTGCCCCAAGAGAATGGGCTTCCAGGGATACTCTCCCTGTGTGAGACCCTCACTGCCACCCCTATGCCTCCCATTTCCGTTAAGCAGCCAGAATACCTCCCGTGCGATGTTAGGGTTCGAAAATACACTTGCGCAAGACTTCACAAAAATAGAACACATTCCACTATATCATACTTTTGAATCCATCGCTCATTATCTCATAAAATTTAATACAATGATCGCAACCCATTACCATCCCATTTCATTTCCTCCTTTATTAAGTGCATTATGTTCTCAGTTATAGCAAAGCATGGTCAATATAATTACGAATCCAAACTAAACAAAAAGTAATTTATTCATGGTAAAGAAAATTCACAATTTATCATAGATTACATATCAAGACTAAAACATTCAAGAAACATAGAATAGAAGAGTTGCAAACCAAATAAGAGCATATCAACACAAATTTCCAAATTTCCAGATTTGAACCAGTTTGAAAATAATTATGAAAAAAATACTTTTATTGGCCCTAAGTACCTGGCCTAGTGTGAGTTTGTAGATAAACAACTCTAGTTTCAAACTCAATTTACGAAAGTAGGATAGGTATTTTAGATTTTAAGATAATTCAGAATTACCAAGATCGGTCCAGATTCGTTGACCGTTACGCAAATCGGTGTTTCTCTCGAACCCCTCATTCTCTTGAGTTCAAACAAATTTTAGTTCAAATATAACACCCAAATTAAGATTTTGACATAAAATTTGGACTCAAGATTATTTTTCTGGAATTTTATAAAAATAGAGAAAGTTGATTGTTTTTCTGGTTCTGTGAGTAACAAACTTAGAAAAATTGTTTAGGCTATAAACATACGTCCTTAGGTCCTACCAAAATTATCACATACTCTAGACATACCAAATATTACACCATAAAAATAGATTTTGATTTTATGGAGTTTTGATAGGAAAATAAATTCAAGATAGGGAAAAGATTTGCCGCTAGAAATTTAAGAAAGAAAGAGAAGCATACCATTTCTTGATTAATACACATTTATACAAGAGTGTAGGCCTAGACTACAACATATTTATATAAAGAGCATGCATTAGGAGGGAAAAAACAAGTGGTAAAAGAACTTGAGAGAAAAGGTGATGTATGTTTACCTTTATTGTACAAGACTCAACAAAATTCTTCTTTTTCTTCTTCTCCTCTTTCTCTCTCTCTCTCCCACTCTTTTTTTTTTCCCAAGATCACTCTCTCTCACTCCTCTAGTGCATGGCTGAAAAATGTGTAAAATGAGGAGGAGAAGTGTGCATATATAGAGAAAGGTTTGGAAGGTTTCTTAGGGACCAAGTTCCATAGGTGTAATTGGTCAAAGTTGCCATCAATGCCATCAAGGCCATTTCAACCCTCACATGACTAGCTACTTGGGCTCCAAGAAATATATATATATATGAGATATTTTTATTTATAAACATAATCTAATAGGCACAAGTACATTAATTATTAAAATATTACAATTAAGGGTTGGAATGAAATAAAATAAAAGTATATAGGGACTAAGTCTAAATTTATGAAACCTTGATATATGTTATTCATATACTAACATTAGAAAATAGTTAAAATAATAAATTCGGGTCCTGTTAAATTAAAGCGCAAAGAAGGGCAAGAAACCGAGCGAAAACGGCGTTATCTGGAATTAAGATTTTAGAGTGATTAATATATAATGATAGGGTCTAATAATTAATAATATGATTTTAAAGGTGATTATTAATCTATCGGGATCGATTAGGGTTTACTCGAATTAATCCGTGATGCTTCCCAATTTGAGGGTTTAAAATGCAATTAAGCGAAAATTCAAGGGTTTTATTGAAATAAACTCAAGGTTAGGGATTTAACGGTAATTACAAAAATTAGGGTCTCTACATTTGGGTTTGGCCGCTCGTGCGGTGTAAATTTTTTAACTTTTTTTTTTTATTGGATTGGATGGCTCGAGCGCCTAGTTTTGGGCCACTCCAGCGACGGAATTCGGCCACTCCTGCGACTCGAAAGCAGTAGCCAATTGGCTTGGGCCACTTGTGCAATCCATTTTGGAGGATCCGCTCGTGCGCCCATTTGGGCAGCACGTGCAATATGTCGCCCTTTTTTTTTTTTTTTTTTAAAGAAACAGGTACAACCCAATTTTTTTATTATTATTATTTTTTTTTTTAAATAAAAACCCAATCACCATCCAAATAAAAATCTAAACAATTTCTACCTTCAATGCACATTTGAAATAAATAAAAATAATAAAATAAATAATAATAATAATAATAAATAAATAAATAAATAAATAAAAATAGAACATCGAAAATATTAAAATGCGTAGCAAAAGTATAATCTTCACGCGAAAACCACAAGTACTACTTTTCTCCCTAACAGTGTGTGTAAATTTCCCTATTCTCCAATAAGGTGACAGACTAGGTTGATTCGGTATCCAGAATCGAGGCACATAAAGCTAACTCAACTTATGGGGCTGCCATACAGAGTTCAAGCCGAGGTGGTTTTGAAGCAATCTCTACACCCTTAGGTATTTAAACCAGACTCTAGTCTCGGAAATTCCAAACATTTGCGTTCTAGGCTTTGCCATTCAACTCTAGCTTCCACCGTCTAAGTTGGTCTCCTAGGAACTCACTACAAACACAGTTGGGTGGCTATACCAGACCGTCAGATGCCGTTCAGGCACGGCTAACACCAAAGGAATTGCACCTTTAGAGGATTTAAAGTCTCCTAGATGCAAATAAAGCACAATAAGAATAAAGAAAATAGAATAGAGTAGAAGGGAAAGAAAAGAGAACAAGACATCACTCTCTCAATCATAGTAAAAAGGGTCCATCAAAGCAATGGACTCAATCATATCCCCATTCCCAATCCCCTCTATATATGGCTTCAGTCTTTGGCCATTCACTTTGAAAGTGTGGCCATTCTTTGGATCTTGCACCTCAATGGTGTCATGAATAAATGCATCTACAACCACAAAGGGACCATCCCATCTTGATCTAAGCTAACCTGGAAAAAGTCTCAATTTTGAGTTAAAAAGCCACACTTTTTGGCCGGGTTCAAAGGATTTTCTGTTAATGTACTTGTCATTGAATTCCTTAGTCCAAGCTTTAAAAATTCTCGAACTCTCATGTGTCATTCCGAATTTCCCCCAACTCATTGCAATTTCCGGTTGAGCCCAACCGCGGCCATATCAAAGTTAAACTTCTTTATGGCCCACAATGCTCGGTGCTCAAATTCAACTGGGAGATGGCAAGCTTTGCCAAACATCGCCCCATATGGTGACATCCCAATGGGTGTCTTATAAGCAATACGGTAAACCCATAAACATTGTGACAAATATTTCCTATCTGGCCACACCGTTTTCTCTATTATGTGCTTTACCTCCCTATTTGAGACTTCCACTTGGCCACTAGTTTGAGGGTGGTATGGAGTGCCAACTTTATGAGTCATAGAGTATTTTTTAACTACCGACTCAAAGAACCGGTTACAAAAATGTGTACCTTGATCACTTATTATGGCTCTAGGAAACCCAAAATGACTAAAGATGTTTTTATGCAAAAATTTGATCACTACTTTATGATCGTTTATTCGGGTAGCTATTGCCTCCACCCATTTAGACACATAATCCACTACCAAGAGAATATACTCAAATCCGAATGACGACGGGAAAGGTCCCATAAAATCAATCCCCCAAACATCAAAGATCTCTACTACAAGAATAGGGGACATTGGCATTATGTCACGCCGAGATATCGAACCCATTTGCTGACAGCGCAAACAAGTTCTACAAAATTGATGGGCATCTTTAAAAATTGTGGGCCAATAAAACCCATTTTGTAAAATCTTGGTCGTCGTTTATGCCCACTAAAATGACCACCACATGTAGAAGAATAACAAAATGTAAGAATGCTATGCATCTCACTCTCAGGCACACACCGTCGGATCACTTAGTCAAAGCAATATTTAAACAACTCTGGATCCTCTCAAAAATAATACCTGACCTGTGAAAAGAATCGGTCTTTGTCTTGCTTAGACCAATTTTGAGGAATTTGCCCAATGGCCAAGTAATTCACAATATGTGCAAACCACGGGGGGCGCGCTCATGACACCACAAGGAGTTGTTCGTCCAAAAACGAATCATGCAAAATAAGAAGGTTACTAGTCTACTCAATAAAGATTCGGGAGAGGTGATCCGCCACCACATTCTCAGATCCTTTCTTATCTCGGATCTCTAGGTCAAATTCTTGAAGTAACAAAATCCATCTAATTAACCTAGGTTTGGTCTCTTTCTTTAATAGTAAATACCGCAAAACGGCATGATCAGTGAAGACTATGACCTTGGAACCTAGGAGATAGGACCGAAATTTATCTAAGGCAAAGACCTCAGCTAGCAACTCTTTCTCGGTGGTAGTGTAATTCAATTGTGCATCCAAGAGAGTGCGACTAGCATAGTATATAGCATATGGTGCCCTATTGACCCTTTGGCCCAACACAGCCCCGACAGCATAATCTAAGGCATCACACATGATTTCAAAGGGAAGTGACCAATCCGGTGATTTCATGATTGGGGCGATGGTAAGGGCCATTCTTAGTGTTTCAAAAGCCTTCAAGCATGCCTCATCAAAGATAAAACACGCATCCTTAGCAAGTAAACTGCACAAATGACGTGATATTTTACTAAAGTCTTTGATGAACCTACGGTAAAAACCTGCATGCCCTAAGAAAGACCTAATTTGACGCACAGAATTGGGTGGAGGAAGGCCTACAATGAAGTCAACCTTAGCTTTGTCAACCTCTATGCCTCGAGGTTACACAATGTGTCCCAACACTATACCCTCATGAACCATAAAATGACTCTTTTCCCAACTCAAAATCAGGTTTGTCTCCACACAATGAATAAGGACTTTGGTTAAGTTCTGGAGACATTTCTCGAAAGACGGCCCAAACACAGAGAAGTCATCCATGAAAACCTCTAAAAATTTCTCCACCATGTCAAAGAAAATAGCCATTATACACCGTTGAAAAGTCGCTGGTGCATTACATAGCCCAAAGGGCATACACCTGTAAGCAAAAGTGCCAAAAGGGCAAGTGAAAGTGGTCTTTTCCTGGTCAACGGGGTACACCGGGACTTGATTATACCCCGAGTAGCCATCAAGAAAACAATAGAAACTCTGCCCCGCTAACCACTCTAGGATCTGGTTAATAAAAGGTAAGGGGAAATGATCATTCCTAGTCGTGGAACTCAGTCTCTAATAATCAATGCATACTCACCACCCAGTAGTGGTTCGAGTCGGGACTAACTCTCCTCTCTCATTCTCAACAACAGTGATGCCCGATTTCTTGGGCACCACTTGTGTGGAACTCACCTACTTGCTATCTGAGATGGGGTATATAATACTCGCATCCAACAATTTCAATACCTCCTTTTTCACCACCTCTTTCATATTGAGATTAAGCCTCCGTTGCATTTCACGAGAAGGTTTGGTGTCCTCCTCTAGGTGTATATAATGCATGCACACGGAGGGATCTATCCGTTTCAAATCAGCCACCGACCACCCTATAACACTTTGATGTGCCACGAGAACACTCATTAACTGACTCTCCTGCTCTGCAGTCAAGTCAGATGCAATGATGACTGGTAAAGTATCTTGGGGCCCTAAAAATGCATACTTGAGTGTGGCCAGGAGTGGCTTCAACTCAAGTATAGGTGGTGTGAACAAAGATAGTGTGGCGGGCTCTCTCGACAGAGGAGGAAGTGACTTAAACTAGGCTTTCCACGGAGGAAAATTTGGTGTAGAAGAAGCATTAAGTAAAACGTTCACCTCCTCAACCGATCCGTCGATATCAAAATTCTCAAACACAAAATGAGCTAAACAAGCCTCTAGAGGGTCCTCTACAAGAATGGAGGGTAAAGCTTCCTCCACAATGCCATCCACAATATCCACAAATAAGCACTCTTCTCTCTCATGGGGTTATTGGGATGCTTGGAAAACATTAAGTTTCACTTGCATGTTCCCAAATGAAACTTCCATAACCCCGGTACGACAATTTATGCATGCATTGGCCATAGCCAAGAAAGGTCGACCTAAGATCACCAGGATTTGTTTCCTAGAACTGGCTACCGGTTCCATATCTAAAATCAAAAAGTCAACAAGAAAGTAAAACCTATCGACCTTCACTAGCACATCCTCAATCATGCCACGTGGCACTTTGAGGGAGCGGTCAGCCAACTGGAGAGTAACAATAGTGGGCTTTAACTCACCAAGCCCAAATTCTTCGTACACTAAGTACGGCAACAAATTGACACTAGCCCCTAAATCTAATAATGCCCTATTAATGAAATGGTCCCCTATAATGCATGCAATGGTTGGGGCACCTGGGTCTTTAAGCTTAGGGGGTGTGTCATTCAACAAGATAGAGCTTACTTGCTCCGTAAGTATGACCTTCTGAGACACGTGTGTCCTAGATTTACGCTTTTGCGTACAAAGGTCCTTCAGAAATTTAACATAGGAGGGTACTTGCTTAATCGCCTCCAACAAGGGGAGGTTGATTTTTACCTGTTTAAAGACCTCCATCATTGCTTCCATGGATGCCGCCTTCTTATTGAAAGGGGACGGTGTATCAAGGCATTGGGGAAATGGTGCCTTAGGCTCATGTGAAGTGCTAGGGACTAAGTCATCCCTCTTAGGTGTTTCCCCCTCACCCTTTCTCTCATTGGATGGACCACCATGGTCACCCTTTTTAACCTTAGTTGCATCAGATGCAACTGGTTGAGGCTCTAACTCCCTCCCACTTCTCAAGGTAATTACCGCTTGCACCTGCTTATGGTGCTTTCCATTCCCACCCGACCCTTCTGCCCCGTATTGACCCTTAGGGTTGGCCACTATCTGACTCGATAATTTTCCCTCCTCTCTCCTATTCATGTTGTTAGCCATTTGACCTAATTGGGCCTCTAGCTTGGCAATGGAGTGAGTATGGGAGTGAACTACTGTTTCTAACCCCTTAAGTTCTGAGAGAACTTCTAACACTTAAGTCTCAAAAGCAGAGTTGCCTTGAGGAACAGGTGGGGGGTTATGGTTGCTGGTAAGGTTGTAGGGGTTCGTAAGGTTGTGGTGGTTGGTAGGAAGATTGGTTGGCAAAATTATTAAAATTCTGCCTTGGTGGTGGAGGGTTGTAAGAAGTGCCTTGTGAAGGAGGTCTCCATGAAAAATTAGGGTGATTTCTCCATCTCGGATTGTATGTGTTGGAGTATGGGTCATTACCCGGGTTGGAGAATCCTTGAGCCGCATTCATATGCTCTTGGACTAACTCCGGAAATTGTGATACCGGAGAGCACTCACTCAAGTCATGAGCAAGGCTCGCACAAATAACACATGCCTCATGAAATTAAGGCTGATCTTGCTGTGTAGGGGCATGTCTTGCAGCTAATAATTGGTCCTTTTTATGGGACAATGCCTCTACTTGTTAGGCTAACTCTAGGTTTTGCCCGACCTCATAAATGCCCCCTCTCTTCGGGGCTCCAACTACTGGTTGCCAGACTCGCCGAGCTACAGAGGCATGGTAAAGGGAATTATCACTTAAGTTCTCAAATAATTGCCATGCCTCGGTATCATTTTTGGACATGAATGTCCCACCACAAGAGGAATCCACCATTTGGCAGTGAGGCTCAGTTAAACCATAGTAAAAGGTCTGCACAAGTTGCCAATCAGGCACTTGGTGGTGGGGACACTGTTGGAGAAGGTCACGAAGTCTTTCCCACGTCTCATGAAATTGCTCGCCATCAATTTGAGCAAAATTGGTGATGGCTCGCCTAAGTTGGTTGGTTTTACCAATAGAAAAGTACTTCTCCAAGAACCGTTGTTGTAATTGGTCCCAAGTTGTGATTGAATTAGCAAGTAAGGAGTTCAGCTAGTGTTTGGCTTTGTCCTTTAATAAGAATGGGAACAATCGCAACATTAAGGCTTCATTTGTAAAATTCTGGATCCTCACTGTAGAGCAAATTTTCAGAAATATAATGGTGATGTATATGCAGTGGGTGTGAAATAATCCTTAAGGGGTTGGGCCCATTCGGGACATTTGGATTTTCCATCTCTAATGGCTCAAAGTATGGATATAAATATTCAAGCCTAGGAATACGGGCAAAAGCTCTAAGTTTCCTAAGAGTCCTTTCTAGTTCAAGGTCCAAACTCCACAATTCAGGACGACAAGAACAGCGCCCGTGCATACACAACTCACACACACTAAATTCCGACTCTGTGCACTAAGTTATGTAAGCAAAAATACCAAAATAGAGAATACTCACAGCGATTTAATGAAAACGCTTTACTCGTCTTGCAGGTGCTTGACGTGTAAACGTTGTCTCCAACCTGCAAGTGAGCTTTGTCTTTCTTTATAGCACTTTGGTGCTTTGCTTGTGAGTGTTTGCTTCATTTTTAGCACTTTAGTGCTACAGTTTGTTTTTTTTTTTAAGGCTCGGTTACGCTCCGCTTGCACTTCGGTGATAGCTCTACTTTCAAACGCTTTACACGCTTAGCAACACAAAAACATAAAATCCTAAACTAAAAATTAAAATAAGAATATAACTTTAAATTAATTAATTTCACCAGAAGTCCCCGGCAACGGCATCAAAATTTGATGGGTCGTTACACACACCAAAATTAAACACTAAACTATACCAAATTCTTTTAGAATAATGGCAAGTTCAGGTATCGATCCACAGGGACAATTGTGAAATTAAACTAATTTAAATGCTAGATTCCTAAATCAATTTTGTATTTAAATTGATTCATTTATTTCAGATTTAAATTACTTTAAACAACTGACAAAATAATTTAAAATTTACACGTATTTAAATTTTGCACGCATATTTATCATAATTATTTCAAACCAATAAAAGAGTTAAATAATCTCTCCCATTGGATATAACAAAACAAGCCTCATCATTACATTTCATAAAAATACCTATTTATCAAAATTATTTTCATCATCAAAGTTGATATTATAAATTTTAAATATGAATCATTTACTTCAAAAAAAAATTTTTTTTTTTTTTTCTAAGTTGGTAACATTGTTGGAATTTTACCCCCAAAAAAAAAAATGAACAATAACTATAGAAAAGAAGTGGACACATTGATTTATGAAGAATAAGTCTACAAATATAAAAATTGATCAGAGATTCAGTGGCGGACGCAAAAAAATTGTTAGGGCCAAACTATGGTGGTGTTTGGCAAGTGCTATTTTAGTTTTTTTTAAGTTAAAATTTATAAAAATATAAAATAAAATAGGCTAAAATAGTTAATAAGATAAAATATCACATCAAACCCATAATCATTTTACTTTTTTTCTCACAAACATCACAACCAACTATAAAAAAATCCAATAATCTCCCCAAACACAAAAATTTTAGCATATTAAAATAGTGAAAAACTAAAATAGCATACTAAAATAGTAACTTCCCAAACACCCACTATGTACAATAAAAATTGATAAAAAAAAAATTATTTTATCACATTATTACAAAAATTTTGCATGTGTGTCATACTATGTATACAAATTAAATATCATTCTTAAATTTGCAAATAATATTTTCAGTCAATAGATATTTACAAAACAAAACATGATTATAAATTTCTGTTACGCTTTATACAAAATATAAGATCAAAAAAATAATAACATGAAAGTACTTTCCACATTAAGCATAATCACATGGAAACACAGTAGAGTTATGCATAGTAACCTCATTTCCAAATGGTGACAGAGGATTGAATATTGTGTTCATTGAAACAATTTCCGAACTCATTTTAATCACAAATCTGTATAAGATTTATGTGGACTCATACAAATCAATAACTGTGAATTCATGACATTCACATGACATAATCACATCACTATCGTTGATAATTGCTCTATTTTCATGCTTGTTGTGAGTGCCAATTTTTTATTAAAATTTTTATTTGACAAAATTAATTTGCAATTTATTTAGTTTAAGCAATAATATTTTAAGAAGTTAAAGTATTTGATATAAAAAATAAAAATAAAAAATCAGTTTTCAGATTATTTGCATTTTTAGTTCAAAAAATTCAAATAAAGTTTAAAATGTTAACCTAGTTCCACAAAAAAAAAATTAAAAGGTGTTATTTTGAGTTGAGTTTGAGATATATAAGCATATATTATAAAATAAGCTTCTTTTTTTTAAAGCTTTAAATCAGTTTTTTTCAAAAAAAGAAAAGCTATATATCCATTTATTGATGACATGTCCATGATTTGGGCCTATTTTGGGCTTTCTTTCCCTTCTTATTTTCTCTTATTTTTTGCAAGGCTCACAAGCTAGGCCGACAGACTACCTCTAACGGGCCAATAGACTGGGCCTGACTTCAACCCTTGGGCACATACCCAGCCCAACCCAAGCCTTATTCAAGTGACCCAGCTCGCTGGAGTTAAGGATCCGAACCAAGTAAAAGCCTAGCAAGTCAGGTGGGCATCGGCTGGGCCACGGGCTTTCGGCCTAATGATGGACACATTAAACTTCACACATGAACAAGGATCCACAACTATGAATGCAAATTTGCCATCAGATACCAAATTCAACATCAAAATATAGTTGCAATAAATAAAAAAAATGTGACACGATCTCTATGAAACATTGAACTTCAATCCCTACAAATTGACGAAGTTTACCATGATCTCTATGAAACATTTTCACCTCTGAAACGACAAAGTTGAGGCACGGTGATGCGAGAAACACAACAGATCATATAGATAATAGCTTAGGCCTACTCATGCAACCAATTGTTGCCCAAAAATTGTCAATGCAAATAAAGCTAGCCAAGCTTTATAAAATCCAGTCTCAAATATAAGCATATTGTCATATAACTATCAAAATCCCAACATCTCAGAACAAGTTTGCACGACAAACGATAACGGAAAACAAAGGGGCAAATGAAGTTTTTGTCATAACAAGAAACACAAACACAATCCGATAACTGTCACACACTAAAAAAGAAAGGACTTACCTCCAGGCACTATCACGGCATCCTATATGAAACGAGGGTGTTGGTGTGAACATGAGTGTAGAAGCGAGGACCACAGATGCTTAAGTTCAAAACACGCGTCTCATTTTTCTTGACATCATAAGCCATATAAATATCACCCTCCATTGTCAAGCCCTCTAAAACAAGCATTTCATCGTCGTTCAGCCATCCAATAGGAAAGTACAGACCCTGAGGAGCATCAATGTTGATCTCATAGACTTTATCCCATTCTCCCCTGAGCCAGTCTTTCAAAACATATATTTCAAATTGCAAACTGAGTGGAGCTGTTACAAAACCAGAAAGATAATTTCCCATCTTTGTATAAGCACAAGTCTCCATCAATCCACTTGGTGGAATAGGTACTTTGCAAATAGTTTCATCATCCACGTCCATCGCAAGAAAGTAAACGATTCCATCCTTTTCTTCAAAATCATAGTCAGTCCAATAAATCACCCCACTAACAGAAACCGGAAAATTGTCCAACTCCATATTACGCATAAATGTCTGCTCACTACTGATTCTTCTCCAAGAATTATCAATACCAATTGTCAACACAACCCAATGATATTCTCTACTGAGATCTTCATAGGAATGAACTACTTTGTATTGCCTGGTAGAACGACCACGTGCAATACAGCTACAATAGTACAGAGGATTCGGAGGCTCATCGAGAGAAGGAAGCCTTGTTTTTTCCATGGTAACAGGATTCACAACATACAAAATTGTAATATCGATTAGGTCACTAAACAAAGCAATACCGTCATAACTGGCTATCATTCTTCCAGGAAATTCATGTTTGTAATTAGTCAAACTGAAACTGAACTCGCCACCTTTTGTCTCAAAGAAATAGGAACTCCCGGGAGAACCAATAACTTCAATGAAAATACCCGTCTTTGATTGTCGGAGGTGTGCCTCAATGAAAAAAGGATCATTAACTAAATATTCCCAACGCATGCAGACAGACCTCACAGATTCGTGAAGCAATTGAGCAGGAAGCCTTGAAAGGATGTTAATGATCAGTCCTTCAGGAAGATATGTTATGGTGTTGCTTCGCTCTTCAATTTGATTGTCCACCAATATCTCTAATTCTTCGGAAAGATAAATTTCTTTCTCTGGATTAGCACAAAGAAAAACCATGAAGCCAATCTTGTCATAGCAATGTCACAAAAAGTATTACTCAAAATATAATTATGGCATCTACTGATACTGAAGATAAAACAAGGCAAGTCAATGAAGATTGTTTGGCCACACACAATGCAGCTTGATTAATGCACCAGTAGCATGAAGTAAATTTATAAAGTTAAACATGCTAAAATGATAATAAGTAGGCCAAATTTAGGATGAAATGGAAGTGGGACAAATGTGAAGAACACTCATATGAGCTCTGTTACCAAACTGATGTAGGCAGTGCAAAAAGCTCCTCATTTAGGGCTGATTATGATTTGTCTTATTGTAGAGTTTTATTAGTGCCCGTGGATATAAGAAATGCATATGGCTTTGAGGCCACAATAGTGCATAAAGAACCAAAGTTTTGGTGTTCTAAAACTACAGTACTCATAATAGTAACTTCATATGGTTTTGGACTTTTTCATGTGCCATGGTCGAATGTGTAAGATTTCTGAATAAAGTCTGCATATTCAATTTGTTTGTTTACATTATATAGCTCTAAATCTATGACTAAAAAAAGGAAATACAATAATCTTGCCTAATATGTGCCTAATTCCTAATATACACAATGCCATATATACACAATGCCATATATACACAATATATTCTCACACCCCTGCTCAAACTTAAGGTGTTTTAGCAGAAAACACTGAGAGTTTGCTAAGAAGAAACTGAAACCGAGCGGTAGTGTAAATCTTTGTAAAGAAGTCCGCAAGTTGCAAAGCCAAGGAGACAAAAGGAAGCGAGATAGAGCCAAACTGCAGATGCTGTCGAACAAAGTGACAATCAATCTCAATGTGTTTGGTCTGTTCATGAAAGACAGTATTGTGGGCAATCTGAATAGCACTACGGTTGTCACAATAGAGAGAGGTCGGAGAAGACTGAGGGACGCCCAAGTCAAAGAGAAGACAACGAAGCCAGACAACTTCAGTAGTAGCATGAGTCATAGCACGATACTCAATTTCGGCAGTAAAGTGAGCAACAACAGTTTGTTTCTTACTTTTCCAAGAGATCAAGGAATCGCCAAGAAACATACAAAAACCAAACATGGCCTTACGATTAGTAACATCACCGGCCCAATCAGAATCAGCATAGGCCACTAAATCCAAAGAGGAAGTAGAGGATAACAAGAAACCTTGAAATATAGTACCTTGGAGATAGCGAAGAATCCGAACCAAGGTAGCCCAATGTGTGGAGCGAGGAGCAGAGACAAACTGGCTAACCACATGAACAGTATAGGCAAGATCAGGACGAGTAACCATTAAATAGACTAAACAATCCGCGAGCTCTCGATATAGAGTAGGATCGTCCAAAAAAACACCATCAGTAGTGTTGAGCTTTACATTAAGCTCAATTGCGGTATCAGAAATCTTAGTGTCAATAAGACCGGCACGATGAATAACCTCATTGGCATACTTGGCCTGAAAGAGAAAGTAGCCCTTGGGAGAAGAAGCTACCTCAATACTAAGGAAATACCGCAATGGGCCCAGATCCTTCATTTCAAAGGTGCGGAAAAGATGCTGCTTAATCTCAGATATAGCAAAAAAGTCAAAACCAATGATGATCATATCATCTACATACAGTAATAACGCAACAAATCCAGCAAAAGTATGGAGAAGAAATAAAATAGAATCCTAGGCACAAGGATAAAACCCAAGCTCAGTAACAGTAATCTGAAAGCGATCATACCAAGCACGAGGAGATTACTTTAGGCCATACAGAGCACACCGAAGGCGATAAAACTGTCCAGAGGAATGGTGAAGGCCAAGAAGAGGACGCATGTAAACCTCCTCAGTGAGATGGCCATTAAGAAAAGCATTCTTAACATCCATCTGATAAAAAGGCCAAGAATGAACAGTAGCAATAGAGATCAAAGTACAAACAGTAGTCATCTTGGCAACAGAAGCGAAGGTCTCCTGATAATCAATACCATACTCCTGTGAGAAACCTTTGGCAACTAGACAAGCTTTGTAGCGCTCAAGAGAACCATCAGAATGAGTCTGGACTTTATAGACCCATTTGCAACCAACTAGATTATTACCAGCAGGCAAAGGAACCAACTCCCAAGTACTAGTGTTCTGTAAAGCAGACGACTCATCCTCCATAGCTTGAACCCAATGAGTATCTTGACAGACCTCCTTGTAAAACTGACGTTCTGAAAAAGAGTGAATAGCAGACAAAAAAGTACGATAGGAAGCAGAAAAATATGTATTAGACCAACCCAACCTGTTTGGAGGACGATGCTCATAAGGAGGATAGCGGTGTGCAGCAGGATCAGAGTCGTCAGAAGTAGAAGGAGCAGCAACAGGAGTAGAGACAACTGGTGGTGGGGGAGCCTTGCAACGAGAATAAACCAACAACGGAGGAGAAGAAGCAGCCAAAGGAGAATGAGCCATAGGTGACGTAGACGGAGTAGGAATGGCCTCAGGAGGAACAGTGGCGATATACTCATCTGATGGGACCGCAGAAGGAAATGGGTCAATGAGAACCAAATCCTCTTTGGAAAAGGGAGCAGTGAGAGGGGGAAGCTAAAAGTAAGACAGACGTTCAAGAAAGGCAACATAACGAGAGACGTAGAGGCGACGAGAGACAGGGTCTTAACAGTAGTTCCAAAAGACACAAGACAGACCGGGCACTGAGTTTGGTCCAATCTTTACAGGGAAGGAAGACAAAACAAGCAGACCCAAAGGCACGTAGGAGGGAATAATTGGGAGGTTGGGAATACAAAGCCTTATAAGGGGAGTGACTGGAGAGTAGGGGAGTCGGCATGCAATTAAGGAGGAAAGCAGCAGTAAGAACTGCCTCACCCTAAAATAGTACCGGAACAGAGGCAGAAAGAAGAAGAGATCGAGCTGTCTTAAGGAGATTACGGTGTCTACGCTCAGCATGACCATTTTGGGCAGGGGTATTAGTACAGGAGGTTTAGTGAATGGTGCCCAATGTAGCCACATACTCATAGAATTTAGTTTTAAAGTATTCCCCACCCAAGTCAGACCAAAGTATTTTAATTGTTGCTCCAAATTGTGTAGTGATCATAGATTGAAAGGTACGATATATCTGATAGAAGCCAGATTTATGAGCCGTAAGATAAACCCAGGTATAGCGGGTACAATCATCAACAAATGACACAGTACGCAGAGCCCCTTTAGTGAAAACAAGAGAAGGTCCCCAGACATCAGTATGGACAAAAGAAAAAGGGGAAGTAGAAATAGAAGTACTGTTATTAAAAGATAAAGCTGTCATTTTAGCAAGTTTACATCCTCGACACTCATTAATTTGACTAGGAGAAACTTTACCTAACAATCCTGATTGGGCTAAAAACCGCAAGCAGTCAACAAACAAATGACCTAAGCGAGAATGCCATAAATAAAAACTGACTCGACTGAGAATCTAATTGAAAAGATGACAGTGCAACAGGGAAGATAGACAGAGGAAGATGTAGGCTTTCCACTACATAGAGATCTCCAACTCTACGGTCGGTCCCAATCTGCTTCTTGGACACCTGATCCTACACACAACAGACAGAAGAAAAAAAGATAACATCAAAAGCAAAAGCATTAAGCTGACTGATAAAAAGCAAGCTAACAGACAGCTGAGGAACATAAAGAACAGAGGAAATAATAACAGCAAACAGGGCAGAGGGTAAAACAGACCCAATAGATAGGACAGACATACTAGACCCATTAGTAGTATTAATAATAATAAAAACGGGATGGGGGATACAGTTTTGGAGTAAGGAAAGGTAAGGAGTCATATGATAAGAGGCACCATAATCAAAAAGCCAGACAAAGGCAGGAATACCTGAAGAGGACCCAAGCAAACCTGAATGAAGAGAGGTGAGAGCAGAGGTAGAGGAAGATGACTGAGAGGTGGACCAGAGATGCTGAAGTTGGGCAATCTGGACACTCAAGGAAGTCAAGTCAGGACCAGAAGCCGGAGCAGATGCAGTATAAACAGCAGGAGGGCGAAAAGTACTCGGAACAGGACCTCGGAACTGTGGCTGAGACGGCTGAGAAGACTAAGCAGACTTACAGCCCTTTTTGGGACAGTTGTTCTTCCAATGGCCCTTCTGATGGCAAAAAGCACACTCATCAGAGGCTAGTGGCCCCTTCTTGGACTTCGCATGGCCCTGAAGCTGATAAAATGGTGGGGCTGACAACAGAGGAGGTTGAATAGGAGCCAAGAAGACAGATGGAGACAGAATCTGACTAGCCGTTTTAAGGCGGGTTTCCTCGGAGAGGAGCTCACGAACAATAGCATCCACAGAGGGGAGAGGAGACCGATGAAGGATGCCACCACGGATAGCTTCATACTGAGGGGAGAGAGCTGTTAAGAATTGCACTAAACGACCTTGCTCTCGAAACTCAACATAAGCGTCTAGTGCCTTGAGGCTAAATAGTTCCATTAGAGCCAACTGATCCCAGAGACCTATCATCTCAATGTAGAAGTCCTGAATAGGTTGATCCCGCTGACGAGCACTCTGAATGGTTGTTTCCAACTCATACCGCTTGGCAAAGTTGGACTACTAATACACACCCAATAAATAATCCCACACCTCCTTGGCGCAACTGTATTTGGAAAACATCATTCCAATACGGTCATCCACAGAATTATGAAACCAGGTCAGAATTTGGACATTATCACAGGAAGTCATATATCCTTCTTGTTTCAAATCCGATGGACGAGGAATAGAACTAGAAACATAGCCCCATTTTTTTTTACCAAGAAGGAGATTCTTCATAACACTGGCCCAATAGGCATAATTGGCACCAGTGAGTTTACATCTAACTGCTTGAATTTTGGTATTCGTCATTGTAATAAACCAAAGGGGCCAAACTGTAACTAAGTTTTAACACCAAATAGCAGTGCTTAAAGACACTGTGGGAGTCAGAAAAAAATATATATCAGCTTATTGGGTTAACTCAAACAAGGCCTACAATGGGGTCCAGATCCAGTCCAAACAAATATTACACCCCCCCATCTATATAAAGGGGGGCATCCCAAAAGAGGGGGTAGGCCTCATCTCTCTCTGCTCCACACAGCACAAAAACACTCTTCATTTTTATACATTCATTCTTTCAATCAAATGACTAACTTTACCATCGAAGTGTCCCCAATAGGCAACCCCAATTGGATGGCGTCGATCATGCTCATCATTGCAGATATACAGGAACAAAATTCATCTCTTTGTTGGATCTCTACAATCCATGTGAGAGGATATTTCATGATCTCACAATTGACACCATTTGTGGAAATCGTCTGCAAGAATTCAACGAAGGAGATAACAAACACCACACTCAAGATACTCAAATCATCCTTACCCGTTACTAGAAACAAGACCCACGGTTAATCCTGCCTTTTTCCTCTTTGTTTAAATTTATCTTTGAAGTTCAATCTTGCTGTCTATATGCATATACATATATATAGAGATATATATGTATATATTTATGCTCATAGATTTGGTCCAAACTCTTGTTTAATATCTATCTTGGCATTCTCTCTAGAAGAGTAGTCGGCACATATTAGTTGAATTTACTTTTGCATTTTCATGTTCTCTCTCTAAAAATGAGTTTCACACTTTTCTCGGTAACAGCATCTTTTCGGCATTACAAACGGGATTGCTCAGCCAAATTCATATGTAGTCTACCATTTATTTATTTATTCTTTGTTTCTCAACACTTACCTTGTTGTTGATTGTTAACATAGATGTGTACCTATGTTAAAAACAAAAGTTGGTCATCACTTTTTCTCTCTCTAGACGAAACTGACATAAATAGGGCCATGAGTCATTATAAAACAATTTTTAAGATTTTTACTTCCTAATTTGTGCTAATTTGAGGCAATCTCTCTCTCTCTCTCTCTCTCTCTCTCTCTCTCTATATATATATATATATATGTATATGTATACATAAGAATTCATTTCTCATGAATGGCTCATCTTGATGCCGACCAAAATCTCGGCAAAACTGGAGAAGTTGCATGCGTAAAGAAGTCTTGCCGACAGCTGGGTTGACACTAAAATCACAAGTATTCCAACAAAGGTTGTTCGGCAAACCAACAATGGAGCTATTCAGCAGCTCTTCCACCTTTCTCGACATCACTACACCCCAAGCTACCCATCGTTACAACATAACTCGACATCTCGGCAACCCAATCTAGCTGCGGCGAACCTTGCAGAAGGCTACTCGGCATGACCACGTATGGACCTTTGCACTACTCGACAACCATTCCGCATTAACCGGCTGTTCCAATGACCTGTCCCCATTTATTAATTCGGCACTCAAACCATGTACGACGCCCTTCTAAACAACAATGTCGAGAAGACAACACCGAACACGCACCGCCAAGCGCACATAGAACTGGCACTCACGCATCCTATCCATTTAGCAATGTCGCCATCTAGCAAGACTTATCTCTGGAAAAGGAATTATTAGCCGATTGTCACATTCGCACAATGCAGTTTGTTCTCCGACTCTCGGCGCCATAACGCTGTCATCAAGCTAATCGGCAATGATAATCAAGAACGCGTGTATATCATCATGTCGGCTACAACCGCAATGCTGAGAAAAAAATTTTAAGTCTCTTTGGGGTCATCTTAGAAACATACTCCACAACATTTGTCATCTTCTCGGAACAAAAACTACCACCTTTTCGGCAAAAATCTCATGATCTCGTTCCCAGGAGTGCATCCACCTTCCTCGGTGCTACCATCTCCACATAACACTAACATCTCGGCTTCAAATTTGTCACGGTGATTGAAGGCATCTTGTTACGATGAAATTTTTGCGGCTGTAACAATCTAATTTTGAGCATACCAATGTGAAGTACTCATTGAGACGAGTCCAACATAACAAACCGCGTCGAAATTGGAGCTAAAACAAAGCCGTACAAGCCAATTGAAATTTGCCACGAAAATCACATATTTTGCCGAAGTAGACAACCCAAGAGTTGACAAAACGTAAGAAATTATTCGGTGGATTACAGCTAAGTTACATCCTGTAATAACCGAACAATTAAGTTCAAATACATAATGTACAAAACATGGACACAAGGCATATCATGGCAAAGTGGTTCAGTGTTAATCCTTTATCACGAGAGCGCGGGTTCAATTCTTGCCAGCAACACTAATTTTCTTTTATTTTTTGCAATAGAAGAGCAATTATCCGGTGAATCGCAGAGCACCAGTCTCCACCGATCTGAGCCTTCAAAATCATTTTGGCTATAACTACGCCATCAGGAGTCCGAGTACAGCGATCCCATAGCCGTTTCCAACTATTTGGAGCATTCTGAACACATCTGTACGATCTAATTTTGAAAATTCCAAATCCAAAATTTGTATATTTTATATGCAGTGCCACATATCGTAGCTCAAACAACACTTTTGCCGCCAAACCTGTCATTTAATCAATGCCGAATTCAACAACTTTGGTGTCTTCCCACCACTATAACAACCCGCATCATCCGGCAATTTTGGCTCAAGTCTATTCTGAATTCCTTCCGAAAAACCGTTGTCATTCGAAAGCAATGGGGCAACTATACTTTGTCCTCAGCTTACTTCTCAGCAATGTTGGCCAACGTCCAATCAGAATTTCTTCTAAATAACTAACGTCGTTCGCAAGCAATGGAGCAATGGCGATCCAATGTTACATGTTCACGACAATGGAAGCAATTTTCTAACTAAATTCCATGACAGTTCAATGTGGTGATGGTACAATTTAATTGGCTTAATGCTCATCGCTAAACTCCACTCACTCGGCCCTTTCAATTCGGCAACTTAGCAGTTCAATCTCCGTTCAGTCGCGTCAAAACCTACTGCGCAAAAACCTATGCGTCATTCATACACCTGCAACTGAGTCACTATTGTTCTCGGCAACCCATTGTCTCGGTCGAACTTTATGTCGTCCATTTCCCCAACAATCTAGTCGGCCGAGTATCAACATCAATTCCGGAGTCACATTGGAGTCCAATTCAACCAATTTCGCGCCTACTATTAGGATCAACGACCTGGAACGTTTGGGCGTTACAAGATTGCTCCATAGTCACATCATATCTGATCGGTATGCAATTTCAGCAGCAGGATCGTGGGGCTAGGAAAAAATCCTCCGTCCTTCCCGATCATTTATTTCGTTACCTTGGCCATTTATTGCCAACTGGGACATCTGAGTCCATTTTCCACTTGCCACTTGGGGCATATCAACCGTTTATCATCTCGGCACCTCTGCTATGCATGCATAATTGGCCCATTTGGTACAAGCATTACAAAGACAATTACTTGAGTTACAAACTCCTGCTCCTTTTCACACAACTCCAAGCAAGCGACAGTTTTGGGGCAATAAACTCATGCTACACATTCGGCTACACACTCGGCAATTCTTTGCATATTTTTGTGGCTTTTACAGCTTTTCACTTTTTTGTGGCTGATATATCTGTATTATTTGGTACAAGCAATCATTGACACGGATTATTATTCTTGCAATGTCTACAATTGATCACCGCCTGACACCAACAAACGCCTCCATATTTTGGAGCTCTCCGTACTCGGCACATAGAAATATCTCTAGCTCGGCACAAAAGTCTATATTTTGAAGCAATTTTCGCACTCGGCAATACACTCCACCCTCACCAGGGGGTTACAATACTGCGGCCTACACCCTTGCCCGGGGGTTATAATATCGCAGCCTACACCCTCGTCCGGGAGTTATAATACCGTGGCCATCGTTACAGAGATATCTAATGTAGACTCACTTATGATATAGTTTGTTTGGAACTCACCCCTCCCTTATATACATATAGTTATACATATATTTGTACATTCATCCATACATACATGCATTCATCCAGTCATTCATTCATGTTACTCATTTTCAAATATATTATTTGTCACGAGACCTAACATCTATTTGAACAGCATAACTCGGCGATAAAAACTCTCATTCCTTCTACCGTAGACAATGAAAGTTTTGGGGCAATTGTAGTAGCCAGAAAAAAATATATATCAGCTTATTGGGGTTAACTCAAACAAGGCCTACAATGGGTCCAGCCCAAACAAATATGACACCCCTCCATCTATATAAAGGGGGGCATCCCAGAAGAGAGGGTAGGCCTCATCTCTCTTTGCTCCACACAACACACAAACACTCTTCATTTTTATACATTCATTCTTTCAATCAAATGACTAACTTTATCATCGGAGTGTCTCCGGTAGGCAACCCCGGTTGGGTGGCGTCGATCATGCTCATCGTTGCAGATATACAGGGACAGAGTTCATCTCTTCGTTGGATCTCTACAATCCATGTGAGAGGATATTTCATGGTCTCACAGACACGATCTCACACAGAGAGAGACACACACACACAACGCAACAAGACAAACCAACAAACTATAGCGGAACCAAAGAGAACCAGCAAGGGAGATAGATCGCGAATCAATCGCGATGCTGAAGCAGATTGAGAGAGGCGACCGCGTGAGAGGTGACGACGACCGCTGAAGCGACGACGAAGGCGGCTAAGAAGCGGCGGCGACAGCTGAGAGAGGCGACGGTGCTAGGGTTCATGAAGACTGATTGTGACCTTAGGTTTTCAAACACGGCTCTAATACCATGTAAGATTTCTGAATAAAGTCTGTATATTTAATTTGTTTGTTTACATTATATAACCCTAAATCTATGACTGAAAAAAGGAAATACAACAATCTTGCCTAATACATACCTAATTCCTAATAGACACAATGCCATATATACACACAATGCCATATATACACAATACAACAATCTTGCCTAATAAGTGCCCAATTCCTAATATACACACTGCCATATATATACACAATGTCATATATACACTATATTCACACAGAATGATCATTGGAGGGATTGGTTTCACTTGTAACATCATAATGGTATCAGAAAGCAGAGACACTAGGGCAAAGGTTGGCACTCCCAAGAGAAGATGAGAAAGGAGAAAGAAGAATGTGAGCACGAGAGAGAGGTTCCATTGCCAGGCACAATTAATATAATGAGAATTTTGGTGTTTACCTGGGGCATAATGATGGTGGCTAATGTAGGCAAATGGATTGCATCTTCTGCAGAGAAATTCACAAAAGACCTTGGCTTTCACTACAACCTCCTGAGTCAATAAAATGAACACATCAACTATAGGAAACATATCAATCAAACTGAAACAAGAATAAATGAATTTTGCAAAGAAAATCAAGGACACGAATGTAACTAAAAGATAGATGGTAGCTTCTGAAATTGCACCTGAATGTGCAAATCAAGTTAAGGAACCATCCTAAATTTGCTAAGTCAAGCAAACGAAAATTGTCAACGTGCCAACCACATATAACATCTGAGATAAATTTATTGAGGCACTGACCTGGATAGAAACCCTGAACGTTGTTTCCATATAGAAGCTCCAAAAACTAATTTTAAAAGAAGTTTGCATATCTATGAAAGTCCTCTTTACTACTATTGTTTCTCAAAGTATCTCTCTCCCCCTTATTGAATCTAACATGGCTACCTCAAATTTTGATCAACATGAAATCCAAATGGGCTCTAACATGTGTCTGATTATTTTTATTAATTTAGATATCACCCTTTATTTTTAGATGTTTCAAATGTTACACTATAACCACTTCCCTTATTTAGTGTCTTTCTTTAGCATCATGTAGAACACACGTGCACAACAATTTTCCTGGACCAAACCAAAAATGAAAACCCCAAAATGTTGTTGCAGCCAGTGAAGCCAGCGCAACAAAGATTTTATTTTATTTTATTTTATTTTTTATCAGCAAAAGAAAAAAACTTTATTGATGAAGCACAAGCATACAAATACTACGACCAACATCAATAAAGGGAGGCAAAGTGCAAAGAGTATCAAAGCAAAGCATAACCATCCCAACTATGTTGGCACCAAAATGCAAGCCCAATCATTTTCTAGCACTATACCAAGTTGGTGAGAAGCCAACCCACAAAAAACAAAGGCCAAAGGAAAAAAAAAGCACGAAAGTGAGACTCAGCCAAACCCAACAACAATGACAAAACAAAACAGGCCCTATCCTAATAAGCTTCCCTTCCTATGCAAGGACAGCCATACTTCATCCCAACCTCAGCAGCAAACCAAGGAAACATTACTTAGGACACCTACTAATCATGAAAAAACACACCATTAGCATTATAATACTGAAATTGAAGAAGGTGACACTAGGCAGAATATAATTTCCCAACCAATAATACAACAAACTACTAATGGGACAACACTCAGAAAGAACTTACTGTGAGGTGTACATTAGAAATAACTAAAATAGAACACCCACATGATGATGATAGTATCAAGATGCAAGACAGACAAAAATATGCTTCCTCAACAAAAAACTAGATAGCCATCAGTTAAAATAGCAGCTGCATTATCAGCTTACCTATCAGGAAAAAAGATGGATAATTACAGCTCCAAAACAATGACAACAGAAATTAGTTTTTGATCAGCAAAGCGTAAATATCTTTTTCCTGGCACTGTCAGATGAATATACTTAAACTAGTATGGCGGTTAGACTTTGCTGAGGGGAAGTGGAGATATTTCATTCTCTGTTTCAGGTCTCTACTTGTAAAGGGGGAGGGAAGACAACAGGAATTGATATGTGACTCAAAAATGCTCTAAAAATGTTGCAGCTCTCTAAGTCAATATTAAATTGAGGAACCACTGATATCAGCTAGGAGAAAAGGTGCAAAAATGAGGAAGGCAGCTGTGTTGGGTAAGACTTCATGGGATAATGGTGAACATGAAGCATGTTTTGTTTTTGAAACTGCCCTGCAAGTAAAGATCCAGACTAGCAAATTTTTCACTTGCACCAAAATTTGCTCTCAACATCAGATGTTTTCTGCCATATGAAGTGGATAAAGTAAAATATGTTCATGTTAGTAACACTGGAGGACTCTAAGAGAGGTTCACACTCAAATCAGAAGATCAGCTTGCAAAAGGATCCTAGACAAAAGAAGAATAAGTGTACAGAAAAAGACTGGAACTAGCAAAGAGGGCTCAAAATCTACAAAAGAGGAAGGGTGCAGAGTTGAGGAAATCAAATAATTCCTTTGGAGGAAGTACTATTCGAACATATTAGCAGTTGAAGGAAACATGATTTCTAGAAAGACGCATATTAGTCGTGGTGATTGAAACTATTGCATGCATTATTTTCTGATGTTTGGTAGCATAACAAGTATGGAAAAAGAGTGAGCAACTTAGGCACTCCGCATTCTTGAATTGATGGCTGCAAGTGGAAGGGTATAAGGAAAAATGATTCTAGCCAGTGCTAATTTAGCTGTCATTGATGGAATTGCTGCATCAACAAGCTAATTCTTCTAGTGAGCTAGCAATGTCTAGTGCTTTAAATTAGAGGAGTGGAATGGAATCACAGAGAACCACAAATACAGCTTCCACCAAACATTTCAAATATCTCAATTCCTTTTGACAAACCTTGTGACACAAGGAAAGTGGCTAGAAGAAAGCAGAGCTTCATCCAACTCCTAAGCACATTATTTCAAATTCAATACAGATGCTGATGCTTATGCTGATCAGCATCATAAATGTTGCAAGTGTTGGTGATGACTAATAGGGACTTTAAGGGAAATGTGGTGGTAAAGCTGCAAGAAACCAAATAACTTTTTAGACCATCCCCTGGTGGAGGCAAGGCAATACTAACAGGCTGTTTGTTGCAGTCATGGCTCGCCCATGCAGCCTCTGCCGAGTGGCACTCCAAGTCTTGGTAACATCACGCTACATGCTTTAAATTGTGGTACAATAGGGGTAGACTTATATAGGTTTACGCTACAAGAATTTAAAGTACTTCTAGTCTAGTGTAATTTTATTTTAACAACTAGACATCCAGTAAAATGTAGGTTTTTTTCCCCCTAATTAATCATGTAGCAACATTATGATCCATTTTTGACGTTTTGTCATATCAAAACCTCACTCATCTTAGATTTTAGTTCATTAAATTTGATAAAAGAAAATATATTGGGAAAAAAAAAAAAAAACTTTTGGGATCGCCATGGATTGCTAAATTTATCATTTTGGACTGAAAGTGTAGCATGTAATCAGAATGTGCGTTCCAAAACGTAAATTGTTAAGGTATCAGTGTTTTTATGGCAACACTGGAACGGCGACTAGGGACTCAAGTAAGGATTATTGGTGGATATACGACTCGGAGGCTGGACCTACAAAGGGTAGAAAGCCAAAGTAGAAGAAAAACAAAAGTAATCAAAGCATAGAATCGAAGATCAAAGCCCTAAAGAGATCACATGCAAAAGAGAAAAGAAAGTGTGATGAGCGAAAATCTTATGCATTTATCTCCAATTCTCCATCCTTTTTAACTTAATTCCTTCTTTATAATATGAAAATAGCTTGATTAACATGGATTAACATTGTGTAATTAATAGAATTGATGGTTAATTTATGGGTCCATTATAGAATTCCTCTATGTGCTTCATAGCCCAGTATTCTTTCAGCCCAAAACCCTAACTTGTTGACTCCTAATCAACCCAGCCCCCAAAACCCTAACTTGTTGACTCCTAATCAACCCCAGCACCCATTTCCCTAGAATTTGGGCTTTAATTCCACAATAAAACCCCTAAAAATAGCCATCGTTCAGAGAATTCTAGCAACATGCGCTAAAAATCTAGCAACCTCTCCCTTTGAAAATCAAGCCAATTCTCACCCGTTTTATGTCTATATATAGATAGATAGATAGATAGATAGATTATATAATTAAATGTAAGTATTCTTTCACAAATAGAAACTCAATTTTACTGCTGTTTACAATCGAAGAGAAAGAGACCCTCATCACTTGATCGAAGATAGGACAAAGAAAAAACATAAAGAACATACCTTCAGACTCTGACTTAAATTATGAAAAATTAGGGCTTTAGGTTTTTACCTTCCATGCACGCTTGAAGAAATCAGCCAACATTTCCATCGCAAGAAGGGAAACAACAGTAAAAGAAAAAAATTAGAAAGTACAAGACTCTTGAAGAAAAATTGCAACTTTTACAAATCTAAGCAAAAGATGGGAAGGCGGAAGGGTAGCCCAGGTCAGAACTGAAAAGGAAAACATATAAAGAAGTAGAAAAAGAAAAGCTAGTCCGAAAAAAAAGCCTCCCACAGAAAGTAACAGCCGTTATCCTCTGTATCGATATTACGAGAAACTGACTAGCTATTAATTTGAATTGGATTCTGATAATCTCTGTCTTTATTTCAATATGAATTGAACCATTCCCACATACACAAGTGTATGGCCTAAACAAAGGCCCCATCTTCCTTATCATCTCTAAAGCACGGCAAAATTTCCCGACCCAATTGTATTTGATCAAATCCAATTCTAATAAAATAGGTTTGGAAGAGCATTGATAAAGTAAGATAGTATAGGGTAGATAGGTCAAAATTGTCAGGGGTGGGGTAAAGTATGAAATTGTATCACTAAAGTAGTTGACTTTAAAATCGAGAATTCACGCGTAAAACCCCAAAATTCCTGATCTATTGCCATCCCTTAATATTCACTACTCTGGCCAACATTAAAGTATATAAAACAATGTCAAAAAAGTAATCTCAGTTCCTTTCTTCGATGATAGATTCTTGAATGATCATGTTGGCAAGCTAAGCTCAAGAGCTCAGTAACAATTTGGTTCTTTTGCAATGCCTGAAAAAATAATTCTAGTTTTCATTACATCAATGCAAAATTAATTCTTAAGTGAGACAATAACATTGAGATGTAGTGCTTTATCTTGACATACTATAACAAGCTACTACTATATTGATGAGTATGCTAAATTTATCAAGAATGGAAAAATTAATTCACATTAAACTATATTTAACTAAGCAAACATTTCAGAATTATCTTTAATACTAGCTGTGGCTTCTGTATCTCCAACAATCAATTAATGACAAAAACCCTAAAGCGGTTTGTGCGTATACCATGCTAGCTGAATGCACTCTAACCTAACTTTATTTTTCATATGAAGATAATATATCATGAAAAGGATCACATGGAACATGACATAATTACTTTACCTCCACAAAGAGCTGTCGCTTAGAGCAAAGTGGCACCTTCCTAACAGCTTAAGTTTTGGGACTGGTGGTCTGGTCTAGAACTGGTCTCACCCCGTGTCATCTTCCTCTTAGTTGATGCCATTTAAGTCATTTCAGCCCTTTTCAGTAACCTGGACAGATTTTTGACATAATCACTATCACAGCTGAAACTTACAACCGAAAATGGTAATTTATGGATTTTCTTTATCTAGGCAGCTATCTTTTCAAATTTTTTACCTGACCACGACACTTCCATAGAAGTTGTCATCGGCACTCTCTGGCATGTGAGAAGTAATATAAATAGTAATCACAATAAGCACAATACTGCAATCTTCAAAGCATGGAAAATCCCAACACGACATACTTCTTCTCTCAACTACCACTCTCTCAATCACTAGAATTGCCTCTCCTCAGACCCAATCCACCTCAAAACTCCTACACCAGATAACATGTTCTAGCACTACCCTACAAAGACTACTAACTCATCTACATAATTCAATTCAAAACAACTGATTGGTTATGGTAATCGAAAGAAACTATAAGAATAAAAAGTTGGTTATAAAATGCTATGAGGCTACTATAAAGAGAAATTGCAAATTATGAATTACTCAAAAGTACCATTCCATTTCAAAATTTAAAAGTTGGTTATAAAATGCTTTCCTTCAATAGGAAACTTTGTGATGCACCCGTGTATCCAAAGAAAACCACCACGAATGACATTGGAAACTGCAGAATGAAATCCAAAAGAACCCCCTCCAGGGGATTATGATTATATATCCTCATAGAATTTGATAGTAACAAAATTATAAATAAATAATCTTGAACTATTACACGTATGTGAAGGCACCATCCAAATAAATCTCTCAACAAATTTTAAATACACAACAAACACGACAGCTTATAGAGAAACAGAGTCACATACAAACAAGAACAGAATTTCAAGACTAAAAAATTTCACACATACCCAAATAAGAATGGACAATTTCATTCAAAAGCAGTAATCAATTAAAAAATTAAAAATAAAATAAAATTTAATCTATGAGACTCAATTGGGTGATTAAACAAAGATGGTTTCAAAATTCAACAAAACCAAGCAACAATATTACTGTTCAGAACAAGACCCTAAACTCGATTGTGATCAAATTGATATGAGAAATTGACAAAAAGTCGAATGGAAGAGTTTTGGGTTACCTGCGGTGGCGGTGGCGGTGGTGGTGGCGGCGCCGGAAGCTCGTATTCGCCGGAAAAGTCATCTCGGAGGATCCGATAATCTTGTCCGAAATATCAACGACTATAATTTCATTCTGCTTTACCTACCTAAGCCTGTTGTAAGAACAAAGCCCATGGGCTCTCCTATTGGACTTTATTCAGGCCCAGGCCTATTGGTTTTGGATTAAAAGTCTAATCCAAACCCCAACTCATATGTCTATCCTAAGGCCCATACATTTTCACAAAATTAAAAATATATATAATTTAATAACATAATTTTACATTTTAATAAATAAAGTTATTTTTTTATTTTTTATGATTTAACATACAATTTTAATGGTTGTGATGCACTAATTTTGTATTATTTTGTAAATGATTTTTGAATTTAACAAAAAGAGCTTTAATTAAAAGCCCAATTACCCCAATATGGGTCAAGCCTGTCCCAAAGCACACAAACCCATGTTTTTCAGTCCATGGGTAGGTCTTCAACTTTAAAAATGTAGAATAGGCCTGAGCCCAATAGGTGGCCTGGCCCAAGCCCAACCAATTGACTAATCAAAACCTATGGGTCTGGCCCATCATTGACCCATAAAATTTTCTTTGGCAAAATTACAAGTGGAGTTTATATTTTGGTTCAAGTCACAGTTTTCTTTTTGCACCAAAACATAAGATTACTTTCACGCTTATATTTTTGCAGTTATTTTCTCTTTTTATGCTTATTTTCAAAAATAAAATAAAAAAATAAAAATAAAGTAATGCTATGTTGCTTTTTTCTTATATATCATATATGAAAAAATAAAAATATATAAAGAGAAAAAGAAAAAGGAGAGAAAGTGTCCTCAAATGTGTGCCAAAGACAAATAGCTTCTGAAAAAGGCCATGGGCTTTTTGAGTTGGATGGGATGTGAAGCCAATTCATTAAGACCAATAGTCAATAAAGAAAGACTTATCAATAATACTTTCATACCTAACATCCTTAGTCCCCCAACATTATCAATTAGGATAATATAAACATGCTTATTTGTTTAATATAATTTCAACATAACCGCACTTTCTTGTGCAGTTTGAATGGGGGACCAAATGTAATTAGAAGCATAATCAAATTGCCCTCTGAAACCTAGCAAGTAGACTCGTGTTCTAAACCATTAAATATTTTGTTAATCGAAATGATAAACAAGTCTATAAAGTATGATTAGATTGTTCGCTTTGTCTCTTAAGAAGTTAAAGAATGATCAAATCACATGCTAAAGCTTTGAGAATTTTTGTTTAGGTTAAAAGGCCTTTAAACATCTCACCAATGTTTAATAAAATCAATTTTGATTTATGGAGACTGTATCACGTGCAATAGTAGAAAGACGTATAATAAACTAAAACTGTGTTAAGTGTACAAGTGTCGGTCAGCCATGTTTTGTTAGGTAAGTTGGTAGCTCTTTAATCTAAGAAAGATTAAAAATGATAGTTCAACATATTCATAGTTAGGTATGTTATGTGTTTTGTCAAATTTATATAGTTATTAATATTTTTACGTGTATTTAGATTAAGTTAGACCTTGAAATTTACTATGAACACAATGTGTTGGTGATAATTACAAATAAAACACTAGAAAATACAAATAATAAAAATTACAATAATTATTGAAAGGGCTAAGGCGCGAGAAATTCGCTCTCTTTAAGGAGATTCAAACCCTCTGCGGTTAGGCAAAGCCTCACACCGGTGCAACAGAAAAAACCTTGACTTGTCCCCCCAGGATACAATAGCCCGACTAAGTCGTATGGTTCACCAATACTGCACAATTAGTTGAACCCAAAACTTTATCACACACACCCTTTCTATTTGCCTGATAATCTCACTCAAGACATAACAACACAACCAAAACTTCTTCACCCTTGCACCAAGATAGGACATTAGCTCAAATATATATGAGATAAGGCTTGGAGGTGCCTTGGTGGATATGAAACGAATGAGGACTTGGATGGATAAGCTACAGGAGACTTGACCAAGACCTTGAAAGCTTACCTTGGAAGTCTTGCAATGGATAAGTCTTGGGAAGACTAGGAGAAGACTTGGAGGGACTTGGAGGCGACTTACCTTGGAGGACTTGAAAGGATAAGCAAGGGGAGACTAGAGAAGACTTAGACTTGAAAGTCTTGGCGAAGACTTGATAATGACTATATGGATAAGTTTTGGTGGACAAAGACTAAGACTTGGAAACTTAGAGGGAAAGAAAAGAAAAACCAACAATAACACATTATAATATTAAAATACCTGCTAACATTCCCCCACCTATTTTAATATTATAGGTAACAAAACTGAGATTATTAGGCAAATAAGGATATTATGCATCATGGTAAGTGTGCTCTGCATTGAACATCCATTAGTGAAACAATAATATCTACTCCAGAGCCAATAGTATGCTCAGCATTGAACTATGACTACTTAAGGGAAATAAATAATTATTGCACACATATAATATTCCAGGTGTTCACAAAAGTTTTAAAAGCTAGCACATTACGGCCTTGTGCGATCCCAGGATTCATGAGTGTATTTGAGAATTAGCCCAAATCTCATAGGTAGCAGCTCCACTACCACACTCACATAGGTGAATTCTGTCAAGGGTGCTCCTGTAACTATGACACCCCACTCAATAAGAGCTACAGAAATTCATTAAGAGTTATTTTAATAACTCAACCTCTACAACGTTACAGGATAAATACACTTACATCATAGGGATAGGTAAAAAATAATTTAGTGCATTTCTCACGGCCATCATATGATCGTTTTTCTCATTGAACCCAGTTACAGGATCTCTGGTCCCTGGGTTGAGTATCATCATACATGGCTCCTGCTATATTCAATGGGCTTCAACCTCATCCCCCTCGATGTATTCCAGACTCTATCTCTTGCTAAGACCTTAGTTAATGGATCTGCAAGATTATCACCAGATTTAATATAATCCACATTTATGATGCCATTATTCATATAAGATCTCACAGTACTGTGTTTTCTTCTAATAGGTCTGGATTTACCGTTATAATAACGGTTATTAACTCGACCAATTGCTGCGATGTTATCACAATGAATTAATATAGGTGGAATCGGTTTTTCCCAACAAGAGATTTCATTTAACAAATCTCTCAACCAATTTGCTTCTTCACTAGCTGTAACTAAAGCAATAAGCTCAGCCTCCATTGTTGAATTAGCAATAATGGTTTATTTTTTCGATTTCCAACTTATAGCACCACCTCCCAATGTAAATAAGTAACCAGTGGTTGATACTGAATCACCTGACAAGGTATTCCAATCGGCATCACTGTAACCTTCAAGTACTGCAGGATACTTATTATAAAACAAGCTATATTTTATGGTACCAGATAAATATTTCATAATACGCTCTATGGCTAGCCAGTGATCACTGCCAGGCTTGCTAATAAACCTGCTAAGTACTCCAACTGCATAGGCAATGTCAGGTCTAGTACAGTCAGTCGCATAACGCAAGCTACCAATCATACTAGCATATTTCTTTTGATTAATTACATCCTCATCATTTTCAACAGGAAATAAACGCACATGAGGATCAAAAGGAGTAAGAACATGCTTACATATATAAAAATTATATTTTCTCAAAATTTTCTCAACATAATGCGACTGATCAAGAAATATACCATCACAGGTTTTGGTAATTTTTATTCCCAAAATATAATTAGCCTCACCAAGATCTTTCATATCAAAATGGTTACTAAGCATATTTTTAGTTTCCACGATGATATGCAAATTAGAGCCAAATATATGTAAATCATCCACATAGAGGCTAATAATGACATGTGAATTTTCTTCAGATTTATAGTAAATGCATTTATCACATTCATTCGTTTTATAGCCATTCTCAATCATGCAGGAATCAAATTTCTCATGCCACTGATTAGGGGTCTGTTTTAAGCCATAGAGGGATTTAACTAGCTTGCACACTTTGCTTTCTTGACCGAGTTCCACAAAACCCTCAGGTTGATCCATATAGATTTCTTCACCCAGGTCTCCATTTAAAAAAGCTGTTTTAACATCCATTTGATGAATTTTTAGATCATGAATTGCAGCCACTGCAATTAATAATCTAATGGATGTAACTCTAGTAACCGGAGAAAATGTATCAAAAAAGTCAAGATCTGCTTGTTGTTTAAAACCTTTTGCAACAAGCCTTGCTTTATATTTATCAATAGTTCCATCCGGTTTAAGTTTTTTTCGCAAAACCCATTTACAGCCAATAGTTTTACAACCTGGTGGTAAATCTACTAATACCCAAGTTTTATTGGATAATAATGATTCTATCTCATCATTTACAGCCTCGTTCCAAAAAACAGAGTCAGGAGATGCCAAAGCTTCTTGTAAAGTTAATGGAGTTTCCTCCACATTAAAAACATGATAATCAGGGCCAAAATCTTTTTCTAATCTGGCTCTTTTACTCCTTCTAGGTTCAAAAACTATAAGATCTTGGTTTTGTAAAAGAGGAGTAGAGGAACCAGTTTCAGATAAAATATTTTCTTAATAATTTTGACCTCCACCATTTTTAGATTTAAAATGAAATTTTTCTTCATGAAAAATTGCATCACCTGATTCAAAAATTATTTTGTTTTCAATATCAAAAAATCTATAGGCTGTACTATTTGTTGCATATCCAAGAAAAGCACAAGTGGCAGCTTTCACACCTAATTTAGGTCTTTTAGGGTCCACAAGTCTAACAAAAGCTAGACAACCCCAAACCCTCAAATATCTGAAATTTGGCTTATGCCCTTTCCACAACTCAAAAGGTGTAACTTTTGTTTTTTTATGTGACACTCTATTCATGACATAACATGCAGTTAAAATTACTTCTCCCCACAAATTTGAGGGAGCACCTGCTTCAATTAGCATAGCATTTGTTAAATCAGTTAAAGTTCTATTTTTCCTTTCTGCTACACCATTAGAAGCAGGTGAATATGGTGGAGTAGTTTCATGGATTATTCCCAAAGACTGAGCAAACGAGTTGAATCCAAAAGATTCATACTCCCGGCCTCTATCACTTCTATATCTTTTAATCTTTTTACCGAATTGATTTTCAACTTCAAGAAGGAATTCTTTAAATTTTTCAAAAGCATCACTTTTATTTTTCAACAAGTATACATAAGTGTATTTTGAAAAATCATCAATAAAAGTGATAAAATATCTATTTTCACCACGTGTTAAAATTCCTTCAAATTCACATAAATCAGTGTGAATTAATTCTAACAATTCAGTATTTCTCACCACACTTTTATGAGGCCTTTTAGTTATTTTTGCTTGACTGCAAACTTCACATTTCTCAAACTTATTTGTTAGTCTGGGAATTAATCATAAACTACTCATGACTCTCACATATCGGCTATTAATATGACATAGACGAGCATGCCAAAAATTCATAGAAAACAGCATGTAAACAGAAACATGTGCTTTCTTATTCTCAACATTTAATTTAAACATTCCATCACAGGCATACCCTTTTCCAACAAATATGCATTTTTTAGTGATTATATATTGGTTAGATTCAATAGTCTGTTTGAAACCAGCTTTGTTGAGCAAATAACTTGACATCAAATTTTTCCTCATGGACGGTGTGTACAACACATCTTTTAAAACAAGCACACGTCCAGAGGTAAAATTCAGCTCAACATTCCCACACCCGAGCACCTTGGTTAAACTTGAGTCAGCAAACATAACAGTTCTCTCCTCATTAAAAAGAGTGAAATTTTTGAACCACTCTTTATCATAGCAGACATGCCTATTGGCACCAGAGTCTGCCCACCACCCTTCCACAGATTGAACAATAAAAATATCTATGACCATAGCCACAAATGATTCCTCGGTAACATTAGCCTGTAGTCGAGACTGTTGTTTTCGAAATTTGCAAGTTCGAGCAATATGCCCACTTTTGCCACACACAAAACATGTCACGTTTGTCAAATCTTGTGAAGGGGGTTCTTGGTTCCATTTCTTTTGCCTCGGGTAATTTTTATTTTGTGGCCTTCCAGTATTTTTCCAAATTTTCTTAACTGGCTTCAAGTGACTATTTTTATGAAATCGACCTTTAGGTAAAGTATTTCCAGAAGTTAAATTTACCTTTGTAATGGAATGCTCTTGTGTCATAAGCGCATCTTGTCCTCGTGCTTCCTCCTCCACCCGAATCCGTGTGATTAGAGTCTCCAAGGACGTCTCTTTTTGCTTGTGACGCATTGACTTCTGAAACTCCCTCCAAGATGATGGAAGTTTGTCAACAATACCTGCTACAACAAGATTGTCTCCAATTTTGATACCTTCAGATCTAACTTCAGCTACTAACATCTGAAAATCTTGAACTTGCTCCACCACTGATTTTCCATCTATCATCTGATAGCGGAAAAAACGGCTTGCAGCATATTTTTTAGCGCCTGCCTCTTCAGTGTCATATTTGTTCTGCAAGGCTTTCCAAATTTTCTTGGCAGTGGTGTAAGTAGTATCATAATAATCATAAAATTGATCTGAAAGACAATTCAAAAGATAGTATCGACATTTATACTCATCTGTGTTGTATTTTTTGATTTTTTTCAAGATGAACAGCATACTCCTCGTCGGTCATCTCTTCAGTGGGGACTTTGTTCGAATTTTTCTCAGTTAGGATATACGCCACCTTGAGGAGACTGAGGTAGAAAAGCACCTTGCCTTTCCATCTCTTGAAATGAGCTCCCTTGAACCGGAAGGGCTTGTTGAGATCGCCGGTATTCTCGTTGGGTTTCTCCAGTACTGGTTCCGTGGCTTTTTGCTATTTGAATCTCCTTAAAATTGTTGCTGATAATTACAAATAAAACACTAGAAAATACAAATAATAGAAATTACAATAATTATTGAAAGGGCTGAGGCGCGGGAAATTCGCTCTCTTTAAGGAGATTCAAGCCCTCTGCAGTTAGGCAAAGCCTCACACCGGTGCAGCAGAAAAACCTTAACTTGTCACCCCCAGGATACAACAGCCCGACTAAGTCGTATGGTTCACCAATACTGCACAATTAGTTGAACCCAAAGCTTTATCACACACACCCTTTTTATTTGCCTGATAATCTCACTCAAGACATAACAACACAACCAAAACTTCTTCACCCTTGCACCAAGATAGGACATTAGCTCAAATATATATGAGATAAGGCTTGGAGGTGCCTTGGTGGATATGAAACGAATGAGGACTTGGATGGATAAGCTACAGGAGACTTGACCAAGACCTTGAAAGCTTACCTTGGAAGTCTTGCAATGGATAAGTCTTGGGAAGACTAGAAGAAGAATTGGAGGCGACTTACCTTGGAGGACTTGAAAGGATAAGCAAGGGGAGACTAGAGAAGACTTAGACTTGAAAGTCTTGGCGAAGACTTGATGATGACTATATGGATAAGTTTTGGTGGACAAAGACTAAGACTTGGAAACTTAGAGGGAAAGAAAAGAAAAACCAACAATAACACATTATAATATTAAAATACCTGCTAACACAATGTATATTATTTTTGTTAATATTTATGTAGAAATACTATTCACTGCAAAAATTCAAGTCGTACATTAATTTGTGTTTAGCATTGACTAGTGAGTGGGACTTACCATGCGCAAGCCAACCAACGCTGAGAAATCAGCCTGAGTTTTTTCGATAAAAATCATTTTCCAAACCTACGTGCTATACTATTAGGTCATGTTTGTTTGGGCGGATTAGATTAGGTTGGATTAGCATTTCTATGACTAATAGTTCTAGGAGTACGAATCCTTTTGATTGTATATCCTATCTTATGTTTGGATTGAGTTATGATTATAAGGAGGGACTAATAATCCAGTTTTAACTTAGTCCTCTAATTTATATCTCACCCCCCTCTGTAGGATTGAATAGTCCATCATATATGAGATACCATATCTGGATGAATTATTAGTCCGTACTTCATTTGTTTAACCAAATATCGGATTAATAATTTTATTAGACTATTAGTCCAATCCCAAACTCATGTCTACCCAAACAAACATGATCTTAGAGTGTTACCAACTTTTTAGTTAATGTTTTATCAAATACCTATTAAAAACTTTGTTGCCTACTCATTATTCTATCTCCACTGCCAAACCTATACTTTTTTGATAACTCAAGTGTCTGTGTCAGCTTGCACGCACCTTGACTAATTCTTAAGAGACCAATTCCACCGTCCACTAGCGAGGGCCCATTTAAAGCTAGAGCAAAACTCTATATGAACTGGCCCAACACAATGATTGATAACACCTAAGGGGGTATTTGCTTTGGAAGGATTGGTCATGGGATTGAACTATTAGTCCGGATGGCCTAATAGTCCGTTGTTTGTTTCAAAAGTTTTGCTCCGGACTATTAGTCCCATATTTGTGGAACTATGGTATCCCATGGGGGGGAGGGATAGAAACCATAGGATAACTCATCCCATGGGATTAGCTAATAAAATTACATTTTTGTCCTCTGGTATTTAATTATATATTATATTAAGTAAAATTCAATAAAATTTAAATGTCTCAATTTAAAAATAAAATAATTTTATTTAATTTTTATTTTTTTTATTTATTTAATTTTTTAAAATAATTTTTTATAGATATTTTATTGATGTTTTATTTTAAAATTTTGTTTATATTTTATTTAATTTCATTATTTAAATTTTAATAGATGTTTTATTTTATTTCATTATTTAATTATTATTATTTAAAATAAATTTATTTAAAATTTTAATTAAAAAATAACATATATTTTTATTGATATTTAATTTATTTAATTTTTTAAAAATAAATTTATTTAATTGTACAAAAAATAAAATAAAATAAAATAAATTTTTATTTAATCCAGCTAAAAATAATTAAAATATTAAAGCTATATATTGCTATTACTTAGTAAATAATTGAAAAGGATAAAATAGTCATTTGAGCATTTATCCTTCTCCATAATAACCCAAACAAATATTAGATTCACTAAAAATAGTCCAATCCAGATATCTAATCCCATGACTAAACAAACATAGGATACAAATCCAATTCAACCAAATAGTCCGGGAACAATATATCTCAGGACTAATAATCCGATAGATTACAATCCTCCATTATCCAGTCCATCCAAACAAACACACCCTAAGAGATTTTGAACCTGAGACCTAGAAAAGAACAAACTCCTAAGTCCCAAGCCTACATCAGTAGGCCAAACCTATACTTAACTATGATTTGGTTGCTTTCATTTTCACTTCCTACATATATGAATGCATAGTTTTGATTTCAATTTTTTGAATTTCATTGTTTTTTAATTGAATTTATTTTTATTTTTTTGTTTTTAGTAACCTAAATGTACCTAAATATTTGTAAAAAAATCGATAAATACACAATAATACAAAAATATATTTTTCTTTTTCTTTTTTTGTATTTTTATATTTACTGATTTTTTTTAAAAAAATCATAAATATTATAGTTTTAATTGTATTTATATTAAATGTATCTAAAAAGTAAAAAAAATTACTTAAAATATTACAAAAATTCACTAAAAATAAAAAATATATATATGAAAACTAAAAAATATATTTTAAAAAAATAAAATTCAAAAAATTGAAACCAAACCTATTTCAAAAATAAAAGGGGTCACAATCTCAATAATTTATATTAGTTCACCAAATTTAAGGGGTGATTTAAGAAAAATAGGAAAACAAACTTTCTTATTCTAAAGCAATACGAAACAAACATAACTCGTTTTGGTTCTGATTCCTCAGCATGTAGGAGTGATAAACGAAGCAAATAGGTCGAGTTCGGTTCATGTTTAGCTTGTTAAAAGCTTCTTTGAGTTTGGTTTGTTAAATAAATAAGTCAAATTTGAACATATTTTAAAATTCGTTAAGTTTTTTTAATTAAACTTCAATAATCAATTACTCATTCAGCTCGGTTCAATGAATCTAAAATTACTCGAGTTCGGCTCAATAAAAATTAGTTTGAGATCGGATCAAAAATTTAACAAATTAAATTTAAACAAATTTCAAAACTCGTTAAAATTAATAAATCAAACTTAAACAATCAACTATTTAACTCGTTTAATTCGTTTATTACTAAAGCCCCATTTGTTTTCAGAGGTAGAATAGAAGGGATTAATAACGAGGGGATTATTAGTAAGTGGATTAATAGTGAGGGAATTGATAGTGAGGGGATTAAGTAAAATTGTGTTTGTTTTGATGATAGTTGTTAGTGTAGGAATTGTTAAATTATTTTTATATAAAATAATAAAACGAATAAAAAAATATAAAAAAATTAAACATTAATGTTTAAAAAAAATTCCCAATATCTAAAAAATATAAAAAATTCTAATCATTTCACTATTTTTCTAATACCACCTCCACCTCCTCCATCTCAATCCCCCTTCCAACCTCCATCTATAACCCCTCCTCCATACCAATCCCCCTTCCAACCTCCATCTATAACCCCTCTTCCATCCTAATCCCTTCCCCAACTCTACAAATAAACACAACACTAAATAACTCCATCTCCATCTCAATCCCCTCTCATCCATTACACCCCAAAACAAACGGGGCCTGATAATAATCACATTGGGTGGTAACTAACACTAATTAAGGCCATAATTGAAGGTCATTTTTGTTATAACTAAAATCACCACAATGAGTCATATAAAATACCACTTTGAAACATAATAAAAAAATTAGAATGAAATGTAACTAATTTTGATTTTAAAATTTGTTAGCCCTATCACTATAATGGCCTATAATCAAACACCACAATAATTTATAATTAACATTCATTTAAATTATAAATTATGTGATATATATTATGTATTGTAACATGTTAATAAGAATGGCAACAGGCCGGGCCGGGCCGGGCCAGGCCGGGGACAGGGATCACAGTCCCCGTCCCAGATCCCTGATGGTATAAATTTCCCCATCCCTAACCTCGATCCTTGACGGGGAACCTATCACAGTCCTCGTCCCCGTCCCCATCCCCGTCCCCTATCGAGGATCGGGTTTCCCCAATCCTGAAAATTCCCTGGACCAAAAACAAAAACAAAAAAACAAAAAAACAAAAAAAAAAACCAAACTGCAGCAGCAAGTTAGCAACAACATTATCAACTAACATCAACAACAACATTATCAACATCATCATCAAACAACACCATCAACATCACAAAGAGATATAGATCTGAGAGAGATATCTGAAAACAACATTATCAACCAACATCAACAACAACATTGTCAACATCATCATCAAACAACATCATCAACATCACAAAGAGATATAGATCTGAGAGAGATATCTGAGCAGAGAGAGAGATAGAGAGAGAGATCGCGAGTGAGATCCAAGCCGCATGAGGCATAACAAGATCTAGCGGCATGACGGGCATGAGGAGCGAATCCAAGCCACATGGGGCAAATCGGAGACTTGGTGGCCCTGCTAAGTTTGGCGTTGACGGTCGAGATCTAAGTTTGCAGATCTGAGTTCAACGGTGATAGGAGGAGGGAGAGGTGGACAACGGAGGAAAAGGGAGAGAAGGACAGCGGAGAGAGAAAAGGAGATCGACTATGAGGGAGAGGAGGACAACGGTGGAGTAAGGCTTTTAGAGAGAGAGAGAGAGAGAGAGAAAGAGAAAAACAAATAAAGAGATGAGGGGCTGTGTGAGTTGTGTCTCTATTTTTTGGGTTTGGTTTATGTATATATATATAGAGGGGTATGATAGTAATTTCACTTCAGGAAGAAACGGGGACGGGGACGGGCTGGGTCTGGGCTGTGAAAGCTATCCCTATCCCCAACCCAAAATTGATCGGGGATTCAATTTCAAATACCATCCCCGTCCCCGGGGGGTATTATTCCGAAAAAAACCATTCTAATGGGGGTCAGGGGGTCGGGTCCTTGTCGGCCCAGGTTCAAATTGCCATCCCTTCATACTAACCTAATTCAATACTTCAAACAAATTGATAAGGTGAAGACTTAGGTGGTTGGGCCAACTCTTTACAACTTATAATTTGATAACAAATTGTTGAGGTTTTACAGATGGATGCAGGGACGATGGCCTTTCTAGTCATCCCTTGGATCCGCCAATATACATAATCAAACACTGAATATGTATATATATATAAATGAAATGATATTATTTATTTATTTATTTGTGGATAAGATAGAGGTCTAAGTCAAGGAACAAACTAAAAAATTCTCCAATCATGAGTCTCTTAAACAAGAAGCTAATTCGGTGAGGTGATGGCCCCTCCACTATTTTCAATTGTGCGTCTCCTTGAATGGCCTCCCTAACTATTTGATCTACACATCCATTTATCTCCCAAGCAATATAACTGAGCTTACATTCCTAATTTTTGTCCAAGACCCTCCGTATTTGCAAGACCAGATTGTGATCAAGATAATTGGACTCCAAATTTACGTTATAAGTAGATCCCACTTGTAATTATTATAAAATTTTATGAAGAAATTATGGAAAAAAAAATTTAATTTCCAAAATTTGATCCTTATAACGAAATAAATTATCAATTTTTATTTTATCAATTTTAACCCTAATATTTTGATTTGTTTTCAATATAAACTATTTGTCTATTTTTGTTAAGTAAAATTGACTAAAAAATGATATTTTAGTCATTAAACTCAATGTAAGAGTGTATACATGTTTAAAATATCATTTCCATTGAGTTTAATGATTAAAATTTCATTTTTTACTTTAGTTTTACTTAATGAAAATTGATAAATAGTTTATATTAAAAACAAATCTAAAAATTAGGGTTTAAATTTAAAAAAAAAAAATTCAAAATTCAAATTTTATTTTGTTATAAAAATCAAATCGCAAATTTCTTAGTTTAGTGACATTTGAAAGTGCCACAAAACTATTGATTTAATGACATTTTTTAGTCTTGTGGCATTTTGAACAAGTACCATTTGTATCCGTGCCACGGTAGATACTAGTGCCACAATAGATACTTACAAGTACCACTACACCATCATGACTAAAAACTTTCAATGACATTTTGATGTCATGGTAGATATTATTTGTGGCACTATCAAGCGCCATTAAAAAAAGAGTTAGTGACACTTATAGGTGTCATTACACCATCAAGACTAAAACCTTTCAGTGACACTTTAATGTCATGGTCGACACTATTCGTGACGCTATCAAGTGTCATTCGTGACGATAATTCGTTGTAGAACAGTTTGATCCACTCTTGCGGAGACTCAAACCGCCAACCTCCCGCACCATAAACCTTATACACCACACTCTTCTCACTACATCTCTATAGCACTACATGATTATATATACAACATATATTATTTATCTAGTACATACATCCATATTAATATAAAAGTATATGTATAAACATAATTATTTTATTGAACATAATTGTGGGGAAGTGGTTTGGAAATACTCTTCAGATCCTGGAAGACACCAATGATCCTCAGCTAGTCACCTGCAAAGATACAAATACTCCGGTCGGGGGTGCTGGAATTAGCACTCCGACGGACAAGTCAGTTCCTCTACTCAAGAAAGCTTGTTCATTCAGTTTTTAGAAGTGATTCTTGCATACCTTTTCTAGTCCATTGCCATTATATTTATACTCGTTTCTTCTGATCCTCGGGGCCAGGGCCTACTTTTTCAATCATTATCTTTTCCACTATTCGGCTCTAGGGGTCCTCCCCTATTCGGCCTATTTATCCTATTCGGCCCCTTATCCTTGCGGGATATCTGCCAGCTAGCGTCAAGTTTCTGAAATATACCTCCTTTATCTTCGCCAATTATTCGGCTACCACAATTGCCCTCCGAACTCCCTGTTGACGGCAGTTGATCGGCGTGTTTGGTTCAGAATTTGAGAAGTTTAGCGTCAGGCGGCTTCGCGTGCCCTAATATGTCAGGAGGCGCATGCCTTTTTGCTCATCATTACGCTTTCCCGCTCTATTCATGTGTATCTCAGCATTTATTGCGATTTGAAACTTTGGTCCTTTCGAATTCACATTTCGTCGATTTTCTGAGACTTTTGGATCGCCAATGCATATCCCTCCGTGACTCGCGTTTTCTGCAACTTCTTCCCGTCTTCCCTTGTCTCATCTGCTCTTCGTAAGTCTCCTTCTCCCTTCTTTGTAATCCTATTTTCTGTTTGCTATTTTAGCTTCGGCGAATATTTAGTTCTTTGCTAAGATGGCCAAACATTTGAAAGACCTCCTTTCTGAGGATCGTATCTCCGGTTTCCGGCAACATTTTTCCATTCCTGACGACGTCCATTTATCCCTTGTAACGGACAACGCTCTCGACATGGAGAGGGAAGATCAAAACACGATCGTATTCCCTCTTTTATCTATTGCGGAGGGCGGGATTCGTTTCCCCCTACACCCACTTCTTAGGGCCGTTCTCCGCTATTGGGGTTTGATTCCTTCTCAACCCAATGTAAATTTCTTTCGAATCATCATGGGGGTTGTAGAGTTGAATCGACGCCTTAGGATTAACCTTGGGATTCCGGCCATTCGGCATTGTTACGCCTTAGCCAAATCCTCTGGTCGGCTGGGGCGATATTTTCTCAGGGCCAAAGATACTGACCATCACTTGGTGACTATGCTTGCCAGTTCTGGTAAGCGGGTTGACGACGTGATGGTCAACGTCCGGGGTAATTGGGAGTTCGCTGAAGGGGATGATCACCTGGACCCTATTCCCAGACATAAGGGTGACCCAAGTTGCCACGCAATGTCTTATGTTTGTTGGTCTATCTCTTATTCGGCTCTTTTCCCTAAATTGCTTTTTATCTTCTGCAGGTAATAGGTTGAAGAAAATTCTGACTTCGGTTGACGACGTAGTTCTTGGGGAAATCAAGACTGCACTCACATATTTCGGCCGCCCAAACGTACAAAAACAAGGGAGAGCCGCCCATATTCTCCTTCGGTACGAACCCACTTACACTACTTTCTCGGCTGCAGACAACATTCCGATTCCATCCGGCAATCAACAGCTCTCGGCCCTTATCTTCCCCAGCTTCAAAAACCTTAGGCAGATCGGTCTCGTAGCTTCTGATTCGGGGGGAGACGCCGAGCCGGTTGTAGAGGTGATTGCCGATCCGGCTGGGGAGTCTGCTGAGAGGGTTGTAGAGGGCGACGAGGCCGTACGCTCGGCATTTGAGGCCACCGAGCCATCCGCCTCAGGACGAGCAGATTTCTCTTCTGGGGATATTTTTGCGAATTTGAGGGATCTACCCGGCGATTTCTTTGAGGGTATGGCGAAGGAAAGCCTAACGCAGATGGCGCGTAAAAGAAATGCTGAGCGGATAGCCGCCCGAAAGAAGGCTGAATGCGCCGAATCAGATCCCAGCTTGATCAAGCCCTTCGTACCCGTTTCTGAGGGGACGGTTGAGGTTGCTGTGTCCGACACGGGAAAAGAGGGTGGAGAACAGGCCAATGGGGAACGACTGATTCCGGAGCAAGGCCAAAAGCGTGGTGCCGAGGGAGAAGCGGGTTCAGAAGCTGGCCCTAGTAGCAAACGGCCTCGGCTTGAAGAATCGGACGTGGTCGCTCCGTTCGTTATTCAGCCAAAGATCAGGGATGTGCCGATTTTATCCGACGCTTCAGCCATCGAGGATCCAGCCGTGGCTCTGAGCCTGGCGGCTTCAATTTCTCTGCCGGCTGATAACAAAGCCTTCGGTGTCGTGCCTGATATTATGGTCGTTGCCCTAACTGCTCAATCGGCACTCCTGGTAGGTCACCTTCATTTCGCTCTTGTTTGTTAAAGGCGTCTAATCATACCGAATTGTTTTGCAGACGATTGGAAGGATCGCCGACTTGGGTCGCCGCCTGCGTGATGCTCTCGGAAGAATTGACCATTTACAAACAGAAGTGCAGGGTCAGAAAAGTAGGGCCGAGTTCGAAATTATGAGAGCTGAAATGGAGAGTGCGCGAGCCGAAGCGGAGAAAGAGAGGGTTCGCGTTGCCGAACAGCTTCGTGTTGATGCTGAGGGCAGGGCAAATGCGAGCGAGGAATCGCTCAAACTTTCCAAGAAAGCACTTGCTGAAGTGGAAGCTCAGTTAGAGGAGCTTAAGGCGGCCCGCGAGAAAGCCGAATCGGAGGCCTTTGAGGCAGGGAGAGGCACCGCTCTGACGGAATATGTTGAAGAAGTGTCCAAATTTGAGAATCGCGGGTTCAAACATGGGTGGCTCAAAGCCCTTGCTGCCGCTGAGGTTACATTGGATTTGCCAATTCCTTATGAGCAGGTGGATGTTGAGCCACTTGAATCCGATACCGACGAGTGATCTGGGAGCCGTTTACTGAGCAGGCGTCTTTTTGTTTTTTTTCTTCTTTTGGATAGTGCTTTGTTGGTTCAGAGTAGTTTTCATGTATAAATTGGTTAGCATCTGCGCGTAATTTATTAATGAAAATTTCCTTGTAATTTTTGCTACCACCACACACTTTGTATGAAAGAGTTCTGTGGTTTAATTTTAATGAAAGAGTTCTGTGTTTGTCAATGCATTTGGTAAAATGGAATTGCATATACTGTGGGGAAACCCTGATTTGAATTGCATATACTGTGGGGAAACCCTGATTTGTGAATCTGCCCTTACCCCAGGGGGTTCATGAAAAGAATTCTAGTTGTGAGCCGGCTGGGGTACTTGGTCCGAATGGATTGATAAATCTGCTCTTGCCAGTCAACTCGTGAGCCGGATGATTTTACTGTGGCACGAATGATTTTATCTAGAACTCTTTTAAACAAACCGTACATACAATATCGTGTGTCCAAACTTTAGTTTGTTCCTTACTTGAATCTGAAGTTTTCATCAACAGTTCTTGTGCGTTCTTCTTTTTTGTTTTTGTTTTATGTCGCTAACCACTGAAGGTAGAGAGGAAAAGATTGGTCAATATTTGGGTTCCTGCAGACTCAATACATATCCCATCAAAATCACCATTTGCAATTTCACTGCCTACTGATCTTGGACCCTTAGATTGATGAATCTGCCCTTGCCCCAGGGGGTTCATGATAAGAACTCTGGCCTTGAGGAATCAATTTGTGAGCCGGTTGGGGTACTTGCGCCGAATAGATTGATGAATCTGCTCTTGCCCGAATCAACTTGTGAGCCGGCTGGGGTACTTGAGCCGAATAGATTTGATGAATCTGCTCTTGCCCTAATCAACTTGTGAGCCGGCTGGGGTACTTGAGCCGAATATATTGATGAATCTGCTCTTGCCCTAATCAACTCGTGAGCCGGCTGGAGTACTTGAGCCGAATATATTGATGAATCTGCTCTTGCCCTAATCAACTCGTGAGCCGGCTGGGGTACTACGCACTTAGGCCGAACATCTTGAGCCAAAAGCTTGTCCTGCCGTCAACTTAGTCGGCGTCAGGCGATTGGGTTTCGCGATTAATGAACTTGCCTCGATCGCGCTGCCTCTGCGAGTGTTAAATGATCAAAGGTACAGCTTTTAAGAGTCTGGTAGGTATCTGATTCCAACTCCTGAGAGAAAATCTATTGTGCGAATGTCGAACAAACTTTTCTTTAACAGCAAAGGGGAAGCCAAGACATTGGATGAGCTTGGCGGTGATATGAATCGAAGTGAACACCGTGGTACGCTCTTGCATGCTGGGAGTAAGAGTTCTATGGGTCGAGAGAGGCGTCAATCTCCTCGACGTCGTAGTAGGTCGCCCAGATGGGATAGGCAATCCCAGGGGAGATCGCCACACGCCCAAGTCGAAAGAAGATCAGACGCGAATCCGTGCCCGTTAAGTTTTGCAGTATTTGTGAAGAATAGGCCCATGACGGAAGCAGACTCGATCGTTCGAGATCCAGACGTGGCGGTCGAGTTTGCTCGACAAATATTTCCTCCGGAAGTTCAGCAGTCAATGGCTGGTCGTCAGGACTACGAAGTGTTTCGCGAGGGCATTCATGGGGCGGTGAAAGGGCTTTATACGGCTTATGAAGTCAGCATGCGATTGCGCGCCGCCCGCCGAGAAATGGAGAAAAATGAAGAGCATATCCGCAGTTTGGAGGCTCGCGTGGAGGCGGCTGAACGTGAGTTAAGAAAGATCAAAGCGGCTCAGGAACAACCAGCAGGGCAGGTGAATCCAATCGTGGAAGAGAGGGTTACCAGTCGGCTTATAAGCGCTGCCATTGCCGATCGTGAAACGGCGAGCATGTTCGCATTGGAGTCCGCAAAGAGGAGGTCTTATGAAAGGGGTTTTCACGAAGGGCGTTTGGTTGGAATCCAAAAGACCAAGGAGAAGCTTGCCGAAGAAGTTTGCTGATGTGAAAATCGTGGGTTTAGGCATGGTTGGATCAAGGCATCTCAAGTCGCCGAATCTCTTCGCTTATCAGGCATTGATTCGGCGTCACCTCTCTACCACAGTAAGGACTTTCCGTTTTCTGCTTTCGAGGTTGAGAAGAATGAGGATGAGGGCGACGCCGTATGACCTTAATTATTGTAAGATTCGAACGCTGGTCGCGTTCGCAATTATGTAATTTCTTGGTTTTTTGAATAAAAGACGCTTTATTGAAAATATCAAATGTCACCCGCATTCGGCGTGTCCGTGTTTAATTTTGTTGCATAAATGTTTGGATAGACGTAAATACATCAATCGGACTCAGCATCTGTTAAGTCGATGCGCCGATTCGTTGGCGTGATCGGCTTACATGTAATGGCCGTTTACTTTTGAATAAAGCCATTGCGGCGTGTTGTTTGAAGAAGCCGTGAGCCAGGGATCGGAGGGGTTACGGCATTTTTGCATTTTTAGACTTAGCTCGAATGCCAGATGTCTAGCCGATTGGGGTAGATAATTTTTTCCCTTGCACAGCCTGTGCGCATTTTAGCCAACCGTTGGGTTAACTAGGTCATGGAGAATGTTGACCGACGCCTGTCTCGTGGGGTTTATTGTTGATAAAATCACTTCGGGATTTGGGCCTCGAGATCACGGCCATCGCTGAGAATAAAAGCGGCAGCCGCCTCATGCAATCAAACATATTTGGCTCACCAGCATCTATTGCGTGGGATGCTCAAGAGTTCTCACCATCAGATGGTGATAGTTGCAGGAGCTCAAATTCCGGCCGAACTTGGCGCTCAGATGGTTTGCGGCGGAGGATTCTCCGGTGTGGGAGGTGGACCGCTGAAAGGAGAAACTGGAAACACGTCAGCCTCCAAGTCGTTGAAGCAGATCGCCCCGAAAGGAGACACAACGACCGCTGCCCCTAATCTCCCTTGTCTTGGATCTTGGCCTTGACATTGTCGATGGTGTCAGAGGCCCGGCGATATGCCGATTCGGGCGCGGTTAGATCGATGCGTTTTGAGCCGCGATGGTTGTTCAAATGACAAGAGTCGGATCGATCGATTGATTTGTCTTAGAAGAGATAGATATTGTGATGTTCGAACGCGGATTGCGTCTATGTAACAACATTTTAATCAAATAAAAAGTGTTATTTCATATAGTTGAGTCCTACTCTAAAAATCTTTTGTTTAGCTATGCTGGATGAATGTTCCTGATCCCAACTTTTAATGGTTAAGCACGTCATTTCGTATGGTTTAATGGTTTGCTATTAGTTTGCTATCGGAACTTTTGTGTAGCTTAAATATTTTTCCTGTATTCAGGGATCGGCCCTTGCCTTAGGCGGGATGCGAGTTTAACCGGAATGGGTCATACTCGTGGGCCGGCTAAGGCACGCCTTGTCCGGCTAGCCATATTAGTAATTCCGGCTTAATTAGTTGATTAAAACAGGCTCCGGATCCGAAGATTTATTCGGCCCTAAGGTGTCGTGCAGCCAAGGGGGCTCCGAATCCGGAGACTTATTTCGGCCAATCGTGATATCCACGAAGGGCGCTCCGAATCCGGAGACTGAATTTGGCCAATTGTAATATCCACGAAGGGCGCTCCGAATCCGGAGACTTATTCGGCCCTAAGGTGTCATGCACCGAAGGGGGGCTCCGAATCCGGAGACTTATTCGGCCCTAAGGTGTCATGCACAAAAGGGGGCTCCGAATTCGGAGACTTATTCGGCCCTAAGGTGTCATGCACCGAAGGGGGCTCCGAATCCGGAGACTTATTCTGGCCAATCGTGATATCCACGAAGGGCGCTCCGAATCCGGAGACTTATTCAGCCCTAAGGTGTCATGCACCAAAGGGGGCTCCGAATCCGGAGACTTATTCTGGCCAATCGTGATATCCACGAAGGGTGCTCCGAATACGGAGACTTATTCGGCCCTAAGGTGTCATGCACCAAAGGGGGCTCCAAATCCGGAGACTTATTCTGGCCAATCGTGATATCCACGAAGGGCGCTCCGAATCCGGAGACTTATTCGGCCCTAAGGTGTCATGCACCGAAGGGGGCTCCGAATCCGAAGACTTATTCGGCCCTAAGGTGTCATGCACCAAAGGGGGCTCTAAATCCGGAGACTTATTCGGCCCTAAGGTGTTATGCACCGAAGGGGGCTCCGAATCCGGAGACTTATTCTGGCCAATCGTGATATCCACGAAGGGCGCTCCGAATCCGGAGACTTATTCGGCCCTAAGGTGTCATGCACCAAAGGGGGCTCTGAATCCGGAGACTTATTCTGGCCAATCGTGATATCCACGAAGGGCGCTCCGAATCCGGAGACTTATTCGGCCCTAAGGTGTCATGCACCAAAGGGGGCTCCGAATCCGGAGACTTATTTTGGCCAATCGTGATATCCACGAAGGGCGTTCCGAATCCGGAGACTTATTCGGCCCTAAGGTGTCATGCACCAAAGGGGGCTTCGAATCCGGAGACTTATTTTGGCCAATCGTGATATCCACGAAGGGGGGCTCCGAATCCGGAGACTTATTCGGCCCTCAGGTGTCATGCACCGAAGGGGGGCTCCGAATCCGGAGACTTATTCGGCCCTAAGGTGTCATGCACCAAAGGGGGCTCCGAATCCGGAGACTTATTCGGCCCTAAGGTGTCATGCACCGAAGGAGGCTCCGAATCCGGAGACTTATTCTGGCCAATCGTGATATCCACGAAGGGCGCTCCGAATCCGGAGACTTATTCGGCCCTAAGGTGTCATGCACCAAAGGGGGCTCCGAATCCGGAGACTTATTCTGGCCAATCGTGATATCCACGAAGGGCGCTCCGAATCCGGAGACTTATTCGGCCCTAAGGTGTCATGCACCAAAGGGGGCTCCGAATCCGGAGACTTATTCGGCCCTAAGGTGTCATGCACCAAAGGGGGCTCCGAATACGGAGACTTATTCGGCCCTAAGGTGTCATGCATCGAAGGGGGCTCCGAAGCCGGAGACTTATTCGGCCCTAAGGTGTCATGCACCAAAGGGGGCTCCGAATCCGGAGACTTATTCGGCCCTAAGGTGTCATGCACCGAAGGGGGCTCCGAATCCGGAGACTTATTCTGGCCAATCGTGATATCCACGAAGGGCGCTCCGAATCCGGAGACTTATTCGGCCCTAAGGTGTCATGCACCAAAGGGGGCTCCGAATCCGGAGACTTATTCTGGCCAATCGTGCTATCCACGAAGGGCGCTCCGAATCCGGAGACTTATTCGGCCCTAAGGTGTCATGCACCAAAGGGGGCTCCGAATCCGGAGACTTATTTTGGCCAATCGTGATATCCACAAAGGGCGCTCCGAATCCGGAGACTTATTCGGCCCTAAGGTGTCATGCACCAAAGGGGGCTCTGAATTCGGAGACTTATTTTGGCCAATCGTGATATCCACGAAGGGCGCTCCGAATCCGGAGACTTATTCGGCCCTAAGGTGTCATGCACCGAAGGGGGCTCCGAATCCGGAGACTTATTCGGCCCTAAGGTGTCATGCACCGAAGGGGGCTCCGAATCCGGAGACTTATTCGGCCCTAAGGTGTCATGCACCGAAGGGGGCTACGAATCCGGAGACTTATTCTGGCCAATCGTGATATCCACGAAGGGCGCTCCGAATCCGGAGACTTATTCGGCCCTAAGGTGTCATGCACCAAAGGGGGCTCCGAATCCGGAGACTTATTTTGGCCAATCGTGATATCCACGAAGGGCGCTCCGAATCCGGAGACTTATTCGGCCCTAAGGTGTCATGCACCAAAGGGGGCTCCGAATCCGGAGACTTATTTTGGCCAATCGTGATATCCACGAAGGGCGCTCCGAATCCGGAGACTTATTCGGCCCTAAGGTGTCATGCACCAAAGGGGGCTCCGAATCCGGAGACTTATTTTGGCCAATCGTGATATCCACGAAGAGCGCTCCGAATCCGAAGACTTATTCGGCCCTAAGGTGTCACGCACCGATGGGGGCTCCGAATCCAGAGACTTATTCGGCCCTAAGGTGTCATGCACCAAAGGGGGCTCCGAATCCGGAGACTTATTCTGGCCAATCGTGATATCCACGAAGGGCGCTCCGAATCCGGAGACTTATTCGGCCCTAAGGTGTCATGCACCAAAGGGGGCTCCGAATCCGGAGACTTATTTTGGCCAATCGTGATATCCACGAAGGGCGCTCCGAATCCGGAGACTTATTCGGCCCTAAGGTGTCATGCACCGAAGGGGGCTCCGAATCCGGAGACTTATTCGGCCCTAAGGTGTCATGCACCGAAGGGGGCTCCGAATCCGGAGACTTATTCTGGCCAATCGTGATATCCACGAAGGGCGCTCCGAATCCGGAGACTTATTCGGCCCTAAGGTGTCATGCACCAAAGGGGGCTCCGAATCCGGAGACTTATTCTGGCCAATCGTGATATCCACGAAGGGCGCTCCGAATCCGGAGACTTATTCGGCCCTAAGGTGTCATGCACCGAAGGGGGCTCCGAATCCGGAGACTTATTCGGCCCTAAGGTGTCATGCACCAAAGGGGGCTCCGAATCCGGAGGCTTATTTTGGCCAATCGTGATATCCACGAAGAGCGCTCCGAATCCGGAGACTTATTCGGCCCTAAGGTGTCATGCACCGAAGGGGTCTCCGAATCCGGAAACTTATTCGGCCCTAAGGTGTCATGCACCAAAGGGGGCTCCGAATCCGGAGACTTATTCTGGCCAATCGTGATATCCACGAAGGGCGCTCCGAATCCGGAGACTTATTCGGCCCTAAGGTGTCATGCACCAAAGGGGGCTCCGAATCCGGAGACTTATTTTGGCCAATTGTGATATCCACGAAGGGCGCTCCGAATCCGGAGACTTATTCGGCCCTAAGGGGTCATGCACCAAAGGGGGCTCCGAATCCGGAGACTTATTCGGCCCCAAGAGGCTTGAAGGAGAGTTTGCCAAAGAAAATCGATTTTCATTAACACGTGGTACCGGTACAAGCATCAGATCCCACAAGTCGGGTCCGTTAATGGATCTTCATAAAGTCTACGTTCGCGCGGATTGCGGTGAGCCACGTATCTCTTCAATGCCACGGTCTGTTGGGAAGCGCATCAGCTGATGGTAGGTGCTTGGGACAGCCTTCATGACATGCAACCGGGGGCGCCCCATGATGGCATTATACGGCGATGGAAGCTTCACAACCAAGAATTCCACGTCAACCGTTTTTGAGCCCGCTCGAACAAGTAGCACGATCCTCCCCAACGGGTACTCTGGATCTGTGTTGAACCCGAACAGTGGCTGAGACGACGGTGATAGGTCCGACTCGTTGAGGCCGAGTTCAACAAAAGTTCTGTAGTACAAGATTTCCGAAGTGCTTCCTGGGTTTATGAGAATGCGTTCAACGCCGAACCGACGTACGCGTAATTTGACGACCAAAGGATCGACGTGGCTGGCCACTGTTCCGGCGAGGTCGGAGTCATCGAACTTAATTGTCGGAGCTTCTCTGGGCCTGCCGGTTGACATGTTATGTTTTTGGGGAATTGGGTGCAATTGAATCGTATGCACGGTCGGGGATGCCGGCAGACCGTAGATTATGTGGATCACACCAAGCGGAGGTGAATCCTGTCTCAAGGCTAATGCTTTGGTTGGCCTTCCCTTGCTCACGTATTGCTGCAGTCGACCATCTTGCACCAGTTCCTCCAGATGATCCTTTAGCGCATAACAGCTCTCGGTTTCGTGGCCGTGATCTTTGTGGTATTCGCATCGTCTGTCCCTCCTCCGTGTGTCGGGAGGCCCCACCATCTTCGACGGCCACTTGAAAAATGGAAGGTGCTGGACTTTCGTCATTATTGCCGCGATCGGCTCTGTCAACTCCGTATACTTCTTGTCGGTTCGCCTTGAGCGTCTGCTATCGACTTGTAGTTGTTCGTTCGTTCGGTGGGAGCACTGATCGCTTGATCGGCAGGAGTCCCGCCTTTTGTCTCGCTTGGTTCGTTGCCGGGGCTCAGGGCTCGGTGGCGGCACGGAGCTTATTGGTTGAGCAATTTCGGGGAGGGTCGTTTTGCTGGAGATTTGTCCGGCTTTTATCCTCAGGGCGTCATCTTCGACTTTACAATATTCTTCAACTTTCTTCATCAACGCCCAGACTGTTTTGGGGGGCCTTCTGGTCAGGGAACTGCGCAGAGCACTGTCAGGATGTAAGCCCATTTTGAAGGCGGTGATGGCCATGGAGTCGTTGCAAGCGTCGTCAACAAGGTTGAAGCACTCCCAATATCGTGCCGAGTATGCTCTGAGCGTCTCTCCCGACTGGATCTGCATAGCCCAGAGGGAGTCGGCCTGTTTCGGTTGTACCTCGTTGGTAATGAACCTGGCCCTGAAGGATTTCTGCAGTTGGCGGAAGCTTTTAATCGAAGCTAGCTCCAACTTGTAATACCACTTGACGGCTAGTGGTCCTAGGCTGCTAGGGAATATTCGGCACATGAGGGCTTCATTGTCTACGTGCAGCGTCATGGCCTGTTTATAATGACGGATATGATCAGTGGGGTCTGATTTTCCGTCGTAAAGAGTGAATGACGGAGCTTTGAATTTCTTGGGCAGGGACGCCCTTGCGATCCGTCGAACGAAAGGATCGTGCTGGTCTTCCTCGTCTGAGCTGCTTCTCCTGCGCTTGATCCTTGTTCGCAGATCCTTTTCGGAGGAGCTGGAGGTTTCGGATCGTCCCCTTGCGTCAAGCTCCGTGGATAATGAGTTGGAGTTGCTATCGGTATCCTTTGGTCGAGCCCGAGGTCTTTGCCCGTCTGCCCTCGGAGGTCGCTCTGGTTCCTGGCCCATGGCCTCTCTAGATTTTGCTACCTCCAGGGCCAACTCTTGACGGAGTCGTTCATTCTCAGCGATCATGTTCTCGAGCCTTTGTTCGTTCTGCTTTGCTTGTTCCATGATAGCCTGCATTGTTTCTTGTGCTGAAGTTGTTGGCGAATCGAAGTTCAAGACGCGTCGTGCCGCGATAGTTTCTTTTCCGAGCATATTAGCTGGGGTGAGGTCGTCTCGCTGTGTGATCTCGTCGGTGGCTATCGGAGGATCTTCGGTCGCGCCTTCCATGGATGTATTTGAGTATTCCCACAGACGGCGCCAATTGTGGGGAAGTGGTTTGGAAATACTCTTCAGATCCTGGAAGACGCCAATGATCCTCAGCTAGTCACTTGCAAAGATACAAATACTCCGGTCGGGGGTGCCGGAATTAGCACTCCGACGGACAAGTCAGTTCCTCTACTCAAGAAAGCTTGTTCATTCAGTTTTTAGAAGTGATTCTTGCATACCTTTTCTAGTCCATTGCCATTATATTTATACTCGTTTCTTCTGATCCTCGGGGCCAGGGCCTACTTTTTCAATCATTATCTTTTCCATTATTCGGCTCTAGGGGTCCTCTCCTATTCGGCCTATTTATCCTATTCGGCTCCTTATCCTTGCGGGATATCTGCCGGCTAGCGTCAAGCTTCTGAAATATACCTCCTTTATCTTCACCAATTATTCGGCTACCACAATAATTTATGTAAAATAAACTATTTACTAAAAAAATAAAAAAAAAGACCACTTTTGGCGACTAAAAATATTTTTTAGTCGCCAATTCTATACTTTTGGCTACTAATTATTTTTTAATTGCTAAAAAACTTAACTTTTGCAGACCAAAATCGGATTTGATCGCCGAAGATGCACTTTCAGCTACCAAAATTTTAGTCGCCAAAAAATTTAATTCCCGCCTTAGGATTTTAGTTCTCCCAAGCTAAAAATGACCACTTTTGGCTACTAAACTTATTTTTTAGTCGCCAATTGTAGGCTTTTGGCTATCAATTTTTTTTTTGGCACCAAAAAACTTTACTTTTGGCTACTAAAATTTTTTTAGTCGGTAAAACCCATATAATCAGCGACCAAACTTATTTTTAGTCGCCAATTGTAGACTTTTGGTTACTAAATTTTTTTAGTCGCCAAAAAGCTTTACTTTGGGCTACTAAAAATTTTTTAGTCACTAAAACCCATATAATCAGCGACCAAACTTAGTTTTAGTCGCCAATTGTAGACTTTTGGCTGCTAAAATTGTTTAGTCGCCAAAAAACTTTACTTTTGGCAACTAATGTTGTTTTGGTCGCTGAAAGCTATACTTTCAGCGACCAAATTTTTTTTGGTCAAGAAATTTAGTCACCGAATGTGCTTTTTCCTGTAGTGTATATTGAGTTTAATTTATTTATTTTTAATCATTTACTGCATTTTAAAATTTTAGAAAATATATTGACATTTTTTATTTTTTCAAAAATGCCATTATAAGTTTGGAAAGTTTTTGGCTTAGTGGCATTTCTCAAAATGCTATAAAATATTTGTTTGTGACACTTTTCACCTAAGTGCCATAAAAAGTAATTTACACCTACCTAGTGTCCTGACTTTTTTTAAAAAATGCCATTGCGACTAAAGTTTAGTGGCATCTGTTGGTAAATATCGCGAACATAATTTTTTGTGTCATTATTTTATAAAATGCCATAAAATTAATGTGATATTTCTTTATTGAAATGCCACTAGAGCCTTATATATTTGTGGTTCTGTGGCATTTTTCTAAAACATTTAATGTCAATTTTTATTTTTGTGACATTTTCTAAAAACATGTCACTAGTGTAGTGTCACTAAAGTGTAAATTTGTTGTAATGACATTTTTGTTGTAGTGAAGTGACACTTTTTTTAATTGAAATGCCACTAGAGCCTTGTATGTTTGTGGCTCTATGACATTTTTCTAAAAAATGCCACCAAATATTCTTTTTGTGACATTTTTTAAAAACATGCCACTAGTATGGTGTCACTAAAATGTGTTTTTGTTAGAGTGGAGATGGCCTACCTGAGTTTTTGAAAGTTGTTGCATATGGTAGAACATGCACCAGATAGAGCATGCGTGGACACACATAATGAGCGGTTGCCGTTTGAGGAAGACAACAAACCACACCGTCGCCTTTGTTTGATAATGATTTTTTTAGTTAATTTTTTGACTTTTTTAGCATGAGACTTTCTTGTTCGTTTGGTATTCTTGATTGGCTTTTTTGACTCTTTAGCTTTGGAATGGTGGATTTTTTTTTTTTTTTATCTTTTTGTAATTTTTTTAATTTTTTTTTTTATCCTTTTATGATTATTTAGCCAAAAATAATAACCAAACATCACCTCACCTCCTTAGAGCCACTACAAGAATTAACACTTTTGCCGACCAAAAAATTGGTCGCTAAAAGCCCATTTTTGGTCGGCAAAAGTTATCCGCGACTAATTTTTTTTGTCACTATTTTGGTCGCCAATTGAGGGTCGGCAAAAGTAATTCGTGACCAAAATTTTGGTTGATCGGGAAAAGTTAGATTTGCCGACTAAATTTTTGGTCGCTAAATATATCATTACCGCGACTAATTCATTTAGTCGCTAAAACACTTTGGTCGCGAAAAGTGATATTTTCCCGACCAAATATGTTTGTCGCCAAAAGCAAAAAATCGACGACCAACTATTTTCATCGCCAAAAGTTGAGGAATCGCCAACTAATAATTTAGTCGCCAAAAGGTAAGGAATTGCCGACCAATGATTTTAGTCGCAAAAGTGTAGAATTTGGCGACCAATTATTTAGTCGCCAAAACTTTTCGCAACTACATATTTTGTCGCCAAAAGACATTAAACAATCCACGACTAATTAGTTTGTCGCCAAATCTCTTTTTTCTTTTTTCTTTTTCTTTTTTTTTAAACAATCAATTTTTATTTATAAACATTCAATCCAATATTGAACAAAATTCATTCAACCCAATCCAAATATAACATTAAAATTCATCATATTTTCCTGCTCAATCCCAAACTTTACAATCATTCCATTCAAAACATTAATTGAGACAAGTTTTAAACATCTATCCATTGAAAACCAATAAGTATTTGAACAAAAATTAAAAGGAAAATCAATGAAGGAATCCAAAAAAAATCCTAAAACAGGAAGGAATATATATGGTTTTGAAGCATCAGCCTTGTGCTTGATCGTCCTAAAGAACCACCAAGCATGTTCTTTTCATTCTCAAATTCATCCTTGAATGCATTCCATAAAGTCATCCACTGAATAACCGCCATTGTAACAAGCTATTTCAAGAGCAACCTATAACAGAACAGATCAGACTTAGCAGCTTGGATATCAAAACCTTTTACTGTACCATCTTCAAGACTGACCTGAAAACACAATTAGATAATGATAATTCTGTTTCAAGAGGACATCTCCAAGCAAAACTAAATTAAGATGTGCTTAAAAAGAAAGATCCTATAAGCCTTCCCAATTCAAAATGAAATCCCCTGTGCTTTGCATACTTGGAAAACAAAAAATGAAAATAGCTCAAGATAGATACAGTGTAAACACAGACCACACATGAATGCTCAGTGTGTGGATCCCATGCTACAGTTTCAACATCTGCTGAAACTGACCACTTAAATCCTGTATGGATCCCCTGTTCTTTTTTATTTTATGTTATTATTTTTATTAACAATACTCATTACATAGTTTGTAATCTGGTTGGTAACATAATCAACATGAGTCCCACCTTTAATTGTCGCAATCGAATTTACAAAGCTGACCTGGAAAGTCATCAACCCATCAAAATTAAACATTAAGTTTCATCAATACAGTGTGCATTATATACATCCTATTTATAGAACTACATTCCACTTCGAACACCATCTGTACCTGCACATCAAACAGTATATGTAGATATAGTGTACATTATATACATCAAACAGATAGATACAGTGTACATTATATACATCCTATTTATATGGTCATAATGATGCATCCCTCCATCAACAGTATAATATCCTCCTCATACAATATATTATTTTCCATTGAAGTAATGAACCTAAAATTAATTAAAAAAGAATTATGTGATAGGAAATAACCTGCACATCAAAAATTGCATCAAGGTTGACAATATATCCGGTTTTTTCTTTGAGAAAGGATACAACCTTCATCTTGTTGCTCCTTTTTGCTTCCCTCCATTCTGATTGAAGCTCCTCATTATCAGCAAACTGCAGGTAATTAACTCAAACTAATCATGCTATCACAAGAAATGTTTGACTTGTATCTAGAAGTAATTATAGAAAGTATATATGTGCACGATGGGACTCAATAAAAGAAGTATACGAGAAAAAATGGCACCTAGAAGTCCATAGAATTAAAATCTGACATCTTTTACACCATACAAAGTCAAGGAAGACTAGATAGCAGGTGTTATCCAAAATGCCTTGTTAATTTCTGACAGTTTCTGGATGGATTATATTTTTATCAAGCACGCAGTGACCACAATTTTTCACTTAGTGGGACATGTTCTTGTGATAATGATCCAATTTATTGATTTGGAATGAATGTTCAAGGTAATGAAACAATTAACAAATATCTGATTTGGATGCTTCAGTCTACCTTTCGAAGATCTGCCAACTTCTCAGTGTTTATCAACCAGTCTTCTGTTCCCGTCCACTTGGTTATGATTTTACTTAGATGTGGATTGCAAAAACTAATCCACCTTCTTGGTGTCACTCCATTTGTTTTATTTTGAAATTTCTCAGGCCACAACTGCCAAAAACCAACATGCAGAAAAATTACTGTTAAGAACATTCGGCACCTTCAGAACTTTAAGTGATGTACTTTAGTTCCATGATTGTAAGATATAGAGAAGAACAATAAAATTGCTTACTGACCTAGTTACCTTGTAAAAGTCATTAAAAACTTCCCTTTTCACTATCTCACTGTGAATCTCAGCAACACCATTTACAGCAAGGGCAGCCCACTGGTTACAAACATTTTAAGGGAATTATGCAATTACAAACATTTTAAGCAGACACTGTAAGGGCAGCCCACTGGTTGAGTGGTTAACATTCAGCCAAACAACCTTGAGGTTGTGGATTCGAATTAGAGGGCAGCCACTATGTACATAATGGTCAGAGGTTTGGTCTGTATACAGTCCACCCCTCCTAGACCCCTATGTACAGGCTGAACAAGTAAAAGCTAACTGAAGGGCGCAAGAAAACTCAATGGAAAATGGCAGTTCAATTCGATGTTGTCTAAGAAGGATTTAGAACACAGGTGCGTGTGAGTTAAGTAAAACAATGCAAAGAAAGTTAACATGTATACTATTACATAATGTCAAATCAAAGCTACAGCCATGAAGAAGGTACCTTTTAGTTATCTCCCAAGCTTCATTCCAGCTCAAACCTTTCACATCCATCAATATGAGATTTCAGCTCCGGGATGCAGAGTGTTGGGTGAGTATCATTCATTTGTACTGCAACCTTGTTGGGAAAGGTATCCCAGTTCACTGGTTCACCCGATCTCGTCTCAAATCGTGCAATAATATCTTGGAGAGAAGCAGAGCAAAGTGAACACAGGTGCGTGTGAGTTAAGTAAAACAATGCAAAGAAAGTTAACATGTATACTATTACATAATGTCAAATCAAAGCTACAGCCATGAAGAAGGTACCTTTTAGTTATCTCCCAAGCTTCATTCCAGTTCAAACCTTTCACATCCATCAATATGAGATTTCAGCTCCGGGATGCAGAGTGTTGGGTGAGTATCATTCATTTGTACTGCAACCTTGTTGGGAAAGGTATCCTAGTTCACTGGTTCACCCGATCTCGTCTCAAATCGTGCAATAATATCTTGGAGAGAAGCAGAGCAAAGTGTATACTGTTGCTTCAACCTTAGAGTCTTGCCCTCATTTGACTCATCTCCAGGGTATAAAACATAGCAAATCTGATAAAAATGCAGGTTTGCAGTAATCATTAGTAAGTAATTTTATTCACACTGGAACTCATGAAAGTTAAGTGAAGAAATGCAAAGAACATTCTATCAATAGGGAATGAAATTCCAGACAAATATGAATCCAGACCTTTTCAGCCTTTTTTAGTGCCTCATATGCTTTAGCATGCTCTCCAGCATTAAAAGCACGCTAATCTAAATTTTCTGGTGCAACTTTTGTGGACCACAACCGAAGGTTAATAGTGGTTTTAGTTTTATATCCTGGTATGGGGACATCATAGGCAACAGCTATAATATCTTCTCCTCCAACCCATTCTTTCTTTCCATCTTCGCCAAGAATAACTTCACCACAGAATTTCACTAGGTAAGAGACATCATGTCTTACAATTTCCCAAGGATTGGCCATCTGATGAGGGAAACTTTAATAAGTCAACAAATAAGAGAAACCTAAACATTGAGAAAACATGTAGTTCTTGAGAACAAATAAGCACCAAGTTCTTGCTAAAGGCTTATGAAATCGGAAGCATGTGAATTATGTTTCACTCTATTAAGTTTTTCTGCAAGAAGAAAGAACTGAAGCAAATCATACCTCAAGCCAACTTTCTGCAACTTCTTCCTGACCAAGCCATATTTGTATCTAAGTCCGTAACCCCATGCAGGGTAATTCAGTGTTGCCAAAGAGTCTAAGAAACACTGGGCTAGCCGCCCTAATCCCCCATTTCCAAGTGCAGCATCTGGTTCCTGTCAATGAAATAGTTAACAGATTCCAGAAAGTCCCAATGTATCTGATAAATATACCCCAATGTATGCCAAATCTTGAAGCATATTAATTTTTGCAGCTTGGTGAGGGTTTAAATGCGGAGACAGGAAAAATAACACGCAACAGGATTATCAAAAGTGATAACAGATAATAAAGTCCTAGATTAACTAGCCAAAAGACAAAGTGCCATTTAAAAGTGAGAGCAGAGAGCTTTCCATTTTTGTAAAAAAACACTAATAGATGCAATCACTATCTCTTTGCTCTGTTTCTCGGCAACCAAACAATTGTTAAATAAGCAAGATCAACATAAAACACCAATTAAAGTTTAAGGACCAGAGCTTCGACGGGCAGCTTTCAAGCTGAACAATGAAACCCAAATTTCCCAAATTTCTCAAGAGCTTCAACGGGCAGCTTTCAAGAACAAATCACAAAATCCCCAAATTTCAGAATCAATTTAGAACAAATCAAACCCAAATTTCAGTCAAGAAAAAATCAACCCAAATTTCACAAATTTAAATAAATTTCTGAAACGAATTTAGAAAATAAAGACCTGGATTCCAGTATGATTGATGAACTTCTTCTTTGGGATTGATTTGCAGATGAGCTTCTTCTTTGGGATCGATTTGCAACCGTAGTTAATCTCAGTAGACTTCTCTGCTGCAATACAAAACATATATAAATGATGAAAAACCATTAGAAATGTAACTATAAATGATGCATAAACTATAAATGATGTAACTATAAATGATGCATAAATTAATCAACATCCTATTTCAATGAACTCATACTCCAAGTAAAGGGCCAACAGAGAAATTAACCGTTTTTTTAACAAGATCAAACCAACTACAGAATGACAAGTGCATAAACTATTTTTGATGAGTTCATTTCCAAACCATACAATTTGTAAAACAATTCATACAAATCTTCAAACAAAAAAAATTACACTCGTTTATACTTTAGGAATTTACGCCAAAATAGTCAAAATCCCAGATTTGAATCCAAACCAAAAAATTGATAATCCAATTCATAGATATACCTAATATTCTTCAAACGAGGCATAGAGACCTCTATCCCCTGAAAAATCCGCTGATTACACTCCAACCAAACCAGCCAACCCGCCAACTGCGGAAAACATCCACCACACTATTGCACCCAATCCAAACCAAACACCGAGAAAATCAAGCCCCAAAGTTGATTTGCCACAGAACAGTTAAGTAAAAGATAAGAAATAGACACTGCGTCCCGACAGAACATACAGCACCAATTAACCAAATTCTGACGACGTTGTTTCAAATTTTATCATTTATGAATTTCATAAGACAAATAATTAATCAACCCAAATTCTCTACAAAGCCCTACTACACACATAAAAGATCAATCAAAGCATACGGAAGCCAGACGGTTCCAAAAAGTGCAACTCCAACAATAAAGACATATCGTTCTCAATGGATTTACTTGGAAGTTCATGGTTAAACAAATTACCCATTTTCCGGAAGTAAAGGAAATTGGTGACGAGCCGCCAAAACTGGTAATGCTTGACCACTAGCTTAGGGTGCAAATACAAGTTATAAGGAGAGATTATCTGCAAATAAAATTCACTAGTTAAATATCAACATTGATAAAACTAATGATACATAAATGACTACTTACTCTGACAACTTCCAATTAACCCATCATGTAATTAAAATACAAAATTTGAAATTCATACATTAAAAGTTAATAAAAACCTATTAATCTCCAATAACCACCCAAAAAAATTCATTCTTTTCACACATATGTACATATAGATAACTAATAATCTCGCCAAAATTAAAATTTTAAAAAAAAAAAAAAAATTGATAATAAGCCTAACCCAATAATACCCAAATGCATAGATTCTGAACTGCTAAGTAGTAGATGACGAAATCAATAATTCTGTACAATTTGCTCACACTTACATACAAATACATAAATACATCAATCGACAGACAGAGAGAGAGAGAGAGGCATACATCGAGAGAGCAACCGACTGTGATAACAATTGCAGCAGTGAGATAAGAACGGGTGATGATTGGCATCTGATTGTAAAGGCTAGAGAGGGATGATCAAATTATCCCATTTCAATTAGCCATCATCCACATCACTAAAAAAACACACAACTAAGAGTAAAGGCTAGAGAGGGATGATCACCGCATTATATATATAGAGAGAGAGAGACAGAGACAGACCGAGGGCAAAGGCTAGAGGGGGAGAGAGCGAGAAACAGAGAGAGAGAGACAGATAGACCGAGAGGATGCGGCGGCGGCGGTGGCGCTAGCAGTGGCGTGCGACGTTGGTCTGAGATGAGGTGAGATTGGGTGAGGATCTTCTAGAAATGAGGAGTCCATTAGACAGAGGGCAATGACGATTTCCGGCGGTGGCGATGTGCGACGGACTTGAGCAATGGTGGTGAGGGACTTCAGTGAGCTACATAGAGTGGGCACCGATTGAGAGAGAGAACACAAAGAGAGGGAGAGGGCAGACCAACATAGACACAGAGAGCGGGCTAGATACAGAAGAGATTAGTTTTTTTTTTTTTTTTTTTTCTTCTTCCTGGTACAAAACGACGTCGTTTTAAAAATGACGACCAAATTTTTTTGTCACAAAAAAAATTCAATTCCCGCCTGGACAGACTTTCAAATTTTCCTCCCAAAGTTTTGGCGACCAAAATACCAGATTTGTCGCAGAAAAGGTACCTTCGCCGACAAATTTCTTTAGTCGCCAAATCTTAATCAACGGTGACTAAAATATTTGTTGCTAAAAATACTCATTTCGCGACTAATTTATTTTTGGTCGGCAAAATGTGGCATTCCGCGATCAAATTTGTAGTTGGTCGCCAAAAGCATACCAATTTCTGCAACTAACTCATTTTTGGTCGCCAAAATGTGACATTCTGCAACCAACTCATATTTGGTCACCAAAAATATTGATCATTCGCGACTAATTAATATTTGATCGTCAAATGTTATTTTTTTGCAACTAAAATTTTTTTGATCGGTAAAGTAGTCGACAAATGTGTGAATTCTTGTAGTGAGCTCACAGGTGAAGCAGAACAGTCATCAGAAGAAACTTTCAAGACTTCAAGGTGCAGGTGTTTTGTTTTTTTGTTCCCATCTTCACACTTCAACCATAACACGACTGTCAACTTCGAATATTATTTTACTCATCCTCGTGGTTGCATGGCACAGATGCAGATTAGTTATAAAAATAACAAAAAAAAAATTTTGAAAACAAAGGAATTGATATTTTCAGCTTGTTTAGTTTTAGTTTTAGTTTTTAAAAAATACTTTTCAAAAAATTTTACTTTTTATTTTTCTTATTTTTTTGTTTTCAATAAATGTTTTTTAATATTTTAAATAATTTTTTTAATTTTTAGGCACACATAACATAAATACCCTTAAAAAGTATAATATTTGTAAAAAAAAATCTTTAAAAAATTCATAAATACCAAAAATATATTAAAAAAAAATGAAAATTTAGTATATTTTTCGTATTTTTGTATATTTATTTATTTTTTAAAATATTTTTTTACAAATATTTTACTATTTAGATACATCTAAGTAAGGTGCATCTAAAAAAGGAAAAAATTGCTTAAAATTTTAAAAATATTCACTAAAAATAAAATAAAATAACACAAAAAATAAAAAACTCAATTTTCTGAAAAATTGAATTCAGAAAACTAAAACCAAATACACTGAATAAAACGTAATGAAATAAGTAAAATTATAGAGAATTTATATAGAGTAATATGAGTTCGTATTTATTCATTTCGAATTAACAGATCGAGCAAAATTGATTTATTTTTTTAAAATGGTTATTGTCACAATATTTTGGTTTTTTTTGTATAAAAATATTTTTTGCAAATAGAAATTTCATACGGAATAACTCATTAGAATAATAAGGGAACAGTTTTTTCTGAAATAATTAATCACTTTGATGAATTTTTTGTTTTGAAATGAATAGGTACAAATTTATAACATATTAATTATTCTGTTTATATTTTCTAAATAATATTTCATTACTCAAATCATTACTCAAAAAAAATAAACAAATACTAGTATTAGAAAAAGGGTGAGGGTAATTGATTATTTTAATTAACTTTTTGATTTTTTTATGAAAAGATATACAAAAAAAAGTAAAGAAAATGATGTGACAACTTACAATTACTTTTTGAAAAAAGTAAAGAAAATGATGTGACAACTTACAATTACTTTTTGACTAAAATTTTAAGTTTCCAAATGATGCCTAAATTTAAAATTTTCATTACTTGATTCTAATACTATTAGTTGGTTCCGATACTAAATTTAAAAAATACTATTAAAAAGAATACTACATCACTTTGTTTGGTTTTCATTTTCAGAATTTACTTTTCAAAATATTTTACTTTTTCATTTTCCATATTTTTTTATTTTCACTGATTTTTATTAATATTTTGAGTAATTTTTTAATTTTTAGACGCACCTAACATAAATACACTTAAAAAGTATAATATTTGTAAGAAAAAATCTATAAAAATTTCAATAAATAACCAAAATGCAAAAAAAAAAATGAAAATTTAGTATATTTTTGTGTATTTATTAATTTTTTAAATATTTTTCACAAATATTTTACTATTTAGATAAATCTAAGTAAGGTGCATCTAAAAAAGTAAAAAAATTACTTAAAATTTTAAAAATATTCACCAAAAAAAGAAAAAAACAAGAAAAATAAAAAAAATCAATTTATAAAAAATTAAATTCAAAAAATTGAAACCAAACACACTAATTAGTTGGTATTCTAAATTTATACAGAAATAATTGTACTCAGTGAGATTCTCAACATATTTTAATTGTAAATTAAACACCTCAAATTGACATTGTTTTCAAAGCAAAAATATAAAAGATATTTTGGGCTTATTTTGGGTATGATTTATTTTTTTGTCTTCTCATTTATTATGAAAAGACGTATAAAAAATAGAGAGATAATATGATTCAAATAATTCAATAAGCCAATAAGCTATTAATTTTTTGTGTAGTCAAAACAAGCCTTAGTCATTAAATTCAACAAAAAAATAATAATATTTTAGATATTTTAAATATATTTACATTGAGTTTAATTAATAAAGTATCATTATTTTTCTGTCAATTTTAGTTAACGAAAATAGATTAATGTTTTAAATTAAAAATAAATTAAAAGATTATTATTTAAATTGAAAAAATTAAAAACTTATTTTCTTACAAGAATCTGAGATTTTTTTTATTTTTGTAAAATTTTTTCAATTTTTGTCGTTTTATAAATAAAAAAAATAAAAATAAGGATAATTACAAAAAATCTCAATGTTTGACCCAAAAAAGCAAGGGTAAATTACACTGGCACCCCTTGAGGTTTCTATTTAATACAGATTCTCCCTTCACGTTTCAAAAATTACATTCTCCTCCCTAAGGTTTGTAATCTCATTACAAATTGTCCCCTGAGTTGCTGATATCATGTTCTAAAATTTTTTAAATGACCATTTTGCCTTTTTTCTACTATTTCTTCTTCATATCATCATGACTACATTCATGACTACATTCTACAACTTTTCATCATTAAATTACCTAAACATATTATTATCGAGTGATGATATACAAATATAAATTTTATATAAAATTTTCAAATATAATGATAATTATTTAATGGTGTCCTTTCACTTTAAAATAAAACACCCATAAATATTTACAACAACATCACTATCACAACATTTTTATGATATTTTTTGTATAAATTTTTATATATGAATATAATTTTTTATTTTTATTTCCACCATTATTTTTCTTTCTCATCTATGCACTCACATTTATTACAGTATTATCATACGCCATCAATCACATTTATTATATTATTACTAGATTTGTGTATTTTTTTTATTTTTTTTGTATTTGGTGAATTTTAAAAAAATCACAAAATATTATATTTCTTAAGAATATCTAGATTAGATATATCTAAAACATAAAATAAAAAATTACTTAAAATATTAAAAAAATTCAATAAAAATAAAAAACACTAAAAATAAAAAAAGTTAATTTTTTTGTGTGAGTTAAACCAAAGAAGATAATTGTTATTTCTCTTGAAATAACATGAACAAAATATCAATATTATTTTATTATTTCATATATATAAAGGTTAAGGGGCAAATATATCATAGATAAGTAAAAATTTCCAAACGTAATGGGATGATCTGTATTAAATAGAAATCTTAGGAGGTGTCAGTGAAATTTACCCCCCAAAAAAAAATTTATGATTTTTAATTTTATCGATTTAAATCTTAATCTTTTGAATTGTTTTCAATATGAACTATAAGCCTATTTAGTTGAGTGAAACCTGATATTTTTTTTGTAATTTTCTCAAAAAATTAATACTTATATGTGTATAAATAATAAAATGTATAATATTTAAGAGAAATTACACCGATAGTCCCTATATTTTAACCATTGTGTCATTTCAGTTATTGTAATTTCAATTACTTCGATTTTGAGCCTGAACTTTTTATTTTATCTCAATTTAATCTAATTGACTACCAATGTTAGCATTATAAGCCTATTTAGTTGAGTGAAACCTGATTTTTTTTTTTGCAATTTTCTCAAAAAATTAATACTTATATGTGTATAAATAATAAATTGTATAATATTTAAGAGAAATTACACCTATAGTCCCTATATTTTAACCATTGTGTCATTTCAGTTATTGTAATTTCAATTACTTCGATTTTGAGCCTGAACTTTTTATTTTATCTCAATTTGATCCAATGGACTACCAATGTTAGCATTATTTTATTTACAATACAAACATGAGTAACATGTGTCATACTTTTAGGGCAAAATTATAAATTTGATCAATCTAATCAATTAACCTCAATTAATTCAGTGATAATTTTTTATAAAAAATTCTAATACCATTATCAATTAGATTAAATTAATACAAAATTTAAAATTAAGAATTAAAATTAAACTTATTGAAAATATAAGAATCAAAATAATATAAGAGATAAAATATAAGGATTATACCTTAATATTTTAAAACTCACCAATATGAAAATGGAGCAAAACGACACATGTCAAGAGAGAGAGAGAGAGAATCGCAGTCACAGAGAAAGTGGGAATTGCCGTACGGCGGCAAGCGCTAACACTAACAGAGGCAGCGGCCGCTAGAATATTCCATGGACGGAATCAAGATTTCATTATCAGAAGGGTCAAAATTCAAGATGGAAAATAGAAAGAAAATTCAAGATGGAAGAAGAATGATATATATTTTTTATATTGGGGGCTATTTTATATATAAAATGATATATATATTTAAAGTTCTACAGCAAACAATAATGTTCATAGAAATAGGAGGCCATAGCCTCCCATAATCTTCTCCTAATTTTGTCACTGCTTGTGCAGCAGTGCCCAGTGGCGGAGGGACTTAGGGACCAGGGGGTCACATACCCTCTTGGATTTTGGGATTTTTATTTTTTTTTTTTTGGTGCAAATATAAAGAAAATATTTTAGATAAAAAAAATTACAAAAATATTATTAGAGTGAAATATCAATGACATTTTAAAAATTATGAGAACAATAATGGTCGTTTTGATTGAAAATAAAGAGACTACTATAAACCATATTATCTATGAAAATTTTATGAAAAATTTTGAATGTAACGGCGGTGTCATTATTATTGACATGCAAGTATAAGTAATCTCACTATAAAGATATAAAATTTATTAGATAGTTAATTACATTTGACATCTGAGGTTCACTCTCTATGTGTTTATTTACTATTAGTTGGTGATATCACATATTAATAATGACATGGTATTACTATTATATTGAATTTTTAATCAAATTTTGTATAAAAAAATAATTTATCATTATATAATTTAGGGTAAATTACAAATACACTCCATGAGATTTGCTTAAAATACAAATTGCTCCTGTGGTTTGAAAAATTACAAATACCTCCTTTTTAATATTTTTTATTTAACAAAATTAACTAAAAAAATGAAATTCATAATTGCTTTTCTATACAATAATAAAATTACCTAAATTATTAATTGAAACATATTTCTAATATTATTAAAAACTGTTAATTGCCTTGATGATTCATTAATAAAAGGGGTGATTTGTTATAAAATTAGAAATCTCAGGGGGTGGATTGTGATTTTAATCAAACCTCAGGGGATGTATTTCTAATTTACCCTATAATTTATTTTAATACTTATATTCATATTTTTTTATATTGTCTATAATACACTAGTTATAAATAACATTATTTTTTTATATTTCTTGAAATCAATCGTTAAAACTTACCTAAAATATTTTTATAAAATTTTTGATATTATGTGCCGCTTGGGCAACTTAACAAAAAGCTGCGTTTTGTTAAGAGCTCAAAAATGCCAAACCAGCTGCAAAACGCTAAAAATTCCATTTGAGAAGACCCAAAAAAGTAACACCCAAATTTACCAAACTATCATCTGGAACATTTTAATTAATTAATTCAAAAATCAAAAAATAAGGATATTTTTGTCATTTTGGAGTGATGTGACACTTTTAAAAAATATTAAACGAAAAATCAAAAAAGCTAGCTTTTTACCAATTTCCCAAATCACTTATGTCACGACCCAAACCCGCCCCTATGGGTTTAGCACCGTAACCGGCCAGTAATCCTAGATTACCGAAGGCCTGCCTAACAGTAATACAATAATACAGAGTACAGGGGCTTGGCGCAAGCCAATACAGTAAATAAACAATATCCAATGAGCTGTGACAGTCTGTATGCCAAAAAGATTTTTCATACATTTATATAGAACAGTATACAAAACATTTACAAACGTTCAGAACAGGGATCAAGTCCCTATTAACCAGTACAGTGCAGTCTATACAGTCTATACAGTAAACAAAACAGTACAGGAGGGGGAACACTAAAACACCCCTAGCCTTAGCTGGGCAGGCTCGGAACCTCGCAGTGAGGCACAGTGGTTGGCTTGACAAAACTGGAGTTTACTCCGACGCTTCTAGCATTGGTCCGGTGCCTGTACACCTACATATATATATGAGCAGTGAGCTAAAGCCCAGTAAATAACACAAAGCGTAAAGGGGTTTAGACTGAATGTCCTTACAGTAGTGAAAACAGTTCATTTCAATCAGTATTTCAGTTGTTCAGTACAATTAGTCATATGTGGTACATCCATTAGCATAACAGTACAGTAAGCAGTAGGTCTTAAAGACCGAACAGTAATGATGGCCATCAATCAGTAAACAGTAGTGGTTCCACGAGGGAACCGACAGAGATCTCTGTAACAGTAACAGTAAACAGTAGGTGCTAAGGATGCCACAGTACAGTGCAGAATATAGGACATACATTCATTCAGTAAACAATGACAGTTCGGTAAACAGTTCAGTTCAGTATTCAGAAAATAATCATTTTGAACATATCTTTACACAATTGTTACTCACAGAGTTCTGGGCTACAGTGAACTAGAGCGTCTCCTCAGAATGCCAACCCTATGCAGTTAACAGATTGAACACACACTAAGTTTCACAGTTTGGAAAGATAATAACTTAATCCCTAAATTTGTCTTGGTGCGTTCTACATCTATATCCTCTTTAAGATGCCTTAAATATGCCCTAGGAATGCCTAGGATGGAAAGAGGATGCAAAGATGCACTTTTGAACACTTTACAAAATTTTCAGAAAATAAGGGTCTCGCTCGAGCGTGGCTTTCTACGCTCGAGCGGGCATGCAGACAAAGGGTCTCCGCTCGAGCGTGAATTCCGTCGCTCGAGCAGACTGTGTGCTACAGTAAAAATACTGGATGCTCAAAATTTACGCCCGATGGACGCTCGACCATCACTCGAGCGTGAGACACAAGTCCTCGCTCGAGCGGACTGTGAACTCCTGCAAAGTACTGGATGCACGCATTTCACGCTCGAGCGTAACTTTTCTCGCTCGAGCGAAAGGCACGATCACAGAGTATACGCTCGAGCGTGGACTTCCTCGCTCGAGCGTGGGTCCAAAATCTGGAAATTCCAGATTTGAACCTCAAGCTCAAAATCAAGTTCAAATGCATAAAAATCGATCCTCTTGGGCCAAAAACTTGGAAAACACTTGTAAACACATGATATTATATATTTCAAAGATCAATTTAGTAAAACAAGGCCCAAGGGTGTTTAATTCAAACTCAATTTCAAACCAATTTTCATGAACATGCTACAAACATGACATGCATGAGTTTAAAACAATTCCAAGCTTTGAATTCAAGTTCAAATGAGCCAATTTCCTCCAAAACAAGATGAGTTCATGGACCTTGGATATAAACATGAGCATGCATGTGAGGAATGATGAATTTACAACCTCAAAACTTGACAATATGCACATGCATGCAACAATTGAGCTCTAATTCAACATTATTGAACCAATTCATGCCTCAACTCTACAACTTGACTTGAATCATGCAAGGACAATCTTAAATACAACAATGAGAGGTTAAAATCCTTACCTAGAGCTTCAATTACAAGGTGAGGAAGCTTAATTTGCAACCTATGTTCCAATTCCTTCAATTACCAAGCAATTTATAAGCAAAATTGAGATGAAATCCACTCCTCTAATTCTCTCTCTCTATGGTCGGCAATCACAAGGAGAAAGGCTGAAGAATTGTGTGCTCAAGTATATCATAAGGCTCAAATATGTTATATTGAGTGGGCCACTAAGGGTTAGTTTGGTAATTAAGTCCAAAACTTGTGTGTTTGCCACTATTGATCTAATTTAATCATACCAAATCAATTTTCAGATAATTACACCACAAAATCACATAAATTATGATGATCACAAAACACTAATCGATTTCGGGTTCGACCGCCGATAAGGCCTTCAATTAACAGTTTAAACAAAACAAACTGAACAGATAATTTAAACAGTCAAACAGATAAAATGCAATTCAAACAGATACAGGCAATCAATTCAGTTTCAGATTTCAGTCAGTCAGTTCAATTACCAATCATAATCATTCTCATTTTAGCAGTAATCGGTAATTAATCGGTGATCAGTGATGAGGGTTGTTACAACTTTCAAAAAAACCAAAAAGTTTAGTAAAAAGCCAAAAGTCAGCTTTTTACCAACTTTTCAAAACACCCCTATAATTAATAAGTGTCCCATCTAATTTAATTTTCTAACTTTGCCACTAGCCGCGCCAACTCCCTTTCCTGAAGCTCGGCGTCAAGGCTCGCAGCTGCAACGGCTTATCTTACACCCTCAATTGTGCTGGTTCTCTTCTCATCTGGGGAACTTTCAGTATTTTATATTTGGGACTATTTTAACAAAAATATTTTGTAGTTCTAATAAAGGAGCTCTGATAGTTCTAATGGAGTGTGAGTACTATTGTGATAGTAATGTTTATATCTTGTGTTTTTTTTTTTTTTTGACTTTCCATGTTATTAGAGCTTATTAGAACTCATTAATTTAATGATATGTATCATTATTACTATTTTAATTAGCTTGATGTTTTAGTCTGGGACATAACACTAATATTGCAATGATTTTGGTTTCTGTACTTCAAATTTGATACGAACCCTCACTCACTCACTCACTCACTCACTCACTATTGAAAATTGACAAAAGGACTCTTTACTCTGTAGAAGAAACCCATGACCCGACCTAATGGTAACCCTTTTTCTTTTTTGGTGGTTTTACTTAGAAAGCATTTAGAATAATCTAAATAAATACGTTTTGACTTTTTATAAAAAAATATAAAAAAAAAATAAAAAAGTGTTATAACTTAAAAAAATATATATAAAAAGATACCCAAAAAAAAAGTACTAAAATAAGTTATGCTAAATAATACTTTACTCACCTATTAGTATAATCCATAGATTGGTCCGACCTCATACTTGATGTGGCGGGTGATTCTGATATCAAATTAAAATAAACATTTAGGTAGAACTGACCCTTGCAAATTGGGTTAAAAAATAATGATTGAAATCCAAACAATGAAATAAAATATTTTTTAAAAGCATAATAAATTTTTTTTTTTTGTAATAAAATCTTAATTGCGGAGGGTCTTTTATTAATTTATAATCTATATGGCATATATTTTACTTTTGTAATTTTTTTAGGGATTAAATAAGTTTGAATTAAATATTTTAAAATTTTTTTTTTATCGGTAAAAAAAACTTTATTAATAGCATCAAACATATATAAAATATGGATTACGTCAATCAAATGAAGGCAAAGAGCAAAAATTATCACAGAGTTTTCTTTCGTTTTAACTAAGTTGATATCAAGATAAATATCCTATCATATGCTAGCTCAAATCAAAAAATTAATGAGAAACCAATTCCAAAAAGCAAGAGAAAATACAATCACCTCAAGAACAATTAAACAAAAGTAATGGGTGTTTTGAAAAGGTAATTAAAAATTATTTTTTAACTTTTTAATTTTTTTTTAAAAGAAAAAAGTGAATTCTCCAAATAGGCTAACAGCCATCAAACAAAACATCATCGTTACAACATTCAACTCAGGAGACCCAATGCAACTCCACGTGGTTAAAGTTGAAACATCATCAATTGAGAATGATGTTCCACGGTAAAGAGATCTATCTCATTTCGATGGCCACTCTTAGCTTGATACACTCACACAGACCTTGAAGGTTGGGTTGAACTGAATTGAAAATACACTCATTCATATTCGTCTACATTAATTTATCAAAATGTTGAGGTTTTAAAAATTTTATCAAATATCTCAATAAGTATGGAACTCATATAAGATTTAGATTGTATGGGTCTCATATCTATATAAAATATTTGATAAAACTTTTAATAAAATTTTTAAGACCTTTAGTATTACTCTTAATTTATTGATGCAGGTAACGCCCTCCAAATTTTGTTTATTTTCTTCTTAAACTTCCAATCCAGCCAGCAGAGTAGCAGATATTCAATGAAACTGGGAATAGCCCACTGAAAAGTGTAAATCGATCTGTGTGAGATCTAATATATTTAATCGATAGGTTGGGATATAAATAAATTTTAATTTATATACTTTAAGAACTAAATAAATTCAATTAATAGTTCAGGAATTAAATAGATAATTTGACAATAGTTTAGAAATAAAAAAAAAAATGTAACAAACCCTTTTTGTAATCCTTTTAGGAACTAAATATAAATTAAATATTTTAAGAACTTAATAGATTCAATCGATAATTTAAAAATTAAATAGATTTTAATTTATATATTTTAAGAAATAAATAAATTCAATTGATAATTTAATAACTAAATAGATAATTTAATAATAATTTAAAAATAAAAAATATTTATCGATAATTTAATAATAAAAAGGGTAATAAACCGTTTTACAACGAGACATATCCTCTTGTATTTTAAATAATTTTTTAATAAAAGTGCCAATTGACATAAAATAACTCAAACACCCGTTTATTTTCGAAGGTAGAATGAGAGAGATTAATAGTGAGAGAATTATTAGTGAGGGGATTAAGTAAAATTGTATTTATTTTGATGATAATTATTAGCATAGGAATTGTTAAATTATTTTTATATTAAATAATAAAATAAAATAAATACAAAAAATTAAACATTAATGTTAAAAAAAAAATATCCAACTTGTAAAAAATAAAAAATTTCTAATCTGGCGGACTATTTTTCTAATACCACATCCACCTCCTTCATCCCAATTCTCCTTCCAACCTCCATCCTAATCCTCTCCACATCTCAATCCCTTTCCCAACTCTACAAGCAAACACAAAACACAACACCAAATAAGTCCTAATCCTATCTCATTTCCTTTTCCGATTCTACAAACAAACACAACACCAAATAAGTTCAACCTCTATCATAATCCCATCCCACTCTCTATTCCCCCAAAAACAAACGGAGCCAAATATCCTGATACATATCCCATTATAATCTATATAAAGAATTGGGCATCACTATGTGCATCAACTTTAAGATAAAGTTTTTTTTGCTTGTTTGTTTTCAAACCTCTCTTCTCTGCAAGTTGTTTTCTTCCTCTTCTTTTCTCAACACATCAAAAACATGAAGGTGGTGGTGACATCAAGAGAAACAATCAAACCATCTTCTCCAACTCCAGACCACAATTGAATTTTGCAACAATCCTTCATCGATCAAATAAACATTCGAAACATTATTCCATACATTCACTACTACACGTCAGACGATTGTATCAGACCCACCTCCTCGGAAAAATGTCACCTCCTAAAGAAATCTCTCTCCGAGGCCCTAACTCGGTTCTACCCTTTAGCAGGGCGTCTCAGAAACAATCTCTATGTCGAGTGCAACGACGATGGTGTCCCCTTCTTGGAATCCAGAGTCCAATCCCAACTCTCAAACTTTGTTCGAAACCCTAACTTCGATGATCTCAACAAGTTTCTTCCTTGTGATCAACTAGATGATGCCGGCGACATACCCTTGTCGGTACAAGTCAACGTCTTCGACTGTGACGGCGTAGCCATCGGTACGTGCTTTTCTCACAAAATAGCAGATGGGTTGTCTATAGTGACATTCCTCAATTTCTGGGCTGAGTATGCCCGTTCCTCGATTTGGCATTGCCACATTTTTCCCGCCAAGAGACATTTCGGGTTACAAAAGAAGTTCGGGCACCACGAAAGAGAAGACTGTAGCGAAAAGCTTCGTGTTTAGCGACTACGCCATATCTGCCCTTAAATCCAAGTATGCTATGGGATTAGATACCCCGAAACCTCCCTCCCGGCTTGAGGTACTTACTACTTTCATATGGAGTAGATTGGTGGCTGCCAATGGAGGAGGGAGAGCAGTGGTTCAAGCAATGAACCTACGGGGGCGAGCAAATCCACCGTTACCAGAGTCCTATTTTGGTAATCTGAGTCGTTTTGCTACATTTGTACCATCCATAGACTCTAATGGAAATGAGGGTTGTCGTTTTATTAATCAAATGAGGGAAGCGATAAAGAAAATCGACAGTGATTATGTCAAAAATTTACAAAAGGGAGGCAATGTGATTGAAATGTCGAGCTCTACCAATGTAGTGGATTCTAGCAAATTAGAGAATAATTCTCTCGTCTTTGCGAGTAATTTCTTCTTCCCACTATACGAAGTAGATTTTGGGTGGGGAAAACCGATATGGGTGAGTTTCGCTACGTTACCGTTCAAGAATTCTATTAATTTTCTACCTAGGAGAGCAGGTGTTGGCATTGAAGCTTGGTTTTTTATGAAAGATGATGACTTGGCCAAACTTGAAGCCGACAAAGAGTTCCTCGCATTTGTTTCTCCGACCTCGGGTGCACAAGATTTGCTTCCCAGCTCCCTGTAGATGTGGGAAATTTGCCTGTTTGAATCCAATTTCTTCATCTACATTTTTGTTTTGGTTTTGAATGTGTTGTTTGACTCAAGTCTTTTGCTGTGCTTTGGTTATCATATCACAAATAAGCTAATGGTTAGGTGCTGTTTGGTAATCCTTATGTTTTTAGTTTTCAGTTTACATTTATAAAAATTTTAAAAACTCAAATAAAAACTTGTTTAGTAAAATTTTTGATTTATAAATCAGTGGTCTCAGTTTATAAATTTGGCTAAAAAATGAAAACACAAAAAATGTGTTTTTGTTTTGAGTTTTGAGTTTTTTTTTTTTTTTACCACCCAACATTAGCCACCACCCGCCACCATTTTCCGCCACCGTCTTTCGCCATCACCACCCGCCACCCACCCCCCACCACCACCTGCCACCACCACTCACCACCCACCTGCCACCACCACCCACCACTCGCCACCACCACCTGCCACCACCACTCACCACCCACCTGTCACCACCACCCACCACCCACCACTCGCCACCACCACCCACCCCTCGCCACCACCACCACCACTACCTACCACCCACCTGCTATCCACCTGTCACCACCCGCCACCACCACCACCCACCACCTATTTGCCACCACCACTCACCACCCACCTGCCACCCACCCGCCACCACCACCCACTACCACCACCACTATCACCCACCACCCACCCACTTGCCACCATCACCCACCACCACCACCACCACCCACTCACGACCACCTACCACCCGCCACCTACCCACCACCACCCGCCACCACTACCACCACCACCCACTCGTTACCACCTACCACCACCTACTCGTAACCACCCACCACCCGCCACCGTCACCCACCCACCCACCACCACCCGCCATCCGCCACCCATCTGCGACCACCACCCACCACCCGCCGCCACCACCACCACCCACCATTTGCCACCGTCACCCACCCACCCACCACCACAACTCGCCACCTACGCGCCACCACCACCCACCCACCACCACCCACCAGCACCACCACCACTACTACCACCACCCACTCGCTACCACCCACCACCCGCCATTGTCACCCACCCACCCACCGTCACCACCCGCCACCCACCGCTACCACCCACCACCACCTGCCACCACCACCCATCACCCGCCGCCACCACCACCACCACCACCCATTCGCTACCGCCCGCTACCCGTGTAACAACCCTCGTACTGATTATCGAAAGCCACTGAATTTAGTACTGATTACTGCTAAATGAGACTGATAATGACTGATAAGGGAACTGGATGAACTACTGAACAGACTGATTGAAATCGAAACTGAAATTGAATAAGTTCATCTATTGAATTGCATATTGCATCTGTTTGATTGATTGATTATCTATTTGAATTCATATGTTTAAACTGCTAATTGAAGGCCTTATCGGCGGCCGATTTAGAAACCGTTTAGAGTTTTGGAATCAGTAGAATATTTGTGATTTTATGGTATATTTACTTAAAATGTGATTAGGTATGATTAAACCGGATTAAAACAAGTTAATTGAAATGTTGGACTTATTTACACAATTGCCACCCTTAGTGGACCATTGTTTATTATTATCACTTGAGCCTATACACTTGATCAAACACTCCTCCAACTCCTTTCTTGTGTTCATAGCCGACCAAACAAGAGAAACAAGGGAGAGTGAGAGTTAAGAGAAGTATTAAGCTCATCTTGTAGAAATTGCTTGGAATTGGTGTATAACTTGGCATAATCTAGCTTCCTTACCTTGAATTGAGACTTAGGTAAGTGAATTCATTGTCTTCTTGTTATTTTTAAGCTCCATCTTGCATGTATCATGGTTATAGAGAACTTGAGTCTTGATTTTGTTCAAAATTGTTGAATTAGAACTCCATTGTTGCATGCATGGTCATTTTGGTATATTTTGAAGTTAAATTCTTGGAGAATTATACATGCATGTCCATGTTTTTATTATAGTCCATGTTTCCACATTGTTTTCAAAGATTGGAGCTCAATAGAGCAAGATTTGAAGATTGAATTTGGTTTAAAGTTCATGCATTGCATGTTTTGAAAGTGTTCTTGAAAATGGGTTTGAATTTGTATTTAATTGACTCACCTTTGGGGCTTGAATTCATAAATTGGCTTTTGAAACTTGTTATACATTGTTTTGGGATGTATTCTCCAGAATTTGGGCCCAAGAGGTCGAGTATTGAGTTGGGAATGCTTGGTTTGAGCTTGGAAGGCAAATCTGGAAATTCCAGATTTGGCTTCTTCGCTCGAGCGAAGGATTCCTCGCTCGAGCGACCAAGGTTTCCTCTGAGATACGCTCGAGCGAAGAATTGGTGGCTCGAGCGTAAAAATCGAGCATCCAGTACTTTTACTGTTCATGCAGATCGCTCGAGCGAAGGATTTCTCGCTCGAGCGAAGCCTTTGATTTTGGAAGCTCGCTCGAGCGAAGGAAGGCTCGCTCGAGCGAGGCTCCTATTTTCAGCAACTTTTGAAAAATGCCTTCCAAGTGTATTTTTGCATCCTCATCCCATCCTAGGCATTCTTAGGCCTAGTTTAAAGCATCTTAATGAGGATTTAGATATAGAACCACACCGAGGAAATTTAGGGATTTAATTATCATCCTTCCCGATTGTTAAACTTAGTGTGTGTTCTATTTGTTAACTGTTTAGGGTTGGCTCTCGGGGACGCGTTCTAGCTGCTATTAGCCCAAACTCTCTGAGTAACAGATGTGTAAAGATATGTTCAAAATGGTTATCTTTTGAATACTGAACTAAACTGTTTACTGAACTGTTTACTGAACTGATATTGTTTATTGAATGAATTTATGTCCTGTATTGTGAACTGTACTGTGGCATCCTTAGCACTTATTGTTTACTGTTATTGTTACAGAGCTCTATAGGTTCCCTTGTGGAACCATACCGTTTACTGATTGATGGCCATCACTATTGTTGAGTCTGTTAAGACTCGGTCCTTTTGGACCTATTGTTTATAGGCTATTGGATGTACCACATATAACTGATTGACTGGAATACTGAAAGACTGAACTACTGTTTAATGAACTGTTTTCATTACTGTACTGTAAGGACATTCATTCATAACCTCTTTACGCATTATGTTATTCACTGGGCTTTAGCTCACTGTTTATATATATATGTAGGTTCTCAGCAGCCAGACCGGAGCTAGAAGCGTGGGTTAGTCCCTAGTTTTGTCAAGCCAGCCAATGTGCCTCACTGTGAGGTTCCGAGACGCCATGCCATGGCTTGGGGTGTTTTTGTCTTCCCCACTTGTCTCCTACTGTTTTGTTTAGACTGTATAAACTGTTTACTGTTGTACTGTACTGTTATCGAGGGGTTAAGTCCCTGTACTGAATGTTGGTAAATGATTGTATAGACTGTACTGTTTGGAACCGTATGAATGCATAAAAATGTTTTTGGCATACAGATTGTCACAGCTCTATGGACACTAATTATTGACTGTATTGGCTTCCGCCAGGCCCTGTAGTCTGTCTTACTGTATTACTGTTCAGCAGGCCTTCGGTAATCTCGGATTACTGGCCAGTTACGGTGCTAAACCCATAAGGCCGGGTTTGGGTCGTGACAACCCGCCACCGTCACCCACCCACCCACCCACCACCACCAGCTACCCACCACCCACCGTCACCACTTTCTACCACCACTTGTCATTTCTCACTCTTTTTTATATTTTTAAACTTTTTTAAACATTTTGTCAATTACCAAACGCGTTTGTAGTTTATATTTTTCTAAAAATAAACAAAAACCAGTTTATAAAAATTTTGTAAATATAAACTGAAAATGTAAACGTTACCAAACACACCCTTAGTGTTTTTGATTCCACTGTTTCATGTTGTTGTCTTAAATAATGCAAGGTCATTGTTGTTGTTTCCAATTTCTTCTCTATTTGGCTTCTTGTAAATTTAATTGACTTCATTTTAATTTTAAATTTATGATTTTATTTTAATTTAGTCTAATTAATTATAATTATTATTTATTTATTTTTATAGAAAATAGACACATGAGTAGCATGTTAAGCTTTTGTAGTAAACTTATTCAACTCGATAAGTTAATCTCAATCAATTCAATAATTATTTTCTATTAAAAATCCTAATTAATGTTATCAATTGAACAAAATTAATACAAATTTTAAAATGAAAGATTAAAATCAAATTAATTAAAATAACAATGATCAAAACAATACGAATGGACAAAATGTAAGAATTTGTCTTTTTAAAATTGAGTTATACTAGGGCCCCTAAATAAATTATCAAACAAATTATTAAACCTCTCACATAAGTGTGGGATCCACACAAATCACATGTATATGAATTTCACGTTCATGTGAGAGGTTTGATAATTTATTTAATAATTTACTTCAGATTCATGACATTTTCCTTTAAAATTTAGCAAATGGAAGGGTGTGCCCTTCAATTCCAACTGATGTGCATCAATATTTCCACCATTTTTTAATGTAAAAAGGTGGATTTAGAACCCCACCAGATTTCATGGAGTTCACACGTACTTAAAAATCTAACAGTTGAATTTAGCATTTAAAAATGAAACAAGCTTTAGACTTTAATCAGTGGCGGAGCGACATGGGGCTTAGGCAGGTCGCGTGCCCCTGAATATTTTTTTTTTTTTTTACATATATGTATATAAATAAAATTTTAAATAAAAATTAATATTTAGAATAAAATATCAAGAATATTTTTAAATTTATAAAAATAATAGTGATTGTTTTATTGAAAATGAAGTAATTACAACAAATTATATTTTTATATATGAAAATTTTATGAAAAATCTCAATATAAAGGTAATATTTCTCATTATTGATATGCAAATATAATTAATCTCACTATATATATATGTAAAAATTATTAGAGTGTCAGTTATATTTGCATGTGGAATTCACCCTTCATATGTTGCTTTACTATTGGTTGGTGATATGATATCACTATTATATGAAATTTTTACTTAAATTTTATAAAAATTTAATTTATCTTATCAATATATAATTTATTTTAAGACTTAAATATATGACTATTTTTACATTATCCATGATACACTAGTTACACACAATACTTTCTTTTCGATTTTACTCGAAATTAATTTTAAAATTTTATGTGAAACACTTTTATAATAATTTATTTAAGTTTTTGTACTTAATTTTAATTTAAAAATTATTATTATCTTCTTATTGTTGGTTGTAATAAAAAAAAAGTTAAAGTAATCTAGAAGTGCCGCTTCTGATTTAATTTCTCGACTCCGCCAGTGACTTTAGCACATTATTCTTATTCTTATCATCAAATTTTACTAGTCAATTTATTGCAATTTCAATCAAGTTATAATATGATCATTTTGCTACTTTGGCTTTAAATTATCTAACGAAACTTATTATATGATATTCAGATGAGACATTTTTAGGATAATAATACAAAAATATAATCTAATTTTATTTTAATTTTTTCCTCTATTTTTTCACTGTATTTTCTATCTCTGTAACTCGGTTGTATTTTTTAAACCCATATCAAGAAATGGGCGGTCAATGGTCGTAAATTTAAAAATACAATACAGAAAAAGTATTGTGAAAAAGTATAGAAGTATAAAATAAAAGAAAATTACATTTTGCCTTAAAAATATCACATGAAAAGGTTATATGATAATTTGCATTAAACAATTTTAATACCAAACTAATGAAAAAATAAATTATGTGGGGACATATTTTTTGAATGACGACATGTGGCCGAGGTGTCACCGAAATGTCAGCCGGGGTGCCACGTGTCCTGGTCATAATGCCGAGATGATTGCGGCTAGGCCGAGGCTATCTGCGAAGATACCGAAATCCGGGATAAGCGAATAAGGGACAAGAGTCCTAGAATGGGTAAAGACTTCAGTTTGGGTAAAGATAAGACTCATAGAGAGTTTATCCTAACCCTACTGGGAGTCCAAGATTAGCAGTAATCCTAAGTCCATAAGAGTTAGGCTTCTATTGGGACTAGGATTGTGTTAGCTATAAAAGGGAGGCACCCCCATGGGTCTAAGGTATGTCTTTTATGCTTGTCTAGTGAGTTAAATACTATTGGTTATCTTTGAGAGATATTTTACTGACTTGATTGTCGGAGTGCCCCCGGGTGGACGAACCACCGCAGGATTCTTATCTTTCTATGACATGTTGTTTGGGCTTAATTTATTCTGCCGGTACTCTCCAGCTGAGTTCCCCTTTTTTGGTTGTGTGGTCGAAAATCAACACCCATAATTTGGCACCGTTTGTGGGAAAGAAAGGAGAATAGATGGCCAGCAACGGACAGAAAGAGAAGGTTGGGAACGACATCCCTACTAGAAGTGGGAAACATGTAGACCTTGACGTCGAAAAAGACAACTGCAACGAAAAGACTCGTAATAAGAATCACGGAGAAAAGGACGTCGGCCAGAAGGGCGACGTGCCAAAGAAATCAGACCGAGGCGGGTACTATAACGAAGACGACCTCTAGATATGGAAAGATAGATGCCTACGGAGGGACGGCGAGATAAAAGGAATGGCAGACAAATTGGCAGACCTGCAAATAGTTGTCAATTTCATGATGCAGAACAACGTCATGCAGCCACCATTCCCGTTACAAGATACGCCGATTCCAGCAGCCAAGAAAGATGCCCAAAAAGAAGAGCAGAAAACTGTTCCTACAGTCCCTCAGCACGACAGGACTAAAGGACATTCTCACCGGCCTTCATGGGAGGTCGGGCGTGGAGAATCAACGAGAAGAGAATCCCAGAAAACATGTCGAACCCAAGAAGACTGCACTAGAGAACATCGGGATGTTCAGGAAAAGGAACTCTATTTCGACACGACCAATGGAAGGAAGTCCAAAAGGACTCATAATGACACTGGAAGTAGTGCACCAAAGAGACTGAAATCCGGAGATAATCGAGCTCCTAGACGAACCAAGGAGGATCTGAGGGATGACCTCCAGAGAAAGCGACAAGATGCCGAGGTGACCTCTCCGGTCAAGCCAAGGTCATGTTTAATACTTGTTGAAATTTTAAGAAAAATTTACAAGTTGAAGTTAAACCGAGATCATGTTTAACGCTTATTGAAATTTTAAAAATTTACAAGTTGAAGTTAAACCGAGGTCATGTTTAACACTTATTGAAATTTTAAAAATTTATAAGTTGAAGTTAAACCGAGGATGTGTTTAACACTTGTTGAAATTTATGAAAAATTTATAAGTTGAAGTTAAACCGGGTTCATGATTAAAGGAAGGAATGATATAGGTTTCATCACCTCAAGATGCCGAGGTAATAGAACCTAGGGGGCAGTTGTGGGGACATATTTTTTGAATGAAGACACGTGGCCGAGGTGTCACCGAAATGCCAGCCGGGGTGCCACGTGTCCTGGTCATGATGCTGAGATGATCTCGGCTAGGCCGAGGTTATCTGCGAAGATACCGGAATCCGGGATAAGCGGATAAGGGACAAGAGTTGTAGAATGGGAGAAGACTTCATTTTGGGTAAACATAAGACTCTTAGAGAGTTTATCCTAATCTTATTGGGAGTCCAAGATTAGCAGTAATCCTAATCTTATTGGGAGTCCAAGATTAACAGTAATCCTAAGTCCATTAGAGCTAGGCTTCTATTGGGACTAGGATTGTGTTGACTATAAAAGGGAGGCACCCCCATGGGTCTAAGGTATGTCTTTTATGCTTTGTCTAGTGAGTTAAGCACTATTGGTTATTTTTTAGAGATATTTTACTGATTTGATCGTCGGAGTATCTCGGGTGGACAAACCACCGCAGGATTCTTATCTTTCTGTGACAAGTTGTTTGGGTTTAATTTATTCTGCCGGTGCTCTCCAGCTAAGTTCCCTTTTTTTGATTGTACGGTCAAAAATCAACACCCACAAATTATATTATAACTTGACTGAAAATATAAAAAATTGATTGTTATAATTAAAAAATCAAAATAAGATTTGATTTGAGATGAAAGATATACAAATGAAAGTGCGCTTTTCAATCCCCAACCGAGGTGATGTGCATCAAGATTCCCACCCCCCGGCACAAAAAAAAAAAAAAAAAAAAAAGCAAAAATGTTTGGCTTGAATTTTTTGGATTAAGTTTTTTGAAAATTGAGTTTTTTACTTTTTATATTTTTTTTTTTAGTGATTATTTTTAAAATTTTAAACATTTTTTTTATTTTTTTTGATGCACATTAGTTAGATGTATTTAAAAAACAAAAAATTGTGAACAAATATTTTTAAAAATTAATAAATACATAAGAATACAAAAAATATATTAAATTCTCGTATTTTTTTATATTTTTGGTATTTAGTGAATTTTTAAAAGATTTTTTTCACAAATTTTTTCTTTTTAAGTATATTTATGTTAGGTATGTCTAAAAAATTAAAAGAAATTACTTAAAATATTAAAAAAAATCAGTAAAAATAAAAAAATACGAAAAACAAAAAAATAAAATTTAATGAAAAATATTTTTGAAAAATAGAACGGAGCAAAGTGCGGGAATTTTTTGGGAAAATAACCCTTCAAGTCATTTAACTAAAAAAAAAAAAAGGAATAATGCTACAACGTGTACTAATTAACATATGAACTAAATATAATATTAGGTCAGATCATATTAAACTGATGAAACCCACATATATATCTTATGTCTTAGTTATTGTGTTAATTTGATACACTAATTAATGTATCTAGTATTATTTCAAAAAAAAAAAAAATTACTAGTATTAGAAAAGGGTGAGGGTAATTGATTATTTTAATTAACTTTTTAATTTTTTATAAAAATATATAAAAAATATAAAGAAAGTGATGTGACAACTTAATAACTTTTTAACTAAAATTTCAAATTCTTAGACGAGGCCTAAATTTAAAAATACCATTACTTGATTCCAATACTATTAGTTGGTTCCAATACTAAATTTAAAAAATACTATTAAAAAAAATACTATATCAGTCTGTTTGGTTTCCATTTTCAAAATTCACTTTTTCAAAAAAAATTATTTTTTCATTTTCCATATTTTTTTATTTTGACTTAATTTTTTTAAAATTTTAGCAATTTTTTTAATTTTTAGACACACTTAACATAAATACACTTAAAAAGTATAATATTTGTGAAAAAAATCTTTAAAAAATTCACTAAATACAAAAAATACAAACAAAAAAAAAATTCAGTACATTTTTCATATTTTTGTATATTTATTAATTTTTTAAAAATATTTTTTCACAAATATTTTACTATTTAGATAAATCTAAGGTGCATCTAAAAAAATATAAAAAATTATTTAAAAATTTTAAAATATTCACTAAAAAAAATAAGAATAATAAAACTCAATTTTTAGAAAATTAAATTCAAAAAATTAAAACCAAACACATTGATAAATTTATACAGAAATAATTGTATTCAGCAAGATTCTCACCATATTTTAATTGTAAATTAAACACCTCAAATTGCCATTGTTTTTAGAGCAAAAAAATAAAAGATATTATAGGCTTGTTTTGAGTATGATTTATTTTTTTGTCTTTTTTACTTATTATGAAAAGAATTATAAAAAATAGAGAAATGATATGACCTAAATAATTTAATAAGCCAATAAGCTGTTAATTTAGATATTAGTGTAGTCAAAACAAGCCTTACTCATTAAATTCAACCAAAAAAAATAATATTTTAGATATTTTAGATATACTTACATTAATGACTAAAATATTATATTTTCTGTCAATTTTAGTTAATGAAAATAGACTAATGTTTTAAATTAAAAATAAATTAAAAGATTATTATTTAAATTGAAAAAATTAAAAACTTATTTTCTTACAAGAGTCTGAGATTATTATTATTATTATTATTTTTGTAATTTTCGTAATTTGTTTATCAATTTTTGTCGTTTTTATAAAAAAGAAAAAAGAAAAAAATAAGGATAATTACAGAAAAATCTCAATGTTTGACCCCCAAAAAAAGGGTAAATTACACTGACACCCCTTGAGGTTTCTGTTTAATACAAATTTCTCTCTCACATTTGAAAAATTACATTCTCCTCCCTAAGGTTTGTAATCTCATTACAATTATCCCCTGAATTGCTGATGTCATGTTTTAAAAATTTTTAAATGACTATTTTGCCCTTTTTCCTACTATTTTTTCTTTATATCATCATGACTACATTTTCTAACTTTTCATCATTAAATTCTACCTGAACACATTATTATTGAGTGATGATATACAAATATAAATTTTATATAAAATTTTGAAATACAATGATATAGTTTAATGGTCTCATTTCACTTCAAAATAAAACACAAATAAACATTATTTATATTTACAACAACATCATTATCACAACATTTTTATGATATTTTTTGTATAAATTTTTATATATGAATACAATTTTTCATTTTTATTTCCACCATTATTTTTCTTTCTCATATGTACCCACATTTATTACAGTATTACCAAACACCATCATTCACATTTATTATATTATTACTAAATTTTTGCATTTTTTTTTTTTGTATTTGATGAATTTAAAAAAAAAATCACAAAATATTATACTTCTTAAGTATATCTAAATTAGATGTATCTAAAAAAGTTTAAAAAAAATACTTAAAATACTAAAAAAAATCAATAAAAATAAAAAAAAAATATGAAAAATTAAAAAAAAATAATTTTTTTGTGTGAGTTAAACCAAAGAAAATAATTGTTATTTCTCTTGAAATGAAATGAACATAATATCAATATTATTTTATTATTTTATATGTATAAAGGTTAAGGGCAAATATGCCATAGGCAAGTGTAATTTTTCAAACTTAATGGAAGGATTTGTATTAAATAGAAGTCTCAAGGGGTGTCAGTGTAATTTACCCAAAAAAAATTATGACTTTTAATTTTATCGATTTAAACCTTAATCTTTGGAATTGTTTTCAATTTGGACTATAAGCCTATTTAGTTATTATGACAGTGAAACCTGATATAATTTTTGCAATTTTTTCAAAAAATAAATACTTATATTATATGTGTAAAAATAATAAAATGTATAATATTTAACACAAATTATACCTCTAGTCCCTATATTTTAACCCTTGTGTCATTTCAATCATTATAATTTCAATTATCTCGATTTTGAGCCTGAACTTTTTATTTTATCTCAATTTGATCTAATTGACTACCAATGTTAGTATTATTTTATTGATAATACTGTACGGGAAAGAGATTCACCTTCACGTATAATCCTGTTGATCAAGCCTGTGTTCCTCTGCACGTCGTCGTTCTACCACCTGAAAACACAAAGTGAGCTGGCAGGCGGGTGTATGCCGGAAACCTCTCCGATGCCTAAGTCAGCAAGCAAGAAATAGGCAAAAGCTCAATGCAGTCAGGGAGCAAAAATTGCATTACCTCCTCATAGGTGATATTGGTGAGCTTATATAGGTTTCGAGTGGCACAATCCTAGTAGGACTCTAACTCCTCCATGTAGAGTCCTCCTAGGATTCAAATTCCTGGAAGATAATGTTTATTCTCCAACACCCCCCTCACTGCTTAAACCAAGTGAGATGGTCCTTCTATGGCCGAACTCCAAATGACCGGAGTAACTGTTAGTTCGGCCCTTACTTCTCTCCCTTACCTCGGCTTTCCCATGCTAAGGCCGAGCTAGACATAAGGGAGTTAAGCCGAACTATATTCAGAGTCATAGTTCACCTCGGTTTCCCACATGCTACGACCGAAGTAATCAATGAAGACCGAACTACCCACTGCTGTACTAAACAGGCAACTATAAACGAACTAACTCTTAGTTCGGCTCTCCATTTCCTCACTCCTACTCCGGTTTCGTATGTCAAAACCGGACTACCCATAGAAGTGACTGACCGAACTAACGCATACGGTCCTGAAGAAGCTGCTTTCATACTCCGGTCGGAAGACGTGATCGGACTAACCAGAAACCGAGCTACACCATGTAAATATGACAACCGGACTACCTCAACAATCCTTTGACTGGTGTACGTGCTATCTTTCGCATTTGGGCTTATCTCGGCCCAACTACCAGTTCGGCCCAATTTAGTATAAATTACCCTATCAATTGCCCCTTAATTCCATCTGCAAAGCATGATAGGGATTACTCGTCTTCCAGCCGAGCTAGAATCCTAACCTCTCCAGCCGAGCTAAAAACACAGGTTAGCCTATCCAGCCGAGCTAAGACCCAGTTAACTTATCCAGCCGAGCTAAAAACCATTTAGCTTATCCAGCCGAGCTAAACTTGAGCCGTACTGTGCGCGTCCGGTCAAACACGTCTCTTCAGTTTGCAGAAACTGAACCGTTCAGTATTCCAATGACACGTGGCAGGTTCTGATTGGCTATCCCCAGCTGTAACGCCGTTCTTCGTACTTCGCGAATTTGAACAGTTCCCGCTCTTTTCCCCCTCTAACAAAATAACAAGCCCTTCTCTAGAATCATACCTTACACTGCTCATCTTCTTCCGCTTTCTCTCTTTCTTGCTCTTGAGCTTTTACTGTTCTTGGTGAATTTTTATATATATTTTTTGTATTTTTGGTATTTGGTGAATTTTTAAAAGATTTTTTTTATAATTTTTTTACTTTTTAGGTGTATTTATGTTAAGTGTCTAAAAAGTAAAAAAAATGCTTCAAATATTTAAAAAATTCAGTAAAACCAAAAAAATACAAAAAATAAGAAAGTAGAATTTTCTGAAAAGTGTTTTTTGAAAAATTGCGATGATTTTGGTTTCCGCACTTCAAGGCTCGCCGTTTCCTTGTTTTCATTTTTCAGAAAACACTTTTCAGAAAATTCTACTTTCTTATTTTCCGTATTTTTTTGTTTTTACTAAATTTTTTTAATATTTTGAGCAATTTTTTTTACGTTTTAGACACACCTAACATAAATATACGTAAAAAGTAAAAAAATTGTAAACAAAATCTTTTAAAAATTCACTAAATACTAAAAATACAAAAAAAATATACAAGAATTCAGTACATTTTTTTATATTTTTACGTATTTATTAATTTTTTAAAATATTTTGTCACAAATTTTTTACTTTTTAGATACATCTAACTAAGGTGTATCTAAAAAAATAAAAAAAATGTTTAAAATTTAAAAAATATTCACTATAAATAAAAGAATATGAAAACTAAAAAACTCAAATTTTAAAAAAGTTAATCTAAAAAACTCAAACTAAACACACTAAATATTGCGATGATTTTGATTTCCGCACTTCAATTTTGATACAATTTCTCACTCACTATTGAAAATTGACAAAAGGTCTCTTTACTCTGAGAAGAAACCCATGACCCGACCCAATGGTAACCCTTTTTTTTTTTTTTTTGGCGGTTTTACTTAGAGAGCGTTAGGAATTGTCTAAATAAATATATTTTTTAACTTTTTATAAAAAGATGAACAATATTAGGGATCATGAAAAATATATCATGAAATATATTATGAAGATTTTTATTTTTTGATTAGTGTGTAGTATTTTATTATATGTATAATTCAAAAGTGAAGTATCTTTTATTATCATTTTCATGATTTTTTTTCATAATCCCTAACATTACTCTAAAAAGATATATAAAAAAATAAAGAGATGTTGTAATTTAAAATAAATAAAAAGATAGAAAAAAGTATTAAAATAAGGGATATGAATAATACTTTACTCACCTATTAGTATAATCCATAGATTGGTCCGACGTAATACTCGATGTGGCGGGTGATTCTAATATCAAATTAAGGCCTTATTTGGAAACAGGTTAATTTAGTAACTTTTTAGCTATTTGACTAAAATATGAGCTAACAAAAACTAGTATGTTTTGGATAACTTTTTGACTTTTTACAAAAAGATGTGCAAAAAGTAGAGAGAAACGAGAATTTTTGACTTTTTGATATGATTGTTAGCTTTTTGACTAATTTAATAACTTTTTGACTTTTTGGTTAAAAATGAGGATTCCCAGACGAGGCCTAAATAAACATTTGGGGAGAACTCACCCTTGCAAACCGGGTTAAAAAACAATGATTCAAATCCAAAGAGGATTTGTTAAAAAACAATTGTATCGTATCCATATTCCAGTCTGTAACTATGCTTCTTAGGTAAATAATATATTTTTATTTATTTATTTACAATTGTTGTTAACAATCATACTGGAAGTCCAAAAGATCTCCAAAATGCAAAATTGTTCTCATATCTTACCAAATCATAATTCTACATTCATTTCTCAAAACTCAATTCAAAACATAATCATTACTTTTCAAAACTTATAATCAAACACATAATTCAAAACTCAATTCAAATCAATATTTTAATTTTTTAAATATTTTAAATATTTAAATATTTAAATATGTTACGATTTTTTTAAGTTTTAATTTTTTGAATATTTTTAAGGAGTATTTTAATTTTTAAATATTACGATTTTAATTTTTTTAATTTTAAAATATTTTATAAAAATAAATTCAAACTCTATTTTATGAAAATATTTTTAAATATTTTAAATTTTTTTGTTATGTATTTGGTTACAATTTGAGTGTAGTGTTGTGAAAGTAGTATGGAATTTCGAGTTATGTGTTTGGTTATGAGTTTTAAAAATAATTTCTTAATTGAGTTTTGTTTTATGTGTTTGGTTACGATTTGAGTGTAGAGTTGTTTTTAAATTTAAAATTTAAAATTATTAAATTTTTTTGAATATTTAAATTATTTAAAATTTTACGATTTAAATTTTTTGAATATTTATTTTAATTTTTTACTTATTAAATTTTTTAGATTATTTAAATTAGTTAAATATTTATGATTTAAATTTTTTGAATATTTATTTTGAAAAAAATTATTTCCTTTGTAGTATTTTCAATTAAAAAATTGATTAATGTTATTTTCTGTTAATAATAAATTTTTTTAATTGAATTTTAAAAAGAGTTTGATTATGAGTGTTGATCAAAATTTTCAATAGTGTGAAAGTAGTGTGTTTTGTTATGAGTTATAACAATTTGAATTAAATTTTGAAAACTCTTTTCAAAACTCATAACCAAACAAATTTTCTTACTTCACATGTCAAATCAAACTTTCAAAACTCAATTTCACACTCACTTCAAAATTCAATTCAACACTCTATTTTAAAATCATAACTAAACAAATTTTTTACACTCAAATCATAATTTTAAAACACACAAACTCAAAATACAACTCATAATCTTAAATCATAATTAAAAAATCTTACCAAACAGAGTCATAAAATCCACAAAATCAACCCACAGCAAAAGCACCCGAGCTGCTACCACACCCTTCTTTTCAACCCAAATCACTTTTCGTTTCCAGCAACTCACACTATTCTTTTCCATCAAAAAGCCAAGCACTTCACTTCAAAAATAAAATAATTGAAATCCCACAAAACAACTCACACTATTCTTTTTCACCCAAAACGACAGCACTTAAGTTTAAAAATAAAATAATTCAGTGTGTTTGGTTTGAATTTTCTGAATTAAATTTTTTGAAAATTGAACTTTTTGATTTTCATATTCTTTTGTTTTTAGTGACTATTTTTTAAATTTTAAACATTTTTTTTACTTTTTTAGATGCATCTTAGTTAGATGTATCTAAAAAGTAAAAAGTTCATAAAAAAATATTTTAAAAAATTAATAAATACATAAAAGCACAAAAAAAATGTACTGAATTCTTGTATTTTTGGTATTTAGGGTTAGTTTGGCATGTTTGAAAAAAGTTAAAAAGTCAAAAAGTCACTATCCTATTTAAGTCACATCACTTTTCTAACACATCACTTCAAACCCAATCCAAACCCAAAACATATTTCATAAAAAGTCAAAAAGTGCATTTAGAGGTTGTTTGGAGTGTCCTAAATAAGTGTACTTTTTGTCTTTTTGGACTAAAAAGTTGAGGAAAAAATATGGATGTTTGGGTTAATTTTTTGACTTTTTATGAAAAAATGTGTATTAAAAAATTGTATAAATTAGTGTGTAGGAAAAAATTAAGATTGGGAATTGTGCAACCGTAATTTTTGACTTTTGGTGAATAGTGATAACTTTTTAACTTTTTGAGTAACTTTTTAACTTTTTGAGTAACTTTTTAACTCTTTTTACACTTTTCAAACTTGGCCTTGTTTAGATCATCCCAAACAACTCCTTAGTGAATTTTTAAAAGATTTTTTTTATAATTTTTTACTTTTTAAGTGTATTTATGTTAGGTGTGTCTAAAAAATAAAAAAAAATTAAAATATTAAAAAAATTTAATAAAAAAAAATACGAAAAAAAAAAAATTTAAAAATTATTTTCTAAAAAATGAAAACAAGCCAGCTGAAACTTCACAAAACAACCCAGACCACACTAAGGCCTCGTTTGGGGACTGGCTATTTTAGCCAAAAAGCTAAAAAGTCAACTAAAACTAGTCACATCACCTCTCTATTTTTCTGCACATCTTTTCGTAAAAAGTCAAAAAATTACTAAAATAACCTGTTCCCAAACAAGGCCTAACCAAAAAAAATTCCCATGTGCTGCACTCCCAAAACAACTGCACCCATGCTGTTGCACTCTACAATTCCACCAAAAGTAACAACACTCTTCTTTTCAATAGCCCACACAATCCATTGTCAAGACCCAGGCCTGACAACAAATATTCCAACACTGTTCCTGACAACCCTGCGCACTCCCAAACCAATGTGGCGCTCTTCATTTCGGAGACAACACCAACACACCTCCCAAGGCCCAAAGTTTCATGACTGGAATATAAACATAATTAACTCCAAAATGCAGATGTAGAAGTTTTTGGATAACCCGAGGGGTTGTGGCATTGTGGTAAGGACTTGGGGCTTAAATCCCAAGGTCACAAGTTCAATTCTCTCTTTGGGCCAATCTCTTGGGCGAAGCACTGTTGGTTAGGAGGTTGGATCTCAAGTTGTCTAGCCAGCACTTGGTGTGGGTTCAATACTCCCCCGCTGTGCGAGTCCTGACTTAAGCGGAGCTTGTCTTGGGAGGTCGGGACAAGTTCTCAGGTTATAGTCTCCTCGCTCGGAACGGCTAACAGGACACCTTGGTGATCTCTGCAAGGGGCGCTGCCTTGGACCTACGGGAGGGTAGGGAGGATTTTCCTGTAACCAAAAAAAAAAAAGTTTTTGGATTGTTAATTTACTTTAACAAATGCGGTGCATCCTATATGTATTGTTTTATTTTATTATTAGTTAGTAATATCATAAATTAATGGTGATGTGGGTTTATAATTATACTAAAATTTTATTATGTTTTGTACAAAAATTGAGAAAAATATATGGGTCCTGTTATGGTGTGCAACCCTTTACCATATGCAACCAACACAAAAGGCGTAAGTGTAAGGTATAAACATCAAACAGGACAGTAAACAGAAAAGGCGTAAGTGTAAGATGTAAGTTGCACACTTAAAAAAAGTCCAAATTATATTAGTATTGTATAATCTTTTATAAGACTTAAGTCTCGTTTGACAAGTATCTATTTTAATTTAAAAATCAAAAAATTATTAAAAAATAAAGGGTATGTTTGGTTTGTATTTGAGAGATGTGTTTTAGAGATAAAAAGTACGAAAACATGTTTGGTTTGGTTTTTTGGGAAATTTGTTTTGGAAAATTGTTTTGAGAGAGAGTTTTGGAAAAAGTGATTGATTTGATGTGTGTGTGAGAGAGATTTGTTTGGAAAATTTGTTTGGTTTGTGTGTTTTGAGAAATTTTTTTGGAAAAATTTGTTTAGTTTGATTATTTTTAAAAACTTATTTGTAGAGAAAATTTCTAAATTTTTTTTCAGAAACACAAACCAAACGAACCCAAAAAGTCTATAATTTTTTATCCCACACACTTATCCTATGTTGCAATCATGTTATTTGTGCCCTTAGCAGAGGTGGAATTACCTTTTTACCCCTCATTTTTATTTTTTTTATAATTATATTTCTGTCTGAACCCGTCTTTATGTCAAAACGCACACCAGTCACACACTCTGACACACTGTCTCTCTCTCTCCCTCCCTCACTGACACACTCACACACTTTTCTCGCTCTCTCTCTCTCATTTCAAATTATTATTTTTTAAATATAAAAATTAATTTAATAAAACAAATTATATAATGTTTTCAAATGATTTTTAAAAACACATAAATTTAAATATAATTTTTGTGTGTTTATTTCATTAAATTAATTTTTACATTTAAAAAATATAACTAAACATAATAATTACTTTTTATTTATTTTAATTATTTATTAAATATATTTAATATCAGTCTCATTTTAAAGGTATATTTTCAATGATATTAATTTTATAAAAATAAAATTTTGTATTGAAAATTATATATATATATATTATGAAAATAAAATTAAAATAATTAAAATAATTTTTTTTATTTTTTATTAGAAATGAGAGAGAGAGAGAGGGGGGGGGGGGGGGTGTCAAATGAATAAAGAGAGGCCTGGTCAAGTAACTTGTACCGGTGCTGCATCACTTGTCAGGCGAAGTCACTCACAGATTGCGCAACAAATTTTGGAAGGGCAAAACTGTCATTTTATTCATGTTCATTTTATTTATATTATTTCTTTTCACATTTTTTTTTATAAAAAGTCAAAAAATTCTTTCTAAATATACTAATTTTTTTACATCATATTTTAGTAAAAAAATCAAAAAATTACTAAAAAATCATGTTTCCAAACGAGGCCTTATATAAAACATTATCCACAATAGTTTATAAGAAGCACCCATCTTTTTTATTCCAATCTTGCTCGACATTAATTGTAAAAATATTTATTAAATTTCCTTCTTTTAAATATTTAAGATTTTGTATTTAATATTAATTTAAAATTTTATTATTATCTATTATAGATTATGGAGAAAAAATTGAAATTATAATTACAAGCGTTCCCTCTCAGCTAATTCTCTGGTTCCATCACTGACGACAGCCACTATTTATGGGTAATTTTTTTTTATCGTTATCATAATGAAAGGTTAACTACGTTCCACCAGCCTTGCTTTCAAGCATTTTGTTGAACCTAGCAAATCTGTTTTATGTGCTCCAAGATAGTTGGATGTAACTTAAATATTATTGTGTGTTTGGTTTCAGTTATCTGAGTTTAAATTTTTTTTTTAAATTGAGTTTTTTATTTTTCGTATTTTTATATTTTTAGTGAATATTTTTAAAACTTTAAATAATTTTTTTACTTTTTTACCTTACTTAGATATATCTAAATAGTAAAATATTTGTGAAAAAAATATTTTAAAAAATTAATAAAATATACAAAAATGCAAAAAAAATATATTGAATTTTCCTTCTTTTTTTCTTTTTTTGTATTTTTGGAATTTAGTGGTTTTTTAAAGATTTTTTCACAAATATTATACTTTTTAAGTGTATTTATGTTAGATATGTCTAAAAATTTTATTAAAAAAAATTGCTTAAAATATTTTTAAAAAAATTCAGTAAAAATAAAAAAATACAAAAAACAAAAAAATAGAACTTTCTAAGAAGTATTTTCTGAAAACCAAAACTAAGCAAAATGATTATTGCTTCAATATAGTTTAGTTTCATAATGCGCTGATACGGCAAATACACAGATGAAAAAGGGAAGTTTGATGAGTTGGTTGAGGACAAGGGTGTGAAGATATTGATTGATCCAAAGGCTCACATGCATGTCATAGGAACCAAGATGGATTTTTTCAATGACAAACTCAGGTATGTATGGGCAATATCACTCATGTTTGTCACAGATGGTATATGTTTAGAAGTAGTGGCTTTTTACTTCTTCTTCTTCTTTTTTTTATTTTTATTTTATTTTATTTTTTTGGCATACTGTTCTCTTACTTTTGTTGAACCGGGTTTTGGCTTTTCTATCTGTTTTTTCCCTTGTGCTTCTTCTATTCACCACCTCTGACACATCCTGGGCAGATCTGAGTTTATATTTATCAATCCTAACTCTAAAGGGAAATGCGGCTGTGGAGAATCCTTTATGACAACAAGCGGTGCAGAAGCTGCAAAAGCCGGTCATAGTTCAGGATCATAAATCGTGACAAATTTGCCATCAACTTAATTATGAGCTTTTTTAAGAGGCCTTGTACATATGACTCAAAAATTAAGATTACTCGGGTCTTGTATGTGAGTATAACAAATTTCATGGTTTAGAAATGGTGGAACTTTGTCTCTTTGAAATTTGTTGGAAGCATTTTATTGACATTGTATTCTTTTTGCTTCTAGTTGTGTATATTTTCATCATATTTAAGGTGAATACTTGTAACGGCGACATTTTCGGGGTCCCCTGTTGTAAATGTGAGAAACAAAATATGTTTCTCCAAGAATGTGAACCAATGTGTATTTGGGATTTTGTGCTGAAATAGGGTTGGATTCATTTATCTTGGAACTCGTTATTTATGGATTAATAAAAGTGTGATTCTGGGAACACCAACTGATGGAATCAACGTGTTTTTCATCGCTTGCTTCTCTGTTACACTGGAAAGTTCACAAAGCTAAGCTGAATAATGTACTAAAACAGAAATGTTTTGTGGCACTAAAAAACTGGGCATTAATGCCCCTAATTTCTAAATTGGGTAACTTTGTTTTTTTTTTTTTTTTTTTTTGCCTTATATGGCATTTTCGGGGCACTAATCAAAGCTGTGTACTAAAAATAGGGAGAAAGCTTGATCTTGTTTTTGTTTTTGTTTTTGTTCTTATTCTTGTTTAATGTCTGTCTCTAAGGTTGCACTTGGATCATGGATTTAAGGAGGGATTTGTATAAACAAAGAAAACAGTAGAGAAAAAATGAATGAATTAGAAATTAAATTATTCACTTTTTTCTTACTTTTTTCCTTTTCTCCATAAATCTACTCTTAAATCTTCGATCCAAACGTCGCAGAGTCTTCCCACCATCAACCTTGGTTGCTTAAACAGGCCTAGATACCAGAAAAAAAGCAGCTAAGATTCTTAAGATTTTGCTCTTGGACATTAAAAATAAAATGGTTAAGTGCCCGTACTGGCGTACCGTACCCGTAATTAAAGCATGGGTACTTCGAAAAACAGCTAAAATTCTTAAAAATAAAATTAAAAAAGCAGCTAAGATTCTTAAAAATAAAATTAATTAAAGCATGGGTACTTCGAAAAACATGTCATACCCATACCGGGTACTTACCGGCGTACCGTACCTCGTATGGTACTTCTGCATACGTACCGGGTACACAAAACACGTACCCAAGTTTTTTCTTCTTAATTTTTGACGTACCCAGACGTACCTAGTATATATCCAAGCCGTACCGTACCTTAGTTGAAACAATATTTTCCTTCTACTATAGAGATAAAACTCATTTCACTAGATTTCTTTTTTAGTTTTTGTTTTATATTTAGCATGATTTTAAAATTAAACTATGGTTTGTAAGTTATTTAATATATTGATATTTAATTTTAATTTATACTTTTTCTTTTGGCATTAAATGTTAATTATAGGTTGGACCTTAACAAATTAAACTATTTAATTAATTTTTGCATTACTCTAAATTAAAAATAAATATTTTTTTACAAACGTACCAAGCCGTACCCGTACCTTATTTTTTTTGAATTTTACCGTATCGACGTACCATATCGTACCAGTACCCGTACCCGTGCTTCATAGATAAACAAACAGGCATATCCATGAAAACCTCTCTTCCCTCTTATCAACCTTGGTAGGAAATAATGATAATGATTATGGTGATGGTGATGGCAATTACAATGATGATAATTAGTGATATTTCTTATCTCACTCACATGCACCCAAATGTCTCTGCTAGTATATTTTAAGGTGGTAACTTATGCTGTGTTTAGTTGAGGGATTTGATGAGGAATTTGGAAAGGAAAATGGAAAAGGTAGGTGAAATGTGAAAAAAATATACCTACATTTCACATAGTTTCACACACCTTTTCCCTTTCCATTTCCAAACCCCTCCCCAAATCCCCCAACCAAACACAACATTAAGGATCAACTTGGCACTGTAGAGATCTCATATATATATGGATGAATAATGGAAGCACTTAAAAGCTTAAAATTTTAAGTCGAGTGAGATGTTCAGTCAACCATCAATTTTCAAAATAAATCTTGAAGAATTGAAGCAATTAAGAACAACAAAATCATATTTCACAACCAATTTATACAGAAAGGTAATGTCAACAATAAAATCCTTCCTAGCAAACAGATGGAAGATAAGAACTAATAGTAAATGGAAATGGAGAATAGCCAATCAAAGTTTTCTATGTGGCCTATCCGATTGAGAATGTCCAGAAGCATTAGACAAATTTACAGAACTTACACCAACTTCTTCCTTCCTTTTGGGAGCAGACAACTGGTTCATTGACCATTCATCCAAGGCTTTATGGTGAAGAGAATTCATTTGAATATAAGGCCTCTTTTCTCGAATTAATTTCTCGGCATTTTTCCAATCTTCTGCCACATTTAGGGCTACCAACAGTGCACACATCACCGCAACGCTTCGTCCATGACCTAGAGCAAGCATTTTACGAATTAAGAAGAAAAAAAATTGATTACAAGTGTCTAAATAGCACAAACAATGTAGTTGGAATACCACATATTTCATCTAGGAAACTTCAAAGCTGGTATAAAGTTTTTCATCTAAATCAAAAACTTTTCAATCATTTACAGGAAGAACTTAGTCCACTCCCATCTGATTTATGCCACTTGCTCTTTAACTAAATGGCATGGGAGCTTTTTAACTCAAAAAATTATGCCTAGAGGTGTTAAAATGAATTAAATGATTATAGTAGTCTTTGTAACTAAGAAGTGAAAACTTCGCATGCTAAACTTCCTCGAATTTTGTTAAGCAAGCATAAACTTTACAAAAATAAGACGTTGAGACCAACATAAGTTTAAATTTCAAACTTTTTGAATTAGCTTAGAGCCAAATGGAATGTCAACATTTCAGAAGTTAAAAAAATTCATAAACCCAATGTTTGTACTTCTTTTCAGTCACTCCTAAACATGGTTATCAAAATCCCAATCTGGATCTTACAATCCTACGATCTTACGATCCATTTGAGTACAATCGATCCAGATCGTGCAAAAAATTCCTTATAGGCAGGATCTTTCGATCCTGGTAATGGGATCTTATAGGATCGCGAAATCCCGATCCGAATCCGATCTTATCCGATCCAATTTACAAGCCTTGTTTTGTATCATATGACATATTTTATTGTAAATTTTATGTTTGTTGTCTATATACCAATTTATGTGGTCAAAATAAATAATAAAAATTAAGTAGTATTGAATCAAATAAACTAAGAAAAACAAACTAAAAAACAAACATTCAAATATTGCGATAATTTAAGAAAATTAACTAGTCGGAAAAACAAACTTAGCTTTAGCGGAGTCCAAGGAGGGTAAGATGATTGCAACTTCATCCCAATTTTTGGAGAGATTATTTTTGTGACTCAAATCCACTCCACCAGGGATACTAACGACAAACTTTATCATTCGGTTAAGCTATTCTTTTGAGTTCTTAATCTATTTTCATATCCAACTTTGTTAAATATTTTTTCTTCACTTTTTATACATTATTGTAGATTGTAAAGTATTTTGTTATAGAATTCTTCTTCTTCACCTTCTTTTTTGTTGAAATACAAAACTATTACCATCAAGTTTTCTATTGTATAATATTATATGTACATTCTACATGGAGTATTATATTTTTCACAATATCTTCACTTCTTTTTAATAGAATATAGGCTCATTTTGTATATACTTCTAAGAAATATTTATTTAAATTAAACTATTATGTAATTTGTCTTTTTTGGTAGGATCTTACGATCCTCGATCAGATTATACGATCGGATCCTATAAACACCTCCAACGATCCAACGTAGGATCCCGATTTTAACAACCTTGCTCCTAAATTCCTCATCACCTTGCAATTAAAGTTCTTGGGGCCCAGGGAGAGAGAAATAACTTCCACTGGATATTAAAACTAGGCAGTACCTAGTCATTATGTAATGATTGTCTCTGCATCTTCAAACAATTGTTAAAAGAAAAATATTTTACCATATTTTTTAAGCATATATAATATATACAAGATAAAGTAATCTAAATAAAAAGTTATAGAAGCAACCCTTTCTTGTAACTTTAAAGGGAATCAAATGTCCAGCAGTGGGATTCCTTCTTGTAGTAAATTGAATGTGTCCAATGATTTTAGCCTATTAAGAGATATAAAAGCCAGGAGAAAGTAGATAAAGCATTACGATCAAGCCAAGGCTCCTTGCTTTTCAGTAAATGTTTCAAGGGTTTAGTTCTTATTTCTAGCTTCCATCCTCCTATTCATTTAATTATTCTCCAAGGACGTCTATCTCTCACCTTTGTAGTGAGATTTACACTCCACAAAAACATTGAAGGCTATGAAGTTGTTGGTAGACCAAAATGTAGGACCAATAAGAGAAAGCATGCCGATAAGTTTAGGACGTGCAACAAAACCCAATGACAATAGTTCAATGAGTAATATGACACACTTAAGCTGACGAAAATATAAAGGATTTGCATTAATTACCAAGCAAAGACATAGTGATTCAATACAAAGTATGAGCTCAATCATGTTGTCTTAACATTATTCATTTTGTCACCCCAAACTAATGGTTAAAGGTCATGAACAACCAGCAAACTGATTTCTTATGCATATCTTAATGTGTACATAAATATTGTTAATTTTTCAAATGATTATAGACTTGATTTCAAAAAAGCTTTCGGGTTTCAACATCTGATATCAAAATAGACACAATATTTCAGGTTTGACTCACATAAAGGGTTATCTTGGAGAGTAAAGTGAATGTAAAAGGGCTACCTATTGCCATACTGAAATTACTAGTGTGCGAGCCACCAAAAAAATGTCATTTTGAAAGAGGGCTAACTAGAGTTAAGCCTAGAGTTGCCAAGGCCTATGGCTATGGAAGCGTAGGCTATGTTACAATCACAAGGGTTATAGGGCTTGATTTTATAGAGCTTGAATCCATGTGTCCGGTCACTCCTTGGGCTTTTAAAATATGGTTCAGCTCATCTCACGTTGATATGCAAGAATAAGTATCCAATTTCATTCACTGATACAACAAATCAATATTTAACCTACTCCCTACCCTATCAACCCTTGCTTAAAAAGACATTGATGCAATAAACTGGGGGGGAAAAAAAGTAAGTACTCATGAGTAGCATCAACATAACAAAATCAAACGAGCAATCTGCAATTTAGTAGAACATCAAGGATTAGAAACAAGTATTTCACAAACCAAGTTTGCCTCAATACTAACACATGAAACTCAGAAAGTTTAAAGCATATACCATATGCACAATAAATGAAGATTGGTATTTTCTGAGCTCTCTTCCTACAAGCCCACCAGACTGCGGATTCAATTTCACGTGGCTGAGGAGCCCTCGTATCCCAAGTTGGAATGCACAAATATGCATGTCCTGAAAACTCCAAATTCCTAGGCAATTCACAAGTACAATCAACAATAGCAGGGTTACCAGGAGGCAATTTTTCAGGTGAGTAAGGCCACCCTCCAACATACAAACCCTCACAAATTTCACTGTAAGGAGCTTCCCCACTCCACAACCTTCGCAACACCGAGAAACCTCGGACAAAATACAGATATGGACTGAACATAATCAATGACCAAATTGGGAATGTCCCATCTGGGTTTTTACCCAAAAGCATTGGAAGATTAAGGAGTGGGTGAGAAGCAATTGAGAGCAACATAGACACCAAAGAGGCATATAATAAGGGCAGTGACAACAATGTGAAGCCAAGGGTTCTAAGGTATGCAAATGCCAAGAGCAGAAATGTTGCCTTCATTGCTATCAGCACAGATAAACCAAAATCCATGTTTTTTCTTGACTCAAAATACAAGATTGAAACTAAAAATTTGGTTCAGATTTGATTATTTTCAAATTTCAACAGTATGAGAAATTTGTAGTAATTTCTCAACATGCCAAGAACAGAACTGTTGGTTTCATTGCTATCAGCACAGATAAACCAAAACCCACATTTTTTCTTGACCCAAAATCCAAGATTGAAACCAAAAAACTGGTATCAGATTTGATAATAGTTAGAAGGGTTTCAACAGTATTGAGCAATTTGAAGTAATTTCTCAATATGCCAAGAACAAAACTGTTGGCTTCATTGCTGTCAGCACAGATAAACCAAAACCCATTTTTTTTCTTGACCCAAGATCCAAGATTGAAACTAAAATCTTGTTCAGATTTGATAATTGTTAAAAGGGTTTCAACAGTATGAGCAATTTTTGAAAGTAATTTTGCAAATAGGGTAAGAGAACAAGACAGGAAGATCATAGAATAACCAGGTCTGTTAGGAAAAAGAAGACAACCAAAACTGTTAAAAAAAATCAACAAGAAAGAGGAAACTCACAAATCGCAAAACCAGTACAGAAGAAGAAAACTATTGAGGTATTGATTAGAATAATACAAAGCTTCGAAGCAATTTGGCCTTCACGAAAAGAACAGTAATACTATCACCCAAACGGAGAAGGGGGTAATGCTGTGCCTTAAGGCACAGCACAGTTACTGTTGTGTCCCTTGTGGGAGGTGTTTCGGAATGTTTTTCGATAATCTAAACCGTTTATATTATAGGATTTATTGATTAGAACAAAAAATTAAATTGATTGGATATCTATAACTCTACAACCAAGGCACAGGTGTTTCTATAAATATTAATGGTTAACATAACTTTCATAAATTTTTAAAAATAATTAGGATCTAATCATAAGATTATGAATATCTGATTAACTTGATTTTTTATATGAACAATGTTGTTGATGAACCCTACAATATCAACGGTTCACATTATCAAAAAACACTCAAAAAGACTTCTCACAAGGGGTTAGCAGTAATTGTTGTGCCTTAAAGCACAGCAGTACCCCTTCTCCCACCCAAACCTCCCAAACAAAACAAAACAAAAAAATAAAAAATAATAAAAATAAAATTGACCAGTAAATCCTATTTAAAGTCTTAAATATTTTTTTGGTAACTAAGTGGTCCTTTAAATTATTTGTTGGCTATTTTACCATTGTTAGTATAGTTGGAGAACAGATGGCGTGATTATGTCTGGGGAAGGTGGTGGGGTGTTTGTGTGTCACGTTGTTCGAAAAACGTACTGGTAACTTTTTAAAGCTTGGTTGTTTTTAACACTCGTAGTGTGGGATGTGAATTCCTTACTAATTGTTTTTTGGCACGTGACGCGAAGACACGTAGTAATTCAATCAAATTGAGTCCACTACATTAAAGTGTCACATGTCACGTTTAAATAATTTTAATTACATATTTTCCATTTATGTTATGTTTGGAAAAAGCTTACCATAGGCTTTTTTAATTTACCACTATTATTTAGGTGACCTTTGGATTCAAATCCAAACGTGCCCACCCCTAACATTGAATGAATGCAACTCACATATGGATCCAAAAAATTGATATACCTTCTACTAAATTAAACAACATGACCCACATTCTAGTTCCAACCCAAACGTAACCACCATAAAATTGAGTAAGCCGACCGACATTCCTGATCTTTTCTAGACCACCGATTCACGTTCATCTCAAAAGCGGCGACCACATCTTCATTCTGCACCCTTGTCTGTGAATGCGTGTGATGCTGTGGTGTGAAGGACTGCAACATCGGAAGTGATGGTGACATGCGTAGCAACGTTTCATCATTCCCATTTGGATATTCCACACCCGTTTGGACCACCGATTCACGTTCGAATCGTTATCCCAAAAGTGGCAACCACATCTTCATCCTACACCCATGTCTGCAAGTGCGTGTGATGTTGTGGTGTGAAGGACAACACTGCCAGAAGTGATAGTGGCATGTGTAGCAACGTTTTAGCATTCCCATTTGGGTATTTCACACCCGTTTGGACCACCGATTCACATTCGAATCTTTATCCCAAAAGTGGCAACCACATCTTCATTCTGCACTTGTGTCCATGAGTGCGTGTGATGCTATGGTGTGAAGGATCGCACCACCGGAAGTGATAGTGGCATGAGATAGTAGTCTAGGTCTCTATTCCGTAGGCCACCATGATGCGAACGTTCGATGTGGTATCCAAATGTGTCGACTGCACCGCCGGAAGTGATAGTAATGTAGCATCGTTCGAAAATGAATCACACGAACAAACAAACAATTGAAAATGGTGATGGACATCAACTAGACTATCATTTTCTTAAAATCAGATGTAAACGTATGACAAACCAGATTACCGTGTGCTGTTGTGATATCTGTGACAACCTTTGTTGCCATCTAACAATAGCCAAAACCTAGCTTCATATTCCAGAAGAACACCCACTGATTTCCCACTCCCTGTAATTACGGGGATTCAAATTACCAAACGTGGCATCCACGTATCCCCCAAATATCTGTTACTCTTACAATACCGTCAATTGATTAACAAAAAGGACAAATTCATCCACCAAACAATCCAAAAAATTCATAAAGGGACTTGGGTGACTAAAAGAACACAGCAACAGGACTTGCCAATCTAATAGAAAAAACGTGAGACCATATGGTGCAAGAGTTTGTGAAGTGGGACTTTCTGATAATTTTCTCAAAAAAAAAATGACAGAATTTATAATTAATGGTCAAGATTCACCTAAAATATGATTCTACCAATATGTACAGTAGATTTGAAATTCTTGACATGTTTCTCTATACAATTATAATAGGGAACCATTGACTTTTTGTTTTGGAGTTGGGTCATCTTGATTTTTTTTTTTTTATAAATAAAAAATTTTAATTTTAGTAATCCGTTCATCTATTAAATAAATAATGAGTCACTTTTTTGCATAGATATAAAATTGCATTTGTAAATAAATAGATAAAAGATGAATCACTAAATTATAAAAAATATTGAAGTGGACAGCATTTCTCATCTCTATTTTTTAATGTCTGTATCTAAAAAATTGTACATAATATTTATGATATTTTACTAATTAATGATGTCACATATAAAATAATATCACTGTTACACTTAATAATTGTCGTTAATATAACGCATTAATTAGCTCCATCTTAAGAAAAACTAAATTCACTAAAGTGTGGCCTCACAAATATGCACCATTGATTCGATATTAATGCTACAAACTTATGCATTTTTATGATGAATGTGAAAAGAAGAGCATCATCTAATGCTTCATCTAAAATTGTGATTGCTTGCACTTTCCTCTAAATCTTGTGTTAGCAGATATTTCAATATTATAATGTGTTATTGGTTTGATTTGTTTTCTTTTCCTCCAAGAATCCTCCATGTCAAGTCTTCGCCAAGTCTTCCAAGTCCATATCAAGTCTTCGCCAAGTCTTAGTCAAGTCTTCACCAAGTCTTTAAAGGAAATTGCCCACCAATTTCCTTTCCCTTTCTTATTCACCAAGTCTCCAAAAAACTTGGCCACCAAAAACACTTGCCTAACAAGTTTTCTTTTCTATATATTGATCTAACTTCTTATCTTGGTGAAAAAGAAGAAGTTTTTGTTGCTTTATTATGTTTTGTGTGAGATTATCAGGTAAATAAAAAAAAGGTATATGCGATAAAGTTTTGGGTTCAACCAATTGTGCAGTATTGGTGAACCATACAACTTAGTCGGACTGTTGTATCCTTGGGGGGACAAGTCAAGGTTTTTTCTGCTGCACCGGTGTGAGGCTTTGCCTAACCGCAGAGGGCTTGAATCTCCTTAAAGAGAGCGAATTTCCCACGCCTCAGCCCTTTCAATAATTATTTTAATTTTTATTCTTTGTATTTTCTAGTGTTTTATAATTATCACCAACAATTTTAAGGAAATTCAAATAACAAAAATTCATGGAGCCAGTATTGGAGAAGCCAAACGAGAATACCGACGATCACAACAAGCCCTTCCAGTTCAAGGGAGCCCATTTCAAGAGACGGAAAGGCAAGGTGCTTTTCTACCTCAGTCTCCTCAAGGTGGCCTATATCCTGACCGAGAAAAATTCGAACAAAGTCCCCACTGAAGAGATGACTGACGAGGAATATGCCGCTCATCTTGAAAAATCGAGAAATACAACACAGATGAGTATAAATGTCGATATTATCTTTTGAATTGTCTTTCAGATCAATTTTATGATTACTATGATACTACTTACACCATTGCCAAGAAAATTTGGAAAGCCTTGCAGAATAAATATGACACTGAAGAGGCAGGCGCTAAAAAATATGCTGCAAGCCGTTTTTTCCGCGATCAGATGATAGATGGAAAATCAATAATGGAGCAAGTTCAAGATTTTCAGATGCTAGTGGCTGAAGTTAGATCCGAAGGCATCAAAATTGGAGACAATCTTGTCGTGGCAAGTATTATTGACAAACTACCATCATCTTGGAGGGAGTTCCAGAAGTCAATGCGTCACAAGCAAAAGGAGACGTCCTTAGAGACTCTAATCACACAGATTCGGGTGGAAGAGGAAGCATGAGGACAAGATGTGCTTATAACACAAGAGCATTCTACTGCAAAGGTAAATTTAACTTCTGAAAATACTTTACCTAAAGGTCGATTTCATAAAAATAGTCACTTGAAGCCAGTTAAGAAAATTTGAAAAAATACTGGAAGGCCACAAAATAAAAATCACCCAAGGCAAAAGAAATGGAACCAAGAACCCCCTTCACAAGATCTGACAAATGTGACATGTTTTGTGTGTGGCAAAAGTGGGCATATTGCTCGAACTTGCAAATTTCGGAAACAACAGTCTGGACCACAAGCTAATGTTACCGAGGAACCATTTTGTGGCTATGATTACAGATATTTTTATGGTTCAATCTATCGAAGAGTGGTGGGCAGACTCTGGTACCAATAGGTATGTCTGCTATGATAAAGATTGGTTCAAAGATTTTAATCATTTTAATGAGGAGAGGACTGTTATGCTTGGTGACTCCAGTTTAACCAAGGTGCTTGGGTGTAGGGATGTTGAGCTGAATTTTACCTCTGGACGTGTGCTTATTTTAAAAGATGTGTTATACACACCGTCCATGAGAAAAAATTTGATGTCGAGTTATTTGCTCAACAAAGCTGGTTTCAAGCAGACTATTAAATCTGACCAATATGTAATCACTAGAAAAGGCATATTTGTGGGGAAAGAGTATGCCTATGATGGAATGTTTAAATTAAATGTTGAGAATAAGAAAGCGCATGTTTCTGTTTACATGTTGTCTTCTATGAATTTTTGGCATGCTCGTTTGTGTCATATTAATAGCCGATATGTGGGAGTCATGAGTAGTTTAGAATTAATTCCCAGACTAACAAATAAATTTGAGAAATGTGAAGTTTGCAGTCAAGCAAAAATAACTAATAGGCCTCATAAAAGTGTGGTGAAAAATACTGAATTGTTAGAATTAATTCACACTGATTTATGTGAATTTGAAGGAATTTTAACACGTGGTAGAAATAAATATTTTATCACTTTTATTGATGATTTTTCAAAATACACTTATGTATACTTGTTGAAAAATAAAAGTGATGCTTTTGAAAAATTTAAAGAATTCTTTCTTGAAGTTGAAAATCAATTCGGTAAAAAGATTAAAAGATATAGAAGTGACAGAGGCCGGCAGTATGAATCTTTTGGATTTAATTCGTTTGCTCAGTCTATGGGAATAATCTATGAAACTACTCCACCATATTCATCGGCATCTAATGGTGTAGCAAAAAGAAAAAATAGAACTTTAACTGATTTAACAAATGCTATACTAATTGAAACAGGTGCTCCTTCAAATTTGTGGGGAAAAGTAATTTTAACTGCATGTTATGTTATAAATAGAGTGTTACATAAAATAAAATAAAAAGTTACACCTTTTGAGTTGTGGAAAGGGTATAAGCCAAATTTGAGATATTTGAGGGTTTGGGGTTGTCTATCTTTTGTTAGACTTGTGGACCCTAAAAGACCTAAATTAGGTGTGAAAGTTGTCACTTGTGCTTTTCTTGGATATGCAACAAATAGTATAGCCTATAGATTTTTTGATATGGAAAACAAAATAATTTTTGAATCAGGTGATGCAATTTTTCATGAAGAAAAATTTCCTTTTAAATCTAAAAATGGTGGGGGTCAAAATTATCAAGAAAATATTTTATCTGAAACCGGTTCCTCTACTCCTCTTTTACAAAACCAAGATACTGTAGTTTTTGAACCTAGAAGGAGTAAAAGAGCCAGATTAGAAAAAAAAATTGGCTCTGATTATCATGTTTTTAATGTGGAGGAAACTCCATTAACTTTACAAGAAGCTTTGGCATCTCCTGACTCTGTTTTTTAGAACGAGACTGTAAATGATGAGATGGAATCATTGTTATCCAATAAAACTTGGGTATTAGTATTGGCTGTAAATGGGTTTTAAGAAAAAAACTTAAACCAGATAAAACTATTGATAAATATAAAGTAAGGCTTGTTGCAAAAGGTTTTAAACAATAAGCAGATCTTAACTTTTTTGATACATTTTCTCCGATTATTAGAGTTACATCCATTAGATTATTAATTGCAGTGAATGTAATTCATGATCTAAAGATTCATCAAATGGATGTTAAAACAGCCTTTTTTAAATGGAGACCTGGGTGAAGAAATCTATATGGATCAACCTGAGGGTTTTGTGTAACCCGGTCAAGAAAGCAAAGTGTACAAGTTAGTTAAATCCCTATATGGCTTAAAACAAGCCCCTAAAAAGTGGCATGAGAAATTTGATTCATGCATGATAGAGAATGGCTATAAAACGAATGAATGTGCTAAATGCATCTACTATAAATCTGAAGAAAATTCACATGTTATTATTAGCCTCTATGTGGATGATTTACTTATATTTGGCTCTAATTTGCATATCATCGTGGAAGCTAAAAATATGCTTAGTAGTCATTTTGATATGAAAGATCTTGGTGAGGCTAATTATATTTTGGGAATGAAAATTACCAAAACCTGTGATAGTATATTTCTTGATCAGTCCCATTATGTTGAGCAAATTTTAAAAAAATATAATTTTTATAAATGCAAGCATGTTCTTACTCCTTTTGATCCTCATGTGCGTTTATTTCCTATTGGAAATGATGAGGATATAATTAATTAAAAGGAATATGCTAGTATGATTGGTAGCTTGCGTTATGCGACTGACTGTACTAGACATGACATTGCCTATGCAGTTGGAGTACTTAGCAGGTTTACCAACAAGCCTAGTAGTGATCACTGGCTAGCCATTGAGCGGATTATGAAATATTTATCCGGTACCATAAAATATGGCTTGTTTTATAATAAGTATCCTGCAGTACTTGAAGGTTACAGTGATGCCGATTGGAATACCTTGTCAGGTGATTCAGTATCAACCACTGATTACTTATTTACATTGGGAGGTGGTGTTATAAGTTGGAAATCGAAAAAACAAACCATTATTACTAATTCAACAATGGAGGCTAAGCTTATTGCTTTAGCTACAGCCAGTAAAGAAGCAAATTAGTTGAGAGATTTGTTAAATAAAATCTCTTGTTGGGAAAAACCGATTCCACCTATATTAATTCATTGTGATAGCACCGCAGCAATTGGTCGAGTTAATAACCGTTATTATAAAGTTAAATCCAGACTTATCAGAAGAAAACACAGTACTGTGAGATCTTATATGAATAATGGCATCATAAATGTGGATTATATTAAACCTGGTGATAATCTTGCAGATCCATTAACTAAGGCCTTAGTAAGAAATAGAGTTTGGAATACATCGAAGGGGATGGGGTTGAAGCCCATTGAATATAGCAGGAGCCATGTATGAGGATACTCAACCTAGGGACCAGAGAACCTGTAACTGGGTTCAATGAGAAAAACGATCATATGATGGCCGTGAGAAATGTACTAAATTACTTTTTACCCATCCCTATGATGTAAGTGCATTTATCCTATAACGTTGTAGAGGTTGAGTTATTAAAAAACTCTTAATAAATTTCTGTAACTCTTATTGAGTGGGGTGTCATAGTTACAAGAGCACCCTTGACAGAATTCACCTATGTGAGTGTGATAGTGGGGCCGCTACCTATGAGATTTAGGCTAATTCTCAAACACACTCATGAATCCTGGGATCGCACAAGGCCATAATGTGCTGGCTTTTAAAGCTTATGTGAACACCTGAAATATTATGTGTGTGCAATAATTATTTATTTCCCTTAAGCAGTCATAATTCAATGCTGAGCATACTATTGGCTCTGGAGTAGATATTATTGTTTCACTAATGGAGGTTCAATGCAGAGCACACCTACCATGATGCATAATATCCTTATTTGCCTAATAATCTCAGTTTTTGTTACCTATAATATTAAAATATGTGGGGGAATGTTAGCAAATATTTCGATATTATAATGTGTTATTGGTTTGATTTGTTTTCTTTTACTCCAAGAATCCTCGATGTCAAGTCTTCGCCAAGTCTTCCAAGTCTTAGTCAAATCTTCACCAAGTCTTCCAAGGAAATTGCCCATCAATTTCCTTTCCCTTTCTTATTCACCAAGTCTCCAGAAAACTTGGCCACCAATAACACTTGCCTAACAAGTTTTCTCTTCTATATATTAATCTAACTTCTTATCTTGGTAAAAAAGAAGTTTTTGTTGCTTTATTATGTTTTGTGTGAGATTATCAGACAAATAAAAAAAGGGTATATGTGATAAAACTTTAGGTTCAACCAATTGTGCAGTATTGGTGAACCATACGACTTAGTCGGGCTGTTGTATCCTGGGGGGACAAGTTAAGATTTTTTCTGCTGCACCGGTATGAGGCTTTGCCTAACCGCAGAGGGCTTGAATCTCCTTAAAGAGAGCGAATTTCCCGCACCTCAGCCCTTTCAATAATTATTATAATTTTTATTATTTGAATTTTCTAGTGTTTTATAATTATCACCAACATCTTGTATCTTACTTTTTTTTTCTTTTTTCTTGGGATATATCAGAGGCAACATGGCACAAATTGGAAGAAAGTGATCAAATAATTTCATACCATCATTTATTACAATACAATATGTAACTTTTCTTCAGTTACAAAATTGCATAGAGTTTTTTCCTTTTTTTCCTTTCTCTACACAAATAAACAAAAACAAAAGAAAAAGAAGAAAAGAAAAGAAGGGGGCTTCATAATAGTGATTAAACAAGCATTTTAGATCAATTAAAGGATGAAAAATCCTCTATGTTGTGTTTGGATTATGAATTTATAGAAGAACAAAAAAGAAAATAAAAAGAAAGGAGAAACAAATTATAGTTTATTTCTCTTTTCTTTTTTTTCTTTTTTTTCTTCTCTCCACAAATTCTTTCACAGATTCAAAATCCAAAATCCAAAGACATCCTACTCTGATATCCCTTGGCTGCTTCCACCATCAACCACTCCCGGCAGCGCAACACAAAGTTGCTCACAACCATGCTTGTCACCAACCTTTGAGGATTCCCCTTGTTGCCTTAGCTCCCTAGTGGTAATTGCCCTTTGGATTGCTTCCACAAGTCCATTCACCTTATGGATGTCATGACCATGCCCCGGCTGTTTGTCGCCACTGCCGGTACTTTTGGTCCGGGCACTAGTGGTTTCTGAGAAGAGAAGATCAGTTTCTGAGGAGAGATGATCATCAAATGGCTCATCTTGAACTAGCCTGCACTTGTGAAGCCTCTTGTACTTCATTATTTGCAGCTTACGACACTTGTGCATTTACGTATGACCATTTTTATAAGATATGGTTTAGGAATATAAAAATAGGACAATGGAAAGGACAAGAAACACTCAATGTTACTTAAAGATAGGTTGTTGTACCTTTCATTGATTAATGATGCCGTGTGAGCAAAGTCCTTTGTTGGTTGGTTTTGTTGTTTTTTATTTATTTATTTGGTTTAATACATGATTTGAGAGGTAACAATATGTCTCATCTTTACTTGCTTGTGCATCTTGTTGGCCACCAAATTACTGATCCCTCTCTTAAAAAGTCATGCTCATTGCACCAAGCCATGGTTATGTCATCAAGTTATTGTTTGCCCTGTTTCACTCTTTACTTGCTTGTGCATCTTCTTGGCCACCTAATTACTGATCCCTCTCTGCTGAGAAGACAAAGGCTATCCCAATATCAATGGGATAAACTAGGAAATAGATATGCATTGTATTTACTGTAAATCTTTAATATACCTATTGTAGATGGGATTCCTAGGATGTCACTTGTATAAAGCTGTATACTAAGATTCAATATAGATAAAAAGGCAGAATATTTTCTCCTCTGTTTCACACTCTCTTAAAAAGTCATGCTCATTGCACCAAGCCATGGTCATGTCATCAAGTTATTGTTTGCCCTGTTTCACTCGTTTGTCACATTAAAAAGGAAAATGTTATGTGAGCACCACAATTTTGCCATAAATATAAAAATCAAACACAAAATAAAATATAGAATATATATTGATAAGATTTTACAAAATAACTTGTTTATTAATTTATCTTTACTGTCCGATTCTGTGACTGATTTCTATACTTTTAGAAATTTTGTCACAAAAAAAAAAGGACTTATTCACTTTTGAATAGAAATTTTGTCTTCAAAAAAATAAAATAAAAAATGAAGGACTTGTTCACTTTCAAATAGAAATTCTGTCTAAAATAATAAGGGCCATCTTTACGAAAAATTATTTGGTGTAGGTAGGGTATTATGTGGCACGTCACGTGGTGTCTTCAACCAATCACAAATACAATAACCTCTCAGGTTGTCTCTCCATCACCTAACACGTAAATGTAATCCCCACTCTTTTAACCAATAAAAAAAGAGAAAGGTAACACGCGGCACCTACCTATTTGCACTAAAAAAATTTCTCCATTTTTACACCCTTGTAACATATTAGGGGAATTATCAATATCATATGTGCAAGGATTGGAAGCAGAGAGAGAGAGAGAGACAGAGAGGTCTTGAGTGATTGCAAAAATGGAATTAGAGAAGGGAGTTCAGAGATGGGTAGTTGACATATCTCAGTGGAATCCTTCTCCCCATGAATTCTCTTATTCCATGTCTTTTCTTCCCCAACACGAACACTCTTCAATCACCAGGTCTGCTTCCATAAAACTCATAATTGTTGTTAGATTGTTGTAAAAGAAAGTGAAATTGATGATTCAGTGTTTTATTAGTAGATATGTGAAATCGGAAGATCGAAAACGGGCAATCGTGAGCAGGTTGCTTCAGTATGCACTAGTGAATCAAGTATTGGGAATCCCATTTGATGAAATTCTCATCAACCGCACTGTTGAGGGCAAACCCTATCTCAGGGTATGTATTTATGTCTCCCACATTTTGGTATTGGGTCTCTTTAACCTTTTTTGGGGGGTTTTTTTTTTTTTTCTTTTTAATTCAAAATTAAACAAATGGTGTATGAACTTACTTGCTATTTGTGGTTCTTGGTTAGGTTTGTTTGGCAGAGTTTTTTTGTGGTAATTATTGAATTTTAGGCCTGTTTGATTGGACGAATTGTAGCATACGATTGGAATTATTAATCCACATGACTTGTTTGGTTGCAATTTTTGTTGTCGGGATTAAATTTTAATGGACATTCTATCCAACAAAAAATTGATATATTTTTTAATCCTATGACTAATAATGCAAAATAAACATATAATTGGGAGATATATTTTCATAGCCATTGCAAAACAAACGTTGACAAAAGAGAATTATTGATCTCACTAATCTAGCTAGATAACCAATCATATACTAATCCTATGGATTGTTAGTTCTCTCACTATTAATCCTGCTAATCAAATAGGGCCTTAAGACATTGTATTTCAACTCCAAATGGAACTATGAATAAGTTTTTGAACAAGAACTATGAATAAGTTTGAAGAGAAATATTTATGCCATTTGTATTATTAGCAATTCAACCAACTAAGAGAAACTTTGAGGAAAATTTAGATATCCCTTCATTTGGATATTATAAATTCGTCTAGCTGAAATATATAGCAAAAAGCTGGGATTGTTGATGATACAAATGCAAATTTTGGGAAAAAAAATTACCGAAAATTTTCAACTAGGGCAGTTGAGATTTTGAAATAGTGGGTGACAATGGTGTATATGGGTAATGCTTTGGCATTCGGATTAAAACAGGGCATCTTAATTGTTCTTTTTGTAGGTAATTTTCTAGTTGAATTATGAGCAATTGCTAGCATATTCTAATTATTCTTCACGAATGGTTTCAAATTGCATCAAGAGATATCAATGCTAAATTAGGATTTCTTGAATACTTTTCTGTCCATGCATACCCTCATCCCTTAGTCTAGCATGAAAAAGTTTTTTCTATTTAATATTTTATCTAGCTCAATCTAACAATATAAACTGATCTGCTTAATAATTCGCAGATCATGAAGATTTAGGAAATGAAGAACTTAACTTTTTCTTGATTGGACTTGATGAAGTTATCGTTTTAACCTATCTGAAATGTTACATGTGGGGTGGTTGTTTTATAGGAAGGTTATACAATGGCCTTAGAATCAGAATTCCCAAATTTCAACTTCAATACATCCCACCATGGCGACTACGTGGCGATAGCTTCAGAACCAATATGCATTGTTGGCTTGGATATTGTTACTCATTCTGTTCCTGTGAAAGAAACAATTCCAGAATTCGTTCAAAACTTTTCATCATACTTCACCAGAATGGAATGGGATAATATTGTTAATGCTGGCAATCATGATAATATATTAAGTGAGTTTTACAGGTACATTTTATATATATATATCAGTCAACTTTAAGGATTTCATTTTACTGGATCTTTTGTTATTTAAACCCTCAAAAATCCAAGTCATTGTGATTCATATAAAATTTCTCATTAGTCATAGCTTCATTGACCCATTATATTAAGAGGATTTAGTCTAAATTACTATGAATCTGACATTTATGCTCACTTTGCTTTCCCATGAGATCGTTGGGAAAAGAAAAAAAAAAAAAAATCATTGAACAAGCATTCCAGCTTATGTGTTTGTTGACTTCCTTTAATAACAAAGCATGTTGTAACGGTTATGCAGGTATTGGTGTGTGAAGGAAGCATTTGTGAAGGCGATAGGAAATGGAGTGGGGTATAGATTGGATGCTGTGGAATTTCATCACACTAGGTGGACCGACATATTTGTTAAAGTTGATGGACAAGAATTGAAGGAGTGGAGATTTTGGCTTTATGAGCTCGGGAAAGGGCATACGGTTAGTTCTTTGATGAGTTTCTCTCTTTTGTTTCAATGTTCCTCGTCCTCCTCCTCCCTCAGAGTCATAAAAGGAGTGTTTTAATGATGTTTGATGAGGTACTATGATCATAGTGATTGTATGCCACTATAGTGTTGCTAAGTTTGCACAAAATATGAGATAAGTTTAAAGATGGAAGCAATCCCCTCTTGTTTTTGGTGGAATTAAGAATTTGATATTAGGAAGACATAAAACAGAACTGTAATCTTTCACATTCTGAATTTTGGCACCTCTTGCCAATTACAATGCACGTGAGCAAGAAAAGATTGAATACAACTTGAGCTACATTTGTTTAAGTGGAAAACCGGAAAAAATTTCTATAAAGTTTTCCATAGAAAATATTTTCTTATGTTTAGTTGCGACCTTGAAATTAATGTACTAGTAGTTGTATTAGTAGTGGCGGTGATTGGTGCAGGTGGTGGCGGCAGTGGCGGCGGCAATAAAACTTTAGTGTAGAAAACATTTTCCATGTTTTAAAAGTGAAAAACAATTTCCATCCAAATAAGCTTGTTTCCGTTGATGTTTGTTTGCTTTTCGTCATATCGAATGTCAAAAAATGAGAAAAATGTTTCCAGAAACAAATGGAGCGTTGGGGGAAAAGGATCTCTCTCTCTCTCTCTCTCTCAAAGGTTTAAGTTTGCCTCTTTTACGACATTGTCATATTCTCAAAACACAAATTTGTTTGTGTGGAAGTGACTGTAGATAACAGATCCTATAGCCAAAACCGAGTGATTGGTGTTAAAGATTGTTTGTATGAGTTGTATATCTTATCTTGTCATATTATTGGCTCGCATTAAATTTTCTCTGGCAATGCAGGTATCAATTGCCAGGGGCCACCCAAGATTTGCCACTGAGACATACAAGAGAACATTGAAAAGAACAGAGTTTGATGACGATGAGTACCATTTAGGTCTTCATCTTCCGGATGGAAGTTTTGTGCTGCGAACAGTAGAGCAACTCATCCCAGCCGCGTGTAAAACAGGTGAAATACCCATTCATGTAGGAAAAGAACATGGTATATGTCAAACTGAAGAAAAGCTCGCCCCAACATTCTTGTCTGAGACAGATTAATTCATAACACACGCTAACCATTCTTGGGGTTGTTGTCTATCCCTCACATTTGACAAGCATTTGAAGCACGTCGAGAGGTGATTTTCATTTGTTTCAACTGATGACAAAATCGCAATCTCGAGTTTTCAATGAATTGTAAAATTACTTCGATGTTAGCCATTGTACACTAATAATTGACATAGCTCACAATATGACATGAAGCTTTTTCTGGTGCCTTACCTCTCTTTTAGCTGGACAATCAGCTTTGGTACCAACAGAAAGAAATGACCAAATTTGCTACGGGTGGCAGTTTTTATTTTATTTTATTTTTCTTCCCTGCAAACAAGGAATACAATCATTTTTTGTCCTTTCGGCTTCACTGCTGTCTGGCTAGTTCTTTCATTGTTGAGATGATATGGCTAGTTCTCTCATTGTTGAGATGATAGCTGGAGTACACGAGGCTCCAGCCACTGTAGTTTTCTGGGAATAATTAGACACTGGAACGACATAATTTACATGTCAATTTTTGATTTGTCACAAATTCAACCGTACGAGTTATAACTTTTTTTGCAATGCCATTGTGGGTAAACTTGAAATTTGAAATTATGGGTCTTTTCTCGGAATGGCTTGGAAATTACATCCCAATTTTAAGTGGTTTTCAATGTATGCTTCAAATTCAAGTGATTTTCATCAAGTTAATGTTTTCCAAACACAAGTTTAATTTTAATATTCGTATTAATCATGTTCTCACAACACGACTTCATAGTTTAGTTCTGAAAATATGCTTTCACGAATTGCTTGAGAGGAAAATAAATTGAAAACCCGCTTCAGATTGTGAATTTAGTTGACAGACTGCTCGGGTTTGGTAAAAAAGAACTACCAAAGCTAGCATTACCCACATTGAGATACTTCCATCGACATCAATAAATAAATAAAAATTTAAAAAAAGGGGAATATATATATATATATCAGTCTGAAAATGTCTCCATGGAATATCAGAATGCCATTTCTTGCATTTAGGATTGCACAACAAAACTAAAAATCTGAGATAAACAGTATTCTATTAAGTTTTTTATTGCCCCTTGCAGATACAAAACCATGATTCGGCTAAAATCATAAATCTACCTCTTTAAAGTAAGGTGGTGTCAGTCCGTTGGCCCTCCCAATCCTATTTTCCTACTCTCTAAGAAGGTTGTTTAAGGCCGGGTTAGGCCAATATTTTTAGTCCGATATATTAATAGTTTAGACTTGAGATTTATATTTTCAATCTAGTTTGATCCGTTATTAAATTAATTAATTAATTATAATATATTAAAATATATATTTTTGTTAGGATGTAAATTTTATCTTTGTTAATTTTATTGAAACTCACATTTATGGTGATGTGTGATTGAATTTATTTAAGAAATTATTCAATTTATACACAAAATCTTTCGATTTATAATGATATCAATATATTTATTTAAAAAATATAATGTGTGATTGAATTTAATTATAGAATATTTTAAATTTTTTTAACATATAGCCCGATAAGTGAGCTTGAGATTTATAATTATTTTTTGGGTCAGGATTGGGCAGATATAAAGATCTCATGTTAGGGTCAAGCTGGACTTGGACAAACATAAAATCTCTTATTATGTAATGTCGGCCTAGTCCGAACCCAACCCTACCCAACCGGACATATGCCCACCCTTTTAGGGTATGTTTGATTGATAGGATTAAAGCATGGGACTGAAATTATTAATCCGTGGGCCCAATAATCTTGTATTTGTTTTGAAATTTTGTTTTAGGATTATTAATCGAATGAATAATTAATCTAACAAATTTGTATGATTATTAGTAATGGAATAGGAGTGAGATTATGGCCCTGTTTGTTACTGCTTATTTTTAGCTTTCAGCTTAATTTAAGCTGTTTTGATATGTTTGGTTTAGCTTATGCTTATAGCTTATAGCTTTGTGGAAGTCAGAAATCAGCTTATTCTTTGAGTGGGGCAGGAGATGCTTTAAGAATAAGCTGGAAATCAGCTTAAGCTGAAAGTTATAAGCTATAAGCTGTTTGGGCATAAGCTATAAGCAGTTTCCCACAGCTCTACCAAACAGGGCCTATATATCCTGAGTTGAAAAATAAAATAAAAAGACTCTTTTACTCTTGACTAAAAATTAAAACACTTATTATTTTTATATAATTTTATATTTTAGAAGGCTAAAAATAATTTTTAAAAATTTAAAAATATTTTTTGATATTTATTTTATCAAATTAGTTTATATTTTTTTAAAAAAAATAAAATACAAACCAAACATGGCCTTTGTATATTTTTTTATTATTATTTTGCTTTTATTTATTCATTTATAATTTTATTCAAAATCACGTTTATAAAGAAATTTTGATAAAGTAAAAATTGTAAAAAAATATTGATGAAAGGTAAGATTGAAAAAGAAGATCAATATAGTTGTAATTCTACATTCATATGTTTTCTTATTCAATGCAAATCAAACAATAAACAAGGGAATAATTTATCCTACTAATCTAATTAGATAATAAATACCACACTAATTTAAGGAAAATTTACCAATAAATCCCATTTCACAAACTGCTAAACCAATTAGTCCCAACTTTATTATTTTGTTCGGGTAAGTCCTATCAGTGGAGAGGTTTGTTTCTTGCTGAGCCTATTTTCCATATTTGGTGTAACTGTGTGGACGGTTTTACCCATTATTGTTATGTTTCCATATTCTGTTGCGGGATCACGTGGGTTTTCGATTTTGTGGGTATCACAGTTGATATATCAATGTTACGTGTATAGACGTTTTAGCCTTTTCAACTTTAGGGATTTTAGTAGTGTGGGTCGGTGATTTTACGGTGGCTGTGTGACGGACTAATTCAAAAAGTTTAACCAAAGTCAGTTCCCCGTTGGTTCAAAGGTATGTCTTCTTATTTGGATAGCATTTACAGTTTTGTATGTTTTGGTAGAAGGGGCTGCACCACAACGGGTGAGGGTGGGGGGTTATGTGGTGCATTATTTGGGGTTATTTTTTTGTGTTACGATGGTATGTTTTGTTTTTTGAAGTGCTTCTGTTGTGGGTGTGTGTCGCATTACGTGTTGGTGTAAGGGGGGTTCTGTTCAACAGGTGGGGTGGAGGGTTGTGTGGTGCATTTTTTGGGATTTTTTCTGTGTTACAAAGGTATGTGTTGTTATTCGTATATTCTCTGGTGTGGGTGTGTATTGTATGAGTTTTCTAGTGTTTTTTGGGTTTTCTGGTGTGGGTGTGTATTGTTTCGGGTTTTTCTTGTCCTGATGAAGCACGTGTTAATCTTGTTAAGGGGATGGACACACATATTATGGTAATTTGTTGTTGCGGAAATGTTAATGCCGTAATTAAGTTGCAAGCTCCATTTCAGTTTGATGACATGGTTAATTGTGCGTGCGAAAAGTTTCCTGGGTTAACACCGGCCCAAGTGTGTTTGTTCTTCAAGATACTAGGTTATAATAATTTCACATTACAAAATGATGTCGACGTGGAAAACATGGTATCTCTAGCACGGTCTTTCCGTCTGCAATGCATCAATGTCATCATTCAATTGCAAGAGTCACGCGACGCTGACAATGTTGGCAACCCATTTCATAGTCTGCAGACTGTCCCGTGTCACACAGCGGGGTGTTTGATGATTCGGACATGGATAACGAACAAGATTTATTAGAAAAAATTATGCCCTCACATTGATAAGGTTTTTTTGTCTGCTCCAGGGGCTAATGGGATTCAACATGTTGGTCAAAGTGTTGAAGGTGGAGCATCTGAATTTCGAAATGTTCTTCGCAAGTATGCGGTTGAGGCTGGCTTTCGCTTCAAATTTGTGAAGAACGATTCTGTTCGAATCACAACTGTATGTACGATGAGGGAATCGAGAGGATGCATGTGGTTGGTACATGCACGTGTCTTGCATGCCAATGGATTTTTCTACCTTCGTAAATGGAACAGCGAGCACATTTGTGGTGTTGCTGTACGGACCCCCAAAAACCCTAGGGCTGGTTTCGATCTAGTGCCCGATGTTATTTGTGAACGGGTAAGTGCTAAACCGCTCACAAGGCCTACTGATGTTGTGTATGACTTGAAAAAAGATTACGGATTGGATGTTAGTTACCGAGTTGCATGGTTAGGTGTCGCAAAAGCTCGCGGTGAGATGTTCGGTGCACACTCAATTTCATTTGACCAACTACGATGGTATAGTAGCGTAGTAATGGAAAATAATCCTGGGAGTTACATCAACATTGAATATGATGAACAAAACTACCGTTTCATACGGTATTTCATATCATAAAAGCATGCATCGACGGGTTCAACCATTGCCCCCTATTGCTTTTCTTGGACGGGACTTTTCTAAAAGGGAAATTCAAGGGGAACTTGCTAGCCGCAACTGCGAATGATGGCAACCAAGGTATTACTATGTGGTAATTATTTATATATTATATTTATGTGGTGCAAATGTACTTACATTGTTGCTAGGAAGGACACTTTTTTTTCCACATCGGCGAGACCGTCATAACACTTGTTCATAAATATTGTTTCACAGATTGGTTGTTTGACTAACAAATTCAAATTGCAGGTTTATTCCCTGTGGCCATTGCGATTGTTGATTCCGAAAACACCACAAATTGGGCTTGGTTTTTGGGACACCTCGCAAACGTGGTAAATGAGCAAAGGACACTTACATTTGTCTCAGACCGACATGCGGGCTTACTAGAATCGATACCCATCATATTCCCCACATCGAAGCATGAGTTTTGTTTACAACATTTGCAGCGTAACTTGCAAGACAAGTTACGTTATGTGAATAGTTCATATCGGTCTGTGATGTTGGCTAAATTTCGTGCTTGCATGTATGCTCCGACTGTGGCTGCATTCAACCAGAGTATGGAAGAGTTCACAAAATGTGGACGTAAAGTTATGCCTGCTTTCTTAAAAGATTTACCCCCACATTACTGGGCGAATGCTTACTTCCAGTACGTAATTACTTCCTTTTTTTCCCCCACACACTTTATTCCTACAATACATCATTCCTGTATTATGCATGCGCATTGGCTTTTTTTTCACTAACACATGTCATCCTTCTTTAAAACCAGAGATTCACGGTATAGCGAGATGAGTTCCAATGCCATTGAATCATTTAACTCGTGGATACAGGAAGCACGCCGCCTACCAATAACTCAAATAATTGACAGTATCCGGGCAAAAATTATGCGCCAAATGGCAAAATGGAGACGTAAGGCAAATGCGTGGGCAGGTGTTATTTGTCCCAAAATGGAAACTCGGTTGGTCAAAGCGTACAACAAAGGTAGATCGTGGCTCGTAAACTAATCAAACGATGACGTATATGAGGTTCACTCTTTTCCATCCGTCATGGTCGATGTTGTCAGACGTACATGTTCTTGTTTCAAGTGGCAAATCAACGACTTCCCATGTACTCATGCAGTCGTGGCAATCCGAAACAGCGGTCTAGACCTGTACGAGTTAGTTGTTCCCTACTACCATGTGGCTGAGTACCAGAATTCATATGCACAGAACGTAACCCCCATTCCAACTATAGAGAAACCACAATTTAACTCTGCAGATTTTGTCATACAACCCCCCGCTGTCAAACGCCCACCGGGAAGGCCCAAGAAGAAACGCATGCTTTCCAAAGGGAAACAAGTCCAACAAATTCGGTGTGGTTGTTGTCAACGCATGGGTAACCACAACAGGAAAACGTGCAAGGAACCAATTTAGCTTCCACACAAAATTTGTAGATTCGTACTTTTCACATTAAACTTTCACAGTTTTTTTATTAAATAAGTGGATGTTCCACAATTCCATACTCCGTCATTCAGACAGAAGAGTCAATGAACAAATTTAGTTTTGATGCGTTATTTTGTTTACCCCTTCACCGTATTATTTACATCTGCTTCGTATTGTACTGCTATTTATTTCAACACATACGCCATACTTCAATATGTCTAGTTGCAACATTTTATCGTCATATGACCAAATGAACTGCCACATCTGCAAACATTACACACAAACAAGAAATACAGCACAAAATTGACTGGTAACAAACAAGTTTGTACCATTTTCAATTTTGTCTGAATGACCATCATACGGCCCATAGTCGTGTCGTTTTCCATCTTTGCTGTGATTATAATTTTCGCATATATAACATACTTATACATCAATATCTTACAATTTTCGACACCCAACTTCTATCACTACGTGCACATTAACGTCACACATTTTCTGCCCACAACTTAGTCCCACATGACTTAAATACAATCACACAACCTACCTACAAACGCATCAAGAAACAGGCCAAATAAACAACCAAAATCATAATGCAAATCATACCATACTTTCCATTCAAAATGCGTAAAACGTTATCCACAACGACTAGTACGTAACACCCACAAAAAATATTTCCAACAATTTATAAACCTGAATTTCCAAACCACAAGTTCAAACCAACAAACATGTTGTTTCAAAAAAACAAACAAAACGCATAAACCAAATTCAAAAAACAAAAACTGTTGCGTCCGAACAGACCAAACACATCTAATCCTTCAACCCCCGGGTCGGATCGTTGATGAAATACTTAACCATGTTTGCTCGCAACACACTGCAATTACTAACTTACAATGTTCGCTCCACGTCGCCACGATACACATACTGGCGCATTATACCACACACAATCACCCCACAATCAAGCCTACACATGAAATAAGCACATGTAATCAGTGACACTCAAACAGCATTGTTATAATTATAGTACCCTTACATTTAGAATAACACTGTTACTTACGTGTCTGGTTTTTGCTGTGGACACTTAGTTACGACCTCTAACGGATGCCTGAAATTTGCCTCAATGCTCTGCTCATCCAGTCCAAACTGACATAACGATTGTATCATAACATTTGACATACATTCTTTCTCTCATTCAATAAAATTACAAAATTAAACCACCACAAAACCAAATCACCAACCATCGTCTACACAACTACAACCAATTTACACAACACACATACTGGTTACACATATTTACCAGCATAACAGCTTCGTTGTGGTGCACATCTGTCCTATCCCCACGTTGCCTCATCGGGTTGTAATGCTTTCAACTACCATCTTCAGTGTCATACACTACAAGCGTCCAGTGCCCAAGATGACACATGGGAAAATGCATGAAACGAAACTCGCTCCCTGCAGACACATTCTTCCGGATGTAGCTTTCTATTGAACGCACGTCATTACTTTTCACCACGTCCTGCAAATACATCATTCTCATGGAACATTACACCACCACACCACCACCAACAACAACAACAACAACAACAAAATTAAACCACAAACTCACCAGGCACACACTACTGAAAAAATAAGACTTGTCCACTAATTCATTGTCTCCATACATCCTCAACTGGTTAGTCTTCAACAACTCCACGTACGCATCAACGACCTACCAACCACCATAACCAATTTTCACAACAATGCTGTAGCAACTAAATAATTGTCATGATGCCACCGTTTAAAGCGAAATGAATCACAAATATATGAGTAGGAAATACAAAATTACAACTACTATATGTAAAAACTCACATTCCCACGCATGCAGCTCTGCTGTACAAGGTTTTTCACATCGCTGAAATAAACCACAACGCTATTCATATTGTCCTCCCACATGACCGCCTGTACAGAATGCCGACATACATTATACAAATTTACAAATGAATGCAAACAACACAAATAACACTCAAAATAAATACGTACCCATCACCATGCCGCTCATACGCTTTGGTGATCCTTGCCTTCTCATCCATTGTCATCATCTTCCAAACACCCAACCAGTTATTCAAATCAAACCCAAACCACTTTTTCTCAGGTAACACCACCGCATCGACATCAATAATTGCATTATGCACGTTACATTTACTGTCATCCACTCCGTCACAATTGTTCCCGAATGTCTTCTTAGTATGCCCACCCAACAGTGGGTAATCAAACTCAGGCATTTTTCGCTTCCTTCTCACTTTGTTCTTGATTTTACGCACATATGAATTTACATAACCCAATCCTGCAACACATTTAACATCACTAGTCAAGCCTTCAACTTCAGCAGCAGAACTACTGCTACCATAATGACCATAAAGCATCCCTGGTCTGCACTTCGCCACATTGTCCACCCCCCTCCCTCGTCACCACTATAGCCATGCTATGGCAACATACGCAAAGGTGACACATCACAGAACATAACACCATCACATCCATCATTCCCTACATTAACCCCACCACTACTCCCAATATCCACGCCTTCCCGGAACCGTTGCGTTACAACGTGCACATCACGGTCCTCTAATTGGTCCTCAAGCACCAACACTCTCTTCCGCAATTCCTCATTCTCATTTTTTAACTTACTCAACTCATCGTCTTTCATCTTCACCACACACTCAAATCCCCCTACTATGTTAACAGCTTGCAACTCCACCTTCCTCTTCAAACCAGCAACTTCTTCTTCAAGCAACGACACCATTTTGTCTTTCTTTTTGTTTTGCATTTCAAGCTCTGCAACTGCAATTAGTGCCTCTTCTAATTTGTAATTACTAACCCTTTCAATACCGGAATTGCGATCCACATGCTCTATGAACCGTTTTACATCAATGTTGCGGCCCTGCACCACCTGGTCAGCACTTGCATTTTTTCCCGTCCCCTCTTCCATGAAATGCTCGTCCACACCGTCACAATCCACACCTCCGCCATTGATATCCGCCAAACCTTCTTCCTCCGTCTGAATATCTGTGCCCATAACTTCACGTTCATAATCAAAAGACCTCAGACGGTCAACTTTAACCTGCAAATAATTAAAGCACATCAGAATTAATAGTTACATCTTATTCACACTAGTACAAACTTCAGTAATAAAGTGCATAACTCAACGCAACAAGTACACTACACCAAGTTACCTGAAAACCAATTGGACCAGCCAAATCCACGCCTTGAATTTTATTCATTAATGCCCCAATGTCCCATTTGAGGAACCTCGGAAACATGTTGTCGGTTTAAGGATCTACTATGTTCGAATGTTCACAAAACCAATACTACATGAAGAACAAAACGGAAAACAACAAATCAGCCATTTATTGATTAAAAAATAAAATCAAAAAAATTGCATATATTCAATAACTAACTAATGTCCAAATGTACACATACCAGCAACACAACCACGCACCCTGTCACCTTCCCTGGAGTACAATGAAACTCCTTGATTGACCCCATCAATGTTGTCAGTATTGCTTCAGTCCAATCATACATCCTAACGGTGTTTAGGTCGTTCATGTAGCACACAAAAGCCCAACTTATTGTCTCCCCGGAATTAGAGAAAAAAAACTTCCCACACATATACAGCCCCAACAACTTCCCTGTGTCTTCTTCATCTTGTTTCTTTTGGCCATTCAAAGCCTCTACAAATAACGTTTTAACTAACTTCAACGTTAGGCGCGACGTGTCACGACACCTACGTTGAATGAAGTCTGACACTGGCCGCTGACCGGGTGACAAATCTAAACGCCGTTTCCCACACTGCAAACCAAATATTAACCTGATGTCGCTGCTCCCAAATTTAACACTGACTCCTCCAATGTTGAATGCATTATCTCGCTGATTGTATAATCTTATAATTTTGGATATAAGATCATCACACTTTCTAAACTCGTTATGGTTCAAATTATTCATGTGTATCGCCTCGATCATAATCCAAAATGGTGTCTTTCGCAACTGTTTCAAGTGTGCGTCCCTCAAATTTGGCTCCCGCACAAGTTTAACTATCCCAGCAACATTTGAACGAAAGTTCAACCGCGTGTGTGTCTGCTGCGGGGGTGCTACTATATCCTTAGCCACTTTTCGTCCAACCGCATTGTTCACCCCTTTTGACTGCTTGAACAAAATGCGCCCCTGCATTTTCACACCCACGTTGTTTCCCTTTGAACCATTACCTTCATCAACCTTTCTCCGTTCACATGAACGTGTCCACGGACTACTTGCCCTTCCGCACTCTGCAAAAAAAAATAAAATACCACAGTTAACACAAACAAACAACCAGATACGCCTTACAAACATAACACCAACCCCTTACCGTTCATATAATGCACCAAAAAACTAAAACACACCCTTTATGCCATACATAAGTTATACACAACCAACGTTACTAGCATTAAAAAAAAAAAATACCACAATTAACATAGACAAACAACCAAATACGCCTCACAAACATAACACCAACCCCTTATCGTTCATGTAATGCAGCAAAAAACTAAAACACACACCCTTTACGCCATACATAAGTTACACACAACCAAAGTTATTAGCATTAGTACTGTCAACAACACCATTTCAACTCTACGCCACACAAACCCATTTTACAAACCACATAACTGCGGGACATGCATTTAACACCAACATATCACTCGTCCCACAAATCAAAGCAACACGACAGTCATTCACAAAAAATAAAAAAAAAAACAAAAAAATTCATTATTCCAGCAGTGCACGTAACCCACATACGTTCACCACGATCACACACATCCAACCAACGTGTACGACACCCACAACAAAACACAGCCACCGACCAACCCATACCAACCACACCAATATCATCCATTAATATCGCCCCAACAAACTTTTTTCCCCCCTTGCCATTTACTTGTCATCAACATAGCAGTCACACAACACACCGAAGCTGTCATATAAACGCAGTTAACAACACCACTACAATACCTCCCCACCTCCACAACACCCACAAACTACAACATTCCCAAACCCTGACACCATCATCCCCTACATCAACACCTCACACGTATTTCACAATTCGTTTCACAAATCCCAGCAACAGGACGCAGAAGCAAAAAATAAATACAAAACACCATTACACATCCCACATCCCCACACCCCACATATGTGCACTACGTTCACAAACACGCAAAAAAAAAAAAAAAAAAAAAAAAAACCCTTAACAACGTCAGAAAGTAACACACACCCAAAAAAAAAACAAAACCCCGCCCATCCCAGCCACACAACACACCATTATCTTCCACTTGTGTGGTCCCAACCAATTTTATGTCCCCCCATGCCAACTACTTGTCAACAATTAAACCGACACATACACAAACCCCACACAAACCCTACACCCACAACCAAGTACAGCCTTCTCCACAACATCACCAACACCAACCCATCCCAACACACAAAAATAGCATCACAACACACATAACAAATCAACGACACAAATAACCCCAAAATAAAAATCGCAAAAAAAAAACGACTGCAACCGGGTAATAAAAAAGAATAATCAAACACTCACATTCCACATTGTCACACAACTCTAACAACATAAAGATATGGTACATACCCTTTTTGGCCATAACTATACGCCCACAACCAAGGACTGCGAAATATGAACACTAGGGTTTCGTCGTCGTCCACGATCTGCCCTGTCACAAATACGTTTGCCCAAATAATCACAGCAACAATGGAAATTGCCCACTCAATCTTTATTATTCCCCCCCAATCACACGAACAGTATATACGATCAATCCCAATTTTGAAATCCAAGCAAATCCCAAAAACAAGGGTTTTCTATGTTACGTTTCCACTTCACTATGTGTAGGGATGTGGATGCTAAAAATCGGGTTATGTTTTAATGGGTATGGGTTTTCAATATGTGGAATACGTGGCAATCAAAAACCACAACATTCTTCTACAAAAACCCTTAGTAAACTTTTTGGGTGTGTGACAGACAACTGTGTGGCACGTGACAAATCTCATGCCATTTTAGCTCATTTGTGCCACACGCGCACGCGACGTTTCACAACAAACACTCCACAACTACTAATGGCAATAGGGTCTTTTCACAACAAATAGGACTAAACGGAGCACTAAAAAACATTTGGGACTAATTGGATTATAATATCAACATGTAGGATTTATTGGTAAATTTTCCCTAATTTAATAGGATTATTAATACTTTCACTATTAATATTGTGAATCAAATATGGCTTTTAAGTACAAAATCAATATCGTTCCACATGCTATTACAAATAAATATTTACCAGGAAAGCGTGTCAAAATCGTCATCCTCTAACAACTCCAGCAGAAGCAGTGGCAAAACATCGGTACCAACTGCTCTACCAGAAACTTGTGTAGAACATACAGCTGATATTCATAAAGGCACAAGCACGGATGCATCTCCATTAGCAATTTGATTGAAATTGACATTCCACTATCAACTAAAATTTTACTATTTTAAAATTCATTTATTTTAAGTTCTCCAATTTCAGTTCATCATGATCAATAAATTAAAGAAAATGAACTACTTCAAAGGTCAAGAACAAAAATTTAGAAAACTTAAAGAAGCAATGAAACAACCCAATACGCAAACAAGCATGTCAGAAGCTATGAAGCACGAATACGGACACGCATACGGATACAGACATAGGACACGACAATTTTAAAAAAATGGGGACACAAACATTGCTGAGAACATAGCAAAAAAAATTTTTATTAATATTTTAATTTTAATAAAAGTTAATTATTTTATTTAATTATTATATTTTTAAATAAACATGTTTCTATTAATTTTTTTATTTTATTTTATCTACTTTTTTTTTGTTTTTGATTAATATGTATAAGTATATATTATATCTTTTATATATATATATATTATATAAGATATAAGATATGTCTTTTAATTAATATTAAATAAATACATATATATATCTATATAATAAAGCAGGATGGTTTTTGAATTTGTCCTACTAGGACATTCGAACGGCTTAGATCTATTCAAATTATAAAACAACGGCTTAGATATATATTTTTTAAAATATCCTACATGTACATTTTCTATTTTCCCGCTGCTCTCTTACTTTTTCCTTTTCTCACCTATCCTTATATGATCCCATGATCCCACCTTCCTCTCTCTTTTCTTTTTATTTTTTAATTTTCTATCATTTTTATTTTTCTCTCTATTTGTTTTTTTTTTTTTTCCACCTTTTTGATCACTTATTTTTATTCATATTATATGGAAAAGTCTGCGATCCCAGAATTATGAGCCAGATTTTGCTGTGTGTAGTAAAGATTATATTAATGAATTTTTTAGTGCACAAATTAAATGAATTTGAACAATTAATTATTAATTTTAAATATATTGAATACATGATGTACTTCGTAAATCTAGAGCTCATATGAATCTTCAACATATATATAATAAAGTATGATGGTTTTTGAATTTATCCTACACACATTTGTCCTACTAGGACATTTAAACGGCTCAGATCTATTCAAATTATAAAACAATAATTGAGATATATTTTCTAAAAAATATCCTATATATACATTTTCTATTTTCCTGCTTCTCTCTCTTACTTTTTTCTTTTCTCACCCATCCTTCTATGATCCCATGATCCCACCTTCCTCTCTCTTCTTCTTCTTTTTTTTCTCAAATTTTTATTTTTCTCTCTATTTGTTTTTTTTTTTCTCTCATTTTTGTTCACTTATTTTTGTTCATATTATATGAAAAAATCTGTGATCCCAGAATTAGGAGCCAGATTTTACTGTGTGTACATTTTCTATTTTCCCGCTTCTCTCTCTTACTTTTTTCTTTTCTCACCCATCCTTCTGTGATCTCATGGTCCCACCTTCCTCTCTCTTTTTTTTTTCTTTTTTTTTTCTCAAATTTTTTTTTTCTCTCTATTTGTTTTTTTTTTTCTCATTTTTGTTCACTTATTTTTGTTCATATTATATGGAAAAATATGCGATCCCAGAATTAGGAGCCAGATTTTACTGTGTGTACATTTTCTATTTTCCCGCTTCTCTCTTTTACTTTTATCTTTTATCACCTATCCTTTTGTGATCCCATAATCTCACCTTCCTCTCTCTTTTTTTTTTTTTTTTTTTTCTCAAAAAAAAAATTTCTCTCTATTTTTTTTTTCTCATTTTTGTTCACTTATTTTTGTTCATATTATATGGAAAAATCTGGGATCCCAAAATTAGGAGCCAGATTTTACTGTGTGTAGTGGAAATTAAATTAATGAATTTTATAGTCCACAAATTAAATGAATTTGAACAATTAATTATTATTTTTAAATATATTAAATACATGATAGACTTCGTAAATTTAGACCTCATATGAATTTTTAACATATTTTAATAAAGTATGATGATTTTTGAATCTCCAACATATTTTTGTTATATTAGGACATTTGGATGGCTCAAATCTGTTCAAATTATAAAACGATGGTTGTGGTATATTTTTCAAAAAATGTTCTGCATATACATTTTCTACTTTCCTGCTTCTCTCTCTCTCTCTTTTACTTTTTCCTTTTCTCACACCCCTCCTTCCATGATCCCATGATCCCGCATTTCTCTCTCTTTTCTTTTTATTTTTTTATTTTCTCCCGTTTTTATTTTTCCCTCTATTTGTTTTTTGTTTTTTTTTAAATTTTCTCCTTGTTGTTCAACATATTTTACACATATTTTCATACAATGTATGTATGCCCGTAATACACTAGGACATTACGGGCATACATACAATTTCCATATAATTATATAAGCAAAAGCAGTATTGTATATATGCATGTGGAAATTGTATGTCTGCTAGGCACATCTATCTATATAGCTATATTATATAAGCAAATGCGAGTTTTCGTGAAGAATTTTGTGAGAACTCTAAAATTTTATAATAAATTTGTGATTTTATCAAATTAAAAAATAAATTTAAATAGTGTTGGGATTATAATTATATTCTAATCCTAATATTATTTACACTGTACCTTCAAGTACGGGCATACGCTAGTATATAGATATTATACATAATATGTCTTTTTTATTAATATTAAATACATATATGTATATATATATCTATATATATATATTATACATATGAATCAAAGGAGAGAGAGAGAGAGCAAGAGACGCGAGAGTGAGAGAGAGAGAGCGAGAGATGCGAGCAACACGAGAGCAAAAGAGAGAAAGCGAGAGATGCGAGCGAGAGGGAAGGCGAGAGAGAGAGACTTACAATAGTCGACTGGATGGAGGTCGAGGTCGAGCGTCGGGTTACGGTGGTCGAAGTCATGGAGTTTGATAGGCGAGTCGCCTAGATCGAAGTCCCAGTTGTCTCTTGACCTTTACTCTTCTATTTTGCTCTTTGTGTTCAGATTTAGACACGCGTGTCCAGATTTAGTGGATGCGTGTGTCCCCGCTGTATCTCCACCGTGTCCTTTGTAAAAAAATAATTAAATTAAAGGGATACGTCACCCGACATGTCCCATACGTATCTCTAGCATGTCCCCATATCCCCAGCATATCTCCGTATCAAACACCGCCATAGCATAAAATCTGACGTGTTCATCCTTCATAGGTCAGAAGTGTCTAGTAACTCTTTTTGTTCACAGGTTACCTTCATTGTGAGCACCTAGTTACCAACCTCTTCTTTAACAGCAGCATCATCATCACTATCGTCTTCCCAACGCTTAGACTCTTTCCGAGCTTTGCACATCTCCCTCTAAGCCTCTGAATACATATTGTTGGCTTACTTTTATAAGATTAGTTAATTATCTAAAAATCTTATTTACGAATGTTATAGTACCTTAAGTTCTATCTAAAAATTTTTGAATCAGCAAGTTCTATTTAGTAAAACTAATAATATTATCAGCTTTTTTCTAATTTTTAAAACCAAGAACATTATCAATTTTGCATAGTAATGTTCTGAATAATTATTTCACTAATGATGATGAAAAGAAAAAAAAAACAGAACATAAGATTAAACGTTTTTACCCTTCTATTATTAATTTGATTCAACTATCTAATAAAATCAAAAAGATTATCAATTTTTTCCAGTTTTAAAATTGAGAACATTATCAGTCTTTTCATTTTTAAAGTGTTTTTTTTTGTCCAGTTTTCCACGTCAATATTCCATCATCATACTCCTTTATAAACAAAATTTTTAATTTTGCACGAAAAAATAATTCAATTTTTCAAGAAAAAAAAACATTCAGTTTTTTTTTTTTTTTTTTTACACAAATTTTTTTTTTATTTTTTCAATTTAAAAGTTGATGTTTTAAAGTTTTGAAAATCAAAATAAATGTCAAATCATCATGTTCTTTTATAGACAATCATAAATGATGAACAATCATTATTTGAAGGGCAATTTCAACTATTTAAAATTTAATGGGACTTAAAGGTCCAAAAAATCTTAGTTGGAACTTAGGCCTTGTTTGTCATCCTCTAAAAAAGTCAAAAAGTCACTATCCTATTTAAGTCACATCATCTTATTTAAGTCACATCCCTTCTCTATCACATCACTTTAAACTCAACCCATACCCAACCCATATTTCATAAAAAGTCAAAAAATACACTTATTGAGAACATCACAAACAACTCCTTAATAAAATATAAGTTCATAAATTAGAAATGGTGTATAAATGCCTCTAAAAATTTATCTGATAAAACTTCTTACATCCTTCATCGGTATCATCCCAAAAATATATGACCACAAGCACAAAGTAACGGAAAAAATAATTTCAGTCGCTGATATAGTGTCTATGAAGCCTTCTTAAGATGACCTACAGATATTAACTATGCTGACAATTGGCATTGAATCCCTAGTTTGCCCTAAGAATTGGTAGGAGGGGCAGAAAAAGTTGCAGAAGTGTCTTTTTCTTTTCTTTTCTTTTTTCTAGACAAGAAAACCAAAATGTGGTAAGAGCTAGAAGGATTGCCTACCTGGAGTTGAGACTTGAAATTCGCATCACAAGTCCACGATCATCAGCACTAGCGGATTCCCAATGACTAAAACACAGATAAACAACAAATTCAAACCATATGTCAAGGCAACAATGTAAAATATATACTGCATCTATCAATTAGAGAGAGAGCAATAGTTGTGACGCATAATAGCTTGAATTTAACATATATATACCTGCACATGCTAAGAGAAACTGCTATACCTACTGCATTTTTATCAATAGGAAGGAAGAGGGAGGAGGAGTTGCCGTAAAACAGAAACATCTCACTCTTATCATTTCCAAATCCCAATGCCCGTGTCAAAACTTGACTAAAAGTTCTAAATGATGATTCAAACACTAGATGGAGAGATGTCCTTGATTTCAGTTTACAAGTTGAAACACAGAGTAACGGAAAATAAAGAATTTAACATACCTTAAGAGAGATTCCATCCGCACACCTCAAAGCTCTTTAAGACGGATATCAAAAATAGAATTCAAAGCCCCACTCATATTCAGGCCCCAAAATCTCATAGCATCAAAAACAAATGCTCCAAGAGGTCATCTTGTACAAATCTAGATCTGATGAAGTCTTCACACTAAGCTAGCTCCATGGTGGAAGGAAACAAAGAAAACTGTAAAGAGAAATCTTTGTATAAAGATTATATACTGGTGAATTGCATCCTATATACTGGTGAATTGCATCCTAATATTCAAATGCAATATTAGCATCAGAGCTCACTTATCAGCAAAATTGCAACAAAAGTCAATAGTTGCATGCATGGCCAAAAAGTAAAGTAAACGCATAGAAGCCTCAAAATATAAAAAAAAAATACAACAGAAGACCAATCCGCAATAGACCCCAATATTATGTATTAGAAGTGAAGCTCCTAGGAAGCTAGTATAACTAGAAATAAGAAAAGAGATGAACAAAAGAGGCTCTGAAAGAGATTGTAATTAATTATGATTAGGAATTGTCTGGATCACATGAACAATGAGAATTTTTAATTGACTTCTGTAAGAAGTATACAAAAAGAATGGCCATAATTACAAGTGCTAATTGGCCTGAGAAAATTGATAAGTAGCTATCCCCTCCCCAAATAAAACAGTTGTTCTTATCTAAAGAGTTAAAAAATCCACAAGAATGTACAATGTACTGCCATCATCAAAACATATTCAACTCCGAAATGTCATCCATGGGTATTGCAAGTCCCTCTAATTCAAGGTCTTGTAAACCATCTTCATCAAAGTTCAACAAAGACATGAGATCATGATGCCCTCCGAGGTCAGTCCCTACACCTAGTTCGTCTATTGAGTCTAATTCAGGCATCGGAAAATTAGTGAAGTCCATGGCTTCATTGGTCTCCTTTGGTGAATCCTGAGAAATGGTTCCCTTGACCTCTCTTTTATTGTTGCCACCATTAGTAACCAAATCACGAGAACCAGTAGATGAGGGGTACACAGGATGTGTTGTTTCAGTAAATTTGTTAAATCCATTTCCTGATGTTGATAGCTGAGCTGTCTTCTGCTTGGGCTTTGCTTTCGATTTCCGATCGCCCCTAAAGTTACTCAATGATGGACGACCAGCTTTGGCTACAGTATTTCTGCTTGAAACATCTTTGTCCCTCTCTCTCTCAGTTCTCTTTCCCTTCGCCCCACCTAAAAGAGAGCTAGCTAGGGTCGATGGTGGTCTCAAGGCAGCACTGCCACCAACATCATCGAGCAATACTTCCTTCTTCTTCCCTCTGTTCGATATTGGTCCGTTCTTGGCAAATACTTGATTAGATTGATGAGTAAAATTGTCCAATGCATCTAATGAACCCCTATGAAGATCATGCTGCTCGGCACTGCTGTGGAAGGATCCTGTAAGTAGAGAAAGCACACTCATTAAATACAAGCTGAGATGGAGGAAAATAAAATAAACATCCAATAATCCAGTAGTGTCAGGAGACATCTTATAGGAACAAAGAAAAAGATCTACAGTTTTCTGCCAATATAAATGTCCCCCCAGCCAAGCACTTCCTCTTATCGTCCAAGAAAAAAATTGAGAGCAGAAAATTTGCCCAAAATATGCAATTTTTGTTAAGAGAATCAAGATAAAACTACTAAGGCAATTCGTTGTAATAAAATAACATTTACTTAAAAGTGCCCTGGGGTATGGCACAGGGTTACAAGAGGAAGTTTCTTATTACCAACTCCCAGGCAAGTAGAAGGTTCTGCCTTATTGCCCTGACAAGGTGCAGCAAAAAGTGCATCCTTAAGTGAAGGTTCATTAAAGCAACTTGTTCCTGAATCTTCAAATGCCCGACATCTAGCAAGAGTCCTCCTTGCAAAAGCCAAACCAACTTGCTTTGACACCTTAGCAATTCCCCATTTAGAAGCAATACTTCCTCTAGTGGCCTGTCAAATTTAGTCACAGAAACAATTCATGGTTTAAAATCTACAGCAACCCAACAAATCAAACATCCAACTACTAGAACAACTGCAGCACATCACACAAAAAAAAGTAAAATACTCGCTTCTTTTTCAAAATAAATTGGTAAATAAATCCAGACAGCCTCATTTGTGTGGTTAACGTGAAATAAAGGCACAAGAGTGGTAATTAGAAAAATAGAAGCTTTGGTCAAGCTATGTTACATAACCACCCCTGCTTACTGGAGGAAAAAATATGCTCATATAATGTTAACGATCCTTACAGCAGTATAAATAATAACTACAAAGGCTTTTTTACCATGATTTCACAGACTACACAAAGTGAGGAAGGGACGGATGGTTTAGTAATAGAAAGTAACACAATTTGGTGGTGGAAAACAAACTCTAACAAAACAAATTGTAGGAGATCATTTACATCATTTCTGCATTATGCTTCCCCTGCTACTAAAATATGCAGTAGCAACCATCCACTATAAAGTATATTGCCAAACAATATCACTTCAAGAATGAGCAAACAGAGGATTGGCAAAGAAATGAAATAATTACCAAAAGCTTTTTGTAAGCCAACTCCACAAGTCTATCCATTGCAACTTGATCAAGTTCCCTGCACAATGACCACAATGTATTCATCTCAAGAAGATTTGAACAAACAATTTTGAAATTTGAAGTTCATCATGAAAAGCTTAAAAGACTAATGCAAGAAAGATGTTCAAATATTGAGTATTACCGTGCTTCTGCCTCCTTCCTTTCCTGCTGAATTGCTTTATACACTTTATCTAAGCATGCCTTCTTTTTACCAACCTATTGAATCAGTACAGAAAAAATATATATATTCATATATTAAGAACAGAGCATGTTAACGCTACAAGTGAGACAGATAGATATGTAAGAAGAAAAATGTTCAAACAAGGTTGCAACAATTTTGCTTGGACTAACGAACTTTGCTTGAAAAATACTGTAAAATATAGTTGAGAAAAGGGAGATATTCTTTGATGCAAGTGCTGCACGCTAACCTGTTGGTGAATTCCCTTCTTCAGCTGCATAATTTCTTGATTAATAGCTTCATCCTCTCTGTCATCTAAATCGGGCTGTAGCAAAATTCATAAAAGAAGGGTGGGAATGAGATTTTTTTTTTTTTTTAAATAAAGAAGTAAAAGAAAAAATACAATTATAGATGTTGGCAGAAAGTAAAAGCCGGCTGCAAAATTATAATGCTGTGATTCAGAAAAGACACTTTGCCATTTAACTCACAAATGTTTGACAATGTAAGCATGCCTCCCACAACACAATCCCCAAAGGAGCTTTTACAAAGAAGAAAAGAAGCAAATGAAGAAAAAAGACAAGAAAAAAAGAAGGAATAAAAAAACTAGGAAGCAAGTACAGGCCTATAAGGGAGCCATGTCCAACAAACCCCAAGGAGTTGATCTGGTGGCAAAGCCTTGGGTCTAAGGGGCTAACAATTCCTTGGGGCTATCGGACTGGAGAAAACCTTTGAATTAACCGTGGTGCACCACACACACTAAAGAGTTTAATTTTCATTTTAAAATTTTAGTTTATTTTTACAATCTAAAAAATGAATAATTTGTTTGTTTATATATATATTAAGATTTATTATGGTGTCCCCATCGTGTACGAGTAACTTCTTGTAAATTGCTATGTCAATGCATACGCATCATGTTGTATCCATGCTTCATAGAACCAAATGGTGTTGAGCCCTTCTATTGAAGATGAGAAACACCATACAAATAAGCATCATCTACCATATAAGTAAAACATACCACTCTGTCGAGATATATGCCAATACTCTGCAGCTCCAGCAAGAGTTTCTCTTCCATACACATTTTCTCATATTGGCTATCAGAGGAAGATATGCTGAAACCATTGTTTTGCACAATTTGTGGCCCATCCAGATCATTACCCAAAGGCCCAGACAACACCCCAACATCCAAATGCTCAAATCCACTTTCTCCTTGCAACAGTTCATCATTCTGTGGAGGATACCGTGCACCTGGGCTTCTACAAGGCGTATTACTCCCATTACAAGAAATAAATCTGTTTCCAGCACATTGTTTCCAAGTTTGAGCACCAAATGTTGACTCACATTCAAATTCCATTCTATCCCTCTTTCCGGGTTCAGCATCACAACGCATATCATTTGGAGCATATTGAAGTGAATCATTTCCTCCCATGTCATTTTCTTCAAATTCTTCAATTTCATCTTCTACAATCAAAGCTGATAATATTCTTTGGTATAATGGGATAACTTTGTTTAAGCTACTTTCTGAATCTAATTTTCCACCCAAAATATCAAAATCTTGAAATTGATCAGTGAACTCCACCATCCTAGCAGACTCCTTTGATTCAATCTGAGTTTGCAGGCTTCTATCTATTTCTCCAGAACCAATTTTATCAGATGCAGAAATTTCTTCATGCACAATATCACCCTGCAAAAGCAAAAGAATGTGAGAACTACTGGATGAACAGATCCATGAACCATACACAAATTTAGACCAACTACTTCCAACCAAAATATTATAATTGCTTTCAGTTTTGATGACTAATGCTAATAAGAAGATAGCTTTCTAGTACATGGTTCAGAGAGGATGTTGACAACATGTTCCTTTCTGTCTTCCTTTTTTGCAATGAATAAAAAGTAATTCATTCAAGACAATGAAAATTCAAGAAAAAGCCGTGAACACCAAGACATGCAATAAAAGAGATTAAAGATTATGAACCAAGACAAACACAAATGCTAAGATGATTGAAAAGGAGAGAAGGGAGCAAGAAAAGATGAAAATAAAAAGGAACGCATTCTCAAAGTTCATCCAACTAGATTACGTGATACACATCTATCCAGAATTTTCATCCATCTTTCTTTTCAGAATGTGTCAAAACTTTAGGGCATTTTGAAAAGTCAACAGGAAAGATTTGGAACATTACTAAAATCTACTTTTGGAGTAGTTGTTTAAAAATGTTACCCACAAGATTACAATTTGCGATCTTTAAATTAAAGGTTACTTTCAGGAACTTGCATTTTTCACTGTAAACACATTAGATGCTTGCGAGTTCAAAAGGAGGACCAACAATATGCTAAATATGAGTAAATAAACAAAACATCATTGAGGTGGAAAAAATGATCAAGTAGACAGACAACAGCACCAGCGACAGTATGATTTGATGCAAATCAAAGGCCATACAGGGGGAACCAAAGAATGAAAGGAATAGATAAGTAAAAGGAACATAAAATCTCATTTTGTACCCAAAGAAACTATAGCTTGGAGGTAATATGGACACGGATATGTGACACAACATGGACAAGCCGACATGACACATGGAAGACACACACAAATTATATGGTTTTCTATATTTATTAGATTTCATATATATAATATAACTAGTTGCTCCAAATTTAACTAGTTCCTAATCTGCCAGAGGAAACAAAAGGGAATACTTTACTACCATTATACATCCACAGAGCCCTCAAGTCAAATATGAACTAGAGATTAACATTCAAATAACAAAAATAAATAAATAAACAAAGCACAGTTATTATTACAGATTCAGGCTACCACCTGTTGGGAAAAGTAGGACATGTCATTTAAGCTGACAGGAGCAAAAATTGGCTCGATTTTCTTCCAGAATAAATTAGAACAAGCACGATCTGCAGAAGCAAGCAAAATCCTAATCAAAAACTATTCTCATATAAGAGACAATAAAAACTACTGCTAAAAATGGCAAAACAAAGTTGATTTCAGTCCGTACAACTAGCATTACGGGCCAAATTTGCAGCTACCAAAAGTTCTTCACGATCATCATCTGATTCCCCTGGAATATCATATGCAAAAAATAGTCATATTCATGCATTTAAAATAAACAAAAACTATAGTGGGCAGGGGGAAGCAATATAGGAACTATGCATTCTTAAATACCTCTCTCTCTGAAATCTATTAAATAAAAGTCAACAAACTTTCCATAATAATGGAATAGATAATAACCACCCGCAGAAAACATATAGGTTCATATATGATGGATCATAGTGAAATCATACCTGTGAAATCTGGTGAACCACTATTTAACATATGCCCACGACGAGAAAAGCCTTTGCGATCTAACAGCTTTTTCAAAGGACGGCCTGTCTTACTGCAAATAATAATAAATACTTATCAGCATTGAAAGCAAGGTACAATTGGAATTTTAATTTCATTATCTTGGGGGTTGGGGGGAGGGAACTCAGCACCTTCCATTCTTATCAGAGCCAGGCCTTGTACTTCGAAGTGGCTTAGTTGTAGCTGCATTCTCCAGCTTCTCCCTTACTGGTGAAATACTAGCCATAGAAAATGAAGAGCCCCTTCCACTCCGCCCTGGTCTCCGCACACCATCACTAATTTCTTCCTTAATAAGTGATTTACTCTTCTTTGAAAGAAATACAGAAGTGCCAGCATTCTGAACAGCAGTAACAGCTTTTTCCTCCACTTCTTCACTACCCATAACTTTCTCCTTCAATCTATTTTCACCAGCACCAGATTCCTCACTTTCAGAAAATCTGGCAGGGGATGATAAATTTTCAAGTTTCACTTTAAACTGCTGGGCGCCATTAGCCACCCCCCTTGGGAAAACCAAACCGTTGGTTCCACTAGAATTTATTCTACTACCAAAATCAGAAGGAGAACATCCTTCAGACGATATCTGCGTTTCCTCATGGCTTGAGACTGGAGACACCAGATTAGCTCTCCTGGTGCGAGACATTTTTGGTGGTCTCTGACCAACCCACTGAGCCATGGATGGGGAAGATGATCCAGAGGGCATAGCACGCTTGCGATTGTTAGCCCCACCAATTGAATGAATTTTGTTCACATTTGAAGGCTGTCCCCAGCTCTCAGGTGCCCCAGATACACGGGGAATATTAGGAGATGAGTTTGCAGCCATTACAGAGCCTGTTCGCGGAGCCCTGGAAGCCTTTCCTTTTGTCACTGGACTAGGACTGACAATGTGATTGTCCTCCCGGATATTTAACCTAGAAAATGGGATATAATTGCATAAACCATCAAAAAAAAAAAAAATATGACATTGGGACATGATATCATATCATCCAAGTAACCAAAAAAGTAAATGCAGTTTAACTAAAACGAGTCAGATACTGACCAGGTCCTACACTGATTGGGCAATCATAATTCTAAATATTTAAAATACATACTTATTGTTTCCCTTTGCAAGAAGTTTTTCCTTATTCAATCCAGCTGTCAGATCCCTTGTAATAGTGGCCTTTTCCTGTTCATGCTTGGGCATTGTGCGAGCAAACGAAGTAGCAGGCGAAGAACTGCTATCTGACTTGTTAGTGCCACTATTACCATTAGTAGATCCTGATCTGTGATGTGAAGTTTCAAGAACATGACAATTATTTAGAATTTTTTGAGCAATGTAAAAAACATGAATAACCAATAGGTGAATACAGAATAGATGATTCGAAATAAAAGCAAGATAACAGGTCCCAAAAAAGCATGCATGCAATGTGTAAACAAAAGTGCAGGTAATCATGTAGAAATTCATCCCTGATGGAGCCAAGTCCAAACAAATGAACATGACAAATACAAACATTCATAATGCCTAATAATAAAAAGATTCAACTAAACTTTTTTTTGGTCCAATGGTGATGGACTACACACAAAGTAGCCCTCCCTCGACAACCCTACCCATAACTCCTAATCCGAGGGAAAGCAGGATTCTATCCCACATCTCTAATACCACACCAAGAAACTTTACTAGCTAAGCTAGCTATGCCATAAAGTCTAAATCCATCTAAGAAGCATTCGACCTTGAAGCAATTGATCTGAAAATGGAATACTTATTTTCTTCAAAACAATAAGAAAATGACGTTTTCTCTACAATAAGATTCCATATTCTTTTCAAAATTAATTAGCACCATTTATCCGAAAATCAAATGTCAAGATCAACCATCAAATGGAGAGGTAAAAGCCCTACACCAGCAGCAACAGAACATGAGATTGTCTCGTAATAAGAAATATTACCTGAAATTATGGGCATCACAAGATTGCAAGCCAGATTCATTGCTAACCTTATGATGCATAGGTCGCTTCAATTCTCCATCACTATCTACAGGTCTTGTGAAAGCTGTGCCTACTGAACGTTTTCTTTTCATTTTTTTGTCCCACCCTTCCCCTCCAGCAGGCAGTCTGCGAATCTTTTCTTCAACAAGATCAGAGCCAGGACTAATATCCTTAAGCATATCACGATCTTTTGCCATGACCAAAGGCTGCCTTGCTAACCCATTACTCCGTAATTCTGCCTGAAACAATAATTGGGACAATAACAAACTAATAAATTGCAATAATCAACTTGATGTACCTAAAACTAATGATACCTTTGGAAAATAATAAAAACGCGGTGCACAAAATTTGAGCAAAAATGGACACTAGGCTGTGAGATGAGAATTCAACACTTATCACCTTTTACATAGGTGAGTTTGCTATTCGCTACATTATATATATATTACGCAATGACTTTATTAGCTTTCCCAAATGCTTGAACAAGAAAAAGCATTTTAAGGATTCCTATAAATAATCTTATTTGATATCCACTATAGTGATTATGATAGAATCTCCAAAATGAATTTCAGCTTGCATACTAAAATGAATGAATATTAAGATGTATGAGAAACACCAAAATCATTGTTTAATATCTCTGTCAACTAAAACGTCTAATGTGAAACAATAATCAAGGTATCAAATATGGTCCAAGCAACAAAGGTCAGACTACATAACATGAAAAAAATAAAATAAATTTTTGAATGCATCAATGACAAATTTAGAAGTTCGATGAGTGTTCGTAAAAGCAGCATGCAGTATTAATGCTATATTATATCAATCACATACCTGTGTTTCTGCCACTGATGTTCGTACACGCTTATTAAGAACAGCATTCTTAGCCCGATCCGTAATTCTTTGAGCAGCAAGATCTGGAGGGTTTCGATGGATCTGGGTTCCCATCTTCAAGTTCAATCCACCTGATCGTTCATTTGTTGAAAACTCATTCCTTTGCTGCTTCTTGGAGTTCACAGCTTCAAAATACTTGTTCAATTTAAGCAAATGTTGATCTAATTTTCTCCCTCTACCCCTGGCCAAAAAGTCAAATCTTTATCAAATAAGTTGCAATATCAGGAAATCGCCAACCAACTATAATCTAGGTTTCCCCTTTACATAAGAGATCCACTCTGTGTCCAAGGCACCAATAACAACAAAGTATGTCTTGCTTTTTGTCAAGGGAAAATACAGACAAGACTGAGTGATAGTGAAGGACAAATCACAGCTTAGAAGTATGTTAACTGACACAAGAATTATAAGATCTCAATAGAAAAAATTGCATATAGCAAATCAAAGTCAATTTAAGGGTTGGTTTGGCTTAACCTATATAATCCATCTTTTTATCTTTTTTCCATCACATCACCTCTCTACTTTTCTGCACATCTTTTCGTAAAAAGACAAAAAGTGCACTTTTTTAGGACACCCCAAACCAATCCTAAATATCAAGTTTGTACATCAGAAAGAATATAACATAATAAAATAAAATACCTGGCCTTGTTATTGGCATCTAAGATACTTTCTTTTAAACGCTTTAGTTCCTCCGTGGCCAACAGAGGTGAAGGCCTAGAATGAGCAACTCCAAAAGAATTTTCTTCCGAGGCACTCCCAACAGAAATGTTCAGAACCCTCCTTAGTTCACCTGACCGTGCATAATTTTGATCACCCAGTATAATAGGCTCTAACATCAGACATTGTGACAAGGGAGGTAAATTCCCTCCACTTGCCCGAGATATACCGGTCCCAGAACCAAACACCCGACTTTCACCACCCTCTCGAAAGCTTCCAGACCTGTCCAAACTCAGACCAGGGTAACTCCCTCTTGGTCCGTTTGGATAGTTGCCGACAAACCCCAGTTCTGGACTGCCTGAAGTTGACTCAAATCTCGCATTTCCCGCCATTTTCAAAACCAGTTGCAAAGATGCATAAGTGCAAAGGGTTTTCCCTCAACAGCTTGTTTTAGTGTCTAAATCAACCACTTCTGAAGCTGTAACCTGTGATAGCCTGAATGAGAAAAAGATAAAATTTGAAATCAACAATACCCAAGGAAAGAATGAGTTTCAAATAATTAATTCCACAAACCTTTTTGTCGGAATCAGTAATTCAGTAAATTAGCATATTCAATTAAGAAACCCTGCTACAAAACTGAGAGTTTTACACCCAATAATAAACAGAACAAACGGTGAAAATAATTACAACATCGAGATTATTTATGTATTTCCGGAAGGAAAAAAATGCAACAATCCAAAATCCATGAAGTGTTTAAGCCAGGAAAACACTGAAATTCAAACATTTTTATATGTTTGTCACCAACCTGTCGATTAAAATAATTTTAAAAAAAAATCAACAAAATCTACAGTACCCAAAAGTTAAAACAAGCCTCAAGCTGTTCGATTCAACCACAATAACTCGTAAACTCCAATCCTGTTAGTTGCAAGTAAACATAGACCATATTCAACCCAATAACTAGAAAAACTAACAGTAAAGGCCATTGCAAATCAATGATAAGCCACATATCATAGAAACACATCAGCGATACCAAAAACTAGAAATTTCAAAGCTCGAGATAGTGTTCAAGCATTCCAAACACACGAAATCAAACAAATCCTATCCCAATTCAGCAAAAAGGGGAGGAAAAAATACAAAACAAAACAAAGAAAAATAAAAAGCTCAAAACTTCCATAAATTAAGAATTGATATAAGAACTAAACACACAATTCAACAATCGCAGAATCTCGAAGAATTCCCAAACCCTAGCTCGACCCCAAAAAAGAGCAATCTAGGGTTTATCATTAAATAAAGGCGAAATTGAGCACAAACAAGTTCAAAATTGAAATTAACTCAACATTGCAGAGTTGGAGAGAGTCGAAACGTACCGGCATTCATGAATCGTGCGGGATCGAAGACCAATAGGGAGAGGGATAGAGAGACGATACTTCGTTCGAAGGCGAGAGAGAAAAAGAGAGAGAAAAGTACGAGTCAAATCGGTGGCTTTGATATTTTTTCCCTTTTCTTTTTTTTTTCTTTTTTTTTTCCTTTTGCTTGGAAGCTGTTGTCGCGGAGATTCTTAGAGAGAGAGAGAGAGAGAGAGAGAGAGATGGGGTCCCGCTGAATTTAGAAGCAATTTGAGGAGGTACAAGTACTACAAGAGTATTCACCCAAAAAAAAAAAAAGTACTACTAGAGCGCCGCTATTTTTATTTTTATTTTTATTTTTTGGTAATTTTAGGGATCATGCTCAAATTTTTTTTAAAAATCAAATTCACCTTCTTTTAAAATTTAGTTTTCAGCTTTAAAAAATAATTTTTTAAATTTTTAATAATTTTTATACGTATTTTCATCAAATTTTTAAAATCTCTAGATTCACTTAATTATAATATATTTAAAAGATAAATAATTTGTATAAAAATTTATTAAGTACAACAAAATACAAAAAATATATTGAATTTTCATATATTTTTAATATTTTTTCATAAATTTTATATTTTTCAAGAATGTTTAGATTGGATGTATTTAAAAAATAAAAAATATATGTAAAATATTAAAAAAATTTACTAAAAATTAAAACAATACGAAAAAAAAAACCAAACATAGTGATTTATCTCCCACAATTAAAAACATAATACAAATTTTGTTTCACAATTTCAATAATTTTAAAAAGGGATATTACTTATCAAATAATTTAAAATTTTATTTCTAAAAATCAAGTAAATAATGCAACTTTAATCTTGCACTAAAAAATATTCTCGCCGATCTACAGTTTTTGTGCCCCATTTCTTACATTCCTCCAAATTTTAAAGTATTTTTAAACATAATATTCATAAATTTACCAAATTTCAAAAAGTTATAAAAAGATTAGAAAAATCATCATTTCCTTTTTCCTATAATATTACATCCTTTTTTCTTACTTTATCACGTGTTGAATTTATATTTATATATATCTACACAACATACTTGTATGTGTGTGTGTGTGACTAGGACAAAAGTGGGCAAATAGTCAAAAACATGTTAGGGATTTAAGGATTATGTGGAAGTTGGGTAAATTTGGGTGGGGTGGCATCAATATGGTTAGTTATATGGACATATACAAGATGGGACCAATCTAATATAGTGAGAGGAGAACATAGAAGAATGTTTGACTTGGGTTGACTATAGGGAGTTAAAGGGATAGGGGTGTGTTTGGCTTGGTGAAACTTTACTTCATGTTTCTCATGGAGTTTTAAAAACAATTATAGATAAAATAAAAATTAGAGTTTGAGTCTTGAATCTTTTATTTCATTGTATGTCAAGTGAATTCTCTACTCATAAAATACTCTTCATCATTTTTAAAAATACACTCATAATTTCATAGTCACTTAAAATTTAAATCACAAAAAATATCTACTGCTTAGATTATAATTTTTTATTTATTAATATAATACACAAATATTTTATAAATGTTTACAATTCTATTTGTCAAGTATAATTTTTTATTCCTAAGATACTCTTCATATCCATTCATAATCCCATAACCATTTAAAATTTAATATACAAAATAGAAAAATGTTAGGGATACAAAAAAAAATTATCAAAAAATTTATCAAACACTCGCACATGGGTGTGGGGTCTTTATTATTATTGTACAAAATAATAAGAATTACCAATAACTACTATTTAAATTTTAAAAGTTTATTGTTAACAGATTACAAAAGTAATTATTTATTTAGTTATGTAATACACAAATATTAATATAACCTAATATAGTGTTTGGGTGGTCTCTCATTTACTATTTGTCTATCAATCTACATCTATCTGCTCAGTTAGTACATGTGGATTGAATGGGCCATGTGGTGTTTAGACATTTTTTTGAGTTATTTTTCAGTAATTTTTTATTAATTTAGGTTCGATTTATTTTTTTATAATGAAAATAAAGACCCATCTTTTTATATTGGGTAAATTACAAATACACTCCTTCAGATTAAATTAAAATACGAATCACTCCTTAAGTTTTTGAAAATTACATTTCACCTCTTGAGATTTTTAATTTCATAACAAATCGTCCCTTTTATTAATAAATCATCAAGTCAATTAACAGTTTTTAATGATGTTAAAAATATGTTTCAATTAATAATTTAGGTAATTTTATTATTTTTAGGAGCAATTGTGAATTTTATTTTTTTAATTTTTTTAAATAAAAAATTCTAATAAGGGGGTATTTGTAATTTTTCAAATCACATAGAGCAGCCTGTATTTTAAGCAAATCTCAAGAGGTGTATTTGTAATTTACCCTTTTATATTTTATAAATAACAAATAATTACTAAATAAAATATCATTTTTTTAAAACAAAATATAAAAACATAACATCATTTTATTAATGTTTGGCATGTGAGATTGGAGCTATTTTAGTTATAAAAAGATAAAATAGACTAAAAAGTTAATAAGATAAAATATCACATCCAAATTATAATTATTTTATTTTTTCTTTCACAAAAGTCAAAAAAACCAAAAAAACTCATTCCAAACGATAACTTTTAAACTTGATTAAAATAGCCAAAAAATAAAAAAACCAACACACTTCCCAAACGAAAGCTAAGAGTGTGGGTGGATTTGATTGGGTTGGGTTGGGTGACATTCAATTTGTCATCTGTCTTAATTTAGATGGATTGAAAAAATATATTTTCACCTATTTACTCGTATTATTAAAACTGTTTATTATGTGATTAATTCAAACTATTTAATTTTAACTGGTGAAATGGATACTTGTTCAGGCGTATAACCTACCCATTTACATATGGAATAAACAAAAATGCTTAGTCCACTAAAATAACGATAGCTCAAATCCGCCCAAATGACATGACCGAACAATTGGCATAACTCTAGTCAACTGTGACTATTATTCTTGTCATCCGATATATCAATCGAAATCTGTCCGAATGATCAATCAAATGACCAATATGTATAAATATTGAAAAATAATGATTTTTCGACAACTTTAATTAGTGGGACCCAACCGTCGGTTGAGGTAGGTCTGAGTGATTTTGTATTCTCTCAAGTGAGAAGATTACAATATAAAAATAATGAGCCGAAACCATTGACATTGAGTTGTGAATAGGGGTGAGCATGGTCCGGATTGGATCGGATTGAGGTAAAACCAAGACCAATCCGTTATTTACAGTCCTTGAAAAATTGGAACCAATCCAATCCGTTTAAATCATGGAACCAATCCATTTAAACACGGATTGGATCGGTTTAGGATCACGGATTCACAAAATTAAATAACAAATATATATATATCATTTTAATTTCATAAAAACATAAACATAACCCTATATTAGTTCCACAATAGCAATATGTTTTTCTATAATAGCGACATACTGTTCTAAAATTTAAACAACCATAAGAAAACTGGTCTCACCATATATATTTAGACCATTATAAATTAAAATTAAAAACTAACAAACAAAAGTAATAAAAGAAGATATTATACGGCTTAGGTTTGAGTTTAGGTTTTATATAGAATATGGGAAGATACTATAGAGGAGGATGTATAATAAAAATATAGATTATTTATATATAGTCCGGATCGGTTCCAATCCGGAACCGTGTGGTTCAATCCGAAACCAATCCATAGACTACGGATTTTTAATTCTTTAATCCGGAACCGAACCATGGATTCAAAAAATCAATCCAAACCTATCGGATTGGACTGGACTGGATCGAATTACGAATTTCACGGATTCCTTGCTCAACCCTAGTTGTGAATAAAGTTTGGCTTAGATTTAGACTTAGTATTGGTTTACCGTAAACTTGTGCTTGTGCATGTGTTGGGTTTAGTCTTGGACTTAGACTTGGACTTAATTATAAGTTTGGGCTAAGTTATGTTGTGTTGGGCTTAGCTTGTGCATGTGTTTGGGAATTGGGTTTGAATCGAGTTGTGATCCAACATTAGTATACATTTTGTGACCCATCTAGTTGGTTTATTCAAACATCATTATATACATATTTATTTGTATATATTAAATACATGGGAGGTTTAAACCTTTGTAACTTTCATTAGAATTGATGACCATATTAGTGGCCATAGGTTTTCAACCTTTGTAACTCTAGCCCTAATGGCTAGAGTTGATGGCTTTCGTTAATGACATTTGATGGCCCTATTGATGTATAGCATTCATGGCTAGGGATTCCCCTACTTGTATAAATAGAGGCCTTTTCCTTCCAACTTGGAATAAGAATTTTAAAGAAATTTTTGATAGAAAATGGAGATGGTCTTTTGAGATAAAAAGTTGAAGATGTTTATTTTACATCAAAAAAAAATTTTCTTATCTTTTTTTGCTAGCCCCTTATTTGGTTCTTGTTAGAGAGAGTGAAGCCGTTGTCAAGTTCGCCGAAGCTATTTAGAAGGTGCTTCTGCATTAGTTGGTTTTGACTGTCGTATCTTGGGAAGCAGACGCCGACATACCTCCAGCACCCATCGAGAGGCGGTGAATCTGTTTTAAGGAAACTATGGTATCACACAGGTTTCGGTTTGCTTCTTTGCTTATTATTTATTATTTAATTTTTAAGAATTTAGTTTATTTTAACGAGTTCTAATATTTAGTTATCCATGTTAATAATTTGTTCTTTCAGTAATGTAATCTAATTTATTTATGTATCTAGTTGTGTCGTTTATTATGTATTTCATCCTTTAATAAATAAAAATTTATTTTGTCATTTTTATTTAATATATGGGGAAATTATTGAAAAATCCCATTTGGGAGGGTGTTGGACCAAGAGATGCTTCTTTATTTTTAATATTCTTGGAAGTCCCATTTTGTTGGTAATTCTAGCGGGGAGATCCAATTTTGCTGATTTTGGGGTGGACTATGTGACTATTTTGCCCTTGTTCGGTGTGGTAACAATTCTTTTTGGTATGGCAATCCCATTGATTACAGATCTGATTTCAGAATGAAGATTTTGGGGGGAAGGGGAACAGGCTATTGTGTGTATTTCGAGGATGTATGGGTGGTGTAATGTAGCATACTGAATAGATTGTTGTTTGTGGTGGTTTTGGTTATGAGGCTAAGAACATATGAGTCGGTGGTCGTCATTGCACCCAGGTAACGTATTCGGTAGTGTAATTATGCGGTTGTATGGGGAGGTTCTCACCGTATTGGTTTGTGGAGGGGGATAGGGATGTCGATGTTGTGCATTATGAGATAATGTCAATGTGGAGAGGGGGGAGTTAGATGGGTTGATGGGTGTATGTTTGTTTTTTTTAAAATCCATGTGTTGGAGTGTTTGTATTCTCTGGAATTAATTGTATTTGTTGGTGTTGGCAGTTACAGGGATATGGGACAACTTAATGTTATTGTGTTTATATGGTGATCATAACGTTGCCGTCATAGTTGATGCGGCATTTACGTATAGCAAACTAGTTAATCATCCATGTGAACGATTTGGGGGGTGTCACGACCCAAACCCGCCCCTATGGGTTTAGCACCGTAACCGGCCAGTAATCCGATGATTACCGAAGGCCTGCTTAGCAGTAAAACAGTAATATAGAGTTCAGGGGCTGGCGGAAGTCAAAACAGTAATTAAAAGATGTCTAATGAGCTATGATAGTCTGTATGCAAAAAGACTTTTCATACACATTCACATAAACAGTACATATACATTCATATACAATCATCCAGGACAGGGACCTAATCCCTATTAGAACAGTACAGTACAATTATCATTCAGTCTATACAGTATTACAAAACCAGATACAAAAAGGGGAAATCTAAAACACCTCAAAAAAGCCCTAGCCTGAGGGACTTGGAACCTCGCAGTGAGGCACGGTAGTTGGCTTGACAAAACGGGAGCTTAGCCTGACACTCCTAGCAACGATCTGGTGCCTGTACACCTACATATATATATGAGCAGTGAGCTAAAACCCAGTGAATAACACATGCGTAAAGAGGTTAAGAATGAATGTCCTTTCAGTATTGAAAACAGTCAATTATCAGTATATCAGTCATTCAGTTTGTGGCTCATATTTCGTGTCATAATAATCATTCAGAAACTATAATAGTCATATGTGGTACATCCAATAGCAAAACAGTACAGTAGGTCTTAACAGACCGAACAGTCAGGTGATGGCCATCATATCAGTAAACAGTAGTGGTTCCAACGTGGGAACCGACAGAGATCTCTGTGACAGTAGCAGTACAGTATAGTAACAGTCAATTGCTATGGACGCCACAAATACAGTTCGCAAATAGGACAAACATTTATTCAGTAAACAGTGTTATTTCATAAAGTAGTTCAGTCATTCATTCATAAAGTAATCTCAATTGAACATATCTTTACAACATTGTTACTCACAGAGCACTGGGCTATAAGTAGCTAGAGCGTCCTCGAATGCCAACCCTACACAGTTACAGAACGAACACACACTAAGCTACATAGTTGGGAAAATATAACTTAATCCCTAATTTGCCTCGGTGTGGTTCTACATCAATATCCTCCTTAAGATGCCTTAAACATGCCCTAGGAATGCCTAGGATGGAAAGAGGATACAAAGATGTACTTATAAACACTTTTCAAGATTTTCAGAAAACAGGGGTCTCGCTCGAACGTGGCTTTCTACGCTCGAGCGGACATGCAGACAAAGGAGCTCCGCTCGAGCGTGACTTCCGTCGCTCGAGCGGACTGCAAGCTACAGTAAAAATACTGGATGCTCAAAATTCACGCTCGACGGGCGCTCGACCCCCGCTCGAGTGTGAGACACAAGCCCTCGCTCGAGTGTGAACTATCTCGCTCGAGCGGGCTGTAAACTCATGCAAAGTACTAGAAACACGCATTTCACGCTCGAGCGTCACTTTCCTCACTCGAGCGGACGGCATGATCTCAGATTGTACGCTCGAGCGTGGGTCCAAAATCTGGAAATTCCATATTTGAATCTCAAGCTCAAAATCAACTATTAATGCATCAAATTCGATCATTTTGGGCCAATTTTCTGGAAAACACTTTCAAACTCATAATATAACATGTTTCAAAGATCAATTTGAGAAATCGAAGTCCAAAGGTAGTTCAATTAAACACAATTTCAACTAAAACTTCAAGAACATGATCAAACATAACATGCATGTATTCAACTTAGTTCAAAGCTTCAAATATTTGTTCCAAAGAGCCAATTCCTTCAAAATCATGATGAGTTCATGGACTAGAACAATAATATGGACATGCATGCAAGAGTTTCCATGAAAACGACATTAAACTTCAAGATATATACATGCATGCATGATCTAAGCTCCAATTCAACAATCTTAAATCAATTCTTGACTTAAAAACTCTAATCTTCCAAGAACCATGCAAAGACTAACTTAATTCACAATTAAGAGGATAAATTCCATACCTAGGTTCCTCAATTACAAGAATGAGAGTTCAATTATGCAATCAACCTTCAATTCCTTCAAGTCTCCAAGCTAAAATTGTTGAAATCAAGTTTTCCTCTCACTCTCTCTCTCTAGTCGGCTATGGCTCAAGAAATGGGCTGATGAAATGTAATGAGATCAAGTCTCAAGGTGTTGTAAAGATAGGCCACTAAGGGCTCTTTTGGGATTAGAGAAAAACGCAAGGTTACGTTTTTTTGCTCATTTGGGAAGTGGCAAAAGTAGGTTGGAAAATTACATAAGTACCCTCAATGTTTATATCTTGTGGGTTTGGGTAAAATGTAATTTTTTTAAGTTTGGTGAGATTATTTTAGTCATTTTAGTGTGATGTGACACTATAAATAAATATTAATTGAAAAAAAAAAGTAGCTTTTTACCAACTTCCCAAATCATTCCCAAAAAGCTTGGTTAAAAGCAAAAAAACTGCTTTTTACTATCTTCCCAAAATACCACTTAGTGGTAAAAAGCAGCTTTTTTGCTTTGAACCAAGTTTTTTGGGAGTGATTTGAGAAGTTGATAAAAAACAGCTTTTTTTTTTAATTAATATTTATTTATGGTGTCACATCACACTAAAATTCCCAAAATAACCTCACCAAACTTAAAAAAATTACATTTTACCCAAACCCACAAGATTTAAACATTGAGGGTACTTATGTAATTTTCCAACCTACTTTTGCCACTTCCCAAATGAGTAAAAAAACGCAACCTTGCATTTTGCTCTAGCTACAAAACTCTGCGTTTTGCTCTAATCCCAAAAGAGCCCTAAGTGGCAAAAGGGTAAATAAGCCTAACTTATGTAATTTAACATTATTCAATCTAATTTAATCATACCAAATCAATTTTCAATTAAGTATACCATAAAATCACATAAATTCTAATTAGCACAAAACACTAATCAATTTCTGGTTCGGTCGCCGATAAGGCCTTCAATTTGCAGTTTAAAACATAAGACATGAACAGATCATTTAACAGTCAACAGATAGAATTGCATTCAAACTAACACACTCAATCAATTAGGTCAGAAATTTCAGTCAATTAACATGCTTAATCATAGATTAACACTAATCAATGGTGTTATCAGTAAACAGTAGTGAGGGTTGTCACAAGGGAGGTGTCCGGGTTCGGTGTCTATGTTCTTTAGGATTGCCAAGTACAATAAATTCAACATGGACAACGAGTTGGACTTCCAAAACATGATGTGCCTTGCCAGGTCTTTCCGAGTGAATCACGTTGACGTCGTTATGGAATTGGACACGGACTCATTAGTGAACGAACGCCAACAGGGCATCAATGAGAATTCAAAAGATGGATGCATGTATGTAGGGGGTAATGACGTGACAGAAGATGTGGGCGAAGATGATGACTTATTACCCAATTTTTGCATGCACACGTGGAAGGTGTTGTCGGAGTCATGGGCTAATGGAATCAATAATGAGGGGCAGTGTTTTGAAGATGGGGTTGCGAAATTTCGGAAAGTTCTCAGCAAATATGCTATTGAATGTGGGTTCCAATTTAAGTTCAAGAAGAATGACTCGGTTAAGATTATGACAGTTTGCATGTTCAGTGAGTCAAGGGGAGTCTATGGTCTATTCATGCTGGGGTGATGAATGTGAATGGGTTTTTTTACTTGAAGAAATGGGACAACAAGCACATCTACAGGGTTGTTGTGCGTACTGCAAATAATCCGAGGATGGGTTTCGAATTGGTTGCTGATGTTATGGCAGAACGCATACGTGACAAACTGCTAACGCGCCCAACGGATGTAAAGTATCATTTCCAGAAAAATTACGGATTGTAGGTTAGTTATCGTGTGGCTTGGTTGGGGGTTGAGAAGGCGAGGGGGGAAATTTTCAGTGATCATTCTGCCTCGTTCGACCAATTGCGGTGGTATAGCAATGCTGTTATAGAATACAACCTAGAGAGTTATTTTAATCTAGATTTCGATACAAGCAACACACGTCGATTCAATAGGCTTTTCATATCATTTAAAACATATATTGATGGGTTTAATCAGTGTCGGCCGTTGCTATTTTTGGATGGTACGTTCTTGAAAGGGAGATTCAAAGGCAACTTGTTCGCCACTACCGCCAAAGATGGCAACACAGGTTACGCGTGCTTACCATTTTTTTTTTACATGTTGTAATGCTTCAATTTCTGTGCACTACATGGTTGGCACACAATTTTATAATGTTTTGCAACGTATCAAAAATCACTAAACCAACGGTGCCACACAATTTTACAATGGTTTGCTTATGTCTTGTAGGGTTATTTCTAGCGGCGTTCGTATTTGTCGATTTGGAGAATGCATCAAACTGGGAATGGTTTTTACAAATCTTGCTAACATAGTTGATGGGTCTCGGTCGTTAACGTTTGTTTCAGATCGACATATTGGTCTCCTTGAATCCATACCTGTTATTTTTCTAACATCACACCATGCATTCTGTATGCAACATTTTGCAAAGGAATTTGAGAGACAAAATGAAATATATCAACAACCCATACCGTATTAGGATGGTTAGTAAATTTCGCAAATGTGCGTATGCACCAATCGTGTCCGACTTCAACCAAAAGTTAGAACATTTTATATAATATGGCCGCCATTTCATGACAAATTTCTTGAAGGATTTGGACCCACGCCATTGGGCCAATGCTTATTTCATGTAATGATTGATTGCTTACTGCTAAATAAGTTTACCTACACCAACGAGAAACACATTACACATGCCACTAGTTCATGTAACTGACATTTTTACCACAAATACGCAGGGGCAATCGGTACAGAGAGATGTCATCTAATGTAGCTGAATTGTTCAACAATTGGATAAAGGAAGCACGACATTTACCAATAACTAGGTTGGTTGATGCAATCAGAATACAGAGATTAAATCAGATGGCGGATTGTCGGGGAGCGTCCAACACATGGGCTGGAATGATATGTCCAAAAATGAAGTACAAATTGGATAAGGCATACAAAGAGGGTAGATCATGGCCAGTCAGCCAGTCAAACAATGACGTGTACAAGGTCCACTCCCATCCATCTGTGTTGGTAGATATTGGGAAGCGTACGTGTTCATGTTTTCAGTGACAAATAAATGGGTTGCCGTATGAACACGTAATGGTCGCCATCGGGAACAGTGGCACAAATTTGAACGATTTAGTTGATCCGTATGGTTAGTTATATGGACATATACAAGATGGGAGCAATCTAATATAGTGAGAGGAGAACATAGAAGAATGTTTGACTTGGGTTGACTATATGGAGGTAAAGGGACGGGTGTGTTTGGCTTGGTGCAACTTTACTTCACATTTCTCATGGAGTTTAAAAACAATTATAGATAAAATAAAAATTAGAATTTGAGTTGAATTTTTATTTCATTGCATGTCAAGTGAATTCTCTACTCATAAAATACTCTTCATCATTTTAAAAAATACACTCATAATTTCATAATTACTTAAAATTTAATTCAAAAAATAATAAGGTTGATAGCTACTGCTTAGATTATAATTTTTTGTTTATGAATATAATACACAAATATTTTATGAATTTGTACATTTCTATTTGTCAAGTATAATTTTTTATTCCTAAGATACTCTTCATATCCATTCATTATCCCATGACCATTTAAAATTTAATATACAAAATAGAAAAATGTTTGGGACATAAAGAAAAAATTATCAAAAAATCTATGAAGCACTCGGATGTGGGTGTGGGGTCTCTATTATTATTGTACAAAATAATAAGAATTACTAATAACTACTATTTAAATTTTAAAAGTTTATTGTTAACCGATTACAAAAGTAATTAATTATTTATTTATATAATACACAAATATTAATATAACCTACTATAGTGTTTGGGTCGTCTCTCATTCGCTATTTGTCTATCAATCTACATCTATCCGCTCAGTTAGCAGATGCAGATTGAATGGGTCATGTGGTGTTTAGACATTTTTTTGAGCTATTTTTCAATAATTCTTTATTAATTTAGGTTTTTTTTTTTTATAATGAAAATAAAGACCCATCTTTTTATATTGGGTAAATTACAAATACACTCTTTAAGGTTTGATTAAAATACGAATCGTTCCCTGAGATTTTGAAAAATTACATTCCATTCCCTGAGATTTTAATTTCATAACAAATCGCCCCTTTTATTAATAAATCATCAAGTCAATTAACAGTTTTTAATGATGTTAAAAATATGTTTCAATTAATAATTTAGGTAATTTTATTATTTTTATGAGCAACTATGAATTTTATTTTTAAAATTTTGTTAAATAAAAAATTCTAATAAGGGGGTATTTGTAATTTTTCAAACTACAGGGGGCAATCTGTATTTTAAGAAAATCTCATGGGGTGTATTTATAATTTACCCTTTTATATTTTATAATTAACAAATAATTACTAAATAAAATATCATTTTTTTAACACAAAATATAAAAATGTAATATCATTTTATTAATGCTTGGCATGTAAGGTTGGAGCTATTTTAGTTATAAAAAGTTAAAATAGACTTGATGTTGTAGTTAGTCCTGGTGAATGGGCTAGACCGATCCAAGTTCCTCGAGCCCACTGGATAACCTGCAAACAAGTTCAACGGGGAATGGGGTAGTCCCCCGGCGAACCCTCCGGTGTATGGATTAGAAGAGGTGATAGACAATGTAGCAGAAAGATGAGAGAGAGAGAGAGAGAGAGAGAGAGATAAAAACTTAACCTTCTTCTTGTCTTCAAGCTTTGCTTATATCCTTTGGTAATCATTTCGCTGTTTTCTGCCGTTCTGACCTCCCCGCCGAAAGCTTATGCCGTAGTTCGTCTTGTTCAGGGTGAGGAGGTGCCATCCCGGCTGAGAGGTGTTATCGCAATAAATGTTGTGATGGGCTGCATTAATGGTGATGTGTTGAGGTAATAACTTTGCAGATCTTTGTCTGCTGACGTGGCCTGTTCTGCACCTGCCACGTGTCCCAGCATCATTGACCTTCCATGCTCAGTTGGCCTCCAGCTGTGCTGGGTCTTACTAACCGGGTTGTGCAACGGGGTCTAAATGGTGGGCCTGGGTTTACTCACGGTGGGCTGTGGTCCTCATGGGCCTATCCGTATCAGTAGTCCCCCAGTCCCGAGTGCAGCTTTAGTCCAACGAAGGGAATAATAATAAGGGAGATGAGTCCGACCGGTGGGGGGAGACCGACCGTGAGGGCGGCCGAGCGGGAGATGTCGATCGTGAGGGTTGCCGAGCGGGAGAGGTCGACCGTGAGGGTTGCCGAGCGTGAGAGGTCGACCGTGGGGCTTGCCGAGCGGAAGGAGCTGACCATGGGGCTTGCCGAGTGGAAGGGGCTGACCGTGAGGGTTGCCGAGCGGAAGGAGCCGACCGTGGGGCTCACCGAGCGGAAGGAGCCGACCGTGGGGCTTGCCGAGTGGGAGGGGCCGACCGTGAGGGTTGCCGAGCGGGAGGGGCCGACCGTGAGGCTTGCCGACCGTGAGGGGCCGACCGTGGTGCGGTCCGAGCAGGAGGGCGCGGGGCTCAAAAGGCGGCGTGCCACGTGATGTCAGTGGAAAAGACAGGGTAAGGGCAGGAGTCAGTGCATCGCGGTCGTACACGTGGCAGGGGGAGAAGGCCAGGCGTTGGATCGAAAATGAGACGTTGGGTTATAATGGTGGGTGTTTGAAAAGACAATCCTGGTGGATGATTTGAAAGATTTCAAACTGGCGGGAACGAATTGGGATCCGTGGAATACGGGTAAACCGTGGGCTTTTGGTATTATTCGATTTACCTATCTGTTTTCAAAAAATCAAAACATTCCAAGTATTACACCATTTGTGGCTCGCGATACGCCATTGGAGCATTTCTTCAAGTTCTTAGTCCCTGCATCAGAAGCGATCCGCAGACACAGTTTAGAGATGGCGCAAGAGGAAAATGTGAATGTGAGGGTGGATCCGCTGGGAGAGGATGATGCAGTGGAGCTAGCGGCGCAGTACAGGGCCGAAAGGGTGGGGGAAACAACGATACCCTTCCATGGTTCCACCTTGGTGGCAGCTCCGACGCCGATCAGTCAGGCGGAGCCAGATCATTGGCACACAAAGGCGGTCAAATCGACGGTAACAGAGGCGGAGTTGAGGGCAATCCGCGAGAAGTACCAAATTCCGGCGGAAGTGGAGTTGTTGTTGCCAACGTCGACGGAAAGGCCATCGGACGCCAGGCTATGAGGGTTTTCCATGTACAAGGAGGCTCTGAAGGGGGGGCTGAGGTTGCCACTGCCTCAAATAGTGGTGGACGTGCTCAACCACCTAGAAGTAGCCCCGGGCCAGCTGATGCCCAATGCCTGGAAGATCCTGCTAGCCTGTGCAAGTGCATGGCCAAAGGCGAATGAGGGGGAGTCGATGGCAGTGGAGGAGTTCTTTGCCTGTTACAAGGCTTCAGGGCAACAGGAGACGTGGGTCACCCTGCAGGCAGTTGTGGGGAAGGGGTTGGTGGCTGGTCTGCCTACGTCAATCAAGGGATGGCGGGCACGGTGGTTCTACGTTTCTGCCAACGGGGGGCCTGGGGTGCGCACCATCTGGAATGTGCCAATCAGGACGGTGGAGGCAAGACTGGGGCCCGCAGCAGGGGAGAGGGTGAAGAGGGTGAAAGAGTGGAGGGAGAAAGAGAAGGCGATGTAGGATGACCTCGTGCAGCCCTCTGCACTGTTTGAGGCAGGGCTGGGTCCTCAACCGATCGGTGGGGATCTTGACCGAGCAAAGTTGGAGGCAAGGAGGGAGGCTCAGGAGGCTGAGGATCAAGCCATTCTTGCCAAAGCCACCATGTTCAAGAAAGCACAGGACGACCGACCTTCACAACCGATTGCGAAGGAGAGGATCAGGCCTCGCCCAAAGCCGTTGGGGGAGAAGGACTAAAGTAAGTTTGAACCACGAAAGCTCCCTGTGGATCCTGTGAAAGAGAGGGCCAGGGATGGGGAGGAGGCTCTGAAGAGGAAGAGGAAGAAGAGAAGTGCCCCTGTAGAGGCTGCAGGGGAGCCTAGGTCCAAGAAGGTGAAGGAGGCTCCAGCTGCGATGGAGACCCCTGTGGTCAAAGATACCCCAGAAGTAGCAAGGGTCATCCCAGCACTGGAGGCTGTGGAGGTTGCCCCAGCAATTCAAGTGGCAGTGGGTGTAGGCAGTGCTGAGCTAAGTGGGGGGCAACAGACCCAAAGGGGTCCTGAACCCCAGGAAGGAGGAGTGGGTCTGAACACCGCCTTCTACCATGCTCGCGCGGTAGCTGGAGGGGTGGAAGGGGAAGAGGGGCCAGCTAGGGCAGGGGCTGACCGTCTGCTGAAAATTGTGGGAGGGTCAGACCTGCACGCGGTCTCCAGATTCAGTGAGGCTGACCTGCTGAGGGGGTTATGCTCCGCTCAGATGGAGGTAACTACCCTGGTAGGGGCTCTTCTAAGGAAGGCGGGGGGAGCCAGGCTCAAGGCAGAGAAGGCTGAGGCACAGCTGGAAAAACTGAAGGCTGAGAAGGCAAGTTGGGAGAATGTCCAGGCTAAGTTGCGAGCAGTCAAGCTGGAGCTGGAGGATACACACCGCAAGGTTGTGTCACTCGAGTTCCAGCTGGTCGGCGAGCAGAAGAAGTTGGAAGAGTCCCAACGAGCCTGTGCCATTGCCAACGATCGTCATAAAGAGGCCATGAACAGTAACGAAGAGCTGGTGAAGCAGAAAGATGAGGCAGATGCTAAGGTTGAGGCTCTGCAAAAGGAGTTGGAGAACGAGCTTGCCAAGGCAGGGGAGGAGAGATGGAGGCTTATGAGGGAGTTGGAAGCAGAGATGGAGAAGGCGAGGGCGGAGAGGGAGAGCCTAAAGAAGGAGGTGGAGGAAGAGAGGAGGAGGGGAGCCACCGCGGTTGATGCTCTGCGTGGAGAGTTGGAGGCAGAAAGGGCCAAAGCGTCTTCTGAGAAGGCGATCCTACAAAGAGAGCTGGACGAGGAAATGGCGAAGGCAGCCTCTGAAAGGGCAGCCTTCCCCGATCTGTACGTGGCAGCAGTTGAACAATTTAAGGGATCGCCTGAATTTCAGATGGCCATTGATGCTGCAGTGGCGAGCAGCCTGGCAAGGGAGGAGTCTGGGGGGGCTGGCCCATCACGGACGACGGCTGAAGGAAGACCTGAATCTGAAGTCATAGAGAGCTTCCAACGGTCAGACTTTTATAAGCATGAAATGGCAGAGTACTGGGACAGCGGGTGGAAAATGTTCAAGCGCAGGGCTGAAGAGCTGTTCCCAGATCTTGACTTTAGCAGGGTGACGATTGGGGAGGATGATGTGGCCCAGACCCCCCTGGACGAGGGTATAGAAGAGGCAGATCTTATCTCCAGTGAGGAGGAGGAATGATCTGAAGAATAAGTGTACTTAGGAGTTTTTGTTTGGTTTTTGGGTACACATGTTTTTTTTTTTTTTGAAATATTGTAGTAGACTGTTGTACATATTTTGTGAATGAATAAAATGCCATTTATATCTTGAAATTGACCATGTTTGTTTGTTTGGTGTATTTGAAATGGACAAATGCCTGTGATAAAAACTGGTGATGGACTTATGAAAACGTTTTGTAATGTTAGGTCAACTTGTAATGAAAACTTAAATGTTCTACTGAAAAGCTGTAGGGAAGAAATTTGAGAAGTAGGCTGGGTGGTGGGGAAGATAATCTGGTCAGTAAATGGAGTGTGTAGGAGCATCTTTGGGATTTGACTAAGTAAAGATGTTGTAAAAATTTGTGATCTCAACTTGTGACTAAGTGTTCTCCCAAACCAAAAGGCATAACATCTTCCATTCAAAATGCCCAGAAGACACTTCAGGTCAAATGTAGAAAAGATCACTGCATCTGCCTGAGTCGTTTGAAGTACTCAGTCGGCCTGAGGCTGTTGAAAGTGCTCAGTGCTGGCTGAGGCTTCTGAAGTGCTCAGTCTGGCCGAGGCTTTTGAAGTGCTCGGTCTGGCCGAGGCTTTTGAAAGTGCTCAGGGCGAGCTGAGGCTTTTGAAGGTGCTCAGTCTGGCTAAGGCTTCTGAAGTGCTCAGTTCTGGCTGAGGCTTTTGAAAGTGCTCGGTCTGGCCGAAGCTTTTGAAGTGCTCGGTCTGGCCGAGGCTTTTGAAAGTGCTCAGGGCGGGCTGAGGCTTTTGAAGGTGCTCAGCCTGGCTGAGGCTTCTGAAGTGCTCAGTTCTGGCTGAGGCTTTTGAAAGTGCTCGGTCTGGCCAAGGCTTTTGAAGGTGCTCAGCCTGGCTGAGGCTTCTGAAGTGCTCAGTTCTGGCTGAGGCTTTTGAAAGTGCTCGGTCTGGCCGAGGCTTTTGAAGTGCTCGGTCTGGCCGAGGCTTTTGAAAGTGCTCAGGGCGGGCTGAGGCTTTTGAAGTGCTCAGTGCTGGCTGAGGCTTTTGAAGGTGCTCGTGCTGGCTGAGGCTTTTGAAGGTGCTCAGGGCGGGCTGAGGCTTTTTGGTGAATTCTAGGATGAAATCGGCAATGGCCTGCCCTTTGATTGCTGTGCGGGGTCGGTAGGAGATATCAAACTGGCTAAGCTCCACTGACCACTGCATAAGTCGGCCAGAAAGTTCTGGTTGTTGCATGACCTTCTTCAGGGGTTGGTCGGTGAAGACCACTATAGAATGGGCCTGGAAGTAAGGACGAAGTTGTCTGGAGGCAGTGACCAGGGCCAGGGACAATTTTTCCAACAGTGGGTAGTTCTGTTCTGCTCCCCTGAGAGCTCGACTAATGTAATAGACCGGCCGTTGAACCGAGCCATCCTCCCGAATGAGAGCTGCGCTAATGGCGGTGTTTGATACTGCTAAATAGAGGAAGAGGGGTTCGCCAGGGATTGCCTGCGAAAGAAGGGGGGGTTGGCCATGCATTGTTTTAGCTGCTGGAAGGCCTCTTCGGATTCGGTCGTCCATTCGAAAGTCTGCCGAAGGACTTTGAAGAATGGTAGGCACTTATCTGTTGCGCGGGAAATGAAACGGTTGAGGGCTGCCACTCTGCCGGCGAGTCTCTGAACTTCCTTAACGGTTTTGGGCGACTGCATCTCAATCAAGGCCTTGATCTTCTCGGGGTTGGCCTCAATTCCGCGCTGACTGACCATAAAGCCCAAGAATTTTCCGGATCGCACGCCAAAGGCGCACTTCTCCGGGTTAAAGCTTCATTTGGTACTTACGAAGGGTGGCAAAGGTCTCCCGGAGGTCGGTCAGGTGGTCGGCGGAGAGTTTGCTTTTGACTAGCATGTCATCCACATACACTTCCATGTTTCGACCGATCTGGTGCTGGAAGACTGCGTTGACCAACCGTTGGTAAGTAGCCCCCGCGTTCTTTAGTCCGAACGGCATGACACGGTAGTAGATGCCCCGGTCGGTGATAAAGGATGTGTGTTCCTGGTCAGATGAGTGCATCATGATTTGGTTGTATCCGGAGAAGGCGTCCATGAAACTGAGCATTTGGTGACCGGCCGTGGCGTCGACCAGCAGATCAATCCGGGGGAGTGGATAGCTATCTTTGGGGCAAGCTCGGTTCAAGTCAGAGTAGTCGACACACAGACGCCACTTGCCGTTGTTTTTGCGGACTAGCACCACATTGGAAAGCCAACTAGGATAATCCACATTTTGGATAAACTGAGCCTCGAGGAGTTTGTCAACCTCCGCAGCTATGAGATTGTTGCGCTCCAGGTGAAATATACGCTGCTTTTGTTGGTAAGGTCGGAAGTGAGGTTCGATGCTGAGGCGATGAGTGATGAAGGAGGGGTCAATGCCTGGCATGTCTGAGTGGGTCCAAGCAAAGACGTCGTTGTGTTCAGTCAAAAGGGCAGTGAGGTCGGCTTTTGCTTGGGGGGATAATTGGCTGCCGATCTTGGCAGTTTTCAGTGGGTTGGTGGGGTCAATAGGAACCTCAACGAGCTCTTCCACCGGTTCTCCTCTGATTAGCTCGTCCTCATCCCGGACATCAAGTCCTTCAATTATCATCGCCTCCTTCAACTTGACTTCTTTAAGTGAGGCAACATAACACTCCCTGGCCACGGTCTGTTCTCCCATGACTGTTCTGACCCCGAGATCGGTGGGAAACTTGAAGGCAAGATGATAGGTGGATGTGATGGCTTGGAAGGCGTTGAGGCGGTGCGGCCGAGGATGATGTTGTAGGCAGATGGGCAATCAACCACCAGGAAGGTGAGCAACTTTGTGGCTTGCCGTGGGTACTCGCCAATAGTGATGGGAAGATCGATGGAACCGATCGAGGTCACGCGGTCGCCAATGAAGCCGACGAGAGGGGTTTGGAGCGGGAAAAGGCTTTCCTCCCCAATCTTAAGTTGGCGGAAGCAGTTTAGAAAGATGATGTCCGAAGAGCTGCCGTTGTCGATGAGAACTCGTCTGACCTTATAATTGGAGAGGATGGCGGAAACGACGAGAGGGTCATCATGAGGATAACGGATGCCTGCACAGTCGGCGTCCGTGAAGGTGATGGGCTCTATCCACTGCTTGGGCTGTTTGGGGGGTCGGTCTATCGTGGCGACTGCCTTGTCTGAGCCCTGTCGTATTTTTCTGAGTTCTGCCCTCTGAACTGAGCGAGACGGTCCCCCCACAAGCAAGACCGCCTGAAATAACTCTGATTTCACCAACTGGTGGAGGTGGATTACCTTGAGGTCGGGGCTGTTGGGGGGGTCGGTCATGACCCTGGTTTGGTTGGGCTGGCTGCCGCGGTGGGGTATGTCGGCGATTATCTCTGTGGGGCTCGGTTCTTTGCCTCTGCTGAGGGCGGGTGTCTGTGAATCGACTTAGACGCCCCTGACGGATGAGGGCCTCCACCTGATCCTTGAGACTGATGTAATCGTCAGTGTTATGGCCATGGTCCTGGTGGAAACGACAATATTTAGATTGGTCTTTCCGGTTGGAAGGGTTCCGTGGAGGGGGAGGCCACTTGAGGGGGTAGTCCCGCTGGATCTGGTTGAGGACGTGTTCCATGGGAGAATTGAGAGGCGTATACCGCTCGAACCGACCGGGGGGTCGGGCTGGTGCTGACTGGTCGGGATGAGGGGGTCGGTCGGCATAGCGGGGTGTTTGGCTATGATACTGGGTGGTACTGGGTTCTTGGTCTTTTCTCTTTTCTCGGGGGGTCGGGTTTTTAGTTGGTGGATCTTGCCGAGCGGCTAGTGAATCCTCGGCATTCATGTATTTTTGGGCTTTGGAGAGTAAGGCTGCCATGGAGGTCGGGGGGTTCTTGGAGAGTGAGAAAAGGAAATCAGATGACCGCAGACCGGCCATGAAGGCTGTGAGGATGACCTTGTCGTCATTTTCGGCAACTTGCAGGGCTTCGGTGTTGAAGCGAGTGACGAAGTTGCGCAGTGATTCCCCCTCGGTCTGACGGATGTTGAGCAGCTGGGTGGCCGAGCGTCGCTGGCGCTGGGCGCCGATGAAGTGGCTCAAGAAAGAGTCACTGAGATGCTGGAAAGTGGATACCGAGTCCGGTGGTAACTGACTAAACCACAACCGAGCCGACCCCTTCAGTGTCACGGGAAAGGCTCGGCACATGATTTCGTCAGGGAAGACATGGAGGATCATGAGGGTGCGGTAAGTCTCCAGATGGTCGATCGGGTCAGTTGTACCATCGAAGGAGTCAATGGTGGGCATTTTGAATTTGGCAGGCAGGGGTTTGTCTCGGATGGAGGCGACAAATGGCGAGTTTGCGGTGGTGGAGGGCTTATGCTGGATATTCTGCATGACCCCTTGTAGCTGGAGCTTCATGGCTCGGAGCTCAGCGTCCCAGAGGGGGATGTTGTCACCACCAGAGGGAGAAAGGTGTTGGATGCTGCTGGCTTCCCCCTCGGGGGCTGGTGCTATAACCGATGGGTGTGGGGGTGGAGGCGGTGGATGTATATGTGGGTGAGGGGGTTGCAAGCCCTCCGAGTTGGGAGGATTGGGTTGTGGGATGGCATGGCCCGGAATTTGTTCTGGATGGGGTGGAATATCTGGAGGTGGTGGAGGAATAGGGAGGTTTCGTTGGAGCAAGCATTGATTAAGGCCTGGTTCTGTTCGGCCATACGGTTGATGCTATTGGTGAGCTCAATGAAGTACTGTGGTGGGTTGTTTGGATTGGGAGGGTCGGTTTGGTGATCGGTAGCATTGTGGTGAGAGGCCATGGATCTAGTCGTGACCATACACTTGACGGGTGAGAAGTAGAAGTTACTGGAACAGGGTCTCCGGCGACAATGAACACAACTGGCGCACGGATCAACCAGTTCCCACAGACGGCGCCAACTGATGTTGTAGTTAGTCCTGGTGAATGGGCTAGACCGATCCAAGTTCCTCGAGCCCACTGGATAACCTGCAAACAAGTTCAACGGGGAACGGGGTAGTCCCCCGGCGAACCCTCCGGTGTATGGATTAGAAGAGGTGATAGACAATGTAGCAGAAAGATGAGAGAGAGAGAGAGAGAGAGAGAGAGAGAGAGAGATAAAAACTTAACCTTCTTCTTGTCTTCAAGCTTTGCTTATATCCTTTGGTAATCATTTCGCTGTTTTCTGCCGTTCTGACCTCCCCGCCGAAAGCTTATGTCGTGGTTCATCTTGTTCAGGGTGAGGGGGTGCCATCCCGGCTGAGAGGTGTTGTCGCAATAAATGCTGTGATGGGCTGCATTAATGGTGATGTGCTGAGGCAATAACTTTGCAGATCTTTGTCTGCTGACGTGGCCTGTTCTGCACCTGCCACGTGTCCCAGCATCATTGACCTTCCCTGCTCAGTTGGCCTCTAGCTGTGCTGGGTCTTACTAACCGGGTTGTGCAACGGGGTCTAAATGGTGGGCCTGGGTTTACTCACGGTGGGCTGTGGTCCTCATGGGCCTATCCGTGTCAAGACTAAAAAGTCAATAAGATAAAATATTACATTTAAATTAAAATCATTTTATTTTTTCTCTCACAAAAGTCAAAAAAATTAAAAAATTCATTCTAAATGAGATTTTTTAAACCTGATTAAAATAGTCAAAAAATAAAAAAATTAACACACTTTCCAAATGAAGGCTAAAAGTGTGAGTGGATTGGATTGGATTAGGTTATGTGACATTCAATTTGTCATCCGTCTTAATTTAGATGGATTAAAAAAATATATCTTCATATATTTATTCGTATTATTAAAGTTGTTCATTATGTGATTAATTCAAACTATTTAATTTTAAATAGTGAAATGGATACTTGTGCAGGAGTATAACCTACCCATTTACATATGGAATGAACAAAAATGCTTAGTCCACTAAAACAAGGATAGCTCGATTCTGCCCAAATGAGGCGGTTGAACGGTTGGCGTAATTCTGGTCAACTGTGACTATTATTCTTATCATCCGATATATCAACTGAAATCTGTTTGAATGACCAATCAAATGACCAGTGTATATAAATGTTGAAAAATAATAATTTTCGACAATTTTAATTCAAAATTAAAGTAGGATCCAACCGTCGGTTGAGGTGGGTCTGAGTGGTTTTGTATTCTCTAAAGTAAGAAAATTACAATATAAAAATAATGAGCCGAAACCATTGAGTTGTGAATGAGAATTGTCTCATAAAGTGGACATCAATAAAGTTTGTTTTAGATTTAGATTTAGTCTTAGTTTGAATTGGGCGTAGACTTGTGCTTGTACTTGTGCATGTGTTTGAAAATTTGGTTTGAATCGAGTTGTGATCCAACATTAGTATCCATTTTGCAACTCATCTAGCTGGTTTATTCAAATATCATTATATACATATTTATTTGTATATATTAAGCACAAGGGAGATTTAGACCTTTGTAACTTTCATCTCTGGATGATGGAGTTGATGGCCATATTAATGGCCATAAGTGTACGGGAAAGAGATACACCTTCTCGTATAATCCTGTTGATCAAGTCTGCGTTCCTCTCTTCGCCGTCGAATTTATCACCTGAAGACACAAACGTGAGCTGGCCGGCGGGTGTGTGCCGGAAACCTCTCCGATGCCTAAGTCAGTAAGCAAGACAAATAGGCAAAAGCTCAATGTATTCAGGGAACAAAAGTTACATTACCTCTTCTTAGGTGATATTGGTGAGCTTTTATAGGTTTCGTGTGGCACAGTTCTAGTAGGACTCTTACTCTTCCATGTAGAGTCCTCCTAGGACTCACATTCCTAAAGGATAATGCTTATCCTTCAACACTCCCCTCACTGCTTAAACCAAGTGAGATGGTTTTACTAAGGCCGGACTTCAATGTGACCGAAGTAACCGTTAGTTCGGTCCATACTTTCCTTTCTCTTACCTCGGCCTTCCATATTTAGACCGAGCTATCCATAAGAGATTTGAGCCGAACTAACGTCAGAACCGAGTCCTTCAGGACTTACCACACCTCGGTTTCCATATGCTTTAACCGAAGTAACTTACTGAAGACCGAAATACCACAACACATTTCTCAACCGAAGTAGGAACAAGGCCTCATGCGACCGGGCTAATCATCACGGTTGTGCGACCGGTCTAACTCCAACGCTACTTCTCCAAACCGGAGTAGCTTACATGGCCATTCTACTTGGCCCTTTGTACTGCGGCCCATAACGGCCCTAAACCCAGCTCAACCCAATTTGTATATAAATTACCCTCTCAATAGGTTTTCAACCTTTGTATCTCTAACCCTATTGGCCAGAGTTGATGGCTTTCGTTAATGACATTTGATGGCCCTATTGATGTATGGCTTTCATGGCTAAGTATTCCCCTACTTAGATAAATAGATGCCTTTTCCTTCCAACCTGGAAGAAGAATTTTAAAGAATTTTTTGATGAAAAATGGAGTTGGTCTTTTGAGATAAAAAGTTGAAGATGTTTATTTTACACCAAAGAAATTTTTTCCTATCTTCTTTTGCTAGCCTCTTCTTTAATTTTTGTTAGAGAGAGTGCAATCATTATCAAGTTCTCCGAAACTATTTAGAAGGTACTTTTGCATTAACTGGTTTCGACCATCGTATCTTGGGGGCAGACGTCGGCATACCTCTAGCATCCATCAAGAGGTAGTGAATCTGTTTTGAGAAAATTGTGGTATCACACAGGTTTCGATTTGCTTATTTTCTTATTATTTGTTATTTAATTTTTAAGAATTTAGTTTATCATGGCAAGTTCTAATTTTTAGTTATCCATATTAATAATTTGTTCATTTAGTAATGTAATATAATTTATTTCTATATCTAATTGTGTCATTTATTTTGTATTTTATCTTTTAATAAATAAAAATTTATTTTGTCATTTTTATTTAATTTATTTTATATATTTTTCTTGTATTATTATAAAAAAATACCAACAATAAATTCAAACAACTTAAATAAATCAAAATTCGATAAAAACAAACATTATCGTGAAATAAAATACTAATCCAAACATAAGCAAACCGATAGAGTCCGGATTCGGACAACCCAGGACTCGCTGTCGATTGCAACAGCCCAAATAAAGGTCCAATTATTTTACACTCTCTCATTGCTAATAAGTAATATTTTAATATTTTACAATACAAGCACTCTCACTCATTTTAAAAACAAAAAATCACTCACCACTCACCGCTCACCGAACAACAAATATATATTACATACATACATATCCCCCAAACACCGCAAAACAGTCTCTCACAGAATCTAATTTCCAGTTTTTTGTTTTCCATGGCGATCGCTGGCGCTTCCTCTTCATTCGCTCTCGGTCGATCTAGGTTTTCCGATTTCCTTTCCGTTTCCGCTCCCAAGATCTTTCTCTTCCAATCCTCCAAGATTGGATCCGATCTTCCCTCGATTCGCCACGGATTTCTTGGATTCCGAATCGCCTTTTCCCCAAGAAAGTAAGCCCAATTTGATTCTCAGGGAAAAAAATTAAATAAATACAATAAATTTGAGGTTTTAGTATGAATGAATTTTTTTTAGTGTTGGTATCAAAGTGAAACAATGAATAGTCATCAGTCTTGACTACTATTCGAGCTCAGTGAAGTCCTTATGTTCGTAGAAATTTCCAAGTAATGAAAATTTTGGTGATTGTTATGGGTCGGTATGATAACTGTAAAGTCATAATAATCGTCTGTTCTGTTCATTTGGGATGAAACAAAGACACAGTTTTTCTCTTCTTTTCTTGCAATTTCTTGGTAACCAAACGGACGATTAGATTTTATTTAAGGGTGATGATGAGATGAGTGATCATAAAAAGTTTTTCCTTGTTCTTTTCTGCTATGTTCTTACAATTTCTTGGTAATCAAGCGGACGATTAAATTTAATTTGAGGGCGATGAGTGAGTGATTCATAGTGGTTAGATGAATATTTCTGTTTGGGATTCTAATAATTGGTCGTGGTTTGAATACTTCATAGTACTTCTATTTTTGCAGTTGATTGCTCTACTTGATAGTATTTGTATGTGTATGGTTGTTGTTATTTAATGGAAGTGATTTGCTGGGTTCCTTATATAATATTTAAGTTCAATAATTTTTTCAAATTTCAAAGAGTCACATATTTACTTGAAATTTCAATTTCAAAAGCATTAGTGCAGTGTTGTGTTTAGATGGGTTTCTTGATTATATCAACTATCTGTGATGACACTGTTGTTAGTTCTTGATCTTGTTGAAACTTTTATGTAGGAACATTGTGCATGCTTCTGTAGATGGTGTGGATTCGGTGGGTTCAACTTCATTGGTTAGTTAAATACTCCCTGCTTTCCCAGTTTTCTTACAAGTTTTGTTTGTGACTACAAATGCATGAATGTCCATAATCACATAGTTATGAAGTTAGTTTTTTTTTTATACATTTTAGTATTAGTGCCATTCACTAAAATTGTTTTCTGCAACTGATGTAATTACTCTATAAAATGCATTGAACCTGCAAGGCTGCAACCTAGTTTTCTTTATTGCTTCCCATCTACTGAAGAAATTGTTCAGGGAATAATATGCAGCCTATGAAATAAGTTGCATTAGACATTTTGCTGGTTGACTTGACTCAATCTCGTCTTTTGTTCAGAAATTTGATTTTTACAGATCTTATATTCTTCTAGGCTTTTAAAGTTGCTATTTTATTATTACTCTAAAAATATCTCTTTTTAAGTTTCTAAAATTGGGATAGATGTTGAACTCAGCAATGTTTTGGTATACAATGTAGAAACAGGGTATAACGGGGTATCAGGCACGAATGATGGCAGTGTTAGTTTGTCTAATCTGATGCCTTTTTGGAGAATTTAGATCTTTTCCGAGCAAATTCAAACGAATTTGTAGCAGCAGTTTCATCAGTACTACTTTTATGGATTTGTGGTAGTTCCAGTTGTCTAGCCCTTTTCTCATGAAGAATTACTCTAACCATGGCAGTTGAGCAGAAGGGTGATGGTCCTTTCCGCAGTGACATTAGCATGTTTGTTCATACGTTGCTGCAAGTCTTTTTCAAACTTTCAAATTTAAAAGTTGTACTGAGTGTTATTTATAGCGCACTAACCAGCTAGAGATGCCACTACAATTTTATATATATCTTAATGACTAAATGTCCAAATTCACAAAGCCTCTGCAGTACTCAAAAAATTTTTACTTCACTGGCTGTGTAAAGAGTCCTCCCCCCCCTCCCTCCCCCTTTCCCTTTAATCTCCTTTGAGGGGTGTAACTGAAGTTCTTCTACCTATTTTTTATCACTTGCCTAGGTTGAAACATTAACACCATATTTCCATTTCAGAAGTCTGAGCAGGATGCCGATTATGTTCCAATGCCAATTGTTCAAATAGACCAATATTCAGATTCTGATGCAACAATTGTGCAAGTTAGCTTTGGAGATCGCCTTGGAGCTCTCATTGATACGGTGAAGTGAATGTGACAATTCATTGGACATATTGTACAAATATGATTATAATTTTTTTTTTTTTTGGTTAAAAATAAGGTATAGATTATCCAAACATCATATGTGCTGTCGGATGGTTTCTCTTTTCTCTGGAAAGCTGTCATTTTTTAGGGTTTGGTGCTTTACATGGTCTTTTCTTATCTTTATTCTCTCGAGTTATTTAATCTGCAGCTAAGATTATCTTGAATTGCTTGGGCAGATGAAGGCACTAAAAGATTTAGGCTTGGATGTGGCAAAGGGAACTGTTACTACTGAGGGATCAGCAAAACAAACAAAATTTTTTATTACACGATTGTGAGTAATTATTTTTGCTTTTCTATGGTGCTTAGATAGAACTTGTAGAGTTAGAAATGATGCACTTGCTGGAAGTCTTTAGTGTAGTAACATAGGTTGTCAATTTCACTTGTTCATCCACCAAATGTAGATTTCGTTGACTTTCATGCATGGAACTTGCAGTATGTTAGTTTCTTCATTTATTGGTTTTAGTGCATCAAAGCTATTCATAAGTGTAATGTGTCTATGGCTCGTGCTGTCAACATCTTTTACAATTTTGTTTAGAGGTAAATCGATATGTATCATTAAAATGTATTTTATATTAAATGCATTACAATACACATAAAAATACATGATATGATATAAGATATGTGGTAAATGATACAAAACATGAATAGTTGAATATTGTAAAAGTTAACGAAACACATTTTTTAGAAGTAATAATGAAACTTCTCTGAACTGTTGACAAGGAGGTTTAAAAGATTGCCTTTCCTAATGTTAATTATTTGTTATCCTTGATAGGTGGGAGGGAGTCAAATGAGTGCTGTTTCTTTCTTTCTTTCTTTTTTCACCTGTAAAATGTCTACCTATCCCATGCTTGTTTGGCATCGTAATTTACTGTGGCATCTGTCCCTGATGCCACATCTGAGATGGATGGATGGATAGTTGTGTCAATGTAAAAGAAAACTTGTAAGCGAACACTTGTCTCAGCAATATTGCTAAAAACGAACAGAATATTATTAAAATATGGCAACATTGTAATCTAATATTGAATGTCCCATGTTTTGACCCATAGTTGAAGGCATTTACGGATTCATCTTTATTAATGTGTTAGAGATACTGGGCGCAAAGTTGAAGATCCTGATCTGTTGGAGAGTATTCGATTAACCATTATCAACAACCTGTTGAAGTATCATCCAGTATGTTTGCTGTACTGAATACTGATGTATTCACTCTGTGAATTTGTTTAATTCAGTTTTTTTTTTCAAATATTTTTTTCATATCCTCGTCTATATAGTGGAAGAAATTTACTTTCATATTCCTTGCATTGCTTTATGGTGGTTTGAAAATTTTCCTCACTTTGACCGTTTGTGCTTGTTAGGAGTCTAGTGAGCGACTTGCAATGGGTGAGGCTTTTGGAATAAAAGCTCCAGAAAAGAAGGTGATATAGTTAAGGAAACATAGGACTTGTCATTCTTTCTGATCTTCTCACTTAAGATCACTATCTCAATGTGATTTTTCATATGATGCATGTTGCTATTCTTTCTAGCGATGTACTACTGGTCTTCTTTATTTTTTGATAATTTTGATCTAGCGTGCTTAGTGTTGAAAATTTTGTCATCCATCATTGAGGACACATGATGTGACAGACCCCAAATTGAAGCAGCGACCTGGTGGTCTACGCAGATGGTCATAAATGTAGTAATGTGCAATTATGTTGAAGCTTCTGTTGCAAGTATAAGCTGTTTCTTGTACTTTTTCAAACTTTGGGTCAATGTGATTATTAATCACCGCCTATGTCTGCCAGTGCCTTCCCTGGCATTATGTATTGAGTAGTGCTTTACAGGAAAACAGTTTGTATACAAAATTACATGAATTTATCCAAGTTGCATGTCTAGAATACCACCAGTGTCAAATTAGTTCCTGAACTGCCAATTTGGGCGAAGTGTGTAAGGTTGATCATTAGAATAGTGTATTAAAAGTTCATCGTTTTCTTTCATACTTAAAGATACAAATACCTTTCAAAAAATATAATAATGTTTGATTCTTCCAACTTCAGAGTTGATTTGAGATGGATTGTAGTTTTCTGGTGATGAATGTGACTTGACATACCAACATGATCGATTTGGATTTGTATATTGTGGGAAGGTGGTTGGTCACCCTCTTGAATTGTGTCAAATGTCAAAAGAAGTCAGTTCGAAATGTTGTTTCTTTAATCAAAAAGATTTTGCAATCGCTGTTTTGAACTTCCATGTATTCCACGAATCTGTTCTACTTTGGCGTTTTAACCCATGTTGGCTTTAAAATATCTCGAGTGCCACAAGTTGATATCCTGTTTTTCCACGAACTTCTTTGGATCATTTTTCCTTCTTTTCAAGCAAAGTTCAAGATGCAATGAAGATACGAATTGTTGTTTGGTGCTCAAGGTTTTGCAATACCTTTATGAAATGGCATGATGGAACCAGTAAAAGGGATGGAAATAAAGTTCTTGGTAACAAATTGCTGATCTATATTAGTTGTAAAGCTGATAGATTTCCATATGTTGAAACCTATCATTATTTTTTATTGTTCTAGATGTCATTCTTAGATACTATAACTATCTAGGATATGACTATTTACCTTTCCCATTCAATTTGTTCGTTTTGTTGTTGACAGCTTGATGTTGATATTGCAACTCATGTACAAGTCAAAGATGATGGACCTAAGAGGAGGTTTGTAACTTCGTGAAATTAACATCGGAAAGGGTTCGAGTATTATTATGCTCAAATTTTTTTTAATGTTGTCATGTAATTCTACCTCAAAATGACCCATTGTTCAATAGTAAAATACTGAACCAAGTATGACAGATATGAAAAGTGTATCTAATTGGTATATCATCTGCATAATCCTCCTTTCTTTTCTGGATGAATTTCAGCTTGCTCTGTATAGAGACAGCAGATCGGCCTGGGTTGCTATTGGAAATCATCAAAATTATGGCTGATATTAATATTAATGTGGAATCCGCAGAGATTGATACAGAAGTATGCCATCTCTCTCTCTCTCTCTCTCTCCCCAATTTATTGTCACTATCGACTATGTTGCTGTCATTGTGTAGGGTTTGGTAGCCAAGGATAAGTTTCATGTCAGCTACAGAGGGGCAGCATTGAACAGTTCCCTGTCTCAGGTAACTGCTTGGACATTATTGTCAAATTTTCTTTAACAAGTAGAGTGAACTTTGTTGAGGATCGTAACCTCAGCAGTTAGCGTTTGTTTCTTTTATATTGCAGTATGGGTTTTCATTGTTTTAGAGTTTTTTGTTTTTATGGAAATGCCATCTCTCTCTCTCTCTCTCTCTCTCTCTCTCATCTTTTTATTTATTTATGAAAGAATTTGTTTGACGAAGCAGGTGTTGACAAATTGCCTGCGATACTACCTTCGGAGGCCAGAAACAGATGAAGATAGTTACTAGGGAGAAAGCAATTTATGTCTGTATGTCAAGTTGTACAATGTCATCTCTTGAATCTGAATGTATCAGGATAATCAGTTCATGTTCCTCACAACATTTAGAGATCTCTGGTAACAACTCTCTGATTCCCACAATTTTCAACAATAAATAAATAGATTAAAAAGAAGAGAAGAGAACTAGTTACTGGTTGAGCAGGTCTTGAGCATCCTCCGCTCTGTGCTCCCATACGGCATGGAATCCTGCCTAAAATAACTTGTTACCTTCCCGAGTCCCCATGCATGAATTAAAATTTAGGGCAATTTATACCTGTGATTCCTTCATTTTCCTCGTGTTAATATTTGATCATTGGAGTTCTTTATTGTATCGATTTTATCCGTCAAATTTTTTACATTGTGCCAATTTAATCCATTGATTTCAGTTGAATTTCAAAAGGAATGTTATCGAATAAACTAAATGGATGTAATGTAAAGGAATTTAGGGTAAAATTAATACAATTGGAATTATAAGACTATTAATTGACCCATAAGGATTACGGGTGTGATTTACCATAAAAATTGTATAATGTGGTGGGGAGAAGCATGGAGCGGTCTTTTTAGGGACAGAGGATCATAGCTCCTTGGGTACAAGTTGAGGGTAATATTCCTTAATTAACCTTCATGGTGCTCACAACTACCAGGCACTTCCTCTGTGGAAATGAAAAAGCCTTCATTGATCATTATAGACAACCATCATTTTAAAAAAGGAAGATTCAATCACATATATATACAACTTTCTTTCCCTTTCTCTTCTTGTCTTTTAACTTTTCCGTAATGGAAGTGTGATTGGAAGATTCCCTAAATTACTGGCATGCTAGCTGATTGTATGACAATCGTGTTTTGTTTGTTAGGTTAGGATTATCCTTAAAGTGAGTTTATTTGGCTCACAAAACTGATTAATTTGTCTCCCCTTTCACCAATAATGAGTGAACTGCCTAATTTAATAGCCAAAGCTCTTTTGTTCCAAAATACCCATGACCGTTGGATCATGTCAAAATATTGAAATATCAAAATCTCGAGATATAATCATTTGGAGTATTTGGAAATAGAGAAGCAGAGAAATTTGCAACTTTGATACCGTGTCCTAATTCCACATTATTCTCTCTTTTTTCATTGGATTCCTAGGATTGGTTAATTATCACTTTCTTAAACTTTTGTCTAAGTTTATTATCAGTGAAAAAGTAATAAAGAAAACCTGGTCAATTTCATTGGGTACCAGAAAGTCACACACCAGACAAATAGTCTCACAACATATTATCTTAAAAAACCAAAAGCACAAAGTGCCATAGACTCTAAGAAGACAAAACAAAGCCAAACCTAATTTGGTAGAACAATTATTCTAACCACTCTTTTCTATACATAACATAGTTTAAAGCAAAGCATTTAGCATCTCGTTCCAAGTATCAGGCACTCCAGGAAGGCACCAATGGCTACAGTCGGAGTTGATGTCTTTTAAGTGTTGCTTCTGTTTTTCTCCCACAGCTTTGGCATAGACAGAGGGATGCCCATCTCTCCGAAGCGCCGACATCGTTGTAATGTCTTGCAAGTATACTGGAAATCTCATCTTTTTCAACACCCCTTTCAGGATTATCATTTGCTGAGGAACATGAGGGTGGCTTGCAAACCCTAGAGGTTCCCTCTGATTGTAGCATTTCCAACCATTTTCTCTGCACAAGAAGTTGGGAAAATAAAAAAAACACAAAAAAAGATCAACAATGGAAGCACACACATGAATTCATATACACTAGTAGTATTCATCCTTTTGTGTGTGCGCTTTACACATCTGCCTAAATTGACCGATTGAGTTATGAAAACTCAACCCAACAGACTAAATTTTTATACAAGGTTCTATAATTTTCTTTAAAAAAATTCCATTAGCTCCACTAGAATTCTGAAAATTATCTCTTTACAAATTTGAAATTATTTTCCATTGAAAAATGTTAGGATACTAACACATTTACTAACAATCTTACTAATACACTTGCAAGTTGATGTAGGTCCATACCTAGTAATGGTTGATACTATCAAAACTTGCGAGTGTGTTAGTAAGATTGTTAGTAAATGCACTAGTATCCCTAACATTGTTGTTTTCCATTTACTTGTGTTGTTTTTCGCTCTCCCGGATTTTCCACGTTACTAATGTATATTCGCCATTTTATCCATTTAAGATTTTGGATATCACATTGTCAAATAAAAAAATCGTGTATAGTTTTGTCGATTATAGTTCTCACATACCTGTTATGCCTTGGTGACATGCTTCGAAAAATGACTCGAGTATTGCGAGGGTCTAAATTCAAATCTACCCATTTGGCCCATGTTACGAGTCCTTTTTCATAGGCAACCATGGGGTTCAAATTCTTGTAAGCATTGTTTCCCTCCATGACGTAGTCCCACCTGTAAAAATTAACAATGCCAATTCAACAAATTTTGTTTGGTTGCCAAGAAAATGGATGGAAAATGTTTGGTGAAATTTCTCTCACGAGCTCATTTTGTCTGAGTGAGTCCACCAATGAGCCGAATCAAACACAAGAACATCAGCTCCTCTCCAATACTTGGCATTCTCTTCAATTAAATCCAAATGCAATACTCTCTTGTTTCCCTTTTCTTTCTTCAATTCTACTAGCAATGGAGCCCAAGAAAACTCAATTGATGTCTGAAAATCCTGTGAAATGTTAATGCTCAATTGAGTTAGTTATATTCACAAATAGATGATTACTTAACTGTAAAAAAACCCCACTTGATGAATAAGAAAATTAAATGAAAAAGATAATTTGGGTTTTTAGTATGATAAGCTTGTACATCTGCAAAAATTGATCACATAATAAGTCAGAGAAGTGTTGTGGGAATTGGGACTGAGAAAGTATTCTATGGCTATTTTTTGTGCACGTAAAAATGTTGAGAAAGATAAACTCTTACCAAGGCGTGGAAGGCCATGCGAGGGCCATCATAGGTCACCGTCTTTCGACCAGTGGGAACAACTGATTGCACTAAGCACACAAGAGACTCCCATTGATTCCTCATTATGGAGTCACCTACTAGCATTATTCTTTTCCTTCTCATCTTTCCCAGAAATTCCAGTGCATCAAACCTAAATCACCAACAAGAAAATAATCAATGGAAGAATTTTTGGATAGTACATGCATAGAAATAGACAATTTTTTAGCCCATCCATTTTTGGATAGTATATGTTTTGTGTTTGTTTACGTTTTTTCTGTTTTCAAAAAAAGAAATAATGAAAAGTTTGAAAAATTCATCGTTTTCATTTTTATGTAAAAACGGTTTCAAAAAATTCGAAAATAACTTTTTATTGTTTCTAACAAAAGTGAGTGATTTCAGTAGCTTTTTCAAAATCATTTTTCAAAAACAGTTCACTAAACAAGTTTTCTATATTTTGGAAAATTGAAACCAAAAACAAAATCACAACCCAAAAGACCTACTGTCACAAACATTAAGAAATGAAATTAATTATCAAAACCATTTTTCAAAAACAGTTCACTAAACAAGTTTTCTATATTTTAAAAAATTGAAACCAAAAAACAAAATCACAACCCAAAAGACCTACTGTCACAAACATTAAGAAATGAAATCAATTATCAAAACCATTTTTCAAAAACAGTTCACTATACAAGTTTTCTATATTTTCGAAAATTGAAACCAAAAAACAAAATCACAACCCAAAAGACCTACTGTCACAAACATTAAGAAATGAAATTAATTATCAAAACCATTTTTCAAAAACAGTTCACTAAACAAGTTTTCTATATTTTCGAAAATTGAAACCAAAAAACAAAATCACAACCCAAAAGACCTACTGTCAAACATTAAGAAATGAAATTAATTAGATCTCATTGTTATATATACATTATAGTACTATATATCATGTGCATTTTCAGAACTCATAAAATATTTTTAAGTTTACCTTGGGATAGAGCACTTGTGTGGCTTCCACTTCCATTTCTCATAATCAGAATCTGGCCTTCCATTCTTCTTACAAGTGACTGCAGTACTAAGATAAGGGCAATTCGAGTCGTATAGCGGGTAAGATTGATCATAAACCCATTTTCCATACGAAAAGTCGCAAGATTTTAGAGCCGATCGTTGACTCTGAACCATGTCAACTTCATCGCCTTCCTCATTGAGCCATGACAACGCATTGTTGATGTTAAACTGCATGGATTTGCCATGGAAGAAGCTCAAAAAGATGATGGTGAAGGAGAGGAGGAAGAAGAGAGAGTTGGGTTTGGGTTTAGCCATTGAAGGGAAAGAGATGGGATAGAGAAAGTGGGAAGGTTGAGAGTGAACCTAATGAAGAACTATGGTTTGTATGTTGGAAGACTATAATAAGTTTGAGTAAGGTTGCACCATTTAGGCATGACTTGCGGTGAGATGGGCCATGCAGTGTTCTTTTTACTCATTACTTTTGCTTCTAGTAATTACTACTCTAATTCAAAAGTTAGACTCGTTCTTTAAATTTAATGATATAGTAATTTATTGAAATATTTAATGCAACTCTCTCTTCTGCCTTTTTTAATTATCGGTCAATCATCTCTTTTGTATATCACTAAGTCTTAAAAATAGATCTTAGTGCGCTTCTATATCATTTTTCTCTTTTTTGGAGGAGGGGGCAGGAGAGGCGCAAAATTGGAAAATTGAAGAGAGGAGAGACACTATAGACTTTTTAAGAAAAATATTATCTATTACAAATTTTTAGTTGAGTGGTAAAATTTGAGGATAAGATTCAATGTTATAAGTTCAAGTCATCTAAGAGGTTACTTAAAGTTTGTCTAGTCATTAACTTTACATTGCAAGTTAGCTCGAACATCTGGTTATAAAAAATATATATATATATCTCAAACACTTTCCATTTAAATTTTTCCTCCTAAAATTGTAGCATTGTTGATAACTAAAATAATAATACTTAGAAAAATGAATTAATAGTCTATATTCATTGTAGATATAACTTATATCTTACTAATTTGAAATTTATACCGCATACACCCTCAAAATAAAATTTCATAATTCATACAAATTGTTTAGCCCAAAAATCACTCATTTAAAAAAAAATTTTTTTTTTTGAACGACGCAAAAATCACTCAAATTTGGTGGCCGGGACTTTAGGGTATGTAGGGCATGCCTTAGTGAAAAAAATTTCAAAGTCAGAAAGGTGAAGGGTTGGTTAGTTATATAGTTTCGGATAAAAAGCAAGCAAAGCATGCGGGCACTGAGCACCCACCACAATCATATCGCTCTCTCTGATTATAAGATCATCCGAACTGACGGTTGTGATCTTTTGATAGATTAGTATATTGCTAACCTCCTATGCGCGGTTTGGGAAGTGAGATAGCCTAATTTATACTAAAATGTACAAATAAAATAAAATAAAATAGATTAAAATAATAATAAGATAAAATGTTATTTCAAACTCACAATTATTTCATTTTTTTTCTTACGAATATTACATCAAATTATAAAAAAAATCCAATCATCTTCTTAAATACAAAAATTTTAACCTACTCAAATAGCAAAAAACTAAAATAGTCTATTAAAATAACAACTTCTCAAATATCCACTATGTATGTCATTGTTTGCTTGCTTTCTTTCTTTTTCTCTTTCTTCCCTTTCCTTTTTCTTTTCTTTTTTAACGACTTACCTACAAGCCCGGTTTACTTTGTCTTTTTTTTTTTTAAAATAAAATTAATTTCAAGAAAATAAATATTAAAAAGATATTTTCTTTTATAAAAAAAAATATAAAAATCACATAATTTTTTTTATTTTCTTAGCAAAGCTACATTTTAATTTTTTAATTTAAAAAATAAAAAACAAAATAAAGAAACGAAACCAAAATTAGTCTAATGCTTCGTTGGGTATATGAGTTGGGGTTAAATTAACCAACAAAAAGATAAAATAGGTTAATTTAACCAATAAGATAAAATATTACATCTAAATCATAATCATTTTACTTTTTCTCTTACAACCATCAAATTAACTACAAAAAAAAGTGAAAAATTTATCCCAAATAAATTTTTTTAGTCAAGCTAAAGCCTCGTTTAGCAACATCACTTTTTAGTCTAAAAGCTAAAAAGTCATTAAAAAACCAAAAAATTAACAATCTATACCAAAAAATCAAAGATTTCATTTTCTCTCTACTTTTTGCACATCTTTTAGTCAAAAATTAAAAATTCATCCAAAACATACTAATTTTTTTTTACATAATATTTTAGCTAAAAAGTTAAAAAATTACTAAAAAAAATATGTTTCCAAACGAAGCTTAACGCCTCGTTTGGCAAGTGACTTTTTTAGCCAAAAAGCAAAAAAATACTAAAAAAACCAAAAATCAACAACCAATATCAAAAAGTCAAAAATTCTCTTTTCTTTCTACTTTTTGCATATCTTTTCGTAAAAAGTTAAAAAGTCATCTCAAACATACTATTTTTTTTACATCATATTTTAGCTAAAAAGCTAAAAAAATACTAAAAAAGTTTATTCTCAAACGAGGCCTAAATAATTAAAAAGTCAAAAAATTATGTTAAAAAAATTTATCCCCAAACAGTGCCTAAATGAAGGTTGGTTTGGAAAGGACAATATGATGCGAAGCAAATGTAAGAAATGATCACAACTCAAGTTACAACTTTAACATGATATGTTAATCTCTGGGGGTGTCGTGGATCGATTTTTAGCGGTTGGTTTTGTGATTTGGATTAGTCTATATGTTTGTGGTTTGAAAAAAATTAAATTTGTAATTATTTGCAGTGCAAATTGTGATTTATACAGATAGAATTTGCTGATATGCAGGCAGTTGTGGGCACTTTATAGATCCGGCTTTCCTTTAAAATTTTATTTTTGAGCTTTTTTTTCTCATTTTTTAAATATTTTTTTGGGCCTTTTTTCTTCCATTTTTTAAATATTATTTTGGGTCATAAAATCACATATTTCTTATCATGAAATCATTATTTTTCCAAATGATTTATCCCAAATAAATTACAAACTATCTATCCAGTTTACTTGCAGAAGGAAACAGACCGCAAGCACAAGTCAAGATCAGTCAATTGACTCACATTCACATTGTAAAAAATGTATAAACTAAACAACGTATACAAATACGAGCAAGTGAATGTGGATGCAAGTAAAACTTGTGACCCATCTGCAACCCGCAAAATAAGAAAATCTTAACCTGCACCCGATCCTAACAATTATGTGAAACCACCAAATAGGTGCGGACGGTTCAGGTTGGGCAGCTTTTGCGGATCAAATAACCCTATGCCCCGCCCTACTAAACTCTACATAACGGGGGTGTTTGGTGAGGATTATGGAAGTAGCTTTTAATATGAGAGTTTGTATTAAACTATTTGATACAACTTCTACTTATAATTTTTTTGGCATAAATAATTTAAATAAGTTGAAAAAAACTAGGAAAATTTACCCATAAATCCTATTTTCTGAAAAGTTAAACCATTTAGTCTTAAAAAAATTTTTATGCACCATTTAGTCCCATTTTATTTTGGTAATGTTGCTTATTTAATTTTGATTATTTTGCAGGTTACAATAGTACCCCTTTTGTGGAATGTTTGTTTCCTAAAAATCTGCAACATCATAAAAACATCACCAACAACATCAATTACTAAAACAGATTTTTTAATCAACAACATCATCATCAACTCAAACAGATTTTTTTTTTTTTTAATCTAAAAATAACTAAACTCCAACCAGCCTCAATCATATATGACCTGCTCTCTTATTACATAATCAGGAGTAAATTTTAAATTTTAAATATATATTTTTTTGTTGGATCAGAAATTGTAAATATCTAACCTTTATCATTTTGTGACTTTCCTCATCATATAGATGTTTACCGCACTGTTGAGCACTGTTGATTACTTGAACAACCCTCTCTCTCTCTCTCTATATATATATATACATCACCAACGGATTAAATAGAGTTCCTCCAATATACTCTGTTTTTTCAGGAGTTTCCCAAATGCCCTAACACCCTTCTCGCCCAAGGCATTGTTCGAAAGATTCAGAGACTTCAAAACAAAATCTTCAAGGGCTTCTACACAGAGAGAAAGTAGAGAGAGATCGGTGTGGAAGCGCTGATGTTGACGATGTTGATCATGGCGTTGATGCCGCTGATGTTGATGATGAATTAATGTTGATGATGTCGATCATGGCGCTGATGTTGATGATGTCGATCATGGCGCTTTCTCTCAGTTCGGTGAAGTAATCGAATCGAAGGTCTGTTTGATCCACACGTCGCAGAGATCAGATCTGTTCCGAACGGTCAGGATCTTGACGGGCGCAACATCACCGTCAACGAGGCCCAGTCCCGCGGAAGCGGTGGTGGCGGAGGCGGCGGGTTCCGCGGTGGTGGTGGTCGTCGTGAGGGTGGATACGGTGGTGGTGGATGTCGTTGATGTTGATGATGGAACTAATGTTGATGATGTTGATCATGGCTCTGATGTTTGATGATGTCTAGCACTGATGTTGATGATGGATCGCCCTTTTTCCGTAATTTCACATTACTAAATTACCAACGTTGCCCAGCAGTTATACCACACACATGTACGATGTATATGCCCTCAATGCTCAATTCCCTTATAATGGGATTGTTCAGTTCATAAGAAAATATCTGGGACTAAACAGTGTATAAGTTATTAATTTGGGATTTATTGGTGCATCTCCCCAAAATATATAAAATACATAAAATTATGAAATGTGTATTAAAATTTTAATTTTTTTAATATAATGAAATTATTAACAAACATTTGATAAACAACCGTTAGCATAACTCGATCCAATAATAGTACAATATCTTAACTAAGGAACTTAAATATAAGGATAAATTACAAATATATTTCTTGAGACTTGCTTAAAACACAAATTATTTTTTGTGGTTTAGAAAATTATAAATATCCCTTTGTTATAATTTTTTATTTAACAGAATTAACTAAAAAAATAAAATTCATAATTACTCTCCTATACAATAATAAAATTATTTAAATTATTAATTGAAACATATTTTTAATATCATTAAAAACTATTAATTAACTTGATGATTTATTAATAAAATGGACGATTTGTTATGAATTAGAAACCTCTGGGAGTGAAATGTAATTTTCAAAACCACATGGGCGATTTGTATTGTAATTAAATCTCAGGGGATGTATTTGTAATTTATCTTAAATATAAAAGTTGTAAACTTATAGGGTGTGTTTGATTGGGGGGATTAGGGGAGGACTAAACACTGTTCGAATTGTAATTCAATGGAAACTTTTTATTCAGCGTTTGTTTTTTTTTAATCCGTCGAACATGGAGTCAGGCTGAACTCCATATCTTTCATACGAGGGACTATTGTATCCTGGGAGGGGGGTGGGATTATTTCCATGAGACTATTTACTGTTGGAATTAGGTGGTGAAATGACCATTTTGACCCTCTATTATTTAATTATGTATTATACTTAGTAAAATTCAATAAAATTTAAATGTCTCAATTTAAAAATAAAATAATTTTATTTAACTTTTTATTGATGTTTTATTTATTTAATTTTTTAAAATAATTTTTATAGATATTTTATTGATTTTTATTTTAAAACTTTGCTTATATTTTATTTAATTTCATTATTTAAATTTTAATAGATGTTTTATTTAATTTCATTATTTAATTATTATTATTTTTAAAAATAAATTTACTTAAAATTTTAATTAAAAAAATAACATATATTTTTATTGATATTTTATTTATTTAATTTTTAAAAAATAAATTTATTTAATTGTGTAACAAATAAAATAAAATAAATTTTTATTTAACCTAGCTAAAAATAATTAAAGTATTAAAGATATGTTTAATATTGCTATTACTTAGTAAACAATTGAAAAATGGTAAAATAATCTTTTGCTCATTTATCCTATCCAGTCCGTCTAACTAAATATTAGATTCACTAAAAATAGTTTTTTCTAGACATCTAATCCCATGAGAAAATAAACACGGGATACACATCCAATCCAACCAAATAGTCTAGGAGATTCACAGTCCTAAGATTCAAGTCTAATGGATTCTAATCCTCTCTTATCCAGTCCGTTTAGTCAAACACACCCATAGAGTATAGATATGCATTGGAAGCGTTTGGTGGAGATTATTTTAGTTAAAGATTAATAATAAGAAAATATAAATTAAAAAGACCCATCACCCAGCTTTTGAAAAAATTAGTTTTAAGGGAGATGCACCAATAAATCCCAAATTAATAATTTATACACTGTTTAGTCCCAAATGTTTTCTTATGAACTGAACAGTCCCATTGTAAGGGAATTGACCATTGAGGGCATATACATCGTACGCGTGTGTGGTATAACTACTGGGCAACGTTGGTAATTTAGTAATGTGAAATTACGGAAAAAGGGCGATCCATCATCAACATCAGTGCTAGACATCATCAAACATCAGGGCCATGATCAACATCATCAACATTAGTTCCATCATCAACATCAGCGATATCCACCACCACCGTATCCACCCTCATGACGACCACCACCGTCGCGGAACCCGCCGCCTCTGCCACCACCGCTTCCACGGGACTGGGCCTCGTTGACGGTGATGTTGCGCCCATCAAGATCCTGACCGTTCGAAATAGATCTGCGGAACAGATCTGATCTCTCGACATGTGGATCAAACAGACCTTCGATTCGATTACTTCACCGAACTGAGAGAAAGCGCCATGATCAACATCATCAACATCAGCGCCATGATCGACATCATCAACATTAGTTCATTATCAACATTAGCGACATCAACGCCATGATCAACATCGTCAACATCAGCGCCTCCACACCGATCTCTCTCTACTTTCTCTCTGTGTAGAAGCCCTTGAAGATTTTGTTTTGAAGTCTCTGAATCTTTCGAACAATGCCTTGGGCGAGAAGGGTGTTAGGGCATTTGAGAAACTCCTGAAATCACAGAGTATATTGGAGGAACTCTATTTAATCCGTTGGTGATGTATATATATAGAGAGAGAGAGATAGGGTTGTTCAAGTAATCAACAGTGCTCAACAGTGCGGTAAACATCTATATGATGAGGAAAGTCACAAAATGATAAAGGTTAGATATTTACAATTTCTTATCCAACAAAAAAAATATATATTTACAATTTTAAAATTTAAAATTTACTCCTGATTATGTAATAAGAGAGCAGGTCATATATGATTGAGGCTGTTTGGAGTTTAGTTATTTTTAGATTAAAAAAAAAAAAAAAAATCTGTTTGAGTTGATTATGATGTTGTTGATGTTGTTGGTGATTATGATGTTGTTGTTGATTAAAAAATCTGTTTTAGTAATTGATGTTATTGGTGATGTTTTTATGATGTTGCAGATTTTTAGGAAACAAACATTCCACAAAAGGGGTACTATTGTAACTTGCAAAATAATCAAAATTAAATAAACAACATTACCAAAATAAAATGGGACTAAATGGTGCATAAGAAAACTTTTAGGACTAAATGGTTTAACTTTTCAGAAAATAGGATTTATGGGTAAATTTTCCTATATTTTGTCACATATTTTAATACATTTTGTACCTATATAGTATTTCCTTATTGAATTAATGGTAAATTAAACGGGTAGTGTCTCTAAATTGTCTCTTCTATTAATTTGATTATTATAATTTTAATTACAATAGCATTGTCTTCAATTTTTTATATTGTAACCAACGAAACTAGCTTGATTGGTCAGAATTCTCACACTTCACTAAAAGGTTAGTGATTCGAATATCTCCACATGCATGTAGGTTTTATTCATCATGTATTAAATGGGGTTTTCTCTCTTATGTTAATTTTTTTTTTTTTTTGTATTGATAAATTATATGTTATATTCGATTTTCATTAGCATGATTGTAAGAGCAACTCTAAGGCAAATTGAACATTTGAGACATTTTGCTTATTGAGGTTGCCATTTATAGCCTTCAATACAATGGTTTTGTTTGTCATAACTTAAAAAAACTAAAAAGTTAAAAAGTCACTATCCTATTTAAGTCACATCATCTTATTTAAGTTACATCACCTCTTTACCACATCACTTCAAATCCAACTCATACCCAACCCATATTTCATAAAAAAAAAATCAAAAAGTGCACTTATTTAGATCATTCCAAACCACCCCAATGTTTTGAAAATCGGACTAGACCAACCGGTTTGACCGGTTAAACTGTCAACCGGTACGAATCGGCCCTGGTTGAAGCAAACCAGTTTGTTATGTTTGGTCCAATATTGAAAAAGTTGGCGTAAAAGGATTTGAATCTAACACCTCAAGTTTCAAAAAGTATGAATTTTCACTCTACTACCATAGTTTCTTTTTAATATGTAGGAAATATAAAATATTAATTGTATTCAAACTAATTTCTCTCAAACAAATATATAATTGATATTTTTACAAATAATATTAATATAAACATATATGTTTGATGAATATATATTAAATTATAAAAATATTTTAAATGAATGTATTTTATTTATTTTTAAATTATAAAAATATTCATAAAATAATTATGATATCACGGTTCGATTCCAGTTCAACCCGATGGTTGGACCAGTAACCCGTCCACCCGATCTCTTTTCCAGTTCGCTCACCGATCCAATTTTTAAAACATTGCTTCAATAGTCTATTCAAAGCTAAAGTATTTTGTCATTTTTTTTTTTTAATTTTCACTCTCTCCGTGTATGAGTGTAAAAATGACCCACAGTCCGGGATGGGCTCGGCCTGTTTTGGCCCAAGCCCAAGCCCCTGGGACTAAGCCATTATTTTGAAGCCCCGCCCGTGGCCCGACCCATCGGCTCACTCAAGGCCTGGCTCGATGTAACAACCCCGACCTATGATTAACGTTAATTCATGATTTCATGTGCCTAATATGTCACTAAGATCAAATTTTGGATTTATTCCATATGTGTTGCATTATTTGTGTTTTTATCTGTTCATTGTAGGAATATTTGTTTGAGATTTTGCTATATTTTGCGAATTGAAGGCCTTATCGGCATCTGATTCTGAAATTGATTTGATTTATGTGTTATGTGGAATTTATAGAATTTTATAGTAGGTTTAATTGAAATTCGATTTGGAACGATTAAATTAGAATAATTAATGCTAATGTGATTAACCTAAGTCAATCTTAATTAAACCACTTTAATTAAGCCTACCTAAGGCTATTTAGACCCTCTTATTTTACTTTGCACCCTCATTCCCTACTCCTTGAGCTCAAAAACGTGTGAGAGAATGAGGGACCAAGAGAGAGAGAGAGAGTTGAGATCAACAAGAATTGTCAGAATTGGGAAGAATTAGCTTGGAATCTTAGTGTGCTCATCATCTAGATCTTACTTGAGAGGTTAAGGTATGAATTCAACACTTAAATTATATAATTATGATGTTTAGAACATGAATTCATGAAGGTTATGTTGAGTTAAACAAGACTTGAGTTAAATAAGATGGTAGAAGGACCATACCATGCATGCATATCTATTCCTTTACAAATTGAGCATGATCCTCACGCATGTCATGAATTCACCTTGATTTTGGGAAATTATCAAGTTTTATGTTGTTTTATGACATTTGATCATGTTTTGAGAAGCTCAAGATCAAGAAAATTCATGCATGTTATGTTCATCAAACATCCATAAAGTTTAAGTTGAATTTTTGAACAATTGGCATGCTTTTGGGCCTTGATTTCACGAAATGATCTTCAAAGCATGATGTTTTGTGAGTTTCTAAATGTTTTCCGGAATTTTGGCCCAAGGAGATGAGTTTTGAAGTGTTTAGTTTGAGTTTGAAGCTTGGAGATCAAATCTGGAAATTTCAGAATTTGAATCTACGCTTGAGCATAGGAGTTCACGCTCGAGCGAAGCACTCTGAACGCGTGCACTTCCGCTCGAGCGACATGATACCCGCTCGAGCGTGAAATGCATGTATCTAGAAGTTCACATGTTTTGCAGTACGCTCAAGCGACAGAAGTCACGCTCGAGCGAGGGCCTGAGTCTCACGCTCGAGCCGAGATTGAGCGTCCATCAAGTGCGAAAAATAAGTAACCAGTACTTTTTCAGAGTTTACAGTCCGCTCAAACTAAGGAAGTCACGCTCGAGCGAACCCTCACTTTTTGTATGTCCGCTCGAGCGAGGAAAGTCACGCTCGAGCGTGGACTCTGTTTTCAGCAAGTTTTGGAAAATATTTTCTAATGCAATTTTTGCATCCTCATTCCATCCTAGGCATTCCAATGCCATGGTTAAGACTCCATAATAAGAATAAGGGTAGAAACACACTAAGAACAAGTGAAATAAGTTATGTACAATTCAAACGTGTGTTTCAATATATGTATCTGTCATATTCTGTAGGTCACGCGCCACGAGTTAAGTGAATTACCTACTTTACTCGTCTACTTGGAGCCATCTGTTAACTATCAGTAATAACTTAGTAAAGTTATGTTCAACTTTATTATTTTCTGTATGATTAATTCAGATCTGTTTTCTGAAATGATATGTTCTGTATAATGAATGATTGTCCAATTTCTGACAATGTATTCGTGGCATCCTTAGCATTATGTGATATTTGTTAGTTGTTACCCGGTATCGGAGGTTTCATTATGGAACTTATTATGTCTATCATCTGTTACCCGCACCGGAGGTTCCATCATGGAGCTCAGCATGCATATTTCTGTTACCCGGATCCGGAGGTTCCTTTATGGAACTGGTTATTCATAACCATCATATGTTCTGCATCTGTTCTGTTAGCGTTAATGGATGTACCACGTATGATTAAGCATGAACTCTGATTTCTATATATGATCTGAGCAAGAATATGAATATGAATCTGTTATGAATCTGAATTATGATTTCTGAATCTGTATAGACATCATTCATTAAAACTCTTTACTCCGTTATTATTCACTGGGTTCCAGCTCACTATTTATATTATGTATGTAGGTGAGTAGGCACGTGACCAGGCCCAAAGTTGACGGTCTATGTTTCAGTTTTTGTTAGCCAACCTTTGTGCCTCCCGAGGAAGTTCCGGATGGAAACAAATTTAGTGGGCTATTTTTGTGATGTACCAGACTTTGCTCTTTTTAAGTGCGGGCAAGATTTATGTTTATATGTTCATGGAGTGATGTGTAAATACTATATCTTTTGACGGGATGTGATTGAGACCCCCTCCAATCACCACCCCTACCACCCTTCCACACACGTGGCGGGTGGTGATTGAAAAAAAAAAAAAAAAAAAAAAAACTGGCCAATCAGAAAGAGAGAGGGTCAAAGAGGGTAGGGGGAAAGGGGGTCCGGATCATTTTTCATCTTTTAACTTCGCTCGCAAGTTTTTTAAAGTTTTAAATTATTTGTCTATCTATCCCATGTATGTTATCACAGCTCATTGGACCTCATATATTTTGTATATTTGCTTCCGTAGCCCCTAACTATATGATATTCTGTTAAGAGGCCTTTGATAATCCAAGGATTACTGGCCGGTTACGATGCTAAACCCATAAGGACGGGTTTGGGTCGTAACACCCGAGGCCTACCTTCGCCCGAGTCTAGTGCATTTTTTAGTGGAAATTAATAAAATTTTTGTAGAAAAAATTTAAAAAAACAAAAAACAAAAAAATTGTTCAGGCCCACCCAAGCTCGACATAGGTCCAAGCCCATTGCCCTGCTGAAGGCCCGAGTACCCCTGAGTCTGGGCTTGGGCCTAATTTTATGGCTCGTGAGCCGATCTGGGTCGGAACCCGTAAGACCCAACATGGGTCGGACCGGGCCAAATTTACACCCCTATCTTCGTGTAGCTACCCATTGGAAGCTAGGCAAATTTTTCTACCTACTACTCATTCCCCATCATCCATCAATCAATCCTCCAGAGTTATAGTTTAAATAATCTCCCTCTATTTAAGAATATAATCATGTTTAAATAATGGATTAATTACCTAAAAGTCTTATCTACATATTTGGTATGTTACCCAAAAGACAACCTAAGAGGGAGGGTGAATTAGGTTTTTATAATTAAAATTAATAATACCCTAATAAAAATTATGACTAGCACAATAGATAAATATAATTAATGAAATAAAAATAATTAAAACAAATGTCTTAACAACTATGTTAGTTAATGATTTTAGCATAGTAAAAATGTGAAATATAGCTATGACAATTTAAAATAAAATAAACAGATAAGGGAGAGAGAGACAAACAAATTTATAGTGGTTCGGTTTCAACTCAGCCTACGTTCACTCCTCAAACTTCACTTGAGATTTTTCACTATACTCTAGCTTCACAGGGTGCTAGCAACCTTTTCACAGATGGAGCAATCCTCCACAGATTTTACACTGACTTTCTAAGTCAAGAACGCTGAGTGTACTACACTCTTACAAGGTTGAAAAGAATGTGTTTTTGCTTTCACAGAAAGGTACAAAAATTATCTCTCAAAGATAGATATAAAAATGAAGCTCTGGTTTTTCTATAAACCTCACACAGGAAAGATAGGCTTAAAGCTACAAGGCTCAGTGTATAATTTCTGAGAATAGATATGAGTGATTATAGATCAAAGAATATTTTCAGGTTTTTGTTTTTAACTTGTTTACATTAGAGGCTTTGGTATATATAATGAAAATTATAGCTGTTTATAGCTGTTGCAGTCATTTGAATTTATAGCCGTTTATAGCCGTTGTACTTCCATCATTACCAATTTCAATATCTTCCACTCCATCATTACAAATTTGAATATCTTTCACTTGAACCTTTTGAACGTTTTGGCCTGCTGTTGTGCTGGGCTGTTTGAACCTTTGTTTTGGGTTGTTTGAACTCCTGATTTAATCAAATATTAAATACATTCTAACAACATTTAGGATAAAGGTTTAGGTGAGAAATAATGGGATAAAATAAATTTTGATTCTATTTTTCTCTTTCAAATAAATCATCAAAATAAATTTTAATTCTATTTTTCTCTTTCAAATAAATTAATTTTGATTCTATTTTTCTCTTTCAAATAAATTAAAATATAATTAAAGAAATCATCAAAATAAATTTTAAATTCTATTTTTTTCTTTCAAATAAATTAAAATATAATTAAATAAATCATTAAAATAAATAAGTCTAACAATCTCCCCTTTTTGATGATGGCAAACAATGATGTTTTGATTTGATTTGGGAGTAAGAAAAGCTCCCCCTCAAGTCATGCTTCCTGAATTCATTTCTAAATACATAGGTTAGCACATGTGTAATAAATAAGCTTTAATTAGAGACATGATATGAGACTAAGATATCAAACTATAAATACATAATCATCAGATTAGTTTTCAAATAATACCATAATTTGAAAATAATACCATAATTTGAAAATAATACCATAATACATAACATTATATAATTTCTCCCCCTGTGACATTATCAAAAAGAAATCATGTGTCAGAATCTGGAGAAGGATGAGAAAAACGATAGTGATAAATGGCATCAAAAAATAGATAATCAAAACATATATATACATATATGAATCGCCCGCGCCTCTCTTTTTCGTTGAAAATCGCGTCGAACACACGGCCTCGCTTTTGCGTCAGCCGACCGACAAAAGTAGCTCTCCTCGATTGCCGCTCGCCTCGGCTATTGCTCCCTCATTGTCTTCTTCTCTTCAGCCTTCTTCTTAATCACACTCGTCTGCTTCTTCTTCTTCACCTCACTCTCTTCTATTTCTTCTTCACCAGGCTAAACCGCAGTATGTTCTCTTCTATTTCTCTGCAACTCATTTCTTTTACACCTCTCACCTCTAAACCATGGCTTCCTCATCCCGTCCCCTCACTTTATTTCTGGACCTGAACGATCCCATAAGCTCTGCTGGACCAAGTGCCTCTACTCCTACTCTTCTTGTCATTCCTCTTCCTAACCTTTCTATGATGTCGATTGAGCAAATCATGGTAGCTCAATCTGACATAGAAACCAATCATTTCACACTGATGTCCTGTATGGAGACAGTGACGGCAGTCACAAAATTGACTCACCGATTGTAGAACAGGACGAGTGAGCTCCATCAAGTCAAAGCCCAGCTCTCTTTGCTCCAACGCATGGACAAGGATGCGTGAGCAGAAATAGGCGCACTGAAGCCCGAAAATAAAGAACTTAAATGGAAGACCACCTCCATAGCCCAATTTGGAGCAATGTCGTTCTTAACCTTTGATAGTTAGCGGGGAGTCGTCGCTCTCGACGAAAGCACAGGGGCAGGGGCGTCAAGGGTCGCCCAAGGTGATAAAAAGAAGAAGAAAACGATGGAAGAGGCGAGTAAGTAAGATCGGTGTATGGCCGGCAAAAAAATGAAGGGTTTTTTTTTTGTATGTTTATTTTGATTGGCATGTGGCCGTAAAAAAAAAGATGGGTGCTTTTTTTTTTATGTAAATATTTGTATTTTAATTTGTTTTTGTTTTTATGTTTAAGTACTAAAAATGAAATTAAAAAGCAGAAAAAAATAAGAAAATTAAGTCCAAACAAAAAATAATAATGAGAAAAAAATAAAAATAAAAGAAATTAAGCCTAATAGCAAAAATAGATAAATAAAATAAATTAAAATAAAATAATACCAGCAGAAATTAAACTTAATAAGATGTTGGTGTTGCTGGAATGGTAATGCAAAAAAAAAAAAAATACCATGAGGGTTTAAAAAAATCAATGTATACAAAGTTAACTTTACCTGAAAATGCAGAACCAAAAAAAAAATTACACAGTTGAGAATAGCAAACTGTTAAGGAAAATAAATGTATGAAGGACTTGAGAACATTCAACTGATATAAATGTTTCCATATCAATGTAGCAATACACATATATTATTTTAACAAAAATTCAAGTTTCACAGTCATAACAAAACTTTTTAAGTAGAAATCGACATTCCAAGCTCGCTACGAATAAAATTGAAGCGATCCTCGCTTAGGGGTTTTGTGAAAATATCCGCCAATTGTTTGTCGGTATTTACAAATTCAAGTACAATATCCCCTTTTTGAACATGATCTCTTAAAAAATGATGTCGAATTTCATATGTTTTGTTCGTGAGTGTTGAACTAGATTTTTGCTTAAATTGATGGCACTAGTATTATCACATTTAATAGGAATATGATCATAATGCAAATCAAAGTCCTCCAATTATTGTTTCATCCAAAGTATTTGGGCACAACAACTTCCGGAAGCTATATATTCAGCTTCGGCCGTTGATAAAGCAACAGAATTTTGCTTTTTGCTAAACCAAGATACTAATGAGTTTCCAAGAAAATGACAAGTGCTACTAGTGCTTTTTCTATCAAGTTTGCATCCGGTAAAGTCGGCATCCAAGTAACTAATTAAATCAAATGCAACATCTCTAGGATAAAACAGTCCCAAATTTTGAGTGCCAACAAGATATCTAAAAATTCTTTTAACGGCACTGAGATGTGATTCCTTAGGATTTGATTGATATCTAGCACACATACAAATACTAAACATAATATCGGGTCTACTTGCAGTTAAATAAAGAAGTGAGCCGATCATACATCGATATTTTGTTTGATCAATAGACTTACTTTTTTCATCATTGTCTAGCTTAATGGATGTACTCATAGGTGTTCCAGTTATTTTTGAGTCATACATACCAAACTTTTTGAGTAGTTCTTTTATGTACTTAGCTTGGTTGATAAAAATTCCTTCCTTACATTGTTTGATTTGAAGCCCAAGGAAATAATTTAGTTCCCCCATCATGTTTATTTCAAACTCACCTTGCATACACTTAGCAAATTCCTTACACAAGGTTTCATTAGTAGCACCAAATATAATGTCATCCACATATATTTGCACAATAAGTAAATCATCATTTTTAGTTTTAACAAAAAGTGTTGTGTCAGTCGTTTCTCTAGAAAAATTATTTTCAATCAAAAATTTACTTAATCGTTCATACCATGCACGAGGTGCTTGTTTCAAACCATATAAAGCTTTTGATAGTTTAAAAACATGATTTGGAAAAGCATGATTTTCAAAACCTGTGGGTTGTTTAACATAAACTTCCTCATTTATAAAATCATTAAGAAAGGCACTTTTTACATACATTTGATAAAGTTTGAAATCTCTAAAACATGCAAATGCAAGTAACATGCGAATAGCTTCTAATCTAGCAACCGGAGCAAAGGTTTCATCGAAATCAATACATTCTTCTTGATTGTATCCTTGTGCAACAAGTCTAGCCTTGTTTCTTATAATTGTGCCGGATTCATCAAGCTTGTTTCGAAATATCCATTTGGTACCGATAATGGTATGATCTTTAGGTTTTGACACAAATTTCCACACTTTGTTTCTCTCAAATTGGTTAAGCTCTTCATACATAGCTATCATCCAATGTTCATCGAATTCGGCTTCTTGAAAGTTTTTAGGCTCAATCTTTTGTAGGGTCACCTAGGATTAAATCCCTAGGGTGATTATTAACAAACTTCCATTCTCTTAGCAAATCATCATTGTTTCCTCCTTCTTCTTGAGGTAGGAGAATAGGTTGTTCAATCTCTTTGTTCAACCTACATAGTTGGTTCTCTTCTTTGTAGATACTTGAATCTTCTACATTTGGTTCAAAATCTATATTATCACTAACAATTTGTTTTTGAGCAGAGATGTTAGTTTTATCAAATGCTACATGTATAGATTCTTCCACAACAAGAGTTCTTTTATTAAAAACACGATAAGCTTTGCTAGTTAAGGAATATCCAAGAAAAATTTCTTCATCAGATTTTGAATCAAATTTACCTAAGTTATCATTACCATTATTATGCACCAAACATTTACAACCAAAAACATGCAAGTGACTAATGTTGGGCTTTCTATCATGCCAAAGTTCATAAGGAGTCTTTTTGAGAATATGTCTAATTAATGCACGATTTAAAATATAGCATGCGGTGTGAACGGCTTCGGCCCAAAAATATTTAGGAAGATTATTTTCGCAAAGCATTGTTCTACTCATCTCTTCTAAAGTTCTATTGTTCCTTTCTAGTACACCATTTTGTTAAGGGGTTCTAGGTGCTGAAAAATCATGTCAAATACCATGCTCATCACAAAACAATTCAAATTTCTCATTTTCAAGTTCTCTACCATGGTCGGTTCGAATATTAGAAATAAGAAAGCCTTTTTCATTTTGAATTCTACGACAGAGTTTTGTGAAAGAAGAAAATGTTTCATCTTTGTGTGCTAAAAACATAACCCATGTAAATCTCGAATAATTATCAACAATAACAAGACAATAACGTTTACCACCTAGACTAGATGTCCTTAAGGGACCAAATAAATCCATATGCAATAGTTGTAAAGGTCTAATTGTGGAAATATGAGATTTTGATTTAAATGATGTGTTAGTTTGTTTTCATTATTGACAAGTACTACAAAGATGATCTTTTTCAAATTTAATTTTTGGAAGTCCAATGACCAAATCATTTCTCAAAAGTTTAGCAATTAAATCCATATGAGCATGACCAAGTCTTCTATGCCATAACCAACTATTTTCATTATTAACATATAAACATTTAACATCACTAGCTGTAGACGTCCCCCGAACGCATCCCGGGGAGGAACGCGAGTCCCCCCCCCCGTTCTGGTTCGCTAGTGGGTCTACTACAGTTCGAGGACTCAAATGTCACAGTTCTTAATCTTGAACCAAAGAGTCCAAATCCGGCAAATCGTTTTTGAAAATAGATTTTTTTGAAAGAAGTGCCAAACATGGACTGCTTTGCCAGATACAGAGTCGCCACCTAAATATTTTATTTTTGGGAAATTTAGGAAACCCTGACTCGTTTGCCTAAGGCCACGTGTCCGTCGTCACCAAAGTTGCCTTGGCTCGGGAACTTGGGTACGATTGGGGAAGGTCACTTCGTGAGCACCCCCGCTCGCCCGGTCAGAGACCGGCCACTACTAACCATGATATCTATTTTTGAAAACATTGTATGTTCTTATTCCGGTTATTAGCCTAGGTTACTATGTGATGCGCACAGCATACAAGTATAGACTGAATCGCCTGAATTGGAACAAAACATTTCATGTTTGTTTGTTTGAAAATGGTTTGATGGTGCTACCCGCAGGTAGGCTAAGACGTGGATTTGCCACCCTCGGGTGGGCTTTAGAAAACATGATTTTGCCACTATCTAGTGGGCTTAAAACAAACATTTGATGAATTGTCCCAATTCAAGTAACACAACCTCCACCCACAGGCATTCAAGGCAGTTATATCACATAAGCAATTAGCCTCATGGTAAGCATGCTATTCATGGCAACACTCACACGCATGCAAGGGTGCTAAAGCATAAAAACTCACCGAGTACTCCAAGCCAAAACAGAAACTCATTAGAAATCCATGCATGATCCTAGATACACAGAATTGCCTAATGCAACACATGCAAAAATGCAAACTATAGCAGGCTCGGCTATTCTAAACATGGCATGTGGAATGCTACAACTAACACGTATTCAATTTGGAATTGAAATACAAATGCAATTTGTATGATGCGCCGAGCCCGGTGCGTGCAAAACAGATGAATGATGCAAACATGCTGTCATACTGTATGCTAATTGAATTATGCCCTAATCTAACCATCATAAGCAGGTAAATAAAAGGGAAGAAAGACGTGGGGTTGGAAGACATACATCACACTCACCCACACTTATTACAATTATGCCCTCGCACAGAGGGTCCGAATAAATATACAGTCCCGAATAAAAGAATAGTACAGTCCAAATAATACAGTCCAAACATGTACAAATTCCTAATTAATTAACAAATTAACTAGGAAAACAATAAACTGGCATGCAAGCCAGGGACTGCCTTGATTCCGCTCCGGATGATGAATGATGCATGTCCGGGTTGCCTTCGCGCAGAAATCCACTGCGATGCCCCAATTAGCCTCTGTCTCGCAATGGTTTTTTGGAAAACGCGCCCAGCTCCGGAAGACTGCTGATTCTTGATTTTGCTGCAACAGAGAGCAGGAAAGGGGCATAGCAATGTATTTTCACAAATGTATGCATGCCTCGATTCTCGTGCCACCAATCACGCATCTCGATGCATGATGGCCGAGGAGTCGAATTGCACAACTCACTAAGGAATGAATGCACATGAAAACTCAACAAAACCTAACTCCATCATGGATAATCCGGAGTGTCGATGACTGGGGATTTGAGACACATTCCGTCACTCGGAGTACGAAACGCCCCTCGTTTCCCGTGCTCGGGCTAACCCCTATTCCAAGCACAATGCAATATGCATGATATGCATGAAGTGCAACTAAGATACAACCTAGCATGCAAAAGGCTATGAAATGGCATACACGATGCATAAGGAAACATGGCATACACACTGCACTAACATACACCCTAGCATACGCAATGCTATGAGATGAAATGGCATACACAATGCAATATGGGCTTACACCAACGCAAGTGGACCTCAGCCACACTCACATAGGAGGCCATAAGATGAAAATGAGATAACTCGAAGTGCGTGCACGCGTGCACGCAAACCGAGGACTGAACCTACGGCACGTAATGCCACTCTAACAAGACATGGCAAAACATGGAATATGGCATATGATCATGCAATTTTCAGAGGCAAAATGGGATGCAAAACAGCCCCGAATCATGGCAAAATGATACCCGATGCATGGAACGAGTCCCGAAACATGAATTTTGGCGCATGAAATGGCCTATAGCCATGCAATGCATGCATAATTTGAACATGAAGTATGAAGACAGAAGATAGGCAGCCCCAAAAAAAGCATGTTTACAGTTCAAAGCATGGCCAAACAGTGAGCACAAATAGGCCTAAGATAGCATGCAAAAATGGCCAAAAAGAGAGAGGTAATGAAGCAACTCACAAATGCTGGCCCCAAACAGGGGAGGGGCCTTCTACAATATTTAAGAGGGGCCAAAAATATGATGTATTACAGTTTATGACAAACCCCAAAAATAGATACAAGTATGCTCAAAATGCTATGCAAAATAAGGGCACCAAGAGAGCTATAACATGAAGTATAAAAAGGATGTCCCAAACAGCCATAGACCCTTAATGAAACATGAATAGGGGGTCAAAATAGGGCCATTTTCAGTTCGGACCAAGGTCCAAAAACAGAGGCTCAATAGGCTAATAAATCATGCAAAAATGGGGACCAAAGAGGGGGATAATGACAAGTGGCACATGGAGGTCCCAAGCAGTGGTGAGCCCTTCTTCAATGTTGAAGAAGGGCTCAAAATAAGCCTATCTACAGTTTACATCATACTCCAAAACAGATTACACATAGGCCAAAAATACTATGCAAAATTATGGCATAAGAAAGGGTAATGAAGCAAGTGCAAGATGGGGGTCCCAAACAGGATAAGACCCTTAATGAAACAGAAAAATGAGCTGAAAAAAATGACATTTCCAGTTATGGACGGAGCTCAAAATAGTAAGCAAAGAGGACTAAGAAATGGTACAAAAATAAGCTAGAAAAAGGGAGAATGGTGCTTACCCTTGAAGACCAACTCTTGGCTGCCTTTTGGCTTGAGAAATGCTGCCTCTTAGCTGCTAGAAAGCCCCTCCTAGCTGCTGGAATGGAGTGGTGGAGTGGTGCTAGGTGGTGGTGTGAAAAGGGGGTAGGATCTTGGAGGTTTTGAAGCTTGAAGGGAGAGAGAGAGAAGAGATATGTATATGGGAGCTCAAAGGGGTTTTTTCTAACCCTTAAACCAGCTGGGGAGGCTGGTTTATATAGGCAAAGAAGGGGAGAAAAGGGAGGGAAAATGGGGGGAAAAGAATTCAAGTTTCCCCCCCAAAATTTGGCCCTCCGGATACAAAATCTGGGGGGTCAAAGAGGTCAGTTTTGAACTAAACAGGGTGCAAGGAGCAAGGCCGGCCAGCTAGTGAATTTGCAGGTGTCCGGCCAGCTCTCCCCATGGCCGGCCGGCCAGAGGTCAAAAGGGTCAAGGTGATTTAGTGGCCGGCCACCACAGATTGGTGGCCTCCCATGTGTGCTCAACACAGGTATGTGGTCAAAAATTGGCAACTGTAAACCAGGAGAGAGAACAAGCCATCTTTCAAAGGGGTTCAAAAGGTCCAACAACAATTACTGGCCAGCCACCAAATATTGGTGGCCTCCCAGATGTGTATATCACAAATATGGGGGTTAGGGTTGAAGAAAGTGACCCTATGGTGGTCAACATTGGCTTTGAAGTGTGAAAAACGGACGTCGGAGGGCGATGAAGGAAATATAACTGGTTGCTAGAACAATTACTGGCCTCCCACCCTTCTACGGCCTTCCTGGTGATGAAACAGAGGTCCCTGCCAAAAATGAACGAAAACCGATGCAAAATGAAGGTTCGGGGGCCGAGACGCGCAGTCTGAGGCCCCGAAAACTGCCTGTTGGGCACCGGGAGTGGTGTTCGACCACGAAGTTGGTCTCTCAGACCACAGTGTCCCTTGAAAGGGAGTAAATAAGATGCATGCCAAAAATCGGAGCAAACGGAGATGGTTAGGCGGTCCCGAACCGAGGCACACGGCCTGACGGCTCCGAAAACCGGGAACCGGGCTCCGAAATGGGCAAAATGGCCTGTGACCACGGAACGTAGCCTACGGCCACTGAGAGATGATCTACTAGACCTCTCCCTCCCCTCAGGGAAAAGAAACAGAGAAAACCGAGCCTGGTTCGCAAACCGAGGTAAAGTACAGAAAGGGTTCGGAAGTCCGGAGGCACGGCTCACGGCCGAGACTCTGAGACTTCTGAACGAGCACAATATGCAACATCACCGAGCGCTCAATCGGGACGTCTGAGTCTTAAGGTCGATCAAAAATGGGGTGTCTACAGTTCCCCCTCTTTGACAGAACTCGGAAGTCACAAGTGACGGGAGTGAATGTCAAAGCCCAGAGACGACCCATTTTTGACAAGGCCGAAGACTTAGACAATCATACAAGATGAACAGAGGCGTGCCCGCAAGCATGCCCGCAGGCAGGGGGGGCAAAATGCAAAGCGATATGCACAAGGCCAAAGGTAACTCAATGATCATGCAAATGCAGCAGGCTGTAATGAAGCAAGTATTCGCAAATAGATGCAACAGTTTTAAGCAAGAATGCAAAGCAACAACTACATTTCATGCAGTTAGGAATGCGGAGAATTATTTGATTCTCGTCGCGTCTCACACGGAGAAAATACAATACCTGTGCGATTCGTCTGGTCACACCAGCTTCAAATGAATCGTACATACAATATCGTGCCTGCAAAAGAGAGAAACTCAACAAGCACAATATAATAACAACATATATTCAATGTGATTCCGAAAGTTTGACACACGTAGTGCCGGCGAGTGAATGCATCGCAATGCGAGAAAGGAACGTGCGTGACAACACATGCTTAAGCACAGAGGTATGGAAATATCAAGAAACGCGCATGACAATGCAGGTATGCTCATGAGAATACAAGTTATGTGCATGACAATGCAGAACGAGCATAAACTAAGGCGTCCGTTTGTTACGAAACAACGAGCAAGGGAAATGCGCGTTTCGGCGAGGGCGACTCGATCGCGACCTCCGATTCACCTCCCGGAGAGGTTATAATATCTTCACGAAGGATACATCTCATTTCCGATGAGTAATGATGAGATACGCATCAGGAGTTGAAGCTGAAGTTCCGGCGGAGCGATTTCGCGACAGAAAGTGCATTCCTTTTGTACTTTTTCAGGTCCCGGGAACTCCAATCTTCGCCAAAATTTGCAGAGAGCTTGGGACCCACCTAGGGATCACCACCGGCCAGTTTTCTTTCCCAGGGGAGGCCACCGGCCACTTTTCCAAAAGGAGATGGCCAGCCAGCCTGAAAAGGTGGCCGGCCGGCCACTTGCCCAAATCCGCGGGCATTTTGGTCTTTTCACCTTCTTTCCTTTATATCCACTCACTCAAACACTTTGAGCTCATAACCATAGCTCCGAAATCTTCTCCTCTTGCTTCCCAAACCATTTTCTCACTCAGATCTGTGCTCCATACGCGTTTTCCAATGCCCCGCGCAAGTTGTTTTCGCGAAAACTTCCCGTTTCAAGCACTTTGAACCGATTAAATTTTGATTTCGGTGCCTCTTTTCTCATTTTCGCCACTTGAGGTGAGTTTGTCTCAACATTTGGAAGATTTTCTTGGGAGTTGACTTTTGTTGACTTTTTCATTTCCCGAGAGTTGACTTTTGTTGACTTTTTCCAATTTTGGCTCATTTTTGCTCGTTTTTGCAGATTTTCCGAAATGGCGGGTCATTTTCCTCACGGTGGAGGTCCTCCGGGTGCCGGGGATGATCCCGATGTCATGGCTCTGCCTCCGAGGGTTCGACCCTTCATACCCGAGAGGTATGCGCCATCAGCACACATCCTCCCGCGAGCTGTTTTTCATCACTTTACTGACTTTGATGAGCGGGCACCTGGGGATCTGCTTCTACGGGAGCCAGAGTATCACCTTTCTCACGAGGCACGAGAGGTATTTACTTCGTTTTCTGTATTTTTCGTGCATTTCGTGCCTTTGCCATATTTGAACACACAGTTTAGTCTATGACATAGCACTTTGTTTGCATCTTGAACACACGATTCAAACACTTGAATTTCCGAACACTCAGCTCATAAATTGATTGTGAACACACGGCACACATTAGTTGAGAATTGAACACACAGCTCAACCACTGATTTTTCGAACACACAGCCCGAATTGATGGTGAATACGCAGCACACACTGATTGAGAGTAGAACACGCAGCCCAAACTCTGATTTTCTGAACACACAGCTCGGATTGAGGGTGAACACGCAGCACACACTGATTGAGAGTAGAACACGCAGCCCAAACTCTGATTTTCTGAACACACAGCCCAGATTGATGGTGAACACACGGCACACACTGATTTAGGTTTGAACACGTAGCCCAAACTCTGATTTTCTGAACACACAGCCCAGATTGATGGTGAACATGCGGCACACACTGGTTGAGAGTAGAACACGCAGCCCAAACTCTGATTTTCTGAACACACAGCTCGGATTGAGGGTGAACACGCAGCACACACTGATTGAGAGTAGAACACACAGCCCAAACTCTGATTTTTCGAACACACAGCCCGAATTGATAGTGAACACACGGCACACACTGATTGAGGTTTGAACACGCAGCCCAAACTCTGATTTTCTGAACACACAGCCCAGATTGATGGTGAACACGCGGCACACACTGGTTGAGAGTAGAACACGCAGCCCAAACTCTGATTTTCTGAACACACAGCCCAGATTGATGGTGAACACGCGGCACACACTAGTTGAGAGTAGAACACGCAGCCCAAACTCTGATTTTCTGAACACACAGCCCGAATTGATAGTGAACACACGGCACACATTGATTGAGAGTAGAACACGCAGCCCAAACTCTGATTTTCTGAACACGCAGCCCAAGTTGATGGTGAACACACAGCCCACACTTCGATGATGAACACACAGTCCACTCGCTTTACTTTGTACGCAGTCTGTTCATTTCGTTTGCACACAGCTCATTCATTTCGTTTGCACACAGCTCATTCATTTCGTTTGCACACAGCTCATTCATTTCATGTGCACACAGCTCATTCATTTCATTTACACACAGCTTATTCATTTCATTTGCACACAGCTTGAATGGATTTCGTACTGAAACATGTATTCATTCTAAATGCAGGTGACCTCTCGTACTGTGCGAGGATACGGCTCCACAGTAGCTAGAGATTGGTATGCTGAGCTTCCGGAGGCCGTCCGTGATTTAGTTGATTTGGCAGGGTTCGGCCCCTTCTGTGCTGGACTATCTCGTTGTCCTGTCATGAGGACGATGATGGCAGCTTTGGTAGAGAGATGGTGGGACACCACCAACTCCTTTCATTTTTCCGCCACAGGGGATCTGACCATGACCCCACTTGACTTTGCTGTGCTGACTGGCCTTGATGTGGGAGGCTGGCCTATCCCCTATGATGAGGACATGAGCCAGTGGGAGGCCGCTTGGATATATTTGCTGGGGGCTCGCCCACCTGTTGATAGAGCTTCGGGGAGAGTCCGATACACCTGGTTCTCTTCCCATTTTCGGAGGGAGGAGATGGAGCCCGGGACCCTTGATGAGGCAGCACAGTATGCCCATGGTTTTCTGATGTTCCTCTTCGGGACTACTCTGTTCGCCGATAGAGGGAACACTGTTGGGCTGTATTTGTTGAGCGCTTTGGTGGACCTATCACAGGTCAGACGCTATGATTGGGGTGGCGCCGGTCTGGCTACCTTTTACTGCTACATGAGCGCAACCTCCCGCGGTCGGGGAGACTTACTTGGCGGTTACTGGAGAGCTTGGGAGGTATTTTCTGCCTTCTTGATTTATATTTCTGCCCTTCATTACCGGTACATTGCACACACACGGCGCACTTTGCACTCTGTATTTTGCCCTCAGCACTTTGCATTTACATCCTGCACTGTTTTCCGCAGCTATGGGTTTATGTGTATTTCCCGACATTAGCCCCAGAGATAATAGTGGAAGGGCCCCGCATGACCCCGTACTCATTGGTATTCGAGGGCCAGCACCGGCCGAGGCCCCGAGAGTCCCTCATTTACCTACGGCAGTATTTCGACACTGTGCGGTCGACGGAGGTATTTCAGAACTCTCAGTTCTTTCTGTTTTCAATCTCTAATCTATCTTGTACATTCCCGATTTCTGATTGGTTTATGCACTGGTTATCCGCAGATTACCTGGCAGCCCTGGGCGCCTTTAGGTGACGGTCTCCGATTTCAGTTTGGCGGAGGGTCGGGTGCTTCCCAGTACAGGATCCTATTTGAGGGACCAGTTGGTAGAGCGTGGTTTCTGGGGGAGCGCTTTTTACGTCAGGTGTGGGGCTATACTTCTCAGGATCCTCCCTCAGCACCCCCAGTCAGTATGCGGATTGCTGATAGGCTCTCTGCTCGGGATGTTACTGGCGCTATGTTGGGCACTGATGCTTTGCTACATCTCGAGGAGGGGGACTATGCCACTTATCGCCACATATATCTGATGCCCCCATTGACGGGAGTCCGTACTCCCTCGATGAGGCCTATTGGTGTGCCGTCTTCGAGCCAGGCTCGGGCTACAGACGCTCCTTCCACCAGCAGGACTGGTACATCGAGAGGTGGGGGTAGATCGGTTCCTCCGATTCCTCCGACTCTTCATCATCCTGGGTGGCCAGACATGCCGACTGAGCTGACGGGATGGCAATTTGGGACTCCTTATCCGATCCAGCTGGAGCCTCCCCTGCCTAATCACAGATACGTCAGAGATCCTGATTCACCACCGGTATACTTTGCATCTTTGATTTATCAGTCATGCACTTGAACCTTCATTCCTTTGCTGATCATTTTGCATTTGTATCCACAGCCTCCTGTCGAGTACGTGGATGAGATGCTCGGGGTGATGGCCGCATTTGAGGGCATGATCCTGCGGAGAGAGGCACAGCTGGCCATCATGGGCGTCCAAGTATCCCCCAGTTTTTCTGCATTTATCATATCTCTAATGACATGCTAATTTCGAACATTCTACTGCATTGATAGGCCACTTGTGTAGAGCACATCTGACACACACCCCACTTTATATGCTGTATTTGCATTTGATTTTCATATTTGAACTGATGTATTGAACTCTTCATTTTCAGATGCCTCCAGTATATGCTCAGCCACGGGCCAGGCCACCCGGACCTTCTCAGGGAGGTGGATCATTTGGACCTTTTCGAGGTGCTGGGCCATCTGGGCCTTTTCGGGGAGCTGGGCCATCCAGGCCTTTTCGGGGAGCTGGGCCATCCAGGCCCTTTCGAGGAGCTCGAGGGGCGGGGTCGTCTCGCAGGCGCAGGGTACATATCATAGAGGCGGAGCCTGATGAGGATGAGGAGGAGGAGGTTGCAGACCGTCAGTCAGAGACATTTGCTGAGGAGGGGGATTCCGGTCTTGGTTCCGGGAGTGGGGGCGAGGCTGAGGGGGATCCTGAAGATGACAGCTCCGACCCGGATAGTGATGGTGGTGCAGAGGTTGTCTCGCAGAAGAGGATGAGGAGGGCCTCTCATTCCCGCTCCCGAGAGTATTGATGCTGCTGTTCCCTGCTTTATTTTCCTTTTTGCTAGTAGTTTATAGCACATTGCACATTATTAGGCAGTTTTATTTTCTGTGAAACTTGTGCCTTGCTTGTAAAATGTTTGTCCTGATGGAATGAAACAGCTTTTGAAAAAGTGTTGTATTTTAAACATTTAGCATCATATCGCATCATTTTGCACAAAAATGAGATTGAATGGAAATGTGCATCGTGCATTTGCCCAGTCAGGTAGTGAACCGACGCAACAAACTAAACAACCTAACTCATTAACATAAGATAAGATCTTAACAAGTTTACAACTCAATAAGCAAAACATAACAATGTGGACGACTCTATTAAACAAGACTCAACAAAATTGCTTAAACAAAGAATAACAACTCAAAATACAAAATACGACAGCTCGACAAAACTTACAACTCAATAAGCAAAACAACAACTCGATAAGCAAAACTTGACAAAACAGAGTGTATTTACGGACGATCTGGTTAACGAAACGCATCCGAAACCGAGGGAAATGGAGGCCTTCGACCCACCCGATGCTCGGAAATACTTGGAACTTCCTCTGGAGGGTAAAACAGGACTGGAGGAACACACCAGAGCATGGCCGGCCACGTTTAGGAGCCGGCCGGCCATTTTTTTGTGTTTGAAAGGAGAAATGTGGCCGGCCAGCTAGAAAAGGTGGCCGGCCGGCCACTTATCTCAGCAGCCGTCAAATTTTTGACACGTGTCCCCCGAATAGTGTCCCATCCTCTATAAAAGCTCCAACTTCGGGACTCATTCATTTCATCACTGCTTTGCATAAAAAATGGAGGCGTTTCTCATAGAAAATCTCACATCTTGGATCTCTTCTCTAGATGGCTCGGAAAAGTTGAATTTCTGAGGCTTTGGCTTGAATGCACTATTCCCACTGAGCCGGACTCTACTGCACCTTCCTTTCCTCCATGCCACGGCGAGATTTTGGAACCCAGTAACACATGTCTTTAGCTTCGGAGGGCAAGAGGTATGTCCCACTTTTGAAGATTTTCAAGTTTTGATGGAGTCTGAACGTTCGGAAGAGATCCTGCCTCAGTCTCGTTTTGGCCACGCCCAAGCTTTAGGGCGGATGTGTGGACTCACCGCGCATGACATTCGATTTCTGACTTGCAACGGGGAACTGGATGTCCTTGGTCTGATTCATTGTTTTTCCAGTGTCGGCGACCGCGGCGACCATCATTGGCAAGGTTTCCGACAACATGCCCTCTGCTTGTGCATGCTATCTCATTTTCTGTTTGTCTCGGGTTCCGGACGAGCTAGCGTCCGTTTGATTGAAGTCGCTAAGGCTTGAAGGAAGGAAAGAGCTGTATTGCTATGGCATTAGCTGAAACACTGATGGGCTTGGATGCTTTCTATCGCCGGGAGACAACCAGATTTGCAGGGAGTCCACTGCTGCTACAGGTAATGTTTCCCACCCAAGCTCACATATGTATTTGCTCACATTGCTCGGCCCTCAGGCTCGGTTTTTCTCACAAAACCCCCATCTTGCTTTTCTCTCCTCGCACATCTCTCTATTCTTTATTCTCTCATTTTTCATCCCTCCCCAGATATGGTTGATGGATAAATTGCAAGTTGTGGACTCTTGCCCTGCTTACTCAGCCCGCGGCTACTTCTTTCGACAACGCCTGGTTGATGCTCTTGACGAGGGATGGTGGTTTGACTGGATGTGCAATTTGTCTGCCGATCGCATTGCTTGGCGCTGTCCTTGGCACAATCTTCCGGCGATGAGCTACAACATGTTCCGGGATACTGGGATCCGGTTGATTGGCCTGACCCATTGTGTATTTTATTTCCCATTCCGTATCCTGCGCCAGTTTGGTCATAATCAGACTTGCCCTCCGGAGGGGATTGAGTACCCGGTTGCTTTCCCGGTCCGAGGTGCACACCTTGCCCGACATACTACGGCCTGGAGGACTAGAGAGCTCCTGCCCCCCGCCCCTATTTTCAGTTGCACTTTGTCTGACGAGTGCTGGGATTGGCTCAATGAGGAGGCGCAGGTTGGGCCTAGCTTGGCATCAGAGGCTTCAACCAGCTCTGGAAGGGGGCACAGGGACACCTGACTTGACTATGCCCCGGACTTACTGCTTTATTAGTACTTTCAAGTTTTTGTTATGAGTGTAATAAAAAGCAACTTCAATTGTATGCAAGAGCAGGAGAACTCTGTTTTGAAATCAATGAAATTGAAGGTTGTGGTACTGAGAATTTTCCGCTTTGGTCCAAAAATGGTCTTAGTTGTAAAAAGATTAATTTGAACAAAGTCAACTTTTATTAAAACTTTTCAAAACCATTTTCGATATGGATTAGAACTGGACACGCCTGAGATCTATCACTGAGATGCACAACCCCGGATCCTAGCAACTGGAAAGTTGCCCCTAGTCTGAATGGTACCGCGGCATTTCATGGCAACGAAAAGTTGCCCCTAGTCTGAATAGCACTGTGCCGGAGATCACGATAAATGCTGATGAATAGAGATGACCGAGATGATCAAATGGACGAAGTTGATCGGGGAAAAGATTGTGGCTGAACTTCAGGATGAAGCTGCTTACGTATCCCAAAGATGGGAATCAAGCCTTACGTAGTTCAGGCTTAGGTTCGCTCGGGTATTTTTACTCTCCTTTTGCGCTCTAACTTTTGCCAATGCCGCCCTTTGCGGGTTTTCAACCTTGTGAGCTCAGTTTTTATATTTTCAAATTTTTTGTGCTCTGAGTTTTGCCTAGGTCGCCCTTTCGGGTTTTCGGCCTAGCGAGCCTCTCAAGGATAGTATTTCTTCAACTTGTCCATGTTGATCGGTTGGGAGAACTCCAAGCCATCTAGATCCATCAGAACCACAGCTCCACCTGACCAGATTGACTTGATGATGTAGGGACCAGTCCAATTGGATCTGAACTTGCCCCTTGGTCGTGGATGGGAGCTCGGTTGTCTTTGAGTACCAGATCTCCTTCCTTTAAATTCCTAGACTTAACCTTCTTGTTGAAAGCCTGGGCGATTCTGCGTTGATAACCTTGGACATGGTACAGCGCTTTCAGTCTTCTTTCTTCAAAAAGCATGAGTTCCTCAAATCTGCTCTGCTGCCAATCTGCCTCGGCTATTTGACACTTGGCCAATACTCGTAATGACGGAACCTCAATCTCAATAGGTAGAACGGCCTCCATCCCATAAACCAATGAATACGGAGTCGCCCCGGTAGAAGTTCTGATTGAAGTCCGGTAGCCCCACAGAGCAAACGGCAGCTTATCTGGCCAGTCCCGGTAGGTTTCCACCATCTTCTGCAATATGTGTTTGATATTCTTGTTGGCAGCCTCAACCGCTCCATTAGTCTGCGGCCGGTAGGAAGATGACTTATGAAAAGCCACGTTGTATTTTTCCAACAAGTCTATCACTTCCTTCTTGAAGTGGGAACCGTTATCTGAAATTATCTCATTTGGAACCCCGTAGCGACAGATGATGTTGTTTCTGATAAACTTTGCAACGTGCGAAGCCTTCAACACCGCGTAAGATTGGGCCTCAACCCACTTCGTGAAATAATCTATCGTAACCAGGATGAACTCATGCCCATTCGACCCCTTTGGCGTAACAGCCCCGATCACATCAATTCCCCAAACTGAAAATGGCCATGGTGAAGTCATATTGTACAGCTTTGTCGGCGGGATGTTCATGCGATTTGCATGAATTTGACACTTGTGGCATCGTCGGACGAAACCGATACAATCCTCCTCCATGGTGGACCAGTAGTACCCCTGTCTGAGGATCTTCCGTGCCAGCATTACCCCATTCATATGTGCTCCACATTCTCCTCCATGGATGGCTTCCATTAGGCGCTTCGACTCTTCGGCATCAACACACAGTTTATGCATTCCCAGATGACCTCTTCTGTACAGCTTACCCCCACAGATGATGAACTGAACGGCCAATCTTCTTATTGCCCTTTTGTCCTTGGCATTTGCCCCCAGCGGATATGTTTCCTTCTCTAAGAAATTCCAAATGTCATGATACCAAGGGTTTTCATCCTGAACCTCATCTATAGCAGCAATCGACTCATAGGCTGGTGCAAACTTCTGGTCAATGATGACTGGACGCATCCGGACTCCACACGGGATGTCTATCATGGAAGATAGAGTTGCTAAAGAATCTGCGAACCTGTTGTTCTCTCTTAGTAGATGAGTAAAACTTAGCGTTTCGAACCGAGGAATTAGCAAATCCAAGGTTTGGTGATACATCATCATCTTTTCTTCTTTTACTTTCCAGTCTCCTTTTGCTTGAGACACAACAAGGTTCGAGTCCCCAATGATGTCCAACCGTCTTGCCCCTAGTTCTAGGGATGCTTCTAGGCCAGCAATGCATGCCTCATATTCTGCCTCATTGTTCGAGACTTTGAATCGGAGTTTGAAGGCTAGGGGAATACGGGAATTGTCGGGTGCTATCAGCAGCACTCCTATCCCATACCCGTACTGATTTGATGCTCCGTCGAAGTACATCGTCCAAGTTTCGTCGTCGATATGCAAAATTGCTTCATCTGGGAACAAGTATTCAACTGCTTCATCCCCCTCAACCGGATGGTCGACAAGGAACTCTGCTACTGCTCTTCCTTTGACTGACTTGCGTGTGACATACTTCAAATCAAATTCGGAGAGCAACAGCAACCAACGAGCTAGCCTACCCGTAAGTGCTGGTTTCTCGAAAAGATATTTGATGGGATCGAGACGTGAAACCAACATTACGGAGTGAGCTAACAAGTAGTGCCGCAGCTTCCTGGTAGCCCATACCAAAGCTAAGCAAGCCTTCTCCAGCGGTGTGTACCGAGTCTCATACTCTAGCATCTTCTTGCTCAGATAGTAGATGGCTCTCTCCACCCTGTCTTCAGACTCTTGTGCAAGCATACAGCCCATCGTGGTCTCAGTCACTGATAGGTACAAAATCAACGGTTTCCCCGGTTCTGGTGGTGATAAAACGGGCGGGTTCTGTAGATATTCTTTAATCTGTTCAAACGCAGCTTGGCATCGGCTGTCCCATTGGAATTTCTTTCCTTTCTTTAGGAGACCAAAAAGTGGTTCACAAGTCAAGGTTAATTTTGAGATAAACCGTCTTATGAATTGCACTTTACCCAGAAAGCCTCGCACCTCCTTCTCAGTCCTTGGTGGGGGCATTTCTAGGATGGCCTTGATTTTGGAAGGGTCGACTTCGATGCCCCTTTGTGTAATCAGAAACCCCAGCATTTTTCCCGCTGTAACACCGAATGTACACTTTTGAGGGTTCAGCCGCAACCGGAATTCCCTGATCCTTTGAAAAAACTTATGCAAGGCGGTGTAGTGGCCCTCTCTTTCCTTGGACTTGACAATCATGTCGTCCACGTACACCTCAACCTCTTTGTGGATCATATCATGTAATATTGTGGTCGCAGCCCGTTGATAAGTAGCTCCAGCGTTCTTCAACCCAAACGGCATTACCCTGTAGCAGTATGTCCCCCACGGGGTGGTGAATGCAGTCTTTTCCCTGTCTTCTAGCACCATTACTATCTGGTTGTAACCTGAGAAGCCATCCATAAATGAAAGCAATGCGTGCCCTGCTATGAAATCCACCAACTCATCAATATGCGGTAAGGGAAAGTCGTCCTTCGGACTAGCTCTGTTCAAATCCCTGAAGTCCACGCATACTCGGATCCTGCCATCCTTCTTTGGCACCGGAACAATGTTGGCCAACCAAGTCGGATATTCAGATACCAGCAGGAAGCCTGCGTTGATTTGCTTGGTGACCTCTTCCTTAATTTTGAGAGCCCAGTCCGGGCGGATCCTCCTGAGTTTCTGCTTGACAGGTCGGGCCTCGGGGTCAAGGGGGATCCGATGCTGTACAATCTCAGGATCGATTCCAGGCATGTCTTCGTAGGACCACGCGAAAACATCTTTGAAATCTTTTAATAAAGCGACTAAGCGCTCGCGTTCCTCCGAAGACAACGTGGACCCGATCTGGACCAGCCGCGGGTCCTTCTCAGTACCAATGTTCACGGTAATGATTTCGTCCACTAGGGGTTTAACAAATCTTTCCTGCTCCTGCTCAATTAATCGTTGCAAAACCGGAGGAACTTCGTCCTCGTCGTTTTCAAAATTTTGAAAGTCTGAATTAATGCAATAAATTAAGGGCACAGAAAAATACTCAGAAACCACAGTTGCTTGATTCTCATTAGGCACATCCAAATCGTCCGATTCATTTACAACAGACTCAAATGAAAAGGAAAAAGATGACCTAGACTGGACTGTGGCATCCGGGTTAACATCCCCAGGAGTACCAGACTCAGACTCAGTCGAGCTGGAATCTGATTCCGACTCACAAGACTCGGTGGAATCAGATTCCGGCTCACTACCTGACCCGGTGCTGCTGGACAAAAATCCCTCCTCGTATTGCCAAGTGAGAGAGGGTGCGATAGATGCATCCAAGATAGCTGCTGGTATGCCCACAGCCGTTTCATCCCCAATCATGGAAACCGCGAAGTTATCCCCCAAGCATTTGTGGTCGATCGGAGGATCAGAGAGTAGACATGCTAGTGTTACCCCCATTTCAAATTTTGTGCCCTTAGGATCCACTGCCTTACACTGCTCAACCTCAGCTGATGGGTCTGTCTGCTCTGTGGCAACGTCATCCCCGGATAGTTGCAGGTCGAAGAAGATCTCGAAGCCTGGCACGCGCTTCTTCTCCGCGTTTAGCCACGGCTCTAGGAAGCCGCAAAATGGAAAGTCCTCCCCCTCCCGGACAAAGCTTCCGTTCAGGGTACCCTGGATAGGCCTATGCATTAATTCAAAAGGCTTCCCAGCCTGCTTTGCTCTGGCTCTGCCGGCCATTTCTTTCCCTTTCCTCACCCAGTCCTCTTTGGTGGGCAGATAACCAAGTCCAAAGGTATGCGGGTTGTATGGCACTTCGGCCAATGTTGCGACGCCTTTCCTGTCGCTCCTTCCTAATCCCATCCCGAGGATGTGTTGTAGCTTGTTCATGAGGTAGACGGATTGAGCGCTGACGTACACACCTTCATTCACAGCCATAATATTCTGCACTACCCGGGCCTTAGCCAAAGTGAATCCTGACAAGAACACATCCTCCGTGCCGTGCTCGATCTCCAAGACTGGTGTAGACACTTCCGGCGGCGGATGGATGGATGAATTTCCGAAGACAATAGCCACCCCCTTCCCGTGAGGGTACTTCAACATTTGATGTAAAGTGGAAGAGACTGCCTTTACTTGGTGCAACCACAGCCGCCCCAAGAGTAAGTTGAAGGTTGCGGGAACGTCCAAGACATGAAATTCGATGTTGTGTTGTCCTGGACCAACCTGGGTCTGAATCTTGACAGTTCCCATCACTTCTCTGCTAGTATTATCGTATGCTCTGATCACCTGAGTTGTCGGGACGAAGTCCGCGGGCTTCAACCCGATTGCATACGCTGTTCTGGCTGGGCAGACATTGATGGCAGACCCGGTATCAACAAGTACTACAGGTATCCACTTGTCTCTACATTCCACGGAGATGTAGAGGGGTTTATTATGATTCACGCCCTCAGGCGGCAATTCCTTATCTGAAAAGGTTAATGCCGGGGAACCTCCTCCCGGAAAAACCAGCCCAACCAGCTGCTCTGGTGTAGTGTCTATAGAGAGTTTGGCCCTGTCCATAGCAGATAGGACAGCCTGTTTGTGTACTCGCGACGCCATAAGCAGTCCCCAGATGGAGATGTCTGCTTGTATCTTCTTCAATTGCTTGAGCACAGCTTCTTCTTCAATCTGTTTCTCTCTCTGTTTCTCAGCTTCCTTGTCTTTCCCAGATGTCTCAGGTTGGTCTAAGTGCGGAGGTTTGAAATACCGCCCACTTCTTGTCATATGAACGATCTCGTCAATATACCAGGTATCATCTGGTTGACTACTCCCCCAGTCCTCATCTGTGTGGGCAAGACATAAGTCATCGTCTTCCCACCACATTCCGTCGGTAGCCGACAGACACCTGTCCGGCTCCGGTATGATCGTACTCGCAGTATCTTCAGTTCTCATGCCCGCAGCATTTCCTGTTCCCGTGCACACAGCACTCTCGACCCCCACATGGGCCTTAGTTTTTCTGATTCTCTCGGAATCCTCAAATCTTTGTTGTTCCAACTGCGTCAGTACAGCTGGTTGGTCAATATTCCCTGCATTTACAATCCCCAAATTCTGAGCGAAATTCTTAGTGCCGGCGCTCTCCGGCGGTGCATTCTGACTCTTGGCCCTTTCGGCCATCACTGATACTCTTGCCCCTGCTGGGCCTTGTTTTAGTTGATATTCTATGACGTCTGGTTGATCATCTAACCATCCGATAACTTCTGTCGACTCCTCATACTCGAACCAGTTGATTGCTGCACCCCCTGATTCCTGGTCACTGAAGAACTGGAGGCTGGCAAGGTCCTCTCCTATGGCTGTTAGATCATCCGTTCCCCGTTCAAATCTGTCCCCCTGAATCACACATAACTCCGCTTTTTCTAGCAGCCCTACACTCAGCTCAGACTGGCCCACTGACTGGATGTATTCACTTGGATCATAGGCTCCTTCAGCAAGATCCCCAAACTGTTCAATCCCAGACTCAACAACCCTACTTTTCTCTGGAATCTGCCCTGTCTCATCTTCAGTGGTCACCACCTTTGGTTCAGATTGGGTTGTGGAGATGTCCATCATGCACAAGTCAGTGCAGATAGGAAGGATCACCTCCGGCTTAGGTAGGTGGGATGGGGTGATATAGATACTAGGATCGTAAGGCACGACCCCAGTTTGAATGAAGTTGATTCTGTTGGGAGGAGGGGCTTGGTTATGTGGTGGGAGGGGATTTGTTGTGATGTTGGGTTTTTCAGGAGGCGCGATCACCTGCTTGTCGATAAGATCCTGGCTCTCATGACGCAATCTAAAACAACGGTCGGTGTCATGACCATGTTGTTGGTGATACGTGCAGTATTTCGCCGGGTCATGAGAGGGAGGGAGTGGATTTGGTAGTGGCCTTGGCTCTAGGGGCGTCAAATGCTTCTTCCTGATTAATACCCCCAGAGCCTTGGACAGGGGCATTTATAGGGGTGTGAAGGTTCTTTGACCTCTGGGCTGATATTTAACGGTTTGGGTGTTGCTCCCGGATGTGCTGGAAAAGGGTGTGGCGGCCACGGGCCTTGGGGAAGGGGGAATGGTGGTGACCATACTGACCTCTGAAGCTCTTGTATTTGCAGCGCCACTCGGGCCTGCGTTGTTGTTACGGTTAAATGTCCTCCGGGGTTGCTCCTGGTCCTGGTCGATCAGACCTTGTTTCATTGCATCCTCGATTTGTACCCTCATCTCGTGTAGATCTGAGAAGGTGGGAAAGGGGAGTACAATCATCTTCTGTATGAGTTTCGGTTGGAGATTGCGCACAATCATCCTGATTTGGTCCTTATCTGTGGGCCTCAAAGTCATCATTGATGCCTTCGCCCTCCATCGAGTCACAAAATCGGAGAAAGACTCTTTGGGCTCCTGCCTCGTCGTCTCAAGATCACGAGTTGTAATCTCGATCTGGGTATTGTACGAGTACTGTGCAACGAAGGCCTCAGCCATTTCATCCCAGCTTCTTTTGACCTCATCCTCCAACTTTGCGTACCAGATGGCAGCTACTCCTGACAAGGTTCGGCCGAATAGTGAAAGTTTTTGTAGTCTGGTCAGGCCCATTGGCCGCAATACATCTGAAAATAGCCGGAGGTGGACCATGGGGTCCCCGGATCCATTGAAGCGATCGATCTGGGGCATCTTGAATCTGTCTGGCAATGTCACGGCCACATCGGTATATCCGTCATCGATATCTGGAATAGCCTTCACCCCCTGGGATTTCTTGAAAAGCTTCTCAAGCTTGCTCAATTTCAGAGTTGTATGGTCTATCTCGAACTCGAATGGGGAGTCCGGGTGGTTGGGTGTATGGGTCTTGGACAGTTGAAGCGGAAGCGGGGGCGGAGCCGGCCCCGTTGGAAGGCCTGTGTCCTCCTGAATATTTGGTAGGGTGTTTTGGGGATTTGGCCGGGTATTTTGGGCGGTCGGTGCCTGCTCGGGTAGTGGGACCCCTGGTGGAGGAGGGACTGAGTGTGAGGCTGACGCTACATTCTGCTGTTGTAGCCTAGTAATGAGCTCGGCCTGCTGGGCCATGACTGTGGCCTGTTGCTTCGAAAATTCCGCTTGGCGGATGGCATCCTCCTGCATCTGTCTCATGCTCTCTTGCATTTGACGCATCATTTCCTCTATCCCGGCCATGTTCTGTTGGTCCAGCTGACTGATCGGTAAGTGTATCTCTATGGCGGAAACAGAAACCCCAACCTGACTGTTTGCTACCAAAGTAGACTGCTGCCCCGGTAATCCCTGCTCTGATACACTGCGCCTTCTTGACCTCCTTCTAACAACTTGGGGTAGGGAGTGGAACACTGGATGTCCGTCAACCAGATCCTCAGATCGATTGAGTCGGCGACCTCTTGTCCAAAGTGCTTGGGGAATATCTAAGGGTTCGGAAGCAATCGTGCTAAAACCCTGCCCTAGCAAAAGATAAATAAAGCGAAAAGGAAATAAATAACCAGAAACAGGCAGCATAACAGCTTAAATTAAATACACAACACACAGTCGGGCATACAACACACGGTTGATAAACTGAATACACACTGTCCTCAATCACTGATCACTGTTCCTGTATCACTGTTCCCCCAAAAACTGAATCTGGTACCCGCAGATAGCTGATTCTCAGATACTGACTGATGCCTGCAGGCCTGATGCCTAAACTCATAAACTGATACATGCATTCCCTGTAGAGACGCACTCTAACAAGCATATAACAGATAAGTGAGAGCCAAAACACCCCTATGTTGGGGTAGGGTTTCCCTGTCGTATTTTTGTCAGGAGCTAGGGTTTCACTACGCACGCAGCGGTTTCAAACAACCTATCGGGTAAGCAACCTGTCCTAGTTTGGAATGGTCACTATGGATCCGAATATGCACTAGGTCAAATGGTCAAAAAGGGTGCCCCGATAAAAACCGGGGTTTGTGTTCCCATACTGGCAGAGCCCGTAACCGGTCAGCCTTATGGACATGCCTTGACAAGACAAGCCTCCGGCAAACCGCTCAGGAATAGCAGATGGCAAACACGGTGTCCTAGGCACACCAATGCAAATGCAATGCAAAGAAACATACAAGTGTAATCAAAACCAGATATCATGAGTTCGAGTCAAGTTCTCTAAATCCCCAGCGGAGTCGCCAGAAACTGTAGACGTCCCCCGAACGCATCCCGGGGAGGAGCGCGAGTCCCCCCCCCCGTTCTGGTTCGCTAGTGGGTCTACTACAGTTCGAGGACTCAAATGGGTCTACTACAGTTCGAGGACTCAAATGTCACGGTTCTTAATCTTGAACCAAAGAGTCCAAATCCGGCAAATCGTTTTTGAAAATAGATTTTTTTGAAAGAAGTGCCAAACATGGACTGCTTTGCCAGATACAGAGTCGCCACCTAAATATTTTATTTTTGGGAAATTTAGGAAACCCTGACTCGTTTGCCTAAGGCCACGTGTCCGTCGTCACCAAAGTTGCCTCGGCTCGGGAACTTGGGTACGATTGGGGAAGGTCACTTCGTGAGCACCCCCGCTCGCCCGGTCAGAGACCGGCCACTACTAACCATGATATCTATTTTTGAAAACATTGTATGTTCTTATTCCGGTTATTAGCCTAGGTTACTATGTGATGCGCACAGCATACAAGTATAGACTGAATCGCCTGAATTGGAACAAAACATTTCATGTTTGTTTGTTTGAAAATGGTTTGATGGTGCTACCCGCAGGTAGGCTAAGACGTGGATTTGCCACCCTCGGGTGGGCTTTAGAAAACATGATTTTGCCACTATCTAGTGGGCTTAAAACAAACATTTGATGAATTGTCCCAATTCAAGTAACACAACCTCCACCCACAGGCATTCAAGGCAGTTATATCACATAAGCAATTAGCCTCATGGTAAGCATGCTATTCATGGCAACACTCACACACATGCAAGGGTGCTAAAGCATAAAAACTCACCGAGTACTCCAAGCCAAAACAGAAACTCATTAGAAATCCATGCATGATCCTAGATACACAGAATTGCCTAATGCAACACATGCAAAAATGCAAACTATAGCAGGCTCGGCTATTCTAAACATGGCATGTGGAATGCTACAACTAACACGTATTCAATTTGGAATTGAAATACAAATGCAATTTGTATGATGCGCCGAGCCCGGTGCGTGCAAAACAGATGAATGATGCAAACATGCTGTCATACTGTATGCTAATTGAATTATGCCCTAATCTAACCATCATAAGCAGGTAAATAAAAGGGAAGAAAGACGTGGGGTTGGAAGACATACATCACACTCACCCACACTTATTACAATTATGCCCTCGCACAGAGGGTCCGAATAAATATACAGTCCCGAATAAAAGAATAGTACAGTCCAAATATGTACAAATTCCTAATTAATTAACAAATTAACTAGGAAAACAATAAACTGGCATGCAAGCTAGGGACTGCCTTGATTCCGCTCCGGATGATGAATGATGCATGTCCGGGTTGCCTTCGCGCAGAAATCCACTGTGATGCCCCAATTAGCCTCTGTTTCGCAATGGTTTTTTGGAAAGCGCGCCCAGCTCCGGAAGACTGCTGATTCTTGATTTTGCTGCAACAGAGAGCAGGAAAGGGGCATAGCAATGTATTTTCACAAATGTATGCATGCCTCGATTCTCGTGCCACCAATCACGCATCTCGATGCATGATGGCCGAGGAGTCGAATTGCACAACTCACTATGGAATGAATGCACATGAAAACTCAATAAAACCTAACTCCATCATGGATAATCCGGAGTGTCGGTGACTGGGGATTTGAGACACATTCCGTCACTCGGAGTACGAAACGCCCCTCGTTTCCCGTGCTCGGGCTAACCCCTATCCCAAGCACAATGCAATATGCATGATATGCATGAAGTGCAACTAAGATACAACCTAGCATGCGAAAGGCTATGAAATGGCATACACGATGCATAAGGAAACATGGCATACACACTGCACTAACATACACCCTAGCATACGCAATGCTATGAGATGAAATGGCATACACAATGCAATATGGGCTTACACCAACGCAAGTGGACCTCGGCCACACTTACATAGGAGGCCATAAGATGAAAATGAGACAACTCGAAGTGCGTGCACGCGTGTACGCAAACCGAGGACTGAACCTACGGCACGGAATGCCACTCTAACAAGACATGGCAAAACATGGAATATGGCATATGATCATGCAATTTTCAGAGGCAAAATGGGATGCAAAATAGCCCCGAATCATGGCAAAATGATACCCGATGCATGGAACGAGTCCCGAAACATGAATTTTGGCGCATGAAATGGCCTATAGCTATGCAATGCATGCATAATTTGAACATGAAGTATGAAGAAAGAAGCTAGGCAGCCCCAAAAAAAGCATGTTTACAGTTCAAAGCATGGCCAAACAGTGAGCACAAATAGGCCTAAGATAGCATGCAAAAATGGCCAAAAAGAGAGAGGTAATGAAGCAACTCACAAATTCTGGCCCCAAACAGGGGAGGGGCCTTCTACAATATTGAAGAGGGGCCAAAAATATGTTGTATTACAGTTTATGACAAACCCCAAAAACAGATACAAGTATGCTCAAAATGCTATGCAAAATAAGGGCACCAAGAGAGCTATAACATGAAGTATAAAAAGGATGTCCCAAACAGCCATAGACCCTTAATGAAACATGAAGAGGGGATCAAAATGGGGCCATTTTCAGTTTGGACCAAGGTCCAAAAACAGAGGCTCAATAGGCTAATAAATCATGCAAAAATGGGGACCAAAGAGGGGGATAATGACAAGTGGCACATGGAGGTCCCAAGCAGTGGTGAGCCCTTCTTCAATGTTGAAGAAGGGCTCAAAATAAGCCTATCTACAGTTTATATCATGCTCCAAAACAGATTACACATAGGCCAAAAATACTATGCAAAATTATGGCATAAGAAAGGGTAATGAAGCAAGTGCAAGATGGGGGTCCCAAACAGGGTAAGACCCTTAATGAAACAGAAAAATGAGCTCAAAAAAATGACATTTCTAGTTATGGCCGGAGCTCAAAATAGTAAACAAAGAGGACTAAGAAATGGTACAAAAATGAGCTAAAAAAGGGGAGAATGGTGCTTACCCTTGAAGACCAACTCTTGGCTGCCTTTTGGCTTGAGAAATGCTGTCTCTTAGCTGCTAGAAAGCCCCTCCTAGCTGCTGGAATGGAGTGGTGGAGTGGTGCTAGGTGGTGGTGTGAAAAGGGGGTAGGATCTTGGAGGTTTTGAAGCTTAAAGGGAGAGAGAGAGAAGAGATATGTCTATGGGAGCTCAAAGGGGTTTTTTCTAACCCTTAAACCAGCTGGGGAGGCTGGTTTATATAGGCAAAGAGGGGGAGAAAAGGGGGGGAAAAAGGGGGGGAAATGGGGGGAAAAGAATTCAAGTTTCCCTCCCAAAATTTGGCCCTCCGGATACAAAATCTGGGGGGTCAAAGAGGTCAGTTTTGAACTAAACAGGGTGCAAGGAGCAAGGCCGGTGTAACAACCCTCGTTACCGATTACTGATTTATCACTGATTTATTGCCGATTACTGCTAAATGAAGACTACTTATGACTGATATTGGGATCAACTGAAATACTGAACAGACTGATTGAAAATTTGAAACTGAATTGACTGAGTGTGCCTATCGTATTGCATTTCCATTCGTTCGACTGTTTAATTATCTGTTCGGGTGTTTACGTTTAAGTTGCTAATTGAAGGCCTTATCGGCGGCCAAATTGAAAATTGTTTAGTGTTCCATGATTATCATAATTTATGTGATTTTATGGCATATTTAATTGGAAATTGATTTGGTATGATTTGACTGGATTAAATTAGATGAAATTAAGCTAATTAAAGAGTTTGGTGTAATTACCATTTTGCCATTGTGAGTGGGACCTTTGTTTACTCATTTTTGGAGCCTTATACACTTGAAACAAACATTTTCATCAGCTCATTCTTGCTCCACCGAAAAATAGAGAGAGAGAAATTAAGAGACTTGATTTCATCTTGTGTATTGACTTGTTCTTGAGGAATTGCTTGAAGACTTATAATTTTGGAAGGTTAATTGCATAATTGGGCTCCCTCACTTCTAATTCTACACCTAAGGTAGATCATCCATCCTCTTGATTGTGTCTTTGAGCTAGTTTTGCATAGTTCATGCTTCATTGTAGAGCTAAGGCATGATTTGGTGCAAATAAGTTGAATTATGATTGAATTGTTGCATGCATGTTTGAATTGAGGGGTTTTGAGTTGTTTTCATGGCAAAAATATACATGCATGTTCATGTTTAAGCTTAAGTCCATGATTTCACCATGTTCTTGTAGAAATGAGCTCATTTGAGCAAGCTTTGAAGCTTTAATTTGGTTTGGAATGCATGCATGACATGTTTTGAAAGTGTTCATGAAAATGGGTTTGAAAATGGTTTTGATTGACTCACCTTTGGGGCTTGAATTCATAAATTGGCTTTTGAAACTTGTTATACATTGTTTTGGGATGTATTCCCCAGAATTTGGGCCCAAGAGGTCGAGTATTGAGTTGAGAATGCTTGGTTTGAGCTTGGGAGGCAGATCTGGAAATTCCAGATTTGGCTTCTTCGCTCGAGCGAAGGATTCCTCGCTCGAGCGACCAAGGTTTCCTCTGAGCTACGCTCGAGCGAAGGATTGGTGGCTCGAGCGTAAAAATCGAGCATCCAGTACTTTTACTGTTTCATCAGACCGCTCGAGCGAAGGATTTCTCGTTCGAGCGAAGCCTTTGATTTTGGGAAGCTCGCTCGAGCGAAGGAAGGCTCGCTCGAGCGAAGAGCCTATTTTCAGCATGTTTTGCAAAATGTTTTCTAAGTGCATCTTTGCATCCTCATTCCATTCTAGGCATTCTTAGGCCTAGTTTAAGGCATCTTAATGAGGATATAGATGTAGAACACACCGAGACAAATTAGGGATTAAGTTATTGATCTTTCCCAACTGTATAGCTTAGTGTGTGTTCATCCTGTATACTGTGTAGGGTTGGCTTTCGAGGAGACGCTCTAGCTTACTGTAGCCCAGAACTCTGTGAGTAACAATTGTGTAAAGATATGTTCAAAATGGTTATCTTTCGAATACTGTTTACCGAACTGTTTACTGAACTGTTTACTGAACTGGAAATATTTACTGAATGAATGTATGTCCTTTATTTCCGAACTGTATTGTGGCATCCTTAGCACCTACTGTTTACTGTTACTGTTACAGAGCTCTGTCGATTCCCTTGTGGAACCATACTGTTTACTGATTGATGGCCATCATTACTGTTGGGTCTGTTAAGACCCGGTCCTTTTGGACCTACTGTTTATAGGCTAATGGATGTACCACATATCACTGTTTTGACTGTATAACTGTTATGGCCTGAAATATGAGCCACAAACTGAATGACTGATGGACTGAAATACTGAAAGACTGAAATACCGTTTAATGAACTGTTTTCATTACTGTACTGTAAGGACATTCATTCATAACCTCTTTACGCTTTATGTTATTCACTGGGCTTTAGCTCACTACTCATATATATGTAGGTGTTCAGGCACCAGACCGCCGCTAGGAGCGTCAGGCAAGCTTTCGTTTGTCAGCCAACCACTGTGCCTCACTGTGAGGTTCCGAGCCTGTTATGCAAAGGCTTAGGGGTGTTTTAGCTTTTCCCCTTTATTGCACTGTTCTGTTTTGCTTACTGCATCGACTGATAGACCGTTACTGTACTGTTTGATAGGGATTAGGTCCCCGTACTGAATGTTTGTTAATGATTGTATAGACTGTACCGTTCTGAACTGTTTGAATGTATGAAAAATGTTTTTGGCATACAGATTGTCACAGCTCAATGGACACTAGTTATTGACTGTATTGGCTTCCGCCAGGCCCTGTACTCTGTTTTACTGTATTACTGTTCAGCAGGCCTTCGGTAATCTCGGATTACTGGCCAGTTACGGTGCTAAACCCATAGGGCCGGGTTTGGGTCGTGACAGAGTGGTATCAGAGCCAGGTTACTTACCACAAGTTATACCGCACACACGTGTCCAAATGAGCTATAGGATGTCCTAGAAAAGAAATTAGGGCATTGCATGAACATGAAAAGTGTGTGTGGCTATGATACGAAAGATTATGTGATAAACTGTTTAAGTATGCAACTGTTTATGTTTATGATTACTGTATTGTTTATGTGAAATGAAGTGAAACCTATATGCATACTTAAAGAAGTTAAATGGAATAACATGTAATGTTAATGTTACCACCGACTGTGGAAATCTATAAGAAAATGAACGTGTGAAAGTAAAGGGTCACGTGACCGTACCTGAATTGAAAAGAAAGTATACACACGTCTGAAATGGATTGAAATGTGAAATCTGTAAGAACCTCTCCTGTACTATTAATCACCCTGTTTGTGTGTAAATAAGGGAAAGGGGGAGGAACGTAGACGAAACTGAATCTTCCGACCCGAGGATCAATAGGCTAAAAAGAATGAATGATTGTGAGAGAATAAAGGCAGACACACGTGCCTGCACCAACTGAATATGATCTGACGATACTGATACAGAAACCCAACAAACTGAAACCACCGGAATTTCTGGAAGGTACCGAACTGCTGAAAACTGAGACTTGGGTTTAGAAACCGAGAAAATATGTGAAGTTTTCTTCGAAAAATACTTTCCCCAATGTATCTGAGACAGGAAAGTGCCTGAGTCTGAACAACCTGAGTAATGTGATAAGACCGTGATCGAATGTGAGGTAGAATTTACCTAGCTAGTTTGATAGGCACCCCACATGATAGATATTGACTGCAAAGACTAGAAAGAACTGAAGGTGGGCGTGACGTAGATGTGTTTGACTGAATTGATGTTTTTGAACCGCCAGAATATGTAGATGTCCTGGGTAGAGTAATGCCTGAGAAAACGTAGCAGCATTGAAATATCCAAATCAACATCGTCAACTGAATCAGAAAGAATGAAACAAAGTAACAGAAAGTGAAAATGACTGGTAATTCAATGACCTCCGTGAATGGAAAATCTCCAACAATAGTTTTGACCAATGAAGGTCGAAGAAGCAATGTGAACACTGATATACCTATCTGTACTGTATGTGGGAAATACCACTGGGGCGTCACCGCCACCTATCCGAAACTTATTTTGGATGTGGACAGGAGGGGCATTGGCCTAAATCTTGCCCACGAACTTAACCGAACAATAATGAGTCTAAATCTAGACCCTAGTTCCAGAGAATGTTTGGAATACTGAAATGACTGGCGCAGGTGTTACCTTAAATAAATGAAATTGCTTATACGAACGTTTGTGTGGGAATCGTATATTCCGTAACTTGGTATGGACTGCGAACATATTGACTGAACTGATTGAACTACTGGAACTATGAACCATATACTGAGAATTGTTAGGACTTGTGAACAGCGAGAACTTGCTGAGTTAGGTCCTTGTACCGTATTGTAATAACTGAGGGCGAACTGTCAGATGTGACCTTTTGAACTGTACCGGAACGGTTGAACTATGAGAATACGTGGACATTGAGGAAACTTATTTTGTGAAATGTTAAACTATAGAGTCTCATGCCTTTGTAGAATGACCTTGAAAGTCTGATTGGAATCACGTTCGGCCAACGTTGCTTCGAATCAGAAATTCTTGGTAAATTCCACGGGAATGAATAGGATACCCCACCAGTGTCCTTATCTGTTTGTGTGTGAGACTACCGATATTAAGAACCCATATTAATATGTAAAGATGAACTTCTGCCTATGAATTGTGAACGAATGCCTACATGAAAACTGATTTTGGAACTCACGTCTGTATATATGTTCCCATGCTTGTAATACTGTTAAGACTGAGAGGAATGGACTGTGACTGATGCATCTCTTGAAATCTACTGTTGATGTGAACTGTATGTACCGCACTATAAGACCTCATGTTAACGATTACCTATGCTATGAAGACTGTTAGATTTATGTGCATATCTGCATACCTTTGCTTTAAACTGGGTGGATGTATGACTAGTTATCTTAATTATCACATCCGGATGAACTAATTTGTATTGTACACTGAACTTGTGAAATCTGTATTGGGACTGTTAGTAGATTCTGAACGTGCACATATATGACTGTACCTTTGCTCGGAATGATTGATAGATTTGTTTGATCCATTAACCGTGGGGACTATGACTCTGTAATTGCATGACTGAATAAAGACCCCAATTGATAAACTCTTGACTGGGAATCGTGAATGTGGAAAATTGACATGACTGTTTGAGTTGACCTGCGAGCCTATACTGTGGTGACTGTATGACTGATTTAGAACCCTCGTATGACAACTCACTATTATGTGTCACCAAGAACCTTGTGTGATATATTACCGTGTACCGTTATAAAAGATTTATTTGGAAAACTGCTATATTGACTATGATGCTTACCTCTCGATATGAATAACTGCATGCCCGTACATTTATCCGTAAACTTATTGGGAGGAACGCATAGTATATGACTTGTACCGCTTGATATGAATTGTAATGGTACCGACCTCTGATGTAAGTTTGATAATTGATGAACTCAGGCAAATTGTGAAACTACTGACTGTACTAACTGTGTACCTAAACGAATGGAGTATGAATTAATGTTAACCGATCTGGATATAATAAGAATGGAACTTTGATCTGAACTGTTATCTGATAGAACCATGGGTTGATGAAACCGTTTTGTGTAACTGATGGAACTTATGTTTGATGCTTATGCTTCGAACTTTTACTTGCTATGATTGGACAGAACTTATATCTGAAATGACCTAGTCGAACTTTTATCGATTTGACTTGAGAAAACTCTTATTGGGAGCTATTACCTTATTTGCTTACAATATGGAGAAAACTGGGTACATGCCATGTGATTACTTACCCGATAATACCGTTTTGACTATAGACTGGTTTGACGAGGAAATGATTGTTTTACTGATTACTGTACTTCAAGACTGATGGGATCTGTTGACAACAGACTGGTTTTGATTGATAACCTTGACTGTCTGAAGGTATATGTAATCTGTATGACTGCTTTCGTATTGCCATGTGTTATGACTGAATCTGTGGGGACTGGAACCGATGAATGGTAAATGAATGATTACTACAGAACTCTGCCTACTGCTATGGGAGTAACGTACAAAATCACCTTATGTCCCCAATAACTCCCAAATGAACTGGACTGACTGTAGTGGGTTACTGAACCGAGAACTGAATTGAACAAAAACTGAATGAAAGACTCGAAATTGAGTGGATCGAATCTCTGTAACTTAACAGGGAAAATTACTTATGAAACTGAGACTGGTGCAAACCTATAACCCCGATAAGTACTTGATATAAGTAGTGTGAATACTACTATACTGCTACTGTACTGTTACCATATTGTTACTGATACTGTTACTGTATTACTACTGTACTGTCACTGTTACCGTACTGGCACTGCTACTGTATTGTATTGTTACTGTATTGACACTGTACTGATACTGACACTACTACTGTATCTGCTATGTACTACTGTGCGACTGTATTCATGTTCCGTGTCACGAAATAAGTTTTGTAACTGAAATGCTATATGCTGCTTACTGAATGATTGTTTGATCCCTGATATCCGTTCGTGACTCTTACTTCTATGTAATATATGTTAACTGCCCGGTATCGGAGGTTCCTTTATGGAACTTATATCTGTCTGTACTCTGTTACCCGTGCCGGAGGCCTCGTCATGGGGGCTTAGCTTCTGTACTGTTCTGTTCTGTTACCCGGATTCGGGATTCCTTTATGGAACTGGTTATTCATAACCGTCCTGTACATATACTGTATCTGTTTTGTACTATAATTGTTCTGTATCTGCCATGTCTATATCTGTTCTGTATCTGCTCTAGTAGTGCTAATGAATGCACCTTTTATATATAAGCAAGAATTGTGCATCTACGTATGCTCTGGACAGAAATATGAAAATGAACATGTATTTGAACTTGTCCTTGACTGGAAACTGAAAGTGCATAAGATTCTGTTTTAATACAAACCCCAATCCTTATACGTGATTTCTGTTTCTGTGCATTGCTAAGGTTAAGATTGGGTCATGAACCTGTTTATGAATGCGATTACACTCCTGTCAAGAATGAAAGTTGCCTTAGGATAGGCATCATCTCTGTTGTCATATGTTGATTCGAGTTTAGAGGACTAAACTCTTTATAAGGAGGGGAGACTGTAACAACCCTCGTTACCGATTACTGATTTATCACTGATTTATTGCCGATTACTGCTAAATGAAGACTACTTATGACTGATATTGGGATCAACTGAAATACTGAACAGACTGATTGAAAATTTGAAACTGAATTGACTGAGTGTGCCTATCGTATTGCATTTCCATTCGTTCGACTGTTTAATTATCTGTTCGGGTGTTTACGTTTAAGCTGCTAATTGAAGGCCTTATCGGCGGCCAAATTGAAAATTGTTTAGTGTTCCATGATCATCATAATTTATGTGATTTTATGGCATATTTAATTGGAAATTGATTTGGTATGATTTGACTGGATTAAATTAGATGAAATTAAGCTAATTAAAGAGTTTGGTGTAATTACCATTTTGCCATTGTGAGTGGGACCTTTGTTTACTCATTTTTGGAGCCTTATACACTTGAAACAAACATTTTCATCAGCTCATTCTTGCTCCACCGAAAAATAGAGAGAGAGAAATTAAGAGACTTGATTTCATCTTGTGTATTGACTTGTTCTTGAGAAATTGCTTGAAGACTTATAATTTTGGAAGGTTAATTGCATAATTGGGCTCCCTCACTTCTAATTCTACACCTAAGGTAGATCATCCATCCTCTTGATTGTGTCTTTGAGCTAGTTTTGCATAGTTCATGCTTCATTGTAGAGCTAAGGCATGATTTGGTGCAAATAAGTTGAATTATGATTGAATTGTTGCATGCATGTTTGAATTGAGGGGTTTTGAGTTGTTTTCATGGCAAAAATATACATGCATGTTCATGTTTAAGCTTAAGTCCATGATTTCACCATGTTCTTGTAGAAATGAGCTCATTTGAGCAAGCTTTGAAGCTTTAATTTGGTTTGGAATGCATGCATGACATGTTTTGAAAGTGTTCATGAAAATGGGTTTGAAAATGGTTTTGATTGACTCACCTTTGGGGCTTGAATTCATAAATTGGCTTTTGAAACTTATTATACATTGTTTTGGGATGTATTCCCCAGAATTTGGGCCCAAGAGGTCGAGTATTGAGTTGAGAATGCTTGGTTTGAGCTTGGGAGGCAGATCTGGAAATTCCAGATTTGGCTTCTTCGCTCGAGCGAAGGATTCCTCGCTCGAGCGACCAAGGTTTCCTCTGAGCTACGCTCGAGCGAAGGATTGGTGGCTCGAGCGTAAAAATCGAGCATCCAGTACTTTTACTGTTTCATCAGACCGCTCGAGCGAAGGATTTCTCGTTCGAGCGAAGCCTTTGATTTTGGGAAGCTCGCTCGAGCGAAGGAAGGCTCGCTCGAGCGAAGAGCCTATTTTCAGCATGTTTTGCAAAATGTTTTCTAAGTGCATCTTTGCATCCTCATTCCATTCTAGGCATTCTTAGGCCTAGTTTAAGGCATCTTAATGAGGATATAGATGTAGAACACACCGAGGCAAATTAGGGATTAAGTTATTGATCTTTCCCAACTGTATAGCTTAGTGTGTGTTCATCCTGTATACTGTGTAGGGTTGGCTTTCGAGGAGACGCTCTAGCTTACTGTAACCCAGAACTCTGTAAGTAACAATTGTGTAAAGATATGTTCAAAATGGTTATCTTTCGAATACTGTTTACCGAACTGTTTACCGAACTGTTTACTGAACTAGAAATATTTACTGAATGAATGTATGTCCTTTATTTCCGAACTGTATTGTGGCATCCTTAGTACCTACTGTTTACTGTTACTGTTACAGAGCTCTGTCGGTTCCCTTGTGGAACCATACTGTTTACTGATTGATGGCCATCATTACTGTTGGGTCTGTTAAGACCCGGTCCTTTTGGACCTACTGTTTATAGGCTAATGGATGTACCACATATCACTGTTTTGACTGTATAACTGTTATGGCCTGAAATATGAGCCACAAACTGAATGACTGATGGACTGAAATACTGAAAGACTGAAATACCGTTTAATGAACTGTTTTCATTACTGTACTGTAAGGACATTCATTCATAACCTCTTTACGTTTTATGTTATTCACTGGGCTTTAGCTCACTGCTCATATATATATGTAGGTGTTCAGGCACCGGACCGCCGCTAGGAGCGTCAGGCAAGCTTTCGTTTGTCAGCCAACCACTGTGCCTCACTGTGAGGTTCCGAGCCTGTTATGCAAAGGCTTAGGGGTGTTTTAGCTTTTCCCCTTTATTGCACTGTTCTGTTTTGCTTATTGCATCGACTGATAGACCGTTACTGTACTGTTTGATAGGGATTAGGTCCCCGTACTGAATGTTTGTTAATGATTGTATAGACTGTACCGTTCTGAACTGTTTGAATGTATGAAAAATGTTTTTGGCATACAGATTGTCACAGCTCAATGGACACTAGTTATTGACTGTATTGGCTTCCGCCAGGCCCTGTACTCTGTTTTACTGTATTACTGTTCAGCAGGCCTTCGGTAATCTCGGATTACTGGCCAGTTACGGTGCTAAACCCATAGGGCCGGGTTTGGGTCGTGACAGCCGGCCAGCTAGTGAATTTGCAGGTGGTCGGCCGGCCCTCCCCATGGCTGGCCGGCCAGAGGTCAAAAGGGTCAAGGTGATTTAGTGGCCGGCCACCACAGATTGGTGGCCTCCCATGTGTGCTCAACACAGGTATGTGGTCAAAAATTGGCAACTGTAAACCAGGAGAGAGAACAAGCCATCTTTCAAAGGGGTTCAAAAGGGCCAACAACAATTACTGGCCGGCCACCAAATATTGGTGGCCTCCCAGATGTGTATATCACAAATATGGGGGTTAGGGTTGAAGAAAGTGACCCTAGGGTGGTCAACATTGGCTTTGAAGTGTGAAAAACGGACGTCGGAGGGCGATGAAGGAAATATAACTGGTTGCTGGAACAATTACTGGCCTCTCACCCTTCTACGGCCTTCCTGGTGATGAAACAGAGGTCCCTGCCAAAAATAAACGAAAACCGATGCAAAATGAAGGTTCGGGGGCCGAGACGCGCAGTCCGAGGCCCCGAAAACTGCCTGTTGGGCACCGGGAGTGGTGTTCGACCACGAAGTTGGTCTCTCGGACCACAGTGTCCCTTGAAAGGGAGTAAATAAGATGCATGCCAAAAACCGGAGCAAACGGAGATGGTTAGGCGGTCCCGAACCGAGGCACACAGCCTGACGGCTCCGAAAACCAGGAACCGGGCTCCGAAATGGGCAAAATGGCCTGTGACCACGGAACGTAGCCTACGGCCACTGAGAGATGATCTACTAGACCTCTCCCTCCCCTCAGGGAAAAGAAACAGAGAAAACCGAGCCTGGTTCGCAAACCGAGGCAAAGTACAGAAAGGGTTCGGAAGTCTGGAGGCACGGCTCACGGCCGAGACTCTGAGACTTCTGAACGAGCACAATATGCAACATCACCGAGCGCTCAATCGGTGACGTCTGAGTCTTAAGGTCGGTCAAAAATGGGGTGTCTACACTAGCATAGAGATCATTAAGATGAAAAACATAAACATTATCATGGCAATTACCAACGAATAAAGCTTTATGATCATTTGTGCTTTCAACTGTGCAATGTGATTTATCAAAAATAACTCGATTACCTTTATCACATAATTGACTAATACTAAGTAGGTTATGCTTAAGTCCATCAACAAGTAAAACATTTTCAATAGAAGGGTTAGGAGAAATACCGATGCTACCAATACCGATGATTTTTCCTTTCTTGTTGTCTCCAAAAGTAACAAATCCTCCATCTTTCGATGATAGTTTAGTAAAGAATAATTTATCTTCAGTCATGTGTCTAGAACATCCACTATTAAGGTACCACTTCCCTTCTTTAGTTTCGGACTTAAAGCAAACCTACAAGATGACAATCAAGTGTTGGTTTTTGATACCCATAGTTATTGGGTCCTTCTTGGTTAGTTTTGTTAGATCCCTTAATAATCCAAATCTTTTTAATTCCCATGTTCATATTCTTTTTGAATGGACAATAAAATACATAATGGCTTTTCTTTCTACAATAACGACAAGTAATATGAGGGTGTGTCATGAGAGGTGTCTTTTCAAAAATTATATTGAGATTCTTTTGTTTCTTAATAGGGTCATATCCAATACCCGCTTTATCAAAAACACATCTTTGATTTCCAAGAAGCATGTTAAGATTATCTTTACCTTTTACAAAATTTTCAAGTGTTTTTGTTAAATCATCAACATTATTTTTTAAAGTAGTTCTCTCATTAGAGAAAGTATCAAAATCATTTTTCAAAATAATTTTTTCTTTCTTTAATTCTTTTACATTAATAGATAAAGATGCAATAGATTTCTTCAACACATTATTTTTGGAACAAACTTTTCTAAATTCATCTTGTAGTTCATGGAATGCACTTTCAAGTTTTTCATAAAGAGTAGTTACCTCATCTTGAGTAGAGTCTTCATTTTCAAGAGCCATGAGACATAAGTTGGCTACTTCATTTTCAATTTCATCACTTGAGCTTTCATCTTCACTTTCTCCCCAAGCTACTATCATGGCCTTTTTGTTTCTTTTGTAGTCTTTTTCTATGATTCTTCAATTTTGGACAATCCATCTTCATATGTCCAGGATTTTTGCACTCATAGCAAATTATAGGCTCTTTCTTGTTATCTTTGTTGTACTCTTTCTTGAAAGATCTTCTTCCTCCATAATTGTTTTTCTTAAAGTGCTTTTTGAGATTTCTACTAAACATGGCATAGCTTTCATCCTCACTGGAGCTTTCATATTCTTCTTCATTTGATGAGGCTTTCAATGCAATTCCACTTTTTTTTTTTTTTTTACCCAACATCCTCATGTCCTTTCATGGTGATCTCATGAGTCATAAGGGAACCCATAAGCTCATCCAATTAAAGTGTGGAGAGATTTTTAGCTTCTATAATGGCCGTGACCTTTGCTTCCAAATTCTTTGGTAAACACTTAAGAATTTTTCTTACCAACTCACTGTTAGTATAAGTTTTGTCAAGAGATTTCAAAGAATTTACAATTTCTGTAAATTTAGTAAACATACTTGAAATAGATTCATCAGAGTTCATTTTAAATAATTCATAATTATGAACAAGTATATCAATACGAGATTCCTTCACTTGGTTTGTACCTTCATACGTTACCTCAAGTTTGTCCCAAATTTCTTTTGCCGAATCACAACTTGAAATTCTATTATACTCTTTAGAGTCTAATCCACAAATAAGGGTGAGTTTGGCTTTAGCATTGGCTTGCAATAATTTATGATCTCTCTCATCACATTCATCTTCAGTTTTAGGTACACTAATATTATCTACTAATTTGGTAGGAATTTTTTAACATTTGGTGACAATAATTCACATGGCATAATTGTTGAGTATACCTCTTTATTGGAGTGTGGGACCCAATTGGTTTATTAAAAGAGTTTAATTTAATTTGGTATTAGTTATAATATATTTTTATATATTATATCTAATTTTGGGGTGACCCAATTCAGTTTGGAAACAACTAAGGTTTTGATAAAAAACCCTAGATTCACAATATTTAGGTATTGCTTTTTTGCTCAACCCAAAGTGGTGGACGGCTGCTAAATATTGGGGCACATCAATTCAGTGGAAAAAAAAAGTTTGGGTTAGCTTCACTTATTTTGGTTGACAAATTCGGCTGATTGGGTGAAGTTGTTTTGGGTGATTATTTTGGGTCTTCTACAACTTTGTTCTGAAAATTTTGATTCATCTATTTGGTGAGGTCTTTCCTCTTGTTTATTTGTGATTATTTGGAATTCACCTAAGGGTGGTTTTGTGAGACCATTAGTGTCTCGTTTGTAATCGTTTGGAACTTATTTGGTTGATAGTGGAATTGGATTTCGATCCCGTAGACGTACCTCACATTGAAGGAACCACGTAAAAATTCTTGTGTTGCCTTTGATTTAATTTTTTCGCATTAGTTTTTATTCTCATTGATTGATTTACTTGTGGGGAATCATCGATTTTCCCGAACAACTGGTATCAGAGCTTACGGTTTATTTGGGTTTATTTATTTGTGTAAATCAATGGAGGGGAATGTAGGTCGTATGTCTAGCTTCAATGGAAGCAATTGGATAACTTGGAAAACTAAAATGGAGGACCTATTATTTTGTAAAAATTTGTATGGACCCATTGAGGATGATAGTGGCAAACCCAAAGGTATGAAAGATGATGAGTGGAAGAGGCTTAATCGAAAAGCCGTTGGTGTTCTCCGTCAATGGATTGATAACAGTGTGTTTCATCATGTTGCTACTGAAACTTCAGCATATGATTTATGGAAAAAATTAGAAGGCCTTTATGATAGGAAATCAGCCACAAATAAAGTTTTTTTGTTTCGTAAGTTGGTTAATTTAAAATATAAAGAGGGCAGCCCTATTCCGGAACATCTGAATGAAATAAAGAGTATTATTAACCAACTTGCTTCTATGAAAATTGTTTTTAATGATGAGTTGCAGGCTTTGATGCTACTTAGTTCTTTGTCCAAAAGTTGGGAGACTTTGGTTGTGACCGTTAGTAATTCGGCGCCCGATGGAGTTGTCACAACGGGCCAAGTCACTAGTAGCCTATTGAATGAAGAAACTAGAAGAAAATCAGCGGGTTCCTTTTATTCAGAAGCATTTGTTGTGAGAGACCGAAGTAAAACAAGGGGGAGAAGTAAGACTCCTCATGGTCGTGATCAAAGCCGTGACAAATCAAAAAATTGTTCTTTTTCAAAGAAAGACATTGAATGTTATTATTGCCATGAGAAATGACACATGAAGTGAGAATGCCGAAAGCTCAAGAACAAGGAGAAAATGCGTGAAAAAAGTGTGGATAAGAAGTAAAAAGACGCAACGGCAGTTACTACCAATGATCTCATGGTCGTTTGTGAAGATGATTGTATCAATTTTGTGGGCCAAGAGAGCAATTGGGTGATTGATTTTGGTGCTTCTTTTCATGTGACTTCTCGAGTTGATTTCTTCACTACCTACACCGAAGGAGATTATGATTTTGTTCGAATGGGTAATGAAGGTTTGTCCAAGATTATTGGCATAGGTGATGTTTGCTTGGAAACAAATTTGGGTTGCAAGTTGATGCTTAAAGATGTGAGGCATGTTTCCGACATTCGCCTCAATTTGATCTCTACTGGGAAGCTAAATGATGAAGGCTTCAACAACAAATTTGGTGATGGAATATAGAAGCTCACAAAGGGTTCTTTGGTGGTGGCTAAGTGTAAGAAGACTCATACACTTTATTCGATGCAAGGAAAAATTTGTAAAGGTGTTGTCAATGCACTTGAAGATGATACTTCTACTGAATTGTGGCATAAGCGACTTGGGCACATGAGTGAAAAAGGGCTACAAGTTTTGTTCAAGAAAGAGCTTTTACCCGGTTTGAAAGGTATACATCTTAAAACTTGTGTTCATTGTTTGGCAGGTAAACAACATAGAGTTTCTTTTCATAAAAATGTTGTTTCTAGAAAAGAAAATGTTTTGGAGTTGATTCATTCGGATGTTTGTGGTCTTTTAAAAGTTAGAACACATAGTAGTGCACTTTATTTTGTTACTTTCATTGATGATTATTCAAGGAAAGTTTGGGCTTTTCTACTAAAAACTAAAGATCAAGTTCTAGAAGTATTTAAGCATTTTCAGGCCATAGTTGAAAGAGAAACAGGGCAGAAATTGAAGTGCATCCGATCAGACAATGGTGGTGAATACATTGGGCCATTTGATGAGTATTGTCGCAGTCAAGGTATTCGGCACCAAAAGACAGTTAAGAAGACTCCTCAACAAAATGGCGTTGCCGAGAGGATGAACCGCACCATTGTGGAAAGAACAAGGTGTTTGCTTTCACAAGCTAAATTGCCAAGATCCTTTTGGGGTGAGGCAATGAGTACATCAGTTGACGTGATCAATTTGTCTCCTTGTTATCCTTTGAATGGTGATGTTCCTGAAAGAGTTTGGACTGGCAAATATGTGTCTTATGAACACTTGAGAGTGTTTGGTTGCCGAGCTTTTGTTCACATTCCAAAGGATGAGAGGTCCGAGCTTGATAGTAAGTCAAGACAATGTATTTTTCTTGGCTATGGGCGTGATGAATTCGGGTATAGATTGTGGGATCAGGTCGACAAGAAAGTCATTCGAAGCCGTGATGTTGTATTTCTTGAAAACCAAACAATTGAAGACTTTGGCAAAGGTAATCAACCGGAGCCAAAAACTAGTGACCTCATTGACATGGATCCATCTCCTTCATCTTCAGTTGATGATGAAAACAGAGGAGATGTGCAACCACCTATTGAAGATGTAGAGGATGATGCTAATCCTAATAAAGTTGAGCCATGAATTGAGGAAGAGCATCCAACTCAAGAACCGCCACCACAACTTGAGTTGAGGAAATCTACAATGGACCAACAACCTTTAAGAAAGTATCCTCCCAATGAATTTGTGTTGATTTCCGATCAAGGGGAGCCTGAGAGCTACCAAGAAGTAATTGAGCATGCAAAGAAAGATGATTGGAAAAAGGCCATGGAAGAGGAAATGAATTTCTTACTTGAAAATCACACTTATGATTTAGTGAAGTTGCCTAAGGGGAGGAAAATTTTGGAAAATAAGTGGGTTTTCAAATTGAAGAATGATAGCAAGAATCTGAGGTACAAGGCACGTCTTGTTGTGAAAGGCTTTGGGTAAAAGAAAGGTATTGACTTTGACGAGATTTTCTCACCGGTTGTAAAGATGTCTTCTATTCGGGTTGTACTTGGCATGGCTGCAAGTATGAACCTTGAAGTTGAGCAACTTGATGTGAAAACCGCATTTCTTCATGGTGATCTTGAAGAAGAAATTTACATGGAGCAACCGGAAGGTTTTGTGGAAAAAGGGAAAGAGAAATTTGTTTGCAAATTGAAGAAAAGTTTGTATGGTCTCAAGCAAGCCCCGCGGCAATGGTACAAAAAATTTGACTCTTTCATGATGAATAATGGTTTTTCTAAAACCACTTCGGACCATTGTGTGTTTGTGAAAAATTTCCCGGATGGCAAATTTATTATTCTTTTGCTTTATGTTGATGACATGTTAATTGTGGGTCAAGATTCTACCATGATAAACAGGTTGAAATTGGAGTTGAGCAAGTCTTTTGCTATGAAATATTTGGGACCGGCAAAGCAAATACTTGGTATGAAAATTGTTCGTGATCGCAAAGAGGGGCTGATTTGGTTGTCTCAAGAAAGCTACATTGAGAAAGTTCTTGAGAGGTTCAACATGAATAAAGCAAAGCTGGTTGGTTGTCCACTTGCGGGTCACTTCAAGCTTAGTTCGAATCAATGTCCTACAAGTGAGAAAGACAAATAAGAGATGTTGAAAGTTCATTATGCTTCAGCAGTTGGTTCTTTATGGTTTGTACAAGGCCGGATATTGCTCACGCTGTTGGTGTGGTGAGTCGGTTTCTTTCTAATCCGGGTAAAGAACATTGGGCAGCGGTAAAATGGATTCTAAGGTATCTTTGAGGGACTTCGAAGGTGTGTTTGTGTTTTGGGGATGGTAAGCCGATACTTGATGGGTTCACGGATTCTGACATGGCCGGTGATATTGATTCTAGGAAATCTACTTCGGGGCATTTAATGACTTTTGTAGGGGGAGCTGTGGCATGGCAATCTAAATTACAAAAATGTGTTGCTCTCTCAACTACCGAAGCTGAATTTATTGCCATTATAGAAGCTTGCAAAGAAGAGTTATGGTTGAAGAAATTTTTGCAAGAGTTGGGTTTGAAGCAAGAAAAGTATGTGCTTTATTGTGATAGTCAAAGTGCTATTCACTTGAGTAAAAATTCTACTTTTCATTCGAGATCGAAACACATTGATGTGAGATACCACTGAATTCGTGATGTGTTAGATTCGAAGTTGTTGCAACTCGAAAAGGTTCACACGGATGATAACATTTCGGATATGTTGACAAAGACTTTGTCGAGGGACAAACATTTGAAGTGTCGAACTTTGGCCGGTATGGTTGATGTCTCCACCTAAGTCGGTAGGGGGAGAATTGTTGGGTATACCTCCTTATTGGAGTGTGGGACCCAATTGGTTTATTAAAATAGTTTAATTTAATTTGGTATTAGTTATAATATATTTTTATATATTATATCTAATTTTGGGGTGACCCAATTCAATTTGAAAACAACTAAGGTTTTGGTAAAAAGCTCTAGATTCACAATATTTAGGTATTGCTTTTTTGCTCAACCCAAAGTGGTGGGCAGCTGCTAAATATTGGGGCACATCAATTCAGTGAAAAAAAAAATTTTGGGTTAGCTTCACTTATTTTGGTTGACAAATTCGGCTGATTGGGTGAAATTATTTTGGGTGATTATTTTTGGGTCTTCTACAACTTTGTTCTGAAGATTTTGGTTCATCTATTTGGTGAGATCTTTCCTCTTGTTTATTTGTGATTATTTAGAATTCACCTAAGGATGGTTTTGTGAGACCATTAGTGTCTCATTTGTAATCATTTGGAACTTATTTGGTTGATAGTGAAATCAGATTTCGATCCCGTGGACGTACCTCACATTGAGGGAACCACGTAAAAATTATTGTGTTGCCTTTGATTTATTTTTTCCACATTAGTTTTTATTCCCATTGATTGATTTACTTGTGGGGAATTATCGATTTTCCCTAACAACAACCAGTGGCTTGTTAGGGTCATTTTATCATTCCAATGACTATAGTTGTTTCCGTCAAACAATGGTGACCTATTTGTGGCTTGTCCTTCAGCTAAGGTTGCCATGGATCAAAACTCCTAGATGGTTAAATCTAAAACAAGAGTCTAAACTTTGATACTAATTGTTACCCAAAAGACAACCTAAGAAGGGGAGTGAATTAGGTTTTTATAATTAAAATTAATCAGTGTGTTTGGTTTGAATTTTTTGGGTTAAGTTTTTTTTAAATTGATTTTTTTTAATTTTTGTGTTTTTTTATTTTTAGTGAATATTTTTAAAATTTTAAATATTTTTTTTACTTTTTTAAATGTACCTTACTTAGATGTATCCAAAAAGTAAAAAATTTGTGAAAAAATATTTTAAAAAATTAATAAATATATAAAAATACAAAAAAGGTACTGAATTCTCATATTTTTTTTTGTATTTTTGGTATTTAGTGAATTTTTAAAAGGTTTTTTTCAAATTTTTTTTTTACTTTTTAGGTATATTTATGTTAGGTATGTCTAAAAATTAAAAAAATTTGCTTAAAATATTAAAAAAAATCAGTAAAAACAAAAAAACACGGAAAATAAGAAAATAGAATTTTTTGAAAAGTGTTTTTGAAAAATGATAACCAAGCAAGGTGAATAATACCCTAATAAAAATTCTGATTAGCATAATAGATAAATATAATTAATGAAATAAAAATAATTAAAACAAGTGTCTTAACAATTATGTTAGTTAATGATTTTAGCACAGTAAAAATGTGAAATATAGCTATGGCAATTTAAAATAAAATAAAGAGATAAGGGAGAGAGAGGCAAGCAAATTTATAGTGGTTTGGTTTCAACTCGGCCTACGTACTCAAACTTCACTTGAGATTTTCCACTATATTCTAGCTTCACAGGGTGCTAGCAACCTTTTTATAGATGGAGTAATCCTCCACAAATTTTACACTGATTTTCTAAGTCAAGAACACTGAGTGTAGGTTGAAAAGAATGTGTTTTTGCTTTCACAGAAAGGTACAAGAATTATCTCTCAAAGATAGATATAAAAATGAAATTTCGATTTTTCTGTAAACCTCACACAGGAAAGATGGGTTTAAAGCTATACGTTTCAGTATATAATTTCTGAGAATAGATGTGAGTGATTATAAATCAAAGAATATTTTCAGATTTTTGTTTTTAACTTGTTTACATTAGAGGTTTTGGTATATATAGTGAAAATTATAGCCGTTTATAACCGTTGTAATCATTTGAATTTATAGCCGTTTATAGTCATTGTACTCTATCATTACTAATTTGAATATCTTCCACTCCATTATTACAAATTTGAATATCTTTCACTTGAACCTTTTGAATCTTTTGAACTGCTGCTGTGTTGAGCTGTTTGAACCTCTGTTTTTAGGCTATTTGAACTTTTGATTTAATCAAATATTAAATACATTCTAACAACATTTAGGATAAAGGTTTAGGTGAGAAATAATGAGACAAAATAAATTTTGATTCTATTTTTTTCTTTCAAATAAATCATCAAAATAAATTTTGATTCTATTTTTCTCTTTCAAATAAATTATCAAAATAAATTTTGATTCTGTTTATCTCTTTCAAATAAATCATCAAAATAAATTTTGAATTCTATTTTTCTCTTCCAAATAAATTGAAAACATAATTAAATAAATTATCGAAATAAATAAGTCTAATAGTTTAAAATATAGATTGTCTTATGTGATTTGAAAAATTATAAATATTTTCTTATCAGAATTTTTTATTTAATAAAATTAATTAAAAAAATAAAATTCTTAACTGATCTCCTACCCAATGATAAAATTACTGAATTATTAATTGAAATAAAATTTTGATATCATTAAAAACTATTAATTGATTTGATAATTTATTAATAAAAAAGGTCATTTATTATGAAATTAAAAAATTTCAGAGAGCAAAAAACAAATTATATTTTAAATAAATTTCAAGAGATGTATTTATAATTTACCTTTAAAAATTTGACAAAAATATATAAATCTCGTGTAAATTAAAGGTTACCCCTTTTTTTCCCTTCAAAATTTAACGCATTTATTTGGTGGTGGCTTATAGAATGTGAATTTGTTACTTTCAATTTTGATAATGAATTAAGACATGGGGCTTTTTTTACGTAATTTTGAAACAGTCAGGGGCCCGAATGGTATTTAATATCAGGTCTGGTCAGCAAAATCAAATTCAGGGTTTTACAGAAAAACCCTAAAGCACACAGTCTCAAAACTCAAACCTCTCTTTCTCTGCAACTCTGAGAATCAGAACTCGAGAACACATATCAATGGCGGCTTTCGATCACATTCGCAATATGCACGACATTGCTCTGAAGCCCCGCTTGCTCCGAACCCTAATCAGAGAACACATGCCTGATGAGAAGCATCCACTCAAGGGCCCTTCGGAGCTGTCTCACGTTGTGTCTATGGTTAAAACTCACAGACTGTTATCTGAATCTCTCACCGCAGATTCGACTGATCCAAAGGTTGTTGACAGCTGGAAAGCTGCAGTCGATTCATGGGTCAATCGCGTTTTGATGCTCGCCTCTAGCAACACGGTGAATTTCTATTCATCTATACACTCACTGTAATTCTAATCAATGTATATAGATACATATTCTTGAATGAATGAATTTCTCATAAATGCTTACCAATATATACATTTGTGTTTGATTACATGAATATGTTGCAACATGGTGAATTTCTATTCATCTATACATAAACCCCCCCACACACACATATAGCTGGCTGTATTTAACCATTGTCGTGAATGGTTTTGCTAAAATAGTGAATGGTGAATCTTATCGAATCGGGAATCCTAAGATTATTTTTATTTGATATGATATATAATTTTATATATTTATTTATATACATATAAAAATACATACATTGTTTAAAATAAATTAAATTGTAATATGACTAAATTGTGTACATGTATATACATATAGAATCACGAATATCAATATAATTAATTAATCTCTTTTATATATCTTTATAGTGTAGTGAAAATGATGATGTTTCATGCATTATGCAAACAAAAATAGAAATAGAACTGAATTGCAGTGAATCGTAGTGAATAGCAATGAATTGTAGCAAATCATACATTAAATCATACGATTCACTCAATTTCCGAATCAACAGAATGGTTTAAATTGTTTTTGTTGAAACTTGTATTGAATCGTATTAGTTGTGAATCATATGATTCTAACAACCATGATTATAACCATAAACATTATGATGAATTTCAACATACCTTCCTAAATATGTTTTCAATATATGTCTGTCTATGTGTGTATACGCATATATAAATGAATGTGTCTTATTCAAGTAGTAAATTGTGTGAATAGTGAATTTACAGTTCATTTATTTGATTGCATGAATATGTTTTAGCCAGATAAATGCTGGGCTGGAATATGTTTGTTAGGGGTGACTTGCCAAGAATGCAGTTCTGAACGGTTCCTGGCATCATACTCTATTTGGCTTCCTAAGCTCCAATCGCATATTCAGGTATTCAAACTAATTTCATAATTTCAAATAGACAAAAAAGAAAAACTAGTTTCATCCTATATTGTACTTCAGTATTAAATGATCCGAGGTAGTGCTCTGGTGCATGATTGACGTTTAAATTTGGGAGTTTGCAATTTAATGCTGAGCTCAATTTACTCATGCTTGGCAAGTTATTTTGATTGCTAATTTAGATAATAATGATGTATACTGATTTTCTTATATAGAAGACGACACAATTTTCTGAATTATTTTTCTTCACCATTGAGAGTGGTATTATCTGTTACAAACATTTATAGCTCACATTTATAATTGTCACACGAGAGTTTGGGCTCCCTATTGTCTTGCCAATATGAGGAAGTTCATCTTCAATTTTCCAAACAGCCTCTTTTGAGAAAAAAAAACAAGACTCAAATCTTTATCTTTTACTTGAAAGCTAAGGAAACTTAATCTGCATTAATATTGCTAAAAACAAAATTCATGAATATTTGATAGCTTTTGGTGGTAAGAATCTGTAATCTGGAAAAATTCTAGCTACTTTATTCCAGTTTTGCTTTCCTTATAGAGTTGGGACTTTTATAATTTAATTAATGATGGAACATGAATTATACTTCTAAGTTAAATTTGAAAAGTTTTACTTTTAGAAATTGCTTATTACTGTAATTCCACTATTTCCACAGGCAAATGGGCTGCATCAACAGCATTTCCCCACCTCACATATATGGTTTCTCTGATGCAGTCCTTGGTTTGTGGAAATAATCCCTTCCTAGGTATGCAAGTTGTTTTGAAAATCTAATATGGCATTTTTTTTTAAAGCAGCCTCCGGCAGATTCTCATTTTGTGAAAGTGGCTTCTTGTGCTTCACTATCAGATCTGTTCACAAGGTTTGGTTTCTTTGTTAACCTTATATAATTGCTATTGTACTTAGTTTTTCCCTTTTACAAAAATATTTAAATTTGTGATGAGGGATGCTACACATGCATGATGCATGGCAATGCTTGGTGTTAATTCAGGAACCAGGACTGAGTTTGGATGAACAGGATGAGTAAAATAGGTGCAGCAGACTATGTAAGAAGGGATTTTAAGTGTAATTTCCACAATCACAACATGCATGTGCTCAACGGAATTGAGGGAATTCATGTTAAAATTTTGTGTCTGCACAGGAGAATTCCATTTCTGGTCTTACTAGTTGTACTGTGTCTAGTTTTATTATTTGTAGTCTTTTATAGTAGGACAGCTTGGTGGATGTTTTCCATTTGTGAAAATGTTGTTATTCCTTCTCTTTTAATTGGAGCATAGCTTCTAATCTGACACAGACATTCTAATCCAATGTACCTTTTCATTTGTGATTGGTCTTCAATCTTATGCTTGCAATGCCAAGTATCAACTTGCAACTCTTCATATTTGTCTGCATGCCTTGAAGCCTTTGTTTATTGGTATTATAGCAATGCTTATTGATATTTTTGCTTTTCCTCCTAAAATAGGCTGGGTAGATTTCCAAGAGTAAAGAAAGATGCGACCTCCCAGGCTGTAAAACTTGTTCAACCAGTTTTGAAGCTGTTGAATGAAGATAGCTCAGAGGCTGTATGGGTTAATATTAAATTTGCAGAGACTTATCACTTGCTGTGTCCATTAAACTGTACTTGTTGGAAATGCCAAAATCAGATACTATTACCTGTCTTTGTTATTAAATGTCTTTTACTGAATGTAACAAGTCAATCATTGATATTCTAACTCAAAATGACATGTGGAGTATGTCAATTAATGCTGCTGAAGGTTACTGCTGAACATATATTGCACCTTCCCCTTTTCCATGGAATATTGTATATGCAGAAATGAAAAGTAAAACATGCCAGAACTGAATACCCGAGTGTGTTTGGTTTGATTTTGAAATAAATTTTTGAGAGCTCAAAACCCAAAATTTGTTTGGTTTACAATTTTCTCAAAAATGTTTTCAATCCCTTTTTGTATCTCCTCTCTCCTCTCACATCCTACACATCAATCAACTATTTTTTTTCTCTCATCTCTCATTCTCTCACATCCTAAACACATCAATCAATCACTTTTTCTCTCACACTCATCTATTAAACTACAAAAAAACTACAAATCATCCCAAACTACAAAACTCAAATTTTGTAAAAATTATTTTCAAAATATATAGCCAAATAAATTTTCAAAATTTGAAAACTCTTTTCGAAAACTTATCTTTCAAAATTGATTTCAAAACCTAGCCAAACACAACCCCAATTTTTAGCTAAAGAGGTGGTGCTAGTGTTGGGAAAATGCCATTACTTATTGCATATGTGCAGTGTTAATAAAAACAATGGTGTCTACATGAGTGGAGGCTTCGTGGGTCTAATTGATATCAATAGAGAAAGTTATTTTCAAAAATTAGACAGAAGCAATGTTTGAGTTGAACTGTACAAGGACATATTGCATGCACTTTGCATTTAAGATGTCCCTCTTTGTTGCACAAGTTAATTGTGGAAGATGTGAAGCATTTCCTCTCTCTCTCTCTCTCTCTCTCTCATGTGCGCACACACACACACACACACACACACATATGAATGCATACACACAGGATAAGGACACACTTAATTCTCCATGCCTCATTCTTGAGCTTGGTCAAGCTAAGAGGCATGCAGTATTTTGCGATCTATCTTCTTCAACCCTTGTTAGAAGATCATTTCACTAGGATTTTTTTGCTGTTTGGCCATTACTTTTGTTTTCATTAATGACGTTTTGTGATTTAGCTTCATAATTTCAAGATCATGACATGTTTCTGTGGTGATCACTTGTGCAGGAAGGAGCCGTTTGTTTGCTATGCACATTTATAACTTTCTTTCCATCTTCCATCCATCGATGTTACGACAGTGTATGTTTTCTGATATCATTTCAAGATTCCCAATTATATTATCATAATATGTGTATATATATATGTATGTATGTATTCAAATAGGGGCATTTATATATGGGGTACTTACCAATTAGTCCTATTAACTAGACTTATTTACCTACAGGTCCTAACCAATAAATTTAACACTATAAAAATAAGAGATTGATAAATTTATCACTACAAATTTATTCATAAAAACAAAGACACTGATAAATTTATTACTATAAATTTATTCATAAAAATAAAAGATTGATAAATTTATCTTTATTACTTAATAAATTTATCAATAGGACCTAATGGGTAATAAGTCCCAAAAGTAGGACCTATTGATAGTTTACCCTTTATATATTACCCTACTACGGTGATTTGGCATGTACTTTTACTATGGCCATCTATATTGGCAATTAGTCTTGTTTGTGTTGAATCTAAAAACAATAATGGAAATGGTAAAGTAATGCTTCATCTAGAAGCGTAGGGCAAAATGTAGAAGTCAAAGCAGGAGAGCAGTTGTCATGGGCATGACTTGTGTATTACCATGGCTATACTGAATTTATGCTTTGAATTGAAACGTAATAAAGTTTGGCTGTGATAGTGACTTTCTCCGTATAAGTCAATCAGATTTGTTTTTTGTTGGGTTAGACTCTAATTTTATGTTGCCATTCAAGTCACTGCAGTTGATTCTGCTCACTGCAGTTGATTGCTAACATGTTCATGATGAGTTGACTATACAACAATACCTTTGACAGGCTGAAGCTGCTGTTGTTTCAAAAATTTTGTCAGGGAAATGCAGTGTTAAAATGTTTCAGGTGAGAGCAGTTCTGAATGCTTGATATTGCAGTCTCTGGCATGTGATAAGAGGCAGTGTTGCACGCATACACACTTATTTGCTTTCTGTGTTTAGGAGCTCGGTCATTGCTTAGCATTGCTTCCAAAATCTAGAGGAGATGAGGATAGTTGGTCATTGATGATGCAGAAGATTTTATTATCAATTAATGTTCACCTGAATGATGCTTTCCAAGGTGTAGAAGAAGGTATGCTATAAGACTATGTTGACAAGTGATATTACTGGTACTTGTAGGAATTTATTGGTTTGTTTCACTCATTGCAGAATCAAAAAATAATGAAGCTATGAGGCTATTAATTCCCCCAGGAAAAGATCCCCCACCTCCCTTAGGAGGTCATACAATAGGAGAAGCCTTGGACCAGAGAACAAAGAGACCTGAGCGGTTGCAGATGTCCAGTGTCTCTACCTTGATGCGTTGCTGTTGTACAATGCTTACAAGTTCTTATCCTGTTCAGGTAATGCCATTTTATTAGGGTTAATTTTGTCAGTTAACAAAATGATGCAGATCTACTTCATAACAGTAACTTTGGACTCCTATATGGTCAATAGTGAAATATTATGGATGTAACTGTGCTAGCGTTCTCAGCAATTTAGTTTTTTTACTGATAGGTTAGAGTTCCTATTCGCCCGTTAGTAGCCCTTGCTGGGAGAGTGCTGATGGTGGATGGATCCGTGACTCAAGCTTTATTTCCTTTCATGACTGCCATGCAACAAGAGTTTATTTGTTCGGAACTTCCAATTTTGCACTTGTACAGCTTGGAACTCCTCAGTGCTGTCATAAAGGGTGTACGCAGGTGAAAATAACATTGACCAACACTGAATTATCTATGATGATTGTTACTTGACTTATTTTTGACAAAGGCAATTACTGAAATATTCTGTGAGAAATGTTGCATAACTTTTTATCTTTTTCAATTTATGGTGTGCAACTGTCAAAGATCTTTGTTTTTTTTTTTAAAAAAAAAATTGTTATAGATGTTTTTTTTCATTGTACCAGAAAGTTACGTAAATCAAACCTCATTTTATGACTTTGTTAAGACTTCTACTTTTCAGCGTAGTGGAATCTATGCTTATACTAGCATATTCTGGGCATAATTTTGGTTAATTTATCCGAATCATTAAATACGTTAGTGTTCTGTATTTTCTATTTTTTTTCTACCATGTGAAATTGTATCTCAAAAAATCTTGTATTTTCTTTTCCGTTCCTCTATATTTTCATATGTTATGGTTGCACACTATGTGAATGTTCTATTTTTTATTTTGCAGTCAACTATTACCGCATGCTGCAGAAATTGTGCGACTCTTAACAGAGTATTTCAAGAGATGTGTATTGCCAGATCTAAGGATAAAGGTCTACTCAATAATGAGGATTTTGCTTATGTCCATGGGGCTCGGTAAGCATTTAATTTTTAAAAATCTCTCTCTCTCTCTCTCTCTCTCTCTCTCTCTCTGTACAAATTGCATCTGAAATTTTTTGGCTAATGTTACCAATTTTGTATCAGCTGTATAACTATGTCCATATTTGGTTGTCGTTCTATATTGAAGATTAATATGTGCACCCAATCACACACTACACATTCTCTCAAGGGAAAGAACAAATTAATCTAAGTGGCTCCTAACCCCCAAGACAAAATTAGATTTCATATTATGTATTTGTGAAACAAGCGCACCAGATTGTAGTTAGTTAAATTTGAATTATATATTTTTGAGCAGCCTACTAGTGTGATGCATAGCTACGTTCCTAACTATTCCAAGCTAAATACTGCTTTTAAGATAAATTCTGGGCAACTCCAAGCAGTGGGGGAGATGGAGTAGTTGACAGCTCGAATCTGCCACATATGGACCAAGAGTTCCCCAAGTTGCTCAACAATTACAAGCTTGTAATTGCTGTTTTTTGAAAATTCTCTACTCTTCCAAGTGATACCATCCTTCTATAGCTATTACCAGTTTGATGCTGTTGGACATCCTGCAGATGCTAAGGAAGCAAAACCTAGAAGCACAATCCCTATTTCCCTCCAAGGTTCAAGGATTGATACCTCTTAGATGCTAACAATTCCTTGAGGCCATTGGACTGGGGGAAAACCCTTGAATTAACCGTGGTGCACTTGCGAGAAACTCATTACCGAGGGCCTATGCATCCCTAGGGATTCTTTGGCTTTGATCCGGGCACCCTGGTGCCAATAAAAAAGAAAAAGAAAGAAGCACGATACCTATTCATTTCTGAACCTGCAGAAAATAAAATATCTTGTATCCCATTTGAACCATTTCTAGCTAAGTTGCGCATCCTTGGTTAGTGGCACCAGCTTAGAATATTTTTCATTTTGATCTTTAAACTCAAAATGGATTTGTGCTTTTGCATGGATCTGCTAGGTTTATTTTCTTGTATCTTTGTCTGGAGTTTTATTGCTACCTATTACTATGAGCCAACTTTTTCCTCTGCACAGGGCTGTTTCACGTTAGTCTAATTTTTTACTAGTTAACTGTCTTTCTCGTTAGAATTAGTTTTGGTAGATACTTATTAGCATGGGTGTATATCTTGCAGGCATAGCAGTCTATCTTGCCAAGGAAGTTATCGACAATGCATCTGTTGATTTGGACTCTATTGCCTATGATGGTGGTGGAACCTCTTCATCAAGTGCATATTTAAAGGCCTCGAATGATGTATTACTGCAGCCTTTCCAGAAAAAAAGGAAGCATGCAAGCACAGCAGGTTCTCTTGAAGAGCAGCCTGATAGAGTTGATTTGGAAGTGGGACTGCCCAAAAACCCAACTCCAGTATCTGTAAAGATAGCTGCACTAGAGGCATTAGAAGCACTTCTGACTGTGGTATGTGTGAAAAGTCTGTATACATACATCCTTGCAGATCATAGTGTTTTTAACCACACTTTTGACATATGCCTCTTGACAAACTGCTATTGCTTTTGTGTTATTATTGTCTTCTCTCAAAAGCTTTACTGGGATATCACCCAATTTTTTAAGAATTTTTTTGCATTTCTGTTCTAACTCCCTTTAATGTTTTTGGGGTTATCAACTTAGCACTTTATTATGCCTATCTATGTCTGGATGAGAATGAAGTTATCCTGTCAGATCATGAAGCTGCACAATTTGAGTTGTGGCTGTTTTGTATTTGATCAATACACTACTATTCTTGCATCTGTTAATCCCATTCTAAATTTTTAGCCTTCGAGATATCCTCTGTTTCATCTAAAAGAAAGATGTGAGGCAAGACCTAAGCCTCAAGGCATAAGCATTTCAAATTCCAAATTTCAATAGTTAATAAATATTTTAAATAGTAAAAAAAATTAAAAATAAATATAAAGGTGTAAATACTTTACTTCTGAAGGCATTGACATTTCATTATATAGAAGGAAGTTAGCCCTCATTGAAAGAGAATTCAACATTCTTTGCTTTAGTTATTGAGAATCTCACAAGTCAACTAGTAAATCTCTCTTCTTAACGGTAGTTTAAGATGTAATTAGTAGGAGTATCATTTTAATTTCACAAAAGCATGCTTTCAGTTGTTTTGTACTGGGCATATTTTACGATAAAAGATCTGTTTCATTAGAAATATAGTGAGTAGGCAAACTCAATTCTTTCAGATTATAGCCCTTGGCTGTTACAGACTTACAGTAAAGGAACCCTTTGTAATTGGTTTTTAGATGACTCGTGTGTCATCATCTTCCTTTCTTCCATCATGAATTTTCCTCTGATCTAAAATGATATATCTTATTAACTATGCAATATGTAACAGGGTGGTGCTTTGGGAGCTGAGAGTTGGCGACCAAGTATTGATTGTCTTCTAATAACTGTAGCTACAAATGCTTGTAAAGGGGGATGGGCTAAGGAGGAAAAACATAATTTTCTTTCCAGTGAACCTCTCCTGACTTGGGCAGATTTTCAGCTTGCAACCTTACGTGCACTTTTGGCATCTCTTCTTTCTCCTGCCCGCTTTCGCCCTCCGCATCTAGCCCAGGGTCTTGAACTTTTCCGTAGAGGTAATCTTTGTTATTAGAAAATTTAAAAATTTATTCTCCAATCTTAAAATGCACATTATTTAGGAATGTGCATTTTTTTTGCATTCTCATCTATTCACGATATTTTGAGATCTAATTGTGCCCTTGTGTAAAATCAACTTGTATTCTGTTACATAGCAGGGTATGGTTGAAAATGGATGATGGCAAATAGAATGCCGAGAAAACTACAATCTGAATTAGTATTTTTCTTACTCGTAAAGGTTATAAAAAAAACATTTCTTCTACTTGTACTAGTAGCATCCATAATTTCTGGTGTTGATAGTTTATGATTGATAAAATAGTATTTTCTATTTTGATTAAAGTTTAATTTTTAGATGGAGTTATTTTCATGTTGAATTAGCCGTAGTTTTTTTCTGTTGTCGATGTGGATGAATGCACTTGAGCAATAATAGTGGTAGCACTTAGCCTCTTGGTTCTTATTATTTTTAGTTGTTTGTAGATTTAATATTCATATACATAGCAAATAAAGATATAAAAATAACTTTTGCTGTATCCCTGCCATGTCTGTATCCTATTTTTAGGAAATTGTGCTGTCGGTGTTGATGTCCATGTTTGTGTTTGTGTCTGTCCTTGGGACAACACCAACCTTAACCTGTTTCCCGGCAACGACACTGTAGGCACTATAGGAGATTTGCTTTAGGTATTTTGTGATGTAAAATAGAATGCTGGAAAAGCTACATCTCTCTCTCTCTCACCAAGTACTGAGCTGCTCACATGGAAGACAGTTTGTCACATGCATTCTTCCATTGAACTTTCTTCTGTCAAACTTAAATTTTACATGGTACTAAAAAATCATCTTTTTTGTGGCTATATGTTTTCATTGAATAGCATTTAGTGAAATGACTGCTCTGGTCTCATCCATGCCATTTTTTTCCTTGATCATTTTTTTTATGCTACTGTAACCCACCGTTCTCGAAAATGGTGTTTGCAGGCATGCGAGAAACAGGAACAAAGCTTGGTGAATTTTGTGCGCATGCTCTTTTGGCCTTGGAAGTGCTCATACATCCTAGGGCACTCTCATTGATTGATTTCTCATCTGCCAGCAACACCTCCTTTGATGGGATTAACAACCGATTCCCAGATGTATACTCGTATGGTCATAAACGAAATACCCCATTTTCAACCGGCACGCTGGGAAAGGGGCCTGACGATTCCAATTTGGGTGATGATGACCTGTATGAAAGTTGGCTGGCAAATGACGACGAGATTGAGATTCCGGTGACCGACGATGCTGGAAAGGATAAAAGTTGTACTGAAAAACCTTCAGAAACATGTAGAGATCCATCACCCGAGAAGATTCCTCTTGTAGCTGATTCATTCAGTACTAGAGTTCCCGAAGAAAGTCGACCAGAGCTAGTGTCCGATAGGGTTGAAGGAAAAGGGGGCGAAATCATGGTTGAAGCACCGCAGTTTCAAGAGCCCATTAAGCAAGGGGACAGTACTAGCAGGGTTATTTCAGACGGTGTTGTGTCAGATCATGTGGAGGGTGAATTGGCAACCAAGTCTGATGACTTTGCAACAGGAATTGTAAGCACTGCCATGGCAACATCGAATTTGGAGAGAAGCAAGCAACTTGATGTTGACTCGGATATGGAATCACTTCCTGATATTGTGGATGGGGATCCAGATTCTGATTAGGGCTTTTTCAAGCAAATTCTCGGTATGGATATCTGTAGAAAGTTATGGTTTACTAGTCAGTTAAGGTTATTGTTACTGGCAAGTTTCCATATAGAATCATGAAAATACAAGAAGGTTTTGTTTTCAAAGTGTAATTTGAGTTGGGGCTTTATCATTTTGGACTTGTTCCTGTGATTTTCAACTTCGTAAGTTGTTCCTTTGATACTGTGTTAGGTAGTCCCCGTTTCTCTCTCCAAGCGGTGCGAGTTCAAGAAGCTCTCTCTCACTTGATTTCTTTTACTGATTGATAAAAAGAATAAAAAAATAGAAATTATGAATTATTTAAAAATGATCTTGAAAATTTATCTTGAGGATGTCTCAGTGCTGGTCTCATAGCTTTTGGGACATGGCATGGCATATTACTTGGAAGAAAGAGTAAATGCAAAACAATAGCTAGAACAAGTAGTTATTGTGAAGCCCCAAAACTAAGGGATAGTCAAATTCAAATTAAAATTAAAAAAAGCCCATATTGGGGGGCTATAATATGGGCTGTTATTCTTTGACCCAAGAAATTCAATTTAGCTTTTATTTGACTTGTGCAAGTTCTGACTGTGGAGTAGACCTGTTGTTCATGATTAATAAAAATAAAAATAAGTTTTTTTTAAAAAACTGAAAAACAAAGGGCAAATTACAAACACCCCTGGAGGTTTGGTAAAAATATAAATTTCTTCCTGAGGTTTGAGAAATTACAAATTGTTCCCTAAGAGTCAACTTTTCATAACAAATTAGGGGGGAATCTGTATGAATATAAAAATCTCAAGGGGTAATTTGTTATGGAAATATAAACCTCAGGGGCGGGATGTAATTTCTCAAACTTCAGGGGAGAATCTGTATTTTCATCAAACTTCGAGGGGGTGTTTGTAATTTGTCCAAAAACAAAAGACGTTGAGTGGGACCCATGTGAGGTTGGTGTCAAATGAGCAAAGTCCAAAATAGCTATAAGGTCTCGTTTGGATGCTGTTTTTTAATTAACTTTTTTGTTTTAGTTTTGTAGTTCATTCACTTCATTTTGACCAATTTTTTCATTGTTTTTTAATTGACTTCTAGTTTTTTGTTTTATGGGTGTTTTTCAATTTACTTTCAAAATTTATGATTTTTTATTTTTTATTTTTTATTTTACTTCAAAATCAAAACTGAAAGGTTGATCCAAACAAAGGATTTGTTGGTAAAATAGGCTACAAGATAGTAAAAAAGGTCCATCCAAATAGGGTTTAAGTTTTGAAGCAAAGAAAAAATAAAGGGACCAATTAAAAATTAAAAAAAAAAAAAAGCTTGGGGTTTGAGACTTGTAACAAAATAAACTCTGGCTTAATTTGGACAATTGAAATCTTAATTTTTTGATTTGCTTTTAATCTAAATCATTCACTTATTTTTGTTAAGTAAAATCGATAGAAAAATAGTATTATTTTAATTATTAAATTATACATAAAATGTTTAAAATATTATTTTTATTGAGTTTAAGGACTAAAATATCATTTTTTTTGTTAATTTTACTAACAAAAATAGGCTGGCTTAGATTGAAAATAAATTAAAAAATTAATATTTAAATTGATAAAATTAAAAATTCAGAGTTTAATCTGTTAAAAAGTTCAGATTTTTTTTTTTTGGGGTAATTTTCTCAAAAATATAAAATAAAAAATAAAAAAATAAAACTCGATTTCCACATTCCCTACTCTACTACTTTGTGAAGTTGTAAACCAAAAAAGGGGCAAAAAAAGAAAAGGAAAATGATTTGGAGCACTAATTAGTGCTACCACTAATGATGTTGTTGTGTCTGTATTTTTTTTTTTTTTTTAAAAAGTAAATGTCACATCATTAATGGTTGCTTTAGAGCACCACGTTTAGTGGTCTCTAACATTGCCCTAAAGAAAAAGAAAAAAGGTTTGTTGTCTGTCTCTCTCTCTCTCTCTCTCACACTTAGATACGCGTGGAACACGTTGGCATGTTCGCATATGGATAATCTTACAATGAGGTCAAGCTCATGCAATAATTACTCTAATGTATATACAGTGGTAAGGATATAGCTTGCCTCCCGTCCTTTGGACGGGACAGTACTATGAGAACACCCCCACAGATCTTATTTTAATAATTTGAATTGTTAAAATTTATAGGATATTATATATTTATAAAAAAATTATATTAATCGGATATTAATAGTTATGTAATTAAATCAGTTTTGTATAAAAAATAGACAGTAAACAAATTAACGGTTGGCAAAAAACTAATCCAATAAGATAGTTATCGATATTTGATCAATGTGATTTTTTATAGGCATATAGTACTCGATAAATTCTACACATTGAACGGTTCAAATTATCAAAACAGAACTCGTGATAGGCCTCCATGGGTCAAACAACACCATTCAGTCCGATCTCAGACTGGGGGGAAGCTGTTCCCTTTTGAAAAGTCGATAAAAAACTAATTTTTTAGCCTTTTTTAATAAATAAATAAAAAACAGAGAGGTGATGTAAGTGTAACCCAAAAAAGCTAAAAAGCTAAAAAATTGACTTTTTACTATATTGCCAAAACACCCACAAAGAAGAAAACTGAAAATTTGTTGGAATACATCTCTAAATACCTTTGAAAAATTATCCACAGTGTATCATACAAAACTCTATCATAAAATTACATAAATTTTTATAAATTTATATAAATAATTTTATAAAAATATATAAGTTGACACAAATTCGCATAATATGATGTGCATTACATAACATAGCATTTCCTTAATTTGTTTGATTTGGTTTTCATAAACTGTTTTTAAATTTTTTTAAAAAACTAAACACTAATTTAGTGAAAAATATAATAAATAATTTTTTTTATCATTTTTATATGATTTTATATTTTTGAAGAGCAAAAATAATTTTTCAAACTTTAAAAACATCTTTTCAATTTTTTTTGTCAAACTAATTTCTAACTTTTTTTAATTTTTTTTTTTCAAAAACTGATTCTTTGGATATTGAAATCAAACATATTTGGATGAGCTTTAAGAAATTATTATTTAAAAAAATAGAAATTAGTTTAACAAAAATAAACACAAAAAAAATTGAAAATCATAAATATGTTTTTGATTTTTTTTTCAATTTTCGTTTCATCAAACTAAATTTTGAAATTAAAAAAAAAATAGAGTTTTAAAAAAAAAAAAATCCAACACATTTATTTTTTCGGGATCAAAATTTTACATCAAGATTCTATTTAATTTTTAAAATATTTATGCGCTTTTAAATTTTAAGCCAAAAAAATAATTAATATTATTTTAAAAAATTGCATAAAAAGACTTAGGGTTGGTTTGGCAAGGGCTCATTGGGTTTTTTTGGCTCAATGAGCCACAAAAGACAGAATAGGCTCATGAGCCATAACAGACAAAACATCCCATCCAACCCCATAATCATTATACTCTTCTCTCACAAAAAAGTCAAAAAAGTCAAAAAGTCAAAAGCCTTCCCAAATCAAGCTTTTGAGCCCAGGCTCATATAGTCAAAAAAATCAAAAAGTCAAAAAGCCAACCCACTTCCCAAACGGAGCCTTAAAAAAATCTATTTCCAAATGAAAGGCTGAATTGAAATAGAGATTGACTAACACATATAAAAATAAAAAAAGACGTTGTTGATAAGTGTTCTAAAAATAATAATTAATAAAGTTTAAAATGATTATATATTTTTTATAATAAATATTTTTATAAAATAAGTTAATAAATTATATATTTTTTATAATAAATATTTTTATAAAATAAGTTAATAAATTAACTAGCATTTTAGAATACTGATTAACAAAATCAAACAAAATTTGACTCAAAATTTTAAGTCACAGCCACCAACCAATCCATCATGCATTCACCTGACCCATAAATGTTTGACCTACCTTTTTCAGTTTTGCCCACATCACTGTCTCATTTAAATAAAAGGATTAATTACATTTTTTATTTTTATAATTTAATTTAAATTTCACTTTTGTTTCAAATGGAATAATTTGCTTTTTATCTTTTAAATTCAGTTCCAATTTAGGAGTTATTTGGGATGACCTAAATAATTACACTTTTTGTCTTTTTACGAAAAGATGGGCAGAAAAATAGAAAAGTGATGTGATGAAAAAAAAATGAAAAGATAGATTATTTTGTATATGCCAAACTTGGCCTTAATTTTAAACAGAATGATCAAATTATTTAATTTAAAATATAAAATAAAATAAAATTTAAATCAAACTAACGTAAAAAGTGTAACTAACCTTAAATAAAAACAGGCTAAAAATCTCTTTTGTACTATGCAATTGACCTAGATTAATTAACAGCCCACCAAAGCTTAAAACTTGAGTCAATCAGAGCAACATCAAGCATTATATTAGGATCCAAGCCACCATAAAAAAACTCTCCAATTAATAAAATTAGGGCACAGCTTCTCTCCAGTCTAAATCTGAACTGGACGGTGCTGTCCGACCCTTGGGGGTCCACTACGGGTTGTGTTTCGATAATCTAAACCGTTCAATGTGTAGAACTCGTCGAGTACTATATGCTTGTAAAAAATCACGTTGATCGGATATCAATAGCTATATGATCAAATCAGTTTTTTGTAAGCCGTTTATTTTTTGCCGTCCATTTTTTTTCATAAAAAACTGATTTGATCATAGAGCTATTGATATCCGATCAACGTGATTTTTTATAAGCATATAGTACTCGACGAGTTTTACACATTGAACGGTTTAGATTATCGAAACACGACCCGTAGTGGGCCCCCAAGGGCCGGACAGCACCGTCCAATCCAGATTTGGACTGGAGATAAGCTGTGGCCTAAAATTATATATAATTGGTGTCTTGGTATCCTTTCAAATTATATGAATCATAAGATAGGAAATAATATTCAAACTCTAAAATAGTCTCTCTCTCACTAGCTTTGTAAGAGAAATAATATTTACATCATACTTTAATTTATAAAGATATATGCAAAATTAAAAATCAAGTGTAAATATATATATTTTTTAATATATGTGTGTATATATTTATATTGGATTATGCATAAGTCATTCTAGAAGACACATCCTCAAATATCATAACTAAATCACTTTTAATTATAACTAAAAAAAATATAATGTATCATAATCAATTATCACATAAGACAACTAAAAATCTTTTGAATCATAATTAAAATAATAATCACAATTCATAGTCAACATCAAAATAAGTCATAACTAACATTACAACGAGTCATAATCAAGTCATAACTAACAATACAATTAGTCATAACCAACGATCACAAATGTCATTACCGAGCATATGATACATACCCCAAAATAAAATGTGTGCTCCATCTGTCCCAAAATATCAGTTTCTTATTCTATTCTTCATTATCCCAAAATGTTGGTCACTTTTCAAGGTTTCGAAAAGTGGTTGCGATCGTCGTAATGGTCGCAGTTGTGGTTGCAGGGTATAAAGGCCGTAATGTAATTTTTTTTAAATTTTTTTTGTAGAATTTGAAAAAAAAAACTTACTGATACGCACATTTTTTCTTCAAAATCACATTTATTAGGTTTAAAATAGATTTTAATCATTTTTTGTTAGTGTTTAAGTATGATTCAATGTATTTCATATTTTTAAGTCTCTATAAATGAGTTTTTTACATTTTATTTCAATAGTTAATAACTTTAAGAATAATTAATTTTAAATGTCTATAAAATTATTTTTGATCAATACCTGAACTAACTAAAGAAAAAATATTTATAATTATTAAATGAAATGATTTTAAAAATAAAAATTGTGCCATAAACAAAAATTATTTTTGAGTTATTCATTTTTTTAAGACATTTTTTAGGGCAACACTTTACATCTAACTAAATAAAATTATTTACAATTAAGTATTAAATGAAATGGTTATAAAAACAAAAATTGTGCCATAAATAAAAATATTTTTGAGCTATTAATTTTATTTAATTTTTTAAAGATATTTTTTAGACAACACATTACAGTAACAAAATAAAAATATTTACAATTAAATATTAAATTAAATGATTATAAAAATAAATATAATCACTGTTTATATATTTTTTATTTTACATATTAATGTAATGAAATAAAAATTTAAAATTAAATTAGAAAAAAAAAAATCCATACAATGTTTTTTCTTTAGGGTTAGATCACTTGAGTATTCGTTTTTTTTTTTTTTTGTAAATTTTTATTTTTATTTTTTTGAAAATGAAGTTATTCAAAATATTGTAACGGGCCATTACGATTGTTATGATATGTAACAGGCCGTTAAAGCTGTTATGGTACTGCTATGGCCATTACGTAATACCGAAATGTCTGTTACATATATGAATTCTCGTCACATCTCAAAAGCGGGTGTAACAAGCAACACTTACCGCTCCAATATTTACGTAAACACCACTTCTTAAAATTGTCTCATTTTAAAAATTGAGAACTAAAATAATATGAATTTCTTATTTTGCCTTTCTTTTAAATTTATTAATATTAATATAGACAACAAGTATAATTATAACAATTGTATTATCAAAGGATAATTTTGAAAATTTAATATTTTTAAAATATAATAATTATATTACCAAAAAAATTAAACTCCCCCAAAGTGACTACTGTTTTGAAAGTATTATAAAATTTCTATATGCATTGAATATATATAAATGGTAATGGAGACAATTTTGTTCATAAAATTTTATTGGAGAGTGATTATTTTAGTGGTTTTTTAAAATTTTTATAAAAATATATAAAAAAAATAGAAAGAATGATGTAATAATTTACTGTGATTGTTTTGACTATATTGGTCAAATGTAGGGGTGCAAATTTTGCCATTGGTTAAAAAAATTAGATATCACATCAACTTTTAAAAAAGTATTTTTTTAAACAATTTCTAAATAAATTAATTTTTTTAACTACTAAAAAAAATTAAAAAGTTATAAAAAAACTAACCCAATCCAACTTTATATGTACCCAAAGATTAGTCGGAACAAAATGTTAGACACTTTTATGAGCCAAAAAGTAAGGTTAGAAACTTCAAAAAAATTTATCAAAATTTTTATTAAATGTCTCACATATGAGCCATTTGATAAAAAAAAAATTAATAAATCATTTGAAACTTCTACCTTTTGTTTAAAAAATAATAAATAATAAATAAAAGAAGGTACAAAACTTGCTCACCTTTTTCCCTAACTAATGTTGGGCTAAGCAATATATGGAAGTTTGACCACCTTTATACATGCATTTCAAGTTTACTCCCCAAATAATTAAGAAAAATGCTAGGGACCCCAAAAATTTTATCAAAAGTTTTATCAAATGTCTCACATGGGTGTGGGACCCATATGGGACCCATATTGTGTGGGTCCCACACCCATGTAAGACATTTGGTAAAACTTTTGGTAGAATTTTTGGGGTCTGTAACATTACTGAATAATTAAACCATTTCAATATATATATAGGGCCTGGCTTTGGTCCAGTCCTTAATCGGACTGGACGGTGCTGTTGGGCCCGTGGGGGCCCACCACGGGTTCCGTTTTGAAAATCTGAACCGTGCAATGTGTAGAACTCGTCGAGTACTATATGCCTGTGAAAAATCACATTAATCGGATATCGATAGCTATGTGATCAAATCAGTTTTGTATAAAAAAAATGGACGGTGAATAAATTAACGGTTGATAAAAAACTGATTTGATCATATAGTTATCGATATCCGATCAACGTGATTTTTCACAGGCATATAGTACTCGACGAGTTCTACATATTGAACGGTTCAGATTTTCAAAACGGAACCCGTGGTGGGCCCCCACGGACCCAACAGCACCGTCCAATCTGATTAAGGACTGGACCAAAGCCAGAGCCATATATATATACGAGTCTTGTTCAAGGGCAGAATTGGGATTTTTAATCGAGGGGATCAAAATATGTCTTCTCTTTCAAATTCCGTTGAAATATAATTTTTCTACATTAGTTTCAAAAGTCTAATTTATGTATAAATTTTATCACGTTTTGTATTATTATTTTATACTTTTTGGTTTGATTTTGAATTTAAAACTAATAATATTCATATTGTTAATTATGTAATGGTGTTAAAAAGTGTAGAAAATGAAAAAAAAAAGAGATAATATAAATTATGCAATAATACTAAAAATGAATAATTCAAATATAGAAAAGTATAAGAAAAATAATGTGTGAATCCCCACTATGCAATAATCTAAGGTTTCGTTTGGCATGATTGCTTGGGTTAATTTAGCCATATAAGACAAAATTAGTTATTTTAGTTAAATATGACAAAATGTTATATTTAACTCATAATTATTTTATTTTTTCTCTCATAAAAGTTAAAAAAGCTATTTCAAACAAGGCTTTTTAGCCTCAGGCTAAAATAATTAAAAAATTAAAAAGTCAACCCATATTCCAAACGAAGGCTCAATCACATATTATTTTTTCTTCGTACTTTTTGCTTCTGATTTCTTAATATTACTCTTTAGTTATATTCAGCTAAAAAAGAGCAATTGGAAAATATTAGGATAAGTACAAAATCTAGGGAGAAAAAATTCAAGGAGCAATAAAACATTATTCAGATTTTAAGGAGGTCAAATCAAATTTACTTAAATTGAAGGATAATATACTAATTATATTATAAATATTCAAAATTATATAGGTATATAAGTAAAATTTTATATTTTCTGGGAAGTGCTGGGTCCACCCCGGTCCCTTAACCGTTCCACTCCCGGTGACAATTTTAAAAAGGATAAATTACAAACACATTTTTAAATTATAAATTATTTTTTGGTAATTTTAAAAATTACATTATATCTCATAAGGTTTCTAATTTTATAATAAATAGGTTTTTTTATTAATGAATTATCAAGTTAATTAATATTTTTTAATAATGTTAAAATTTTATTTCAATTAATAATTCAGATAATTTTATTATTATATAGATGAACAATTAGAAATTTCACTTTTTCAAGGGAAATTTGGCTATAAATCCCCTTTACCTTCCTTTCATTGTTAGAAGGATTAAGAAAAAAATTATTACTTTCTAAACTCTCTCATAATTATAAAGTCTTGCATAAAGGACAAATTTTATTATTTAAATATTTTATCAGACTATTATACCCTCACATATACACAATTCAGATACAAAATTTATCTTCTCTCTCGTCTCTCACTTCTAACCCTAGCTTCCTCCATGGCCGGAGCTGTGTCATTCCTAAGCTCCGACGATCTCTCTCCGCATCTTCTCAACTCTCCTCCTTCAACTCTCCTTCAACTGTTCATCTTCTATCTCGTCTCTCTCTTCTAACCCTAGCTTCCTCCATGGTCGGAGCTGTGGAGAACTTGCAAATCGCGCTGATACATATATATATATCTGTATATATGTGTGTGTTTGTGTGTTTTGAGATTTGAATTCGAATATATATGTGTTTTGAGATTTGAATTCGAATATATATATATCTACATATTCCGATCTGTAATCTATATATATATGTGTGTGTTTTGAGTCTTTAAGATCGGAGATTTGAATGATTGCATAGATCGGTCCATTTGATTCGAACTCAAAAGCTCAAAGATTTAAAGTAAAATTTGAAAAATCTGTGTGTATGAAAAATCTTAAGATTTTTGAAAGCTCAAAATTTCAAAAATCTAAAAAATCTGAAGAACCGGGGTATGAAAAATTGAGATTTCTCTAAAATTTTCAGATTATAGGCCTGATTCAAGGATTATAGGCATGATTCAATGTTTTTCAGAGTAAACATCGATTGATTCAAAGATTATAGGCCTGATTCAAAACTCAAAACTCAAAGTTTCATCGATTTTTCAGAGTAAACATCAAATTTCATTTGATAGAACCAGAGTAAAATTTTACTCTGATTCTATTACTCTATTTTTTTCATTTGACAGAACCAGAGTAAAATTTTACTTTTATATAGAGTAAAATTTTACTTTTAGCTTTAGAGTCTCACAGTTTACTTATTTTTCAGAGTAAAATTTTACTTTTATACAGAGTAAAATTTTACTTTTAGTTTCAGAGTGTAAAATTTTACTCTCATTCAGAGTAAAATTTTACTTTCATACAGAGTAAAATTTTACTCTGAAATACATAGTGAAAATGTCTTAATAGGAGAGCTGATAGATATGAGAGTAATATAGTAAAATAAACAAGTTTTAAAATATCATGGGGTTTTGAACGTGCTTATATAATTCTTGTCATTTTCAAAGAGAAATTAGATAGTGAGGGGGCTATGACCAAATCCCCCATTTTTCAATTAATTCTGTTAAATAAAAAATTTTGATAGAGAAGTATTTGTAATTTTTCAAATTAGAGGAGATAATTCATATTTTAAGCAAATCTCAAGAAGTACATTTATAATTTACCCTTTTAAAAACTATCAATAAAAAATACAAATGTCAAATTATTTATAATCTTAATACACTCTCTGCATATTCCTGTAAAGTCTTGATTTTAATATTTTTTAGTCAAGAAATAGAACCCATCAAATAAAATGATTAATTTCATTAAAAAAAAAAAAAACACAATAGATGGTATTTAAATACATTATAATTGTATTATTATTTATTTTTAAGTCCTTGATTTGGATTTTTTTTTTATAAATAGGACGGTTAATTATTACTGGGCACTAGATACGATAATATAGTACAAATAAGAGCATCTTTTATCTTTATTTTAAGAGCAAATTACAAACACCCCTTCACGTTTGGTAAAAATATAAATTCCTCTTTAGGTTTGAGAAATTACGAATTGCTTTTTGATGGTCAAATTTTTATAACAAATTAAGAAAAATTAAGAAAAAATTTGTATAAAAATAAAAACCTCAAGGGATAATTTATTATGAAAATATAAACCTCAGGGAGCGGAATATAATTTCTCAAACCTCAGGAGAAATAATTTTCACCAAACCTCAAGGGAGTGTGTGTAATTTGCCCTAATTTTAAATTTCACGAAATAATAATTAATGAAGCCTCATTTTCCACGCCCCCCTCGCCTATCATCTTTGATCTTTGATCATTTAGATTCAAGAGAATATACCCCTTAAGCGGGAAAAATTTTCGACCTGTAATGCACATCGTAACTAATTTTATTTAAAATTATGTAAATTTTTATAAATGATCTTATAAAAATTAAAAAATTGAATACAAATTTATATAACCATGTATATTTTTACAATTTATATAAATTTATATTCAATTTACATATTTTTATATAATTAATAATACAAATTTTTAAAAATTTATATAATTTTGTGTAAGAATACATACACCCGAAAGATTCCCTACGCTTAAAAGTTTAAAGGCTTTACTCTTTTCTTTTTAATTTTTCTTTTTATTTTTACACTAGGATGTTAATTTAGTTTATTGTTAAATTATAATGCAGAAACTTACCTAAGTTCTCTCTCAAGATTATTTAAATACGAGTCTAAAAATGCCTTAGGACTTTCATGTTGAGCGAATGTATTTTAATTCTAAATTCTTCTATTCAAAATATTATAAATAATTTTGTTGTATCCTTGTAGTTTATTCATTATTTTTACATATAATATTTTCAATTATTAAGAATAAATGGAATTGTTTTGTTAGTACAAAAATAAGTTAAATAATATTCTAAGACTACTAATCACGTCACTACCCTTTTATCCTTTTTTATCGAAATAAATAAAATAATCATAGGATGTAATTATATATCAAGTTGTGTTAATAATCGACTCTTATGGGTTTTGTTATTAAAAAGAAAGTAATTCGAAGATGTAAAAGCAAAGTGCTCAAATAATTTGTTGTTTTACTTTACTATTTTATTTTAACCAATAATAATTTTTTTTCTCTAAAATAATCACTTTACATTATTTTATGGAATAAATAACACTGAATTTTTTAAATGTTATAACAATTTTAAATATCCCATAATTAGAATTTTTTTATTTAATAGAATTAATAAAAAAATAAAATTTTTAATTACTCTCTTATCTTATATAATAATAAAATTATCGAATTACTAGTTGAAATATACGTATAATATCATTAAAAATTATTAATTAACTTAATAATTTATTAATAAAATAAGTAAGTTTTTTTTATAGGAGTTAGAAGTAATTTGTTAGACCATCTCCAATGGTGAACCAAACTTTGCATCAGATTTGAAATTTGGTAAAAAAGTCACTTTTTGGAACTCCAATGATTTCACCAAATTGGTATCAAAATGAGAATGGAACAAAAAATTCATCAAAGTGAGAACAAGCTTTAGATTTCACCATTTCACTGTGTGTTACTGTTGAGGTGGGCCAACCGGTCGACCGGTTTCCTTTCAAATAGGTAGGTTCAAACCGATCAAAAATGTTCAAACAGGTAAAAAAAAAAAAAAAAAAAATTTGTCTGACCGGTCGACTGACCGGTCAACCAACCAGTCGACCACTTCCCTTTTGATGCACGGTTAGAGCAAATGGTATCAGATTGAGAAAATTGACTTTTTTTTACTCAAATTTAGTGAAAAATTTGGTTCACCGTTAGAGATGCTCTTAGAGGATCTCCAATGGTGTATCTTTTTTTCATCAAATTTGAATAAAAGTTCCATTTGATATAGTGTTCCAACGGAGGTTTTTAAAGTTTATCAAAACACAAATCGACTGGGCCCGGTCGTCCAGTCAGTGTAAATCTTTTATAATTTTTTACCTTGAGGTAATCATTTAGGGAGACAGTTAGTGGTAAAAATCCAACTGTTATAAACAGTGATTTGATGAAAGACACATCTACTCTTAATTTGGGAAAGATTTGAGAAAATTTTGGATTTGATAAAAGATTTGATACTGGGTTGGTGCAACAAAAAATGAATATTTTTATCAAATTTAAATTTAATAAAATATTTGATAAATTATTGGAGATGGTGTTATACGATTAGAAATGCAAGGCAATTCGTATGTTAATGAGTTTGTATTTATTTTTATATTTTATTTTTTATAGAACCAAAAACCCTTCCCAAATTTAAAAAATAAAAAATAAAAAAATCAATTTCTACTTAAAAAAAAAAAAAAAAAAAAAAAATTTGGGCCCCTCTCACATTTTCAACAAAGAGAAACCTTTTCAACCATGGAGGTTCTCCCTCCTGTCTTCTCTCCCTCTCTCTCTATATAGATATAGATAGATAGATACACACCTCCATACGTAAACATACATACCTGCACACCTCTTCAATCCCCCTTGCAAAAAGGTGAGAGATTCATAACATGATCTGCTTCTTCCATAATTTCTCTGAATAAACTCTTCTCTCTCACTGTTAATCTTGTGCAATTGTTATCTGAAAATTCCAAAATTGTGTTTTTTTGATTCAGCAATCTAGACTTGGGTTGCAAATGGCTGATGAATCGAAGAAATGGGTATTGCTTGTTACGGCTCAGACCCCAACCAACATTGCTGTGATTAAGTACTGGGGTAAGAGAGACGAAAGCTTGATTTTACCCATTAATGATAGTATCAGTGTGACTCTCGATCCGGCACATCTCTGCACCACCACCACTGTCTCTGTTAGTCCTAGCTTTGATCAGGATCGCATGTGGCTTAATGGAAAGGTAATCAAAAACCTAACTATTTCTGGGTTTTTATGTTTCAGCGCTTTTTTTAATTTTTTTATATGTGATTCTGCTGTTATTCGGCTGTTTGGTTGCTGAGAAAACTGAGGAAATGAAGACAAATGGAAAGTCAATTTGTATCATTTGTATTGTGTTCTTGCCAATAAGAGGTAGTTGGGTTATTCGTGGTTGAGTGCAAGGATTCTTGTTGATTCTTGGATCTTAAACTGAGAGTTTAATAGCTTGTTGACTTTTTCAATTTCCTACATTTTTTCTTAATTTTATTTTTGTTGTTATTATTTGGATCTGTGAACCTTTCCAATCAATTTAGTTTCTGAGAACTGGGAAATAATAATAATAAGAATAATAGAAGTGGAGTTAAGAATAGAAATATCTGAATTTTGGGTTTTATGTTGTTTGCATTTCTCCAAAAAAAAAATAAAAAATTGAATAGCTAGACTGAGCTGAGTGCAATTTACTTCTCTAGACTTGGTTTGATTCCTGGCACTTCTCTTTTTGTGTGTTTTGTGCTGGCTAGTGTAGGAGATTTCCCTTTCCGGTGGTAGATTTCAGAGGTGCTTGAAGGAAATCCGGGCCCGTGCTAGTGATGTTGAGGATGAGAAAAAGGGCATCAAAATCACTAAAAAAGACTGGGAGAACCTGCATTTGCATATTTCTTCGTATAACAATTTCCCTACTGCTGCTGGTTTGGCTTCATCCGCTGCCGGTCTTGCATGCCTTGGTAAAGGACCTTTCTCTGTTTATTTTTATCTATATTTATGTTTTATACTCTCTACAGATTAAAAGTTCATGTTTTGAAAATGTATAAGAAAATCTAAAATCCCTAACAATCAACTGTTCTGTCATAGCTAATTTTAAGATATGAACACTTCAATCTGTTTTATTGATTTAGCCTTCGTTTGGCTAACTTAGTTGGGCTAAAAAAGCACAAAATACAAAATAGGCTAAATAAGTTAATAAGACAAAATATCACATCTAAACTATAATCACTTTACTTTTTCTCTCACAAAAGTCAAAAAAAGCCAAACCAAATGAACTTTTTAGTCCCAAACTAAAAAAGTCTCAACTCAAAAAAGCCAGCTCAAAAAGCCAATGCTAGACGGCAACTTAATATAGTTATATTTGTACTTCTTTTGCACTGGAATTCCAATTAAATGTTTCTTAAATATTCATGTATTATTTACAAAAAAGGAGTTTCGTCATTATGACACTTGGTAACTGAACTGGAGTTTTTTTGACGGGCTCTTGTATGTAACCGTTAGGTACGAAAATTGGAGGATGATGATAGAATGTAATATGGTAACCTTAGCTTTATAGAAAAAAAACTCTGCAGGGTTCAATACAATAATAAGAATTTCTTATAGAAAGGAGTAAAAATCAACTAGTGAATTCACCTCGAGGTCTTCGTTCTTTTAATCTACAGTGTGGTCTAGCCCTGGTGACTGCTCCATATTTTTCTTTGTAGTGCTATGCTAACATTGATTATTTGGTAGGTGTTGTTGATATCAATACTCAAAATTGGCAAGGAATAAACAAATTTTGAATGGGGAAAAAAATGCCACTTTGTTATTGTGCATTAGTTGATATGTTTCTTTGGATAATGCTCTTTGTTGATGTGCAAAATGTTCAGTACTTTTTCCTTTTACACATAATAGAGTGTAGTTAAACTTATAATGCAGGCGATACACAAGTTGATCTTAATAACTATTCTTTTACTATTATTTGTTTATTTTTATTGGTGGATGTAACAATTATATGTTGAAATTATTTTTTTGCTGGCCACATGGCAAACATATTATTACTTGTTTACAAGTCAATTTAATGCTCAAAACTCTGAGGCACCAATGAGAAATTTAAAATTTTTAACCTATTTTAGAGTTGACATAAGTTCGCTAGGCAATACGAATGCATTTTATGCTCTTTTGTTTATGGTTGAAATCACATATATCATCTGTGAATTTTCTATCTTTTTTAATTCCATCAGTTCAATCAGCTTTCACATGTATAACTTGCTTTATTTATAATTAATGATGTATCAGATCCAAAACTGTTCCAAAAGGGTATTAATGATACTTATGTTTATGCTTGCAGTTTTTTCCCTTGCAAAGTTAATGAATGTGAAAGAAGATCTTGGACAACTTTCTGCTATAGCGAGGTATTTATATTCTAGTTGACTCTTTTTTTTTAAAAAAAAAAAATCATGTGTTAATGGCTTGGTCTGCATGATGTCTTGTATTTATGTTTTTATTTTTTCCCATGCATTCTTACTATACTGGTTGATGTGACTGGTGGTGTAAAGGGTTCTGTCAGTCTATTTGTAATTGTTTGCTTAATATCTTGCAGTTTATTTTTGGGATTGTGATTTTCTTCTTCATTCGGTTGTGTAATGTTTTTCTTTAATTTGTATAATTTCTTGATTCTTATATATCTGGGATACATGAATGCAAGCAAATAATGGAAGTGACATTTCATAATATTTGTTCATTTATATGCAGGCAAGGTTCAGGTAGTGCTTGTCGCAGTTTGTATGGTGGATTTGTCAAGTGGATCATGGGAAAAGTAAGTTTGATTTTTACAGTTTATTTATACCATTCCTGTTATGATTTTGAATAGTTATTCTGATTCTTCTTTTCTTCAATTTGTTAAGAATGATGATGGGAGCGACAGCATTGCTGTTCAACTTGCAGATGAGAAGCACTGGGATGAACTTGTTATTGTTATTGCTGTGGTATGCATCTTTCTATCATTTGGCATTCTTTGTTTGAAAAAAGCTATAGTTGATTGCTTTTTGGTTAGTGAAATCATATTCCCACAAGATCAAAAAATAAATAAATAATAAAATAATAAGAAAAGAAAAGAAAAGGAATAATATAATAATAATTGATAAGTAGTGTGTCTGCAAAACACCCTGAAACCCCCCACTTTGTGCTATGTGAGTAGCATTTGGCTCTAGCTTCCTATCTCTATATGCTTTCTTATTTGCATAATATGCCTTTGTGTGGTGAAAACTACTGTTTATTCAGTTCCTAATAGGAAGGGTATGCGAAGATCCTTTATGTCATGCTTCTTACTACATTCTTTCTGTTTACTTGTTAGGCTTGGATTTCTTTCAGTACTTTTGATTGTTTTCTCCTTGTTTTTATTTTTATTTTTTTAATTTTTAATTTTTGATTTTTATTTTATTTTATTTTATTTTATTTTTTAAATTTTTTATAACCATTCTTTGATCATTTTTGAGCTATGCTGAAAAATATGAAAATCATTAGGTAATGGCACTCTATTGTAATCTTTTAGTTAAGTTTTCCACTCTTAACAATTTAACAGCTATTCCATGGCATGATCTTTAAGAAGAAAACAAGTCTGCTTTTTATTCCAAACATTTTTTTTGCCATTTTCTTGTAGTTTAGTTTGTCCTTTCTTCTAGTAATATAGGTTTTAGTCAGCTGGAATTGTTTATTTAAGAGGCAAATGCTGTTTTTTGCAATTGTGACTGATGGAATTGGTTAATTAACTGACCATTGGGTTTGACATGTAGAATGTCACAACAATCTTTGAAATCATGTTGTTCGTGTTTTAAAATTTCTAGGTTGAAACAAATCGTCTTCAGGGTAAATTTTGTTTATCTGGTTTGGGATGTGTTACAATATTTTGTATCATGTTTGCTAGCTTGAGACTGGTATACAAATTGTATGTCATGCCATGTTTGATTGCCAATTATTATTCAAAAATGTTATCATGCATTTAAAGAGGGCAGATTTATGACATTTATATTTGATCCCTTGAATGAGTTTACGTCATATTATGATTTCTTCTAAAACCTAATTGATTTTGTTACCAAATGGTGCTTCTGTTGATTCCAGGTAAGTTCACGGCAGAAGGAAACAAGTAGCACCTCAGGAATGCGTGAAACTGTTGAAACAAGTATGCTCATAAAGCATAGAGCAAAGGTTTTCTTTTCCTCTTCTGACCTCTCTAATTCACTTCAATAATTTCTTCTTATAAAAGAGAATATGTGTCCTTGTAAAAGTCTTCACAATGGCCCAAACTTGCTTCTAGAGTTGAGCTAGATTGTTCAACAAGCTAGTGCATTATAAATTTCATGACCTCTCCTAGCAGATGGTTTTCATTAAATTATGGTAAATGAAGTTTTCATAGAATGTTTGTCGTTGAATTGATTTTTTTTTTTTCGTTCTTGTTTTGGAACAGGAAGTAGTACCAAAACGCATTGTTGAAATGGAAGAAGCCATTAAAAAACGTGATTTTCCATCTTTTGCACGTTTGACTTGTGCTGACAGCAACCAGTTCCATGCAGTCTGCATGGATACATCTCCCCCTATATTCTACATGAATGACACATCCCATAGGCATGTCCTTTTCTCTTCATTTTTCTCATCCTGAACTTTTGGTGGCATGATAATCCTATTTTTATGTTTCTTTCTTGGGTATTGTAATTCTAATTTTGACAAGGGTGTAATCTTTCAGGATAATTGGCTGTGTCGAGAAATGGAATCGCGCAGAAGAATCACCTCAGGTTTGTTCCCGCTATCTGAACGTTCATATTGATTTTTATTCCTCATTAGTTAATAATTGTGGAGAGTTTTCTGAAGGATATAAGATTTATATCCCACTCTTTTGCAAATAATCAATGTGTAAAAAGATGGTTTATGGGTAATCATATCTTCTATGATTTGCAAATTTGAGTATGAGAATAACTACATGGTGCATATCATGCCAAAATCTAGTTCTGTACCTAGTCTACCCTCCCAGCACTCTCGATTATCAGGGGCCAATACTGGGAGGCCTTTACATATTCTGTAATTTTATCTGGAAGGTTTTTGAATTACAGTTAAAATGGAATTTGTAAAACTAATTACAAAGAGGTGGGAACCACTCCTTTATTTTACCCCCTTTTATCATGGCTCAAATGTGATTCAAATTGGCTCACTATATATCTTAATCATCCGTGTTCTCATGTCATGAGCATTTCAAACTATGGCCTTGTTTGAGAAGTTGGGCTATTATAGTTGGTTATTTAGCTTTTTGGCTATTTTAATCTAGTTAAAATAGTTGCGTTGGGGAAGATAATTGATTTTTTTTTGTAGTTGATTTGATGGTTGTGAGAAAAAGTGAAATTATTATAGGTTAGATATGACATTTTAGTTATTGGCTATTTTCGCCTATTATGTCTTTATTGGATATTTTAGCCAAAAAAATTAAAAAAGCAACTAGCTGAATTTTTATCAACTCCTATTAGCTTGTGATGTTAGTTAATGATTTTTTTTTTTTTAAATAAATAATAATTTCAAAGAAATTCACTTGGATGGATCACATTCTTTCCTAAGCTGGAGCCTTTTTCCCATTTGTGGGTTTTTGTTGCCATCCATCGAAGTGTCTTGATAGCATAACTAACAAATATAATGAGAGAAAAAAACTGAATTGTCAAGATGTGTAGCATACGATTGAGTATTCAGGAAACATGACTAATATTGAGATTTTTGACAGGTTGCTTATACTTTTGATGCCGGGCCAAATGCAGTTATGATTGCACGTAACAGAAAGGTTGCTGCCCTTTTGCTTCAGAGGTTGCTCTTCCACTTCCCTCCTAATGCAGATACTGATTTAAACAGGTAATTCATGTTGACAAGTTCAAAAATCAAATCAACCATCTAATTCTATTTCTTGTAATTGCTAAAAAAATTGTATTTAAGGGGATCAAATGGGTTCTACCATCCCACGGCACTCTGGATAAGTTATCTGACAATTTTTGTTTTATCCTCGTGTTTTTTTTTTTTTTGTTTTTTGTCTTTGGTGGCACAGTTATGTTATTGGTGATAAGTCAATTCTACAAGATGTTGGGGTTAAGGACATGAAAGATGTGGAAGCTTTGCCCCCACCTCCAGAAATTAAGGATAACATTCCGGCCCACAAGTACAAGGGAGATGTCAGTTACTTCATCTGCACAAGACCCGGGAAAGGCCCCGTTGTACTATCTGATGAAAGCCAAGCTCTCCTTTGCCCCGAAACTGGGATGCCTAAGTAAGTCAAGAGGGAAATGTCATGTTCGATCTGTTTTCTTCTTTGGCGGACTCAATTTTCCTAGCCTGGAGAATTATTCTCTGCAATCTCTTTTACAACGTAGCAAATGGCACTTTGTAGTGATTCGGAAACTTTTCGGGCCAAATTGTAGTTTGTGTTGTTTTCTTTTTCCCCTCTTGCATTTGTAATGTTAGATTTTCTTCTTTTATCCCAGTCAAGGTTTATGTATCATCTGCTTTGCTAAAATAATGAATAAATTTTTCCTCCTGGATCATTTTTTTGTCCCAAGCTGTTGAAATTGTTCAAGATGTTCTCTATGGAATTATTATTATTATTATTATTTTGGAATAGTTCCATTGCTCACCTTGGTACAAGAATTAACTATATATATATATACCAAAAATGGTGAGAAAAAGAAATTCCTTAAAACTCATGTTTTGTTTCTTATTAGAAATGGTGAAATTTAGTGAAAAACGAGAACTCGTTACAAAAATTTATAATATAGATATTACCCATCTAAAAAGCACATGTATTGTTCAATCAAATGAGATGGTGAGAAATTATAATCATTTTTTTTTTATTTTCTCGCTTGGATTTCTCTTCTTGCCTACTCTACCAAAGGAACTTTAAGGTTACTTGTTCCCAAGAGTGTTTTGAAGATAGCCTCTCTGAATCCATCTGTGTAAGCAAACAAGTGCCCACCACCTTGAACCTCATGGTAGTGAATCCATGGAAGCCTTTGAATGATATACCGTTGCAGCGTGACAGGGACAAGGCCATCTTCATCACCCTGCCACAGGTGTACCGAACCTTCGTTGTCAGGGAAAGGGTTCTGCAGATCCACCGGTTCAAATTCCCAACTCCCGAATGTAACCATCAAGTCCCTGTGGATGGACTCGAACTCTCCTTGTTGCATTATAACCTAGTTATTCATACAAACAAGTAACAAACTTTGAATTAATGGTAATCTGAAAGTGTTTCCAAAAGTAACATTTTGCAAACAATGCAATACTGCAAAACATCCACAATGATCCTGTTTGGCGCAACTTTTGAAAAGCATAAACTGATAGCATCCTTCCCACACCTTTCTCTAAATCAGCTTTCTTAGCATATTTATGTTTCCAAGTTCCAAACAAAGGACAATAGGGATCTTGAATTTTCTGCATTTGAGGAATCCAAATGTTGAAGAAATATGATGTGAAATCACACACACATTCTTTAACAGCTCGCTTGGATGGAGTGATTTGAAGAGACAGAGAAAAAAAGAAAAGAAAGGGGAGTTTCTTATCCCGAATCATTATAAAGTTATCTTTTCTTTTCTCTCCTTTATCTTTCCAATCTTTCTCAAACAAGAGAAGGCAATAACTCAATTTTTTCTCTTCTAAATTATCCAAAGGAGAGATACCACCGTGCTTTTCTTTCTTTTCTCTCTCCTACCTAATCTTTTCTTTTCTTTTCTGTCCTAGTTTTCCAAAGAGACTGTTAACATTGGTGTCTCATTCCAAATAATAAAGCAAAAAAAATTTTTAGTACCTTGATCATCTGTGGCGTGGGCAGGTTAGAAGAAAGTTCGAAATCTTGGGGAGGAAATTTAGGGTTTCCGGCTATGATACTAAAGGGAGGAAACCATTTCTGAGTGTTCCACCAGTAGGTAAGCCAAGGGGTGTAATGAGCAACCCGAAGCGCCCATTGATCTTGTGGAAATTGCTGGTAGTAGGCTTCATTGGATAAATTTGCAGGAAAACTAGGCCACCAGAAGTTGACGGCAGGATTGATTAGCGTTGCTCCTGCTAGCCTGTCAAGCATTGCGAATAATCAAATCTGAGTCCTCAAGAAACAGAAAGAGAAACATTAGTAAAGCTATGTTTTTGTGTCGGACACTTGACACTCGGATACGGATATGGGATATGTATCGGATATGTCTAGTTGGAGATGCAACCAACAAGTATGTATGAGCAGTCAAGTTTACTACATAGCTATGTCTTAAACTTCCATTTTATACCCAAAAAAAATGCTATATTTTAGTTTCAAAACATCATTTTATCCTTAAAAATACTAAAAAAGTAGTTAAAATTTTTGAAATGTGGTCGTGTCCAGGTGTCATTGACATGAAAATTACATTGACTCGACAGCTAGACCCATATTCAACACAATACGAGTCCAAGTAGCTTAGTAAATAATGCAGCAAAAAGAACCCATTCTCATGACAAAGGATAGGGAACAATTAAGTTCACTATTGTCATTTTTTTTCTTTATTTTTCTTTTTTCATTTTGAAACTAGGAATTTATTAATGTAGGCCGAGGAGTACGAGCAGTGGCACTCCATTAATTTGCGTTTTCCATTTATCTGATATTCTCCCATTGCTTTTCTCTCTCTTTCAGGTTTGTTGATATTTCGCATCTCATTCAAAGTATTCTCCTAATTTTCAATTCTATTTACAAACACACACAAATAACACAGATATTAAACTTGTTATCACAATCAAGTAGAGAATGAACTTGGCTAAAATAAAACTTACCGGTGTGGGATGTACTTGAGGCAGCCCCAAACCGCCTGTCCTCCCATGGAATACCCGACTACATAAAATTTTGATCCGAGCCCCAACTGATCAGCTAGCTCTTCTGCATCAAAAGCTATACTTTTCGCGGTTCTCTTTGGATCTGGATCACTTTCTCCATAACCCGGTCTATCAAATGACACAACGTACACCCCTAGTTCTTCAGCTATTTCCTGAAAACAATCCACTATGAAATCACTTGAAACAACTTTCAAACAACTCATCAAACAACATTGAAAATTCATAAAAAAAAAGTACTGGTTTTAAAATTGTTCCATCGAGCCTGCTGCAGGCAAAACCATGAAAGAAGATGATCTTATGTTTGGTCATATCTTTAGGGACACCGATCTCTTGATAGGCCAAATGTCTCCCATCTCTAAGCTTGATTCTAGTTGCGGTTATGGGAGGACCACCTGGGGAGCCACAGATTTTCGAAGGCAGAGGTCGGGTGATCTGATATGCCCATGCTACTAACCCAATCAACAGCACCACTATAATTTTCTTAAACATTGCTGGAAAAAAAATATATCCGAATTCAAAGAAAATCTATTAGGAAGATCGGCATAAAGTTTAGGGAAAAAATGCTTTTGGTATAATTTTATGGTTAACTCGAATTACTACTAGGCATGCTTACCAAATGAATGTCCAATTTCACATATACACTTACTCAAGTGTGGAGTGTCTGCCAGAAGTACTACATATATTCAGAAAATTAGAAGAGTTCATGTAAGATGGGTTTGTGGTATCAAAATCAAATTATAAACTTTTGGCACTAAACAAGTACTGGTATACATTAGTATTGATTTAACATTATGCCAAGATTACAAACTACAGAGAAACATTTTGTCAGGGACAAAAAACAACAGAGAAACTTCAAAATCACTCCATTTGTAACAAACTTCAAAATCATTGCATTACAATGAAAAATTAAAGCTTTAAATAGATGGAAAAAACTAAAAACATAAATGAATAACAAAGCAATCCTTCATATATATATAGGAAATGGAATAGAGTGATAGTTAGGGCTGAATTACAAAGAAACATAAATGAAACAAAGCAGAGAGAGAGAGAGAGAGAGAGAGAGAGAGAGAGAGAGAGAACCTGAAACAAATTTGAGAGAAGACTGAGAATTTTCCTGGTGAAAAACAGAGCAGTCCTTTGAATTCAAGTTTATACCTACAAAAGCTGTTGGGTATACAGGTGTGGGACCAAATTGATTTATTAAAAGAGTTTAATTTAATTTGGTATTATTTATAATATATTTTTATATATTACATCTAATTTTGTGATTACTCAATTTAGTTCGGAAACAACTAAGATTTTGATAAAAAATCTTAAATTCACAATATTTAGGTATTACTTTTTGCTCAACTCGAAGTTGTGGAGCGGTTGCTAAACATTGGGCACATTAATTCAGTGGAAGAAAAAGTTTGCCTCAACTTTACTTATTTTGGTTAACAAATTCGGCTGATTTGGTGAAGTTGTTTTGGGTGATTATTTTTGGGTCTTCTACAACTTTGTTTTGAAGATTTTAGTTTTTCTATTTGGTGAGGTCTTTCCTCTTTGTTTATTTGTGATTATTTGGAATTCACCTAAGGGTGGTTTGTGAGACCATTCGTGTCTCGTTTGGAAACTAGTTGGTTGATAGTGGAATCGGATTTCGATCCCGCGGACGTACCTCACATTGAGGGAACCACGTAAAAATTCTTGTGTTGCTTCTGATTTAATTTTTTCGCATTAGTTTTTATTCTCATTGATTGATTTACTTGTGGGGAATCACATATTTTTCCTAACAACTGGTATCAGAGCATGCAGTTAATTTGGGTTTATTTATTTGTATAAATCAATGGAAAGGAATGTGGGTCGCATGTCTAGCTTCAATGGAAGCAATTGGGTAACTTGGAAAACTAAAATGGAGGACCTATTATTTTGTAAAGATTTGTATGGACCCATTGAGGGTGATAGTGGCAAACCCGAGGGTATGAAAGATGATGAATGGAATAGGCTTAATCGAAAAGTCGTTGGTGTTATCCGTCAATGGATTGATGACAGTATGTTTCATCATGTTGCTACTGAAACTTCGGCACATGATTTATGGAAAAAATTAGAGAGTTTTTATGATAGAAAATCAGCCACAAATAAGGCCTTTCTGTTTCGTAAGTTGATTAATTTAAAATATAAAGAGGGCAGCCCTATTCCGGAACATCTGAATGAAATAAAGAGTATTGTTAACCAACTTGCTTTTATGAAAATTGTTTTTGATGATAAGCTGCAGGTTTTGATGCTACTTAGTTCTTTGCCCGAAAGTTGGGAGACTTTGGTTGTGACGGTTAGTAATTCGGCACCTGATGGAGTTGTCACAATGGGTCAAGTCACTAGTAACTTGTTAAATGAAGAAACTAAAAGAAAATCAGCGGGTTCCTCTCATTCGGAAGCATTTGTTGTGAGAGGCCGAAGCAAAACAAGAGGGAGGAGTAAGACTCCTCGTGGTCGTGATCAAAGCCGTTACAAATCAAAAGATGGTTCTTTTTCAAAGAAAGGCATTGAGTGCTATTATTACCATGAGAAAGGGCACAGAAGCGAGAATGCCGAAAGCTCAAGAACAAGGAGAAAAGACGTGACAAAAGTGTGGATAAAAAGCAAGAAGACACAACAGCAGTCACTACCGATGATCTCATGGTCGTTTGTGAAGATGATTGTATCAATTTTGTAGGCCAAAAGAGCAATTGGGTGATTGATTCCGGTGCTTCTTTTCATGTGACTTCTCGAGTTGATTTCTTCACTACCTACACCAAAGGAGATTATGGTTTTGTTCGAATGGGTAATGAAGGTTTGTCCAAGATTATTGGCATGGGTGATGTTTACTTGGAAACAAATTTGGGCTGCAAGTTGTTGTTTAAAGATGTGAGGCATGTTCTGACATTCACCTCAATTTGATCTCTACTGGGAAGCTAGATGATGAAGGCTTCAACAACAAATTTGGTGATGGAATATGGAAGCTCACAAAGGGTTCTTTAGTGATGGCTAAGTGCAAAAAGACTCATACACTTTATTTGATGCAAGGAAAAATTTGTAAAGGTGTTGTCAATGCACTTGAAGATGATACTTCTACCGAATTGTGGCACAAGTAGCTTGGCCACATGAGTGAAAAGGGGCTGCAAGTATTGTTCAAGAAAGAGCTTCTACCCAGTTTGAAAGGTACACATCTCAAAACTTGTGTTCATTGTTTGGCGGGTAAACAACATAGAGTTTCTTTTCATAAAAATGTTGCTTCTAGAAAAGAAAATGTTTTAGAGTTGATTCATTCGGATGTTTGTGGTCCTTTAAAAGTTAGAACACACGGTGGTGCACTTTATTTTGTTACTTTCATTGATGATTTTTCAAGGAAAGTTTGGGCTTTTCTAGGAAAGTTTGGGCTTTTCTACTAAAAACTAAAGATCAAGTTCTAGAAGTATTTAAACATTTTCAGGCCATGGTTGAAAGAGAAACAGGACAGAAATTGAAGTGCATCCGATCAGACAATGGTGGTGAATACATTGGGCCATTTGATGAGTATTGTCGCAGCCAAGGTATTCGGCATCAAAAGACAGTTAAGAAGACTCCTCAACAAAATGGCGTTGCCGAAAGGATGAACCGCACCATTGTGGAAAGAACAAGGTATTTGCTTTCACAAGCTAAATTGCCAAGATCCTTTTGGGGCGAGGCATTGAAGACAGCGGTTGACGTGATCAATTTGTCTCATTCCTATCCTTTGAATGGTGATGTTCCAGAAAGAGTTTGGACCGGCAAAGATGTGTCTTATGAGCACTTGAAAGTGTTTGGTTGCCGAGCTTTTGTTCACATTCCAAATGATGATAGGTCCAAGCTTGATAGTAAGTCAAGACAATGTATTTTTCTTGGCTATGGGCGTGATGAATTTGGGTATAGATTGTAGGATCCAGTCGACAAGAAAGTCATTCGAAGCCGTGATGTTGTGTTTCTTGAAGACCAAACAATTGAAGACTTTGGCAAAGGTGATCAATCGGAGCCAAAAACTAGTGATCTCATTGACATGGATTTATCTCCTTCATCTTCAGTTGATGATGAAAACGGGGGAGGTGTGCAGCTACCTATTGAAGATGTAGAGGATGATGCTAATCCTAATGAAGTTGAGCCAGAAATTAAGGAAGAGCATCCAACTCAAGAACCGCCACCACAACTTGAGTTGAGGAAATCTACAAGGGACCGACAACCTTCAAGAAAGTATCCTCCCAATGAATTTGTGTTGATTTCCGATCAAGGGGAGTCTGAGAGCTACCAAGAAGCAATTGAGCATGCAAAGAAAGGTGATTGGAAAAAGGCCATGGACGAGGAGATGAATTCCTTACTTGAAAACCAGACTTATGATTTAGTGAAGTTGCCTAGAGGGAGGGAAATTCTGAAAAATAAATGGGTTTTCAAATTGAAGAATGATGGCAAAAATCTGAGGTACAAGGCACATCTTGTTGTGAAAGGCTTTGGGCAAAAGAAAGGTATTGACTTTAATGAGATTTTCTCACCGGTTGTAAAGATGTCTTCTATTCGGGTTGTACTTGGCATGGCTGCAGGTATGAACCTTGAAGTTGAGCAACTTGATGTGAAGACTGCGCTTCTTCACGATGATCTTGAAGAAGAAATTTACATGGAGTAACCAGAAGGTTTTGTGGAGAAAGGGAAAGAGAAATTTGTTTGCAAATTGAAGAAAAGTTTGTATGGTCTTAAGCAAGCCCCGCGGCAATGGTACAAAAAATTTGACTCTTTCATGATGAATAATGATTTTTTTAAAACCACTTCGGACCATTGTGGTGTCGTTTGGTAATACTTACGTTTTCAGTTTTCTGTTTATATTTACAAAAATTTTAAAAATTCAAATAAAAACTTGTTTGGTAAAATTTTTGATTTATAAATCAGTGGTCTCAGTTTATAAATTTGGCCAAAAAATGAAAACATAAAAAATGTGTTTCCATTTTGAGTTTTCAGTTTTTTTTTTTTTACCACCCAACACTAGTTACTACCTGCCATCATTTTCCACCACCGTCTTCCGCCACCACCACCCATCACCCACCACCACCTGCCACCACCACTCACCACCCACCTGCCACCACCATCCGCCACCACCACCCACCACCCACTCGCCACCACCACCCACCAGCCACCTGCCATCCACCTACGACCCGCCACTACCATCCACCGCCCACCACTACAACCCGCCACCTACTTGCCACCACCACTTACCACCCACCTGCCACCGCCATCCACCACCAGCCACTACCACCACCACCATCACCCACCACCCACCCGCCACCCACCTGCTACCACCACCAATACCACCACCACCCACTCGCTACCACTTACCACCTGCCACCATCACCCACCCACCCACCCACCCACCACCACCACCACCACTACTACCACCCGCTACCACCTACCACCACCCGCCACCCACCACCCGCCACCCGCCACCCACCACCACCCACTCGCTACCACCCGCCACCCGCCACCACCACCACCCGCCACCCACCACCACCCACTCGCTACCACCCGCCACCCGCCACCATCACCCACCCACCCACCATCACCACCCACCTGCCATCCGCCACCCACCCACCTGCCACCACCACCCACCACCCGCTACTACCACCCACTCGCTCCTACCTACCACCCGCCACCGTCACCTACCCACCCATTACCACCACCCGCCACCTACTCGCCACCACCACCTACCAACCGCCATTTGCCACCCACCTGCCACTACCACCCACCACTTGCCACCACCACCACTACGGCCACTCACCACCCGCCACCATCACCCACTCGCTCCTACCTACCACCCGCCACCGTCACCTACCCACCCATTACCACCACCCGCCACCTACTCGCCACCACCACCTACCAACCGCCATCTGCCACCCACTTGCCACTACCACCCACCACTTGCCACCACCACCACTACGGCCACTCACCACCCGCCACCATCACCCACCCACCCACCACCACCACCCACCCGCCGCCACCCATCACCACCAGCTACCCACCACCCACCATCACCACTTTCCACTACCGTCTTCTGCCGCCACTTGCCATTTCTCATTCTTTTTTATATTTTAAATTTTTTTAAAACATTTTGTCAATTACCAAACGCGTTTGTAGTTTATATTTTTCTAAAAATAAACAAAAAATAAACAAAAACCAGTTTATAAAATTTTTATAAATATAAATTGAAAACGTAAACGTTACCAAACACACTGTTTGTGAAAAATTTTCCGGATGACAAATTTATTATTCTTTTGCTTTATGTTGATGATATGTTAATTGTGGGTCAAGATTCTACCATGATTAACAAGTTGAAGTTAGAGTTGAGTAAATCTTTTGCTATGAAAGATTTGGGACCGGCAAAGCAAATTCTTGGTATAAAAATTGTTCGTGATCGCAAAGAGGGGTTGATTTGGTTGTCTCAAGAAAGCTACATTAAGAAAGTTCTTGAGAGGTTCAACATGGATAAAGTAAAGCCGGTTGGTTGTCCACTTGCAGGTCACTTCAAGCTTAATTCGAATCAATATCTTACAAGTGAGAAAGATAAAGAAGAGATGTTCAAAGTTCCTTATGTTTCAGCAGTTGGTTCTTTGATGTACGCCATGGTTTGTATAAGGCTGGATATTACTCACGCCGTTGGTGTAGTGAGTCGTTTTCTCTCTAATCCGGGTAAAGAACATTGGGCAGCGGTAAAATGGATTCTAAGGTATCTTCGAGGGACTTCGAAGGTGTGTTTGTGTTTTGGGGATGGTAAGCTGATGCTTGATGGGTTCATGGATTCTGACATGGCCGGTGATATTGATTCTAGGAAATCTACTTCGGGGTATTTGATGACTTTTGCAGGGGGAGCTGTGGCATGACAATCTAAATTACAAAAATGTGTTGCTCTCTCAACTACCGAAGCTGAATTTATTGCCATTACGGAAGCTTGTAAAGAAGAGTTATTGTTGAAGAAATTTTACAAGAGTTGGGTTTGAAGCAAGAAAAGTATGTGCTTTATTGTGATAGTCAAAGTGCTATTCACTTGAGTAAAAATTCTACTTTTCATTCGAGATCAAAACACATTGATGTGAGATACCACTGGATTCGTGATGTGTTAGATTCAAAATTGTTGCAACTCGAAAAGGTTCACACAGATGATAATATTTTGGATATGTTGACTAAGACTTTGTCAAGGGACAAACATTTGAAGTGCCGAACTTTGGCAGGTATGATTGATGTTTTCACCTAAGTCAATAGGGGGAGAATTGTTGGGTATACCTCCTTATTGGAGTGTGGGACCCAATTGGTTTGTTAAAAGAGTTTAATTTAATTTGGTATTAATTATAATATATTTTTATATATTATATCTAATTTTGTGGTGACCCAATTCAGTTTGGAAACAACTAAGATTTTGGTAAAAAACCCTAGATTCACAATATTTAGGTATTGCTTTTTGCTCAACCCGAAGTTGTGGGGCGGCTGCTAAACATTGGGCACATCAATTTAGTGGAAGAAAAAATTTGGGTCAACTTCACTTATTTTGGTTGACAAATTTGGCTGATTTGATGAAATTATTTTGGGTGATTATTTTTGAGTCTTTTACAATTTTGTTCTGAAGATTTTGGTTCTTCTATTTGGTGAGATCTTTCCTCTTTATTTATTTGTGATTATTTAAAATTCACCTAAGGGTGATTTGTGAGACCATTCGTGTCTCGTTTGTAATCGTTTGAAAACTAGTTAGTTGATAGTGGAATCGGATTTCGATTTCGTAAACGTACCTCAGAACCACGTAAAAAATTTTATATTGCTTTTGATTTAATTTTTTCACATTAATTTTTATTCTCATTAATTGATTTGGGTCCTGTTATGGTGTGCAATTTACGCCTTACACTTACGCCTTTTCTATTCGCAGTCCTGCTTTTATTTTTACCTTCTACTTATATTTTTTGTGTAAGTAACACATAGTGTGCAACATTAAGAAAAGTCTAATTGATTTACTCGTGGGAACCACATATTTTCTTTAAGAAAAGCTGCATATTATATTCATTTATTTAGATGCTTTTGGGATTCTTCTGATGATGAAGGACAAAGTTCAATTTCATTGGTTAGTTGAATCACCATGTGAACTGATTTATTGGTGTTTTGACTCTTTGTTTGTTTATCTTTTGTTTTTTCCCCCTATTTTTTCTATTAAAAAAAAAAATTTCTTCACATCTGGGAATCCCAAAATGCATTTGAGATTTTTCATAGTATTTATTTATTTATTTATTCTAAGGACAAGTGATTCTTGAAAGCGCACAAATTTTTTTTCCAACCACCCCCATTACTTGTTTTGGTTTTTAGTGAAGTCACATTTAAAAATCATTTATATATATATTAGTATTTTATACATGTGATGCGTGCAATTTAAAAAAAATAATAATAATATTATAAGAATAATGATAATTGTGGGTTCAAGTCTTGTCATAATTTTTATAAAAATTTCAAATGTAAAGGTATTTTGAAAAATCTAAAATATGTGACATAAAATGACAACTCCGTCAAGGCATTTCCTATGGCTTGTTTTGAGAAGTTGGCTTTTAATCATTTTTTTTAGTTTATAGTAAAAGTTAAAAGTTAGTTTTTTTGAAATTTTTTTCATTTGGAAAGGTGATTTTAGACAAGGATTAAATTATAATTTTACCCCTCATGAGTCAAAATATGTTACATGAGTAAAGTTGTAATATTTTAAACTAAATAGGGATAGTTTGGTCATTTGATTATAATTTGACATCATAAACAAATATTAATCAAAAAAGTCAAAAGTCACTTTTTATTAACTTTCCAAATCATTTATCTAAAAAAGCCAAAAATTTGATTAAAAACTAAAAAATCACTTTTTACCATCTTCTCAAAATAAGCCATAATAGAATAGGTTTGCCTTGTTTCAAAGCTTCAAACTATTTTTTTAAAACAAAAATTAGTCGGACCTTCATATATTAAAAAAATAGATAATAAATATTACTATTAAAATAAAAAAAAATAAAATAAATTGAACAGAAAGAAGAGAAAAAGATACCTTAATAATAATAAAAGGGAAATGCTACAGAGCTCTAAATCTAGAGCTCTAATTTGAGCTCTAGTGATGTGTCAAAGCAAAAATAAAAAATAAAAAAAACAAAGCAAGGCACAAACATCATATCAGAGTGGGACCCACCTTCCATTAGAGCTATTAGAGCTCCTATATTAGAGCTCTAAAGCATTTTTGATAATAAAAATAATATATAGTGAGAGGTCTTTTCAAGAATGGCCGCCTTTTTTGACTTAAGGACAGATGGTATAAAAATATATAAATTTGACAAAAACATAAAAAATAATTGGATTAATTACACTTTTTACTTTGTATTTTAACCTAAATTTTACTTTAATTCCTATAATTTAATCTCTATACTTTAAGTCTAATTTTAATTTGGTTATTTCATCTAAATTTTTATTAATTTTATTTATATGTACATCTGAAAAAATTTAAAAATATTCAAAAAATATTAATATTAACATTTCAATTTAGACAAAAGAACTAAATTGAATCTTCGAAAATTGACAAGTATCTTAAAATTGTTAATTTTAACTTTCAATTTAGACAAAATGATCAAAATAAAACTAGATTTAGGAACTAAATTGTTCAAATTAAAGTTATATTGACTAAAGTAAATTGTGAGTCAAACTATAAGAATGAAGAGGGTTAATGTTCCCAGAGTTTCTCCATAGTTAACAAATCGAGACATTGTTTCAAAAGCATTGAATATAAAAGAAAAATTCTACATGTAAAGAATTCGATTATATAATCAAATAGTAAATAAACATGTAGATCTCATCTCATGTGAAAGAATTGTGTTAGAGTTGTGTCAGATACTGTAGGTAAAAGAACTGAATAAAAACAAATAAAATCACAACTATTATACGGCAACTTATAATTCACTTCAGAAGGACATTCAAAATCAGTAATTCCTGAAAAATAATGTCTAACAACAATGTCTTACTAACTTTTACCTCCAGCACAAAGAAAATATACAAAATGAGAGAGAGAATGAGAAAGAGAGAGTGTGTTTGGGAAATTGTCTGCACTAAGGGCTCTACTTCTCCCCAAGTAAGAGTGTTTTGAAGATGGCCTCTCTAACTCCATCTGCATAAAGAAACAAGTGCCCACCTCCAGGAACCTCATGGTATTGAATCCATGAAAGCCTTCTGGCAATGTAGCGTTGAAGGGTAACAGGTACAAGCCCGTCATCATCGCCTTGCCATAAATGTACAGAACCTTCGTTGTCAAGGAATGGTTTCTCGAGATCCATAGGATCGAATTCCCAGCTCCCAAATCCAACCATCATGTCCCGGTGGATGGACTCAAATTCTCCTTGTTGCTTTACATTTGTCTGCCCATCCAAATAAATAACAAATTCCAAGTCAATTATGATCTCAAAATCTTCGCACTCTAAATAACAAACATTTCACTAATGCACAAAGAGAAAATCCCCTTAACCATGACATTTCCAAAGTTGAAAAAAAGGGCACTCAATAAGTTGATTTAGAGGCAAGGGGCAGAACCAGGATTTTCATCCAGTGAAGGCAAAACCTTATCTAGAAAGGTGCAAGATTTTTTTTTCCCCCTATTTGACATGAAACAAATTTCTGATGAGACCAAAAAGATATCTTATGGGAGACGATTTAAGAAAAAATAAAACTATTGGTAAGAATAATACTTAATCAAATTTTTAGGGGGACAGATTGAACAATTTATTAAAATTTTAGTGGCAATTTTATGAAAATGTTTTCAAACCATAAATAAAATTACAAGATTTTAGTGTCTCGTGTCTGTGTCCCTGTTTGTTTTCTTATGCACGTGTTTGTAAATCATTTCCTTGAACACACATACATATACACTAGCACACAAGGTCCGTTGGTACCTCATTATAAATTATAAAACAATTGGAAATTATTTACCTTCGGCATCAGTCGCCCACTAGCATGCAGCATGGTGATAAGTTCTATATCTTGGTGAGAGAATTTAGCTTTGCCAGCAATCACACTAGAGGCAGGAAACCATTTCTGAGTGTTCCACCAGTAGGTAAGCCAAGGGGCGTAGTGAGCAACCCGAACTGCCCATTGGTCTTGAGGAAATTGTTCGTAGTAGGCTTCGTTACATAAATGTGCCGGAAAACCAGGCAACCAGTAGTTCACAACCGGGGCAACTAATGTTGCTCCAGCTAGCCTGTCAGCATCACAAACAATCAATTTGAGATTTTTTTTATTTTTTTGATTTAACAATCATTTTGAGATTTTAACAAAAAGAAGAGAAACATAAGTAAAAAAATTAGTAAGATGACCTTTGTCTCAAGAGGGTTGTGAACAAGTTCGTTCCAGATTGGTAGCTCTTCTTGTTTTGCTTCATTTTTTCTTCTATTTGCCCCTCTTTTTGTTTTGGGAGAAAGAATTTACTAAAAGAATATCAAGGGAGTACCCGCGAAGTATGAAACAGCTAACCCACTAAAAAACCACGAAACCTCACTTCACAAAATACCTATATTCTTTCACTTTCTAACCCCCCCCCCCCCCCCAAAAAAAAATAAATAAATAAATAAATAACTTTTAGTGATTTCACTTTATTTTCGCTTCATATCTTTCCTTTTCCCATTCCCTTTCCCCCTTTTTCTTTTTGTTTTTTTTTTTGGTTCTCTCTCTTTACAAATCCAAGATTCAAATGTTACGCAGATTCCAAGCACCACTTCTCCCAAAAGCTTTCTCAAGGAAAATTTCCACAACCATTTCTATGTTGTTATGGCTTAAGTAAACATCTTAAGCATTTCGATACCCATTTTTCACAGGAAAATTATAAATAAATAATTTGTTGGATTAAGATCTAACCAATCACATCTAGTTTGCTTATTTTCTTCACAATCCGGCATGTTGTGAGAAGGTCTGATATTACCAAATGTAATTTTCAAATTATTTTGGATAATAGTGACAACTGAAGTGATAACATAATGGGCAATTTTTATAACATGTATTGCTATATGACTCCCCTTCAAATTCTTTCTTTATGTGTTCGCATCTTATTCACAGTATTTTCTTGCATGATTATTGAATTTTGAATTTATCCTGGCATGAGTAAAAAAAATCACATACTAAATTTGTCACCACAATCAAGTAGAGAATAAACTCGGCAACATCTGACCTGTGAGGGATATACTTCAGGCAACTCCAAACCGCCTGTCCTCCCATGGAATACCCGATCACATAAAATTTGGAACCAAGTCCCAACTGATCAGCGAGCTCTTCTATATCAAAAGCCATACTTTTCATGGTTCGCTTTGGATCTGGATCACTTTCTCCATATCCTGGTTTATCAAAAGTCACAAGATACACCCCTAGTTCTTCAGCTATTTCCTGAAATAATCCACCAGTGAAATCAATCGAAACAACTTTCAAAAACAACCCACCAAAGCAAAATCATGAAATTTAATTTGTTCGACCACAATTCTTGAAAGTACCGGTGTTAAAATTGTTGCATCATATCTGCCAGAGCCAAATCCATGAATGAAGACGAGCTTATATTTGGCCATTTCTTTTGAGACACCGTTCTCTTGATAGGCCAAATGCCTTCCATCCCTAAGTTTTATTCTAGGTGCTGTGATGGGTGGGCCGCCCGGGGAGCCACAAATATTGGGTGACGGAGGGCAGGTGGCTTGAAATGCCCAGCCTAGAAACCCAATCAACAGCACCGATATTATGGCCTTAAACATCCCTGAAAGAATTTTCAAATTGAAGAAGAAAATATTATTTAGGCATTCAAACAAATAGCTTGGTGACAATGTAGTAAACAGGCCACCTTTCCCCTCTTCCCCTACCCATCAACCCCCAATCTTTCTTATAGATTATGAAATTGATTAGTTACAAGTGGAGTATTGGCATGACCACTAATAAACAATAAGCCAAAACAGCATACATTCGGACAAAAAATTGTTTTCTGAATGTATTTTGTATTTTTTTTAAATGGAAAAATTTATTGTTTAACAGATTGTTTCTAAAAACATGAAAACTACAACTAAAACTTAAAAAAAAATAATTAAATTAAATTTGAAAATACAACCAAACATATTGAAAAGCATATCATTTTCTTATCACAACTACTGAAAATTTCTTAATCATCACAAATAAGAAAAACTGTGTTACTGCCTCAAGAAAAAGGTCATTAATCATAATACCCTCATGCACATAACATGAAACATGCTCATTCTAGAGATTAAGATAAACAATAGGGGCTCAAATGCAATCGAGTCAGTTGGCCACTTTGTACACTCTCAACTAAGAGATTAGAGGGTCAATTCTTGCCATTGGCAAAGATTGATTATTTACTCCCTATTATTTGAGGGTCTTTATTTAGTTGTTCATTTATTTCCTATTACGGTGTAATTTGGACTTTCATTGTCCAGTTTAATCTTCCTCGTAATGATTGTTGGTATTAGCCTTGTTGGAGTTTATATGATTATCTAATTTAATGTAATTATCTTGAAATATGTAATATCAATTGACCACAATAAATAAATAAATAAATAAAAATAAAAAAAGAAGAAGAAGAACTCAATTCAAATGCAGAGGAACCAAAATGATAATTTATTTTATTTTATTTTTTTTAATATCAGTTTCTTTTCTGCTGCCAAAAAAAAAACTCTTACCCATTATTAAAATTCTTAGAATTAAACAAAGCATAGATCAACATGCAATAAAAGAGGGAAATAAAAAAACTAAAATGTGACTTTCAAATATATAGGTAAATTCACAATAACAAAATTGAAACCTAATACTAACCTATACATTACATATATATATATATAGAGAGAGAGAGAGTATAAAATACCAAGGAGGAGAGAGAAGACCTGAGAGAAGTTTTGAGGGGAGAATGGTTTTGTTTCTGGATTGAGGCAGAGCTGAAGTAACTGAAATCTTGATGCTTATTCACTCTCCATTAATTCCTCAACATCTTCAGCTCTTTACAGTATAAACATATGGATATATAGAAAATGTTCACTCACAACCCACATAAAAAAACAGTCTTTATAGAACAAGAGATATCCCAAAATCTTTGAAGGTTGGGTTGGTGAACCCACCAATGAAAAAGTAGTTCCCAAACACCCTACAACAAGAAAGATGGATGTAGATACAACCCATGTATATTTATTATATATTATATATATATGCAGAGATAGAGAAGAAGACAGGGTTTGGACGCAAGCAACATGGCATTTTCTTTCTGAAAGCAGAGTCATTTACTTAACCCATGCCTTGTTTTTCAAATACAAGTAATTTTAAATTTATTTTTAAAATTTTATATTAAATTCGATTTTAAATATCAACTCCGGTTGGTAGCTCGAAATATTAGAGGGTTGAATGGCTCGAAATTCTAAAACAACGTCGTTTTAGGTTTTTTTTGTATTCTCTTACCGGTAAGAGAATATTTTCGACTCATTCGACCCTTCACTTTCGAGCTACCAGCTATTTTCCTTTAAATATATATATATATATGTTGGAATAATCTTTGTACAATAAATAAATTGAAACAAATCAAACAAATAAATAAATTATTTATAGAATTTATTTTATCAAACCGAATAAAAAGATCAAGTCGAATGTGTGATATTCTGTCTTTAAGACAGATTCGCTACGCTACGGTGTTTATAGATAAAAGGCATCTATCTCCTAGGATACAATGATCTTCACAAATTGTAGTAGCACTCTAACCAACTTGTACGGCGAACAAAACCTATGTTCTATACTCTCTAAATTTTTTTCTAAAATTATATAAAGAATATATATGCAACAAATCAGAATCTAGATAGCAAAAATGAATTTTTTCCAGTACCAAAGACTGTTGGAAATGACTGTATTTATAGACAAACCAAGGTTGTCCGAACAAGTTCAATTTGAACCGAACATGTGCAGATTTGAATGAATAGATACAGTTTGAATTCAAACAGATCTGGTGGCAGATTCAAACAGATAATTGCACTGCAGTTTCAATCTGTTTGGGCAGTTATAAAACTGCTAGAAATGGACTGGAAAAAAGGAACTGTTTGGACAGCAAAAAATTAATTTAATTTTGTTTAGAAATTCAAATGATTTTTCTCCAAGAATTTGGAAAAATTCAAATAAATTTTGTTCAAAAAATCAATATTAGAACCGACCCGACCCACAACCCACACCCGCACACAGCACGGTCGGATGGCGGCGGTGCGCACGTGTGGTGGTTTGAGCTAAGGTTCACTTTGTCCATAACTCCTCTCTTCTACAAACTTGGGGTGCCCCTTGGGGCTCAACCCAAGTGTTGCCACCTAGAACTTATATGCACACATAAGTTCTCTTAAGTTTCCAATCTGGGACAAGCCTTACAAGGAAACCCACATTTAATTCTTTAATTGTCCATTCCCAGAACCCGAAAATGACGTCAACTTTCCATTTACTCATAAATGGTTTTGATGAATCGTCTTTATCGTGTGACTTGCCATGCGGCAAGGAACATGTACCTCTTCGGACCCATCCCAAAAGACGTTTGGGACCCATTCAAATTTGGGCTCAAAGTTGGCCCAAAATAAGCTTATAAAAAACCAAAATTTTCAACAATCCCCCACATGAATGGAATTTGACGGAGAGAAAATGCAACAACATGATCTATTTACAAAGAGTATATAAATTAGGAATATTCTGCAAAGGATAGGTAGCTTTTGGCTTTAAACCTTCCCTTGTGAAACACTATCGGATTTACTAGCTAACCAGTGAACATGATGTCTTGAACTGTTCAGCCGTTTACATAAACCAAGACAATAGAACTCACACAGTATATTATCAGACACAGTTTAGTTCTCACTACTGTGTTCATTTCGGCCGTGAACAACCTAGTCTTTCATGAGTACTTTAGAGAATTGTAGCTCTTCACAAATCTCATAGAACCAGTCCAGTTCACACTCATATAAGTGATTCTTATGAAGAGTATCCTGCAATACTCCACTAGGTATACCTAGATATAAGAATTATTAAAAAAGTATTACTTAACCTCAAACGTTGCAGACATCACTATTTCATCATAGAAATTGATAGGAGTTTGACTCTCCAGTGATCCTTATGAGTCATACACAACTCGACTGTCCCTTTGAACCTAGATCTTGGGATCTCCAGTTAACTAGGTTGGCTTGCCGTTGTGGTAACTCTTATTTAATAGGCTTAAGTCTCATTTCCCTCGATGAATTCTCAACTAGCTCTCTTGCTAACCCTTTGGTTAGTGGATCCGCTGTGTTGTTTTTAGACTTCACATATTAAATAGAAATAATTTCATTAGAGAGTAGTTGTCTCACGGTGTTATGTAGACGACGAATGTGTCGTGACTTATCATTATACATATGATTTTGTGCTCTACCTATTGCTGATTGACTATCTGGAACAACCTTCACCTTTTCTTAGTCATGTTCATATGCATTCATATGATTTGATCTTGTTAAGCTTGCATTTAGAGACCTTGATTTGTTTTGTCTAAGTATTGCTTGCATGCTTTGTTTTTTGCTTGATGTGTTAAGCCTATGTCACACCTTTGAACCTCTTACACCTAAGACCATCTTGGAACCACTTTGGTTGACCTCCACCTTCACCCTGGCATATTGGCCGAGATGTCATCATCTAGGCCGAGGTGAGCATTACCTAGGCTGAGATGTGTATCATCAAGGCCGAAATGTTATCATGTTGGCATCCAACATCCTTGATCCTTGCACCTAGTGATCTTGTTCCTAGACTGGTATGACCTAGACCGAGGTGTGGCATATCTAGGCCAAGGCGTAGCACAGCTAGGCCAAGTGTTATCCTTCCTAGTCGAGATCATCGAAACCTTCTTGCCCGAAGCCTATGTCTTGATCCGAGGTCATTGCCTTGTCAGAGTGCCTTTGTCACCTTACTTGTTATACACACTTCGTCATACTCTTGTCTTGTCATTCTATCACCTTTTTTAGGAGATCCAATCTGGCGTTGCCACGTGTCCCAGCAGAGGGTTAAGTCAGGTACTAGCTGAGAACCCATATCATTTTGTGTCATACCTTTTGCATTGTAGAGAGAGAAGCTTTAGGAAGAGGAAGAGAAATTTAGAGTGAGAGAGCTAGATCCCATGTAATGACCCGGAACTGTATGATTTGAGTTTCGGTAATTAATTATGTGTTAATATAATTTATTGAAGAATATCTAGTTGATTTAGAAAATATCTGTTGATGCTACAACTTCGGGACTGAGTTCAGAAAATGAAATTGAACACGCCTATGTGATACCGGGAATTTTTAGAGGCTTTTGAGAAAATAAATTGAAGACTGAATTTCGTCTGATTCGCTAGGCCCCGTTTGGCTCAAGTGTTATGGCACAATTCTATTTATAAGAACAAGGGCCTTGTTTGGCTCAAGTGTTGTGGGCAATATGGGTTATTTGATGTATATATATATATATTAATAGATAAGGATGCTTTGCTTTTTGACTCATTTGACTCAAACTAAAAAGAGAAAAATCTGAGAGAGAGAGAGAGAGAGTTCGGGGAAAGAGAAGAAAAAGGGAGAACAAAAGAAAGGAAAATGGGGAAAATCAAGCTTTTTAAGTGATTAAGGTAAGGATTCTCGTTAAATTCTTGAAGTAGATTATTGATTCTTGCATGTTGAACTTAAGATCATGGTTTAGGATGGTTTGGTTCATGTTTATTTGGCTTAAAGGAGGTTCTTCCTCAAAACCTCCATGGAAGTTGAAAATGAAGCTTTTATATACATGTTCATGGGTTTGATCTTGTAAAAGATGCATGTGGGTTTTGAATTGAAGTTTTTGATGTTGATTTAAGATGAATTCAAGTATTTTGGGTTATGGAATTCATGTAATGGAAATTGATTTTGTAAAGTAGAGAATGGAAGCTTGAAGAAGAACCAGAGTTTCGAATTTTTGCATGGTCTGCTCGAGCGGAGGGAATCCCGCTCGAGCGTAGATATCGACCTCCCAGTAGTTTTGGACATTTTACAGTCCGCTCGAGCGGACAAAGTGGCGCTCGAGCGGTAAGGCTTATTTCAGGAACTTTTTGGGGAAGTTGTATACTTGATTTTATCATGTTAATTGCATCATTTAGCATCTTATGAGCATGAAATGAACATGAAATGAAGTAAAGAATGAATGTTATGGCATGAATTAAAGTGAAGGAAAGAAAGAGAGGCAAGAATGATTTAATGTATGATGGTAATGAATGTTAAGAAATGTTTTATAATGCTAATTGCAGGACAAACCTCGAAGACCGTGCAACCGGTTTTGGAAACCCACTGTGAGTAACATTTCTGTAAAGTTATGTTATTATGAACTATGTTTAAAAGTGATATGTAATGATATGATATGTTCTGAAAGGTGATTTTAAACTGTGAACGAATGTCCTAATTTGCAAATCTAGTATGGCATCCATAGATAGTTAGGTCATGGATGCGACATGAACATGCAGGTCCATGATGTGATCAGTCATGGGTTAGGGCATGAAGATGAAGGCCCATGGCCAGTTACGAGATCTCGTGAGACCGTTAGACTGTTAAATTGATAGACTGGAATGAAAGGTTCTGTGGATTATGCCATTAATGACTGTTGACTATTTATAACTGTATATATGAAATGTTGGAATTCGTTCACTAGCCCTTTACTTTAATGTTACTCGCTGAGCTTTAGCTCATTGTTTGTAGTTATGTATTTATAGGAGAGCATTCAGGAAGCCAAGCCTAGGCGGAGTCTCGAGCCGAGGCGCCGTTTTGAAGCCTAACCAGGAGTTTTGAGTGCCTCCGAGCTGGGGCCAGGCCTGGAAGGCCGTGAGAGAGTTTTGTCTTTTTGTTATTTGTAGCAGTTACTTATGTGATGTTCCTGATCATGTTATGTGAAATAGTGTGTAATTATCATTTTTGGCATGTATATAAAACTTGTTCATATAAATGCACAGCTCTTGGACTCTTTATATTTTGTATGTGCTTCCGCAAGCCCCGTTTTATTTATGTTTTGTCCAGTAAGGCCTGTGGTAATCTAGGATTACTGGCCGGTCTCGTTGCCAAACTTTTCGGGGCGAGTTTGGGGCGTGACATCCCAAGCTTGATCTTTAGAGTTTGAATTGTTAGATCCATGTTTTGAGGTTAGATTCTTGATCTACTTTTGTTGTTCTTTATATTGATCCGATCACATTGCATGATCTAGCATAACTCATGAGCCATGCATTGATTTGAAGTTTTGTTTTAGAAAGAGAAAATGATGTTCTTGTGTTCTTGAAGAAAAGCTTTGTTTTGATCCGAAAGTTTGAATCAAGATCCATGTTTTTGAGCTCATGCCATGAAATCTCAGATTTTGAATAAAGAAGTTATGATTTTAGCATTCATGTTCTTCATGTTCTCCATGTTCTTCTAGAGGAAACCTAGATTTTGCCAGACTTCATTTTCCTAAGTGTGGTCACCGAGACCCACCCTTGCCTAGATATCACACCTAGGCCAAGCATCGTATCTGACCTTGATCTACCTCGCATGATCACTTGCACCTTAGTCTATCTTGCATGTGCACCTAAGCTTAGGAGACCACACTTCGGCTATGAGGTGTGGGACCTTGGCCAAGACCTAGTTGGTATCTAGCATGTTTTTCCGAGATGAAAAACGGTGTTTAACTCCCAGCACATGTTTTGCCTTGTCTTGACTTAGTTTTGAAAGAAATGCCGGGATCATTTACACTTATATAAAGCTTGTTCTAAGGATGCATTTCATATCCATCTTTGAGCATCTCTTCTTGTCTTCTTGAAATGCATTCAATGGAATTTATTATGTACTTGTAGGCCTTGGATCCTTGCTTTAATCCCCTGCACCCGAAGAGCTATGTGAGTGGTTTTTTTAATAAAGCTATGTTCTAACGTTTTTGATAAAAGCTTTGCTTGTTTCGTTTTGAAAAAGTGTTTGTTTAAGTATGAATGATTATTCCTAGTTTTGTATCAAGTACTATCTTGTTTTGATGACATTCTTGGAAAGTCCTTAGTGCTAGAGGACTATAATGCAACTAATACCCTTGTTTGAGATATCTCCCTTGCTACCGACGGTCTTGTACGGGTGGGTTTGTCTAATCGATTCCGGGTCGATTATTCTCTTGTTTTGTCAGGAATGTCATCCCTTGTATTATATTGATGCTAGTCATGAGAAATTTGACAAAGCAATGACGTCAAATGAATTCAAAATTAATGAATGTGACAAATGTGTTTATATTAAAAATACAAACAAATGCTATGTTATAGTATATCTTTATGTGGATGATATGCTCATCATAGGTAGTAATAATGACATGATTAAAACTACTAAGAAAATGTTAAATAAACATTTTGACATGAAAGACATGGGGATTGCTGATATAATACTTGGTATGAAAATTACCAAAATATCAGAAGGTTATGCTTTGTCACAATCTCATTACATTGAGAAAATACTTGACAAATTCAACAAAGATGATGATCATCTTGCTAGAATATTTGTGGATGTTAATTTGTTTATTTCTAAGAATGTACAAGAAAGTATTTCTAAATTAGAGTATGCCCAAATTATTGGAAGCTTAATGTACTTGATGAATTGTACTCATCCAGATATAGCCTATGTAGTAAGTAAATTAAGTAGATATACGAGTAATCCAGAAATAGAACACTGGAAAGCAATTATAAGGGTTCTAAGATATCTCTGATTTACTCGTAACATTGGACTGAATTATACTAAATATCCAGCAGTACTTGAAGGATACTGTGATGCAAACTGGATATCGGATACTAGAGATTCCAAGTCCACTAGTAGGTATGTCTTTACACTTGGTGGGGCGGTTGTATCTTGGAAATCTTCCAAACAGACTTGCATTGTTAGGTCTACTATGGAATCAGAATTCATAACTTTAGATAAAGCTGGGGAAGAAGCTGAATGGCTTCGCCACTTCCTTGAAAATATTCCAATGTGGCCGAAATCGGTGCCTGCTATATGCATACATTGCAATAGTGTCACGACCTTATCCCGCCCCTAGTAGAACGATGCCATGATGGCTAGTAATCCGAGATTACCAAAGGCCAACTTACAAAGATTCACACACAATCAGAGTATACATATGGAGCTTACATGTGCGGAAGCAATAAATTTAAATCTAATTAGTCCATAAGAATTGTGCATAGATCAAATGACATGACATACATCTCAACATGATTTTACAACTTGAATACAAATAAAATACAGTACATAATACATCTTAATCAAAAGGCTTCTCAAGCCGACATATACAAAAGACATAAATTACAAACTAAGAAGCATAATCTTCAAGATGCTAGCAAAATATGAATCCGAACACAACTTGGAAAATACATCTAGGCGTCACCGCCTTCATGCTCGTCACCTACATATATATATAGCGGGTGAGCTTGGATACTCAATGAATGATATTAGTAATAAAGTTTGAATGAATGATATTCGAGATCTTTGTCAAAACAATACATAGCATATCTTGTACAAAATCAAGGGATGAATCAAGTTCATCTATCAAGTCTTTCAAAGTTTCAGGCACTTATTTTTAAACTATATAATGATTTAATCAATTTACATACTTTATTTTCTTTTTCTGGAATAGAAAATCCTTCTGGTTGTTCCATGTAAATTTGTTCATCAAACTCACCATTTAAGAAAGCGGTTTTCATATCCATTTGATGAATTTCTAGATTGTACAACGATGCAATAGTAATTAGCATTCTAATAGATGTTATTCTAGTAATTGGTGAGTATGTGTCAAAGTAATCAAGACCTTCTTTTTGTCTAAAACCTTTGGCCACAAGTTTTGCCTTGTATTTATCAATTGACCTATTTACTTTCATTTTTCTTTTGAAAATCCACTTGTACCCAAGAGGTTTACAACCTGGTGGTAAATCCACCAATTTCTAATTGTGATTTTACAGGATGGATTCAACTTCACTATTCACAGCCTCTTTCCATAAAGAAGTCTCAGGACTGGACATAGTTTCTTTATAAGTTAAGGGCTCATTTTCTAACAAAAATGTTAGAAAATCTGGACCAAAAGATTTTGAGATTCTAGCACGTTTACTACACCCTCTTCCTCATTTTGATCTATCTCTTGCTCTTGTTATTGATCATGACTAGTAATAGCATCATAAGATCTTTTATTATTACTAGTCTCTTGTCTAGTCTTATTTGGAAATACATGTTCAAAGAATTATGCATTCCGAGATTCAATAATAGTATTTACATGCATTTCGGAATGCTCTGATTTATGAATCAAAAACCGATATGCACTACTATTCTTGGTATAATCAATGAAAATGCAAGCAACGGTTTTAGGACCTATCTTAGTCTTTTTAGGACTAGGAATAACTACTTTAGCCAAACACCCCCACACTTATAAGTATTTGTAGGATGGTATTCTTCCATACCACAATTCATAAGGTGTTTGATTCATTTTCTTTTGGGATACTTTATTAAGTATATAATTAACAGAAAGTATTGCTTCTCCTCACAAGTTCTGAGGTAATCCAGAACTTATTAACATGGCATTCATTATTTCTTTTAAAGTCCTATTTTTCCTTTCAACAATTCCATTTTGCTGAGGTGAGTAAGGAGCAGTGGCTTGATGAATTATTCCATATTCTTTACAAAACTCACCAAAAGGTGATTTATATTCACCACCTCTATCACTTCTAAGTTTCTTAATTTTCTTACCAAGTTAATTTTCAATTTCATTCTTATATTGAATGAAAGTTTTCAAAGTTTCATCCTTAGTTTGAATTAAATAAACATAACTCTATCTAGTACAGTCATCTATGAAAGTGATAAAATATTTTTTCCCACCTCTAGTTTGAATTGACTTAAAATCACAAATGTCACTATGAATGAATTTAAGTGGTTCCATAATTTTTTCAATTGAATGAAAAAGAGTTTTGGATAATTTTGCCTCAACACAAGTTTCAAATTTCTGATTTAAATCAACGTCAAATTTAGGTAAACATTTATATTAATTAATCTACGCAAAAATCCATAATTAAGATGTCCAAGTCTACCATGCTGTAAATTTGAAGACTCAAACAAGTAAGAAGAAGATGTATTTTTGTTAATACCAGAGGGTACAACAGTCATTACATTCATTTTGAAAAAGCCATCAGACATATAACATTTTCTTACATATATCTTATTTTTAGTAAGTACAAGCATATTACTTTTAAAAACTAGCCTAAACCCATTTTTACTCAACAAAGATCCGGAAACAAAGTTCTTGCGAATGTCCAGTACATGTAGCACATTGTTGAGAGTGACTTCCTTTCCAGATGCCATCTTTAGAATAATCTTTCCTTGTCCTTCAACTTTAGAAGTTGAGGAGTTGCCCATAAAATGTTGTTCACCGTTGTCCACTATAGAATAAGATGTGAACATCTTTTTGTCAGCATAGATGTGGCAAGTAGCACCAGTGTTCACCCACCATTCTTTAGGATTTCCGACAAGGTTTACCTCAGAAACAACTGCAAAAAGATTTATGACATCTACACCATTGAAAATTTTGTCCATTTCGGTCATATTAGCTTGAGCAAGCTTCTTGCTTAATCTTTCTTTGTTTTTTACGTCTGCAATGGCAATCTTTGGCGCGATGTCCCTCTTTGTCACAAATATAACATTTATCATTATATTTTTATTTCTTAGTTTCCTCTCCTTTAGATAGTATTTTCTTCTGCTATCTTTTAAAATCAGTTCCTAAGAACTTCTTTGGTTTTTTACCATGATTGATTAGTACAGTCACAATAGGAGGAGAGGTTGGCGCTGTCGCAGCTACCATACCAGTATTGGTTTGAATATTATTTTGACTAGTTTCTATAGCCATGAATTCTAAATTATAAAATAAAATTATAATTAGAATTTTTATACTACATAGAAAATTAAACCAAAACCACATAATTAAATTTTATAAAAATAAAAAAAAATAAGAATTGTAACTTTTATTTTCAATTAATTTGAAAATAAAATCAAATTTTATTTAAACAAATTAATTCTACATAGAAAATTAAATTTCTGTAACACTTCAAAAATTAAAATACTGAAACAGAATTTTAATTAATGAAAACTCATAAATAATTTCTAAAAACCAAAATTAATTTCTAACAAACTTCACAAATAAATATTCTGAATTATTAATGACACCAGTATATTACTACTAGTTGTCAAAGAAAATAAATAGTATATTACTATTGTTTTTCAAACAATATATTACAACTATTTATTTTTCCAACTAGAATATTATTTTGTAAAATCACAGAAAATAATTTATGTAAGAAGAATAAAAGAATAAAGGAAACAAACAAAAAATTCCGTATAAACAAAAAAATTCGAATCTGTCTTAAGATTGTTGGAACAATCTTCTGTATACAATAAATAAATTGAAACAAATTAAACAAATAAATAAATTACTTACAAAATTTATTTTATCAAACTGAATAAAAAGATCAAGTCGAGTGTGTGGCACTCTATCCTTAAGACAGATTCACCCTGCTACGGTACTTACGGATAAAAGGCGTTTATCTCTCAGGATACAATAATCTTCACAAAGTGTAGTAGCACTCCAAACAACTTGTACGATGAACAAAACCTGTGTTCTATACTCTCTAAATTTTTTTCTAAAATTATATGAAGAATATATATGCAACAAATCAGAATCTGGACATCAAAAATGAATTTTTTCCAGTACCAAAGATTGTTGGAAATAGTTGTATTTATAGACAAACCACGACTATCCGAACAGGTTCAATTTGAACCGAACAAGTGCAGATTTGAATGAACAGATACAGTTTGAATTCAAACAAATTTGGTGGTAGATTCAAACAGATAACTGCACGGCAGTTTCAATCTGTCTGGGCAATTATAAAATTGCCGGAAATGGACTGGAAAAAAAGGGATTGTTTGGACTACAAAAAATTAATTTAAATTGTTTAGAAATTCAAATGATTTTCTCGTAAGAATTTGAAAAAATTCAAATAAATTTTGTCCAAAAAATTAATATTAGAACCACGGTCGGCTGGCGGCGGCGTGCGCGTATGTGGTGATTTGGGCTAAGATTCACTTTGTCCATAACTCTTCTCTTTTACAAACTTTGAGTGCCCCCTGGGGCCCAACCCAAGTGTTGCCACTTAGAACTTATATACACACATAAGTTCTCTTAAATTTCCAATATGAGACAAGGCTTACAAGGAAATCTACATTTAATTTTTTAATTTGTCCATTCCACGAACCCAAAAACGACGCCAACTTCTCATTCACTCATAAATGTTTTTGATAAACCTTCTTCACCGTGTGACTTGCCATACAATAAGGAACACGTCACCTTTTCAGATCCACTCCAAAAGACGTTTGGGATCCATTCAAATTTAGGCTCAAAATTGACCCAAAATAAGCCTATAAAAAAATCAAAATTTTCAACAATATATATATATATATAAATTAATTAATTGAAGTTGACTTCACAAAATGTAATGAGTTTAAAAAATAGAGTAAGGATATGCCAAGAGAATTTTGTATGAATTTTATATAAATTTTAAATAATTTAAGTTCAAAAAAATACCTTTCAAAATAAAGGTTGTGTTAATGACAACCTTGACAAAGAAAAAATCCACACACAAAAATCTCAATATATATATATATATTTAAAGGAATATTTAACTTAACATCTTTGTCTAATTTTTTAATAATAGAAAAGATGGTAATATCTTTTTGAATAAAGGTTGAGACTCCCTTTAGGGGTCACCCCCTTCACCCCTTTTAGTTTTGATTGGTTAATTTTTCTTTTTTCTTTTTTCTTTTTTTCTTCTCACCCAATCCCCAACCTCCATATGTGTGAGAAAATTGTGGAAGTAAGTGTTTTAAAGGGATCTAAACCAATAGCCTATTTTTTTATATTGCTTAGGATCACTCATTCACACGCATGTATCACACCCACTCCCTTAAAAAAATCCACCAATTCAAACTCAAGCAACAGTCTGACAAAACCCAACCAATATAATAATGCACTTCAACTTCAGCTGCACAACACCAACAATACGTATACATATACATATATATAGACTATATATATTTTATATGATAAATAAATTATCTTAATATTAAATTATATTTTAATAGTGATAAGCCATGATATTAAATCATTTAGATAGATGTTAACAATAATTGACCTACAAAATTTCACAATAAAATTTGATATGCATAAAAAAATTATTAATTATAAAAATTCTTGAGAATAATAATATCACAATCACTTAATAAAACTATAAATAACTTGTATCAAACTAAACAAAACATTAAAAGAGAGAAATTCTATAAATTCATAAAAGTTATTATAAATTTACTTGGACTTTTAATTCAGTGGTGTATATTATTGTGGGATCAAATTATGAATAAATATCAACTTTTAATTATAATTTATAAGTAGTTTTTAAAAAAATTTAATCTAAGTTTATTTTTTTGTTACAGGAAAATCCTCCCTACCCTCTCGCAGGTCCAAGGTAGCGCCCCTTGCAGAGATCACCAATGTGTCTTGTTAATATAAGTTTGTTGCCTTGCTCATAAAAAGAATTTCTCAAACCAATCATTAATTGATTATATTAACAACTTTCTATCTTTGATGGGTGTTTTGGGAAGTTGGTAAAAAGTTGACTTTTGACTTTTTACCAAGTTTTTTGGCTTTTTTGGAAGTGATTTGAGAAGTTGGTAAAAAGCTGGCTTTTGGCTTAAGTGTCACATCACTCTGAAATTACTAAAATATCCTTACTTTTTTATTTTTAAATTAATTAATTAAAATATTTTAGAGGGTAATTTGGTAAATTTGGTGCTGCGTTTTTTGGTCTTGCCAAATGGGCTTCTTGGGTAAAAAGCATGGCTGACGTTTTTGATTTTGTTGGCAAAACGTTGGCTTTTTGCCAACTTGCCAAAATGGCACTTAATAACACATGCATATCATATTAAAGTATAAAGAATTAATTACAAATGCTATGGTAGCTTAGGTTTTATTTAAGATTTTTTGAACTAATAAGTCATATTTAGTAAAACTGAGAATATTATTAATTTTTTCAAATTTTTTAACATTATCAATTTTGCATAGTAATATTCTAAATAATTGTTTCACTAACTGATTAAAAAAAAAATCAGAGCATGGAATTAAATGTTTTTACCTTTCTATTTATTGGTTTGATTCAACTATCCAATAAAACTGATAATATTAATAGATTTTTTCAGTTTTAAAACTAAGAACATTATTAGTTTTTTCATTTTCAAAGTTTTGCACATCAATGTTCCATCATCATACTTATTTATAGATACAAAATTTTTATTTTTGCACAAAAAAATAGTTCAATTTTTTCAAAAAAAATTATTTATTTATTTATTTTTTGCACATAATTTTTTTTTTTTTTAGTTTTTGCAATTTGAAAATTGATGTTTTAAAGTTTTCAAAATCAAAATAATTGTCAAATCATCATGTTCTTTTATAGATAATTATAAATGATGAACAAGGATAATTTTGATTATTAAAAATTTAATGAGACTTAAAAGTCTAAAAAATCTTAATTAGGACTTAATGGAATATAAGTTTATAAATTAAACTTGTGTGTAAATGTCCCATATATAAATCATTCTCCATAATTTGAATAATACTTGTATAGTTCCTACATCATTTTAAAAACATTAATCAAGATAAGAATTTCGTAAAATTATAAAAATTATATAAGAAAATAGTTTAAATCTATTTTATTTATAAAAAAACTGATGAAAAATTATTTGAATTGTACTTAAAGAAATATAACAAATGATAGCTTTAATCATTATATATCCAAAAAAAAATTATATAGGTTACTCAACAAAAAAAGTTATGGACATTGACTTAAATCATATGGACTCTAAATTGATAGTATAATCTGGCAAATCAACTAATAATAACATAGAGATATTGACAAATATGTAGTATTTATCTATCATCTTTGTATTATATTCATTAATTTCATATATCATATGAAAGTTTTACTTGTCTAGATCCTTCAATAAAATAAGAATCAAGAAAACAAATTTGATAAAAAATTGATTCTAAACTTTATTATTGAAAAAATAAAAATTTCAAAGAGAGAATTTAGAGATGGCATTGAAGAAATACTATAACTACTGACAGCCTTATAAAAAAATTAAAAAAAAAAAACAAAAAAAACATATAACAATAATCTAATGCAAACTATTTTTTAATAACTAATAGAAATATCAAATTATTACTTTAGAAAAATATAATCTTGTAAACATAGACCCCAACTACTATAAAAATATTACATATCATTTTTCTTATAAAATCTGAATATCAAGAACATTAAAAAAAAAAAAATGCCCCTAGTTTAAATTAGGACAAGCCAAAATGTTGCCATTACCATTTTTCTTAAAATAAAGAGGGTTGAATGAAAATAAGGATATTTGGTTAAAAGTGTTTTTTTGGTCCCAATTTTTATTTATTTATTTTTTTGTATTTATCTATCCCTGGAGAAGAACAGTTTTTTTCATTAATGGCAATCAAATTTATTTATATTTTTTTTAGGCAATTTTATCCTTAATAACTACTTTTATATTTCAAATTTTAAATTGATATAACTTTTGATATATATATTATTTTTAATAAAATTAACAATCTTAGAATCCACTAGTCAAGATCTATTAAACAAAATCCATATTAATTATGAATTTTTTTTTTAAAATATCATTTTTTTTTCTTGTTAAAATTACCGTCAACAATAAAATTTACTATGAATCAAAATAAAATTTTAATTGTAACATAGAGTAAAATTTTACTCTTTACGTAAATTACGACGATAATCTTATGTTAATTTTTTTTTTTAAAGAATTTCATAGTCAACCTAGACTCAATCTCATTTAATAAATCTTGATGAAAAGATTCTAAAAATATTAATTTCATTAAAAATCAACATATAAATCAAAAGTTATAAATTCCATTTTAAAGTTTAAAATATTAAATGAATATATTTTGATAATAATAATGTGCTCCACTTTTGAAGAAAAAGTTTCTGTATTCGTCCTCAATGCATTAATTTTACTATAAAACAATTTTGACCAAATCCCCTTTATTTTTTTAAGAAGGATTTTTTAAATAATAGATTTTGGGAAAAAATTGTTTGCTTTGTTTGAAATTTTTTTTGTAATTAAAATTATTTTAACTATAAATTTAACTGACAATAATATAGAAATAATGATTAAAATTTTTAAATTCCAAACTATGAAAGCATAAATGAAACTTAAACAAAAATAAAAATAATTATGTACATTATCTACCAACCGGGATGGATAAAATAAAATAATATGTTAAAGATGAGTTCGGATCCTCTAGTGCAAGGCTGTGTAATGCATTTTGTTGTACATCAAAACCATATCGTTTTGGTGTAAAAAAATTTGAGGGAAACGGAGCTCACCTCGGCCAGCTAGCCCTTTTTACAACTCTAAAATACTACAAACAAGAGAGTGGGAATATCGAATGTAAGACTCTGAATTAGTGATACATAGTTCAAACATGTTTGGATCAAAAAATATTCAGAGTCCCACATTAAACCATTGAATGATCAAGATCTTATTTTCTATATTTCAAGCTACCTTGGCCGACTGCTCCTTTTGAACCCAGAAGTTTATCAGAAATGAGTCCATTACAATCTACAGCGTAAAATTCTGTCAGCTACAATCAACCTAAAAAGGAAACAAATGAAAGTAGAAGTACAATCTGACCTGGTTCAGATGTGCAGCGACACAAGGAAGAACCAGCAAGCCAGATTCACCCAATGCACCACCAAGCTGCTCCACGACTGCTACCATCACAGGCAGAGTTTTCTAGAAAAACGTGCAACAATATTCATCAAGATTGCCTAAAAATAATCCAAGAAAAGATTAAAATAAAGCCCAAAACAATCATACGTACCTGGCTTGCAACAAGTAGAAGAGCAACGACATTTTCTCTCTTAGCAAAACATAGATTTGCTACCACCAGACACAGTCGAGAGTCCTTGTATTGCAAGAGTATTGAAAGCTAGAAGGCCAAGATGCAGAAGCCTGCAACATGAGACGACGATCCTGTCAGTTTGTGGCTCGAGGATACTACTCAAGGCCCAATAAATGAATGAACCAATCATCTCACAGAGTTCTGACGCCAATAACCGAACATCAATGTAGCTCCTAATTAGGTTGTCTGTGCCAAAATCAACTTGATAAACAAATCTGACCAGATTTATAATTACAAGAACTGATATATATATATATATAATAGAAAAAAGTTAACACCACAATAGGAAATTCAAAATTGGTGCCACAACCAATTTTGAACGCTTCTATCAATTTGAAAACCTGACAGAAAGGTGGCTCCTACATTTGATGCATAAATTAGTTAATAGGCATAATGTAGAGCAAAGGGTGAAACATTCTGAGCAGGCATAAATTAAACTCATTGCATATCATAGAATGGACTGGTACAAAACATTAGAAGTAGTAGTTGCAACTTTAATAAGAACGTGATGGAAGTAGGGTAAACTAGCAAGGAACCCGTGAAGTTCAGTCATAAAGTAAGATGCATGACAGCTATTTTGTTTGTCTAATCCAACACAAAATTACCAATCACGACATGAGCAAACTTCAAAACCTCATCAAATAAAAGAGCCCTCAATATCACAATATACATTAGAGAGATCAAAAGTTTGATATGAAGAGCCAAAAAGGGAGATTCATAATGAACATACGCTCCCATCCCAACGGCAACCAGAAAAACTGCAGGCTTAACCATTAGCAGCAGCGAGCTCGATCTACTCACCTGTATCCATGGCACCTGCATTACAATTGAAAGGTTTTACAGTGACCTCCAAACAGCAAAACCTTGGGGGCACATGAAAAGAGAAGAATAAACGTTTGGATCAAACAATTCTTAAAATGAAGAGAAACTTGAACCTAGGTTTTTGCAGGATACAAACCTTAAAAATTAGAGAGGATCAAATTTGTGAAACTTGTGGAAAAGTTTCACTGCCAATCTAGTCGCAGGTTCTGATTAAATTTGAAATTTTTTGAATTCTTAAACATTTTACACTCTTCAAATCCTATGAAGAGGAATTTGATACACTTTGATTATTTCTCCCTCATAGTGAGGGTTGTATTGAGTGGGCTAGGTGGTTGCTTGGGCTTGTAAATATGCGGTGTTGCAGTTGGATGGACTATAATTTTCCAATCTGATGTAATTATTCTCATATTTGCAATTACTCTCCTATCGATTGGCCAAAAAAACATTTGGCTGAAATTACAAAAAATTTAACCAAATTCCATGGAGCTAACACAACTTTAAATGGTTGTTTTCACCCAAATAATATATTCTTATGAATTTGGGCAGATCTCTAGTTTAACGCAAAACTTTTTCAGTTCATATTATGTCCTACTTGGTTTCAAGCATCCAATTGGAAGTTAAATTTAGCAGGACGCCATGATAGACACTTAAAAATTAAATGAATAAAAGCTAAGAAATAGACAGTCTAAAGAAGATAGAAACTGTGCAACATAAGATATTCTACGAAGAAAACATAAACAGCACAACCAGACAATTATGTAATATGGTATGAAACACTCCCAATCTCTTAAAACAATGCCCCTAACAGACTAAAACTCAAACTGAATTAAAAACCATATAATTGCAACAAACTAAGAAATAAAGAAACTAATGCACTAAAGAACTAAAGAACTGACAGACAATTACCCACTGATTTTGTAGGTTTGGCCTTGGTTTTGTGCTTCTCTAGAGGATAAGTTTTGGATAAACAGCTGCTATTGCATCATTTACACTAACAAACTTGGGGAAAGTTAATTGACCAGTCTATAAATCCAATCTAAGCATGAATTTTAAAGCAGACTGTCAACTGACACTGTGACCACTATTGAAATATGAACTTTCAGTTTGTACAAGATCTTTACAGAATGAATTAAGAAAAGATTAATCTTCCTTACTATATTATAATTATGGTTCTACTAAAAGCGTAGACAAGACTATTACACTAACTACACCAACGCGGTTGGAAGGAAACCATACAGCCTTACAATCCAAACCCAACACAGTTTGCCAACCAATACATGAATGAATATAGTATGACAAATATTACATTAATAAGTTAATATTGGTCATTCTGAGATTATAAGAAATCAAACCCAAGGTTTATGACTTACCAAACCAAGTAAGAGTGCACTAATCACTGAAAAAAGCTTGCGATTTTGATCAACAAAGACTGCCAAGCCTGCAGTGCAATTCTAAGCAGGTCTAATCATATAAACTGTATTCAATTGAAAGGTTATTTTAACAGCTAATATCAGACCATGTAGCCTCATTGTTAACTTATAATATTGTATTCTAGAAAAGGGAAATTGACACTTAATTTTGCTTGTAAATGATTATTGCTCATTGTTAGATATTTTGCATATTTTTCTTGCTGTTTACAGTGCATGACATGTTACGAGATGCAATCTAAAAAATAGAGAAACAAGAAACCAAAATCTGATTTAGCACACAATTCAACAATAAAAATTAGCATTTCAGTAGCACATTCAACTGTATAAAATCACCAAATGCGCTACAGTTAAGAAGATTTTTTTTTTTTGGGGGGGGGGGCATTCCAACACCGGAAATATTGATTTTTTTTCTACATATATTGGTTGGACCAAAGGGATGTTAATTTGATACTAGTAACAAGAGGAACTAAGTGTTGTTAACTACTGTTTCACTACAATATATGCTAGGCTTGACATGCTAAATTAAACGAGGATCGTGAATTTCTAAAATCACGTAAAGAATATAGAGCACTCACCTTTGAAGGATTCTCGAAAAACCTGTTGATTAAAAGGCATGAATTAATGCAGGAGATTATAAAACGACATATAGTGGAAGTAATGTGAGCAAACTCCTGCAAAAAGGACCTCCTTTACATGCAGTAGCTCAAAATAAAAATGCATTGATAACACTTTCAGCATTGTGAGTATTACAGCTTAAACAGTAAGGAGAGTGTGCTCTGTGTCAAGACAAGAAAAAAGATAAGTGCTACAGCATTTAAACGTTCTTTCAGAACTACTTGCTCCAAAATACTTCTTAAGCATAAGCACTGAATTTTATAAAAGATTTAGAAGAATTCTAAGATAAAATGACTCTAGGATTCACTGAGCTTCGCATATATAAATAAATTAAAATTGACATCAGCTTCCAAAACTTTGACCCAAAAAAATGCCCTTTTTAAAGGTTTTTTTTTTCTTTCCATTAATCAATCCTCAGTGGGCATTCGAGTTTAATTGGCCTCTACAACTGAAAAATGAGTAAAAATGAAAATACCCCCCTACAAGAATTTAACATGAGGCATAGCGAGGATGTCCCAGACTACCAGGAGTCAGGAACCTGAGTTCTTTAGAAGAAGATAAGGCCCCCCAAATGCAAGTCAATGCAATGCAAGCAAATAAGAAAAAAAGAAACAACAAAAAGCCTAATAACATAAAAGTAGCAAAATGCATGATCCCTCTCCTTATTCTCTTAAGTAAGAAGCAATAGAAAGCAGCCCAAAAGGAATTGAGAGGCTCTTGCTTTCATGAAAATATAAATTAGGAACACTGAGACATCACAGGAAATTCTTTTCTTTTATGTGAAAATTGCCTATATTGTTTCTATAAAGGAAGCAGAGACATTACCTTCCCCAAAAGAAGAGGGACCAGAAGTGTTAGAACAAGGTTTCTGAACAACTGTTTGGTAGGAACAGATACACCAACTCCATTAGCTATCAACGCCGAGATAGAAAAAGGCACCTAAAAAGGAAGTTATTTTAAGTATGCAATTGTAATTAATTTATATATTTAATAAAAAAAATAAAAAATAAAAAATAAAATAAAAAAACACTTGAAGTCAAGGTTAATGAACCAAGCTTGGGAAAATATGGCATGCATTGCAAAGAGATCAAGGCTTCTGAAACTATAATAGAGAGACACACGTGAGCATGCACATGCACAAAGAGAGAAGAGAGAGACACAGACAGACATAAAGACAAACATACATAACAAGTAATTTTAACAAACATGGATATGTAGATCAAGAAGCAGGTAAGATAGAGCACACACAAACTGAAGACAAGAAAACTGTACTTCCATAAAAAACTGGGTAAGTTCCCTATCATCTCAGGCACAAGGAAGTATGTCCATTGTATAACTAGTTAATAAATTCTACTTGATCAGGTGTAGAACAAACAAGAATATCACCCATACAACCCACCAACACCCATAACAACAAAAGTTTCAGAAGAAGCTGGGCACTCTGAGTTTGAGGTAACAACTAGAGCATACAATAAAAGTTTCCAACATGATCGAGATGAAAGGTAGCTCAAACAATGTGGTTAGGAGTGACATTCTGAACTTAGGAGTGACATGAACTTGTACAGTCATCAAGATCCCCTATGTGATATGTAGATCAAGAAGCAGGTAAGACACTAGCATCTGGATGCCTGAAGTCAAGATGCAGAGGAAAGACAAACATCAAATCCAACTCAAACAAAGGAATAAGAAACATCAAAGATAGTACTACTATGGAAACTTGCAGAAATACTTGAATTACAGTTCAAAAAGATCTAAGTTTGGTGTAAATACCAAATGTAACAAGGCACCAAAACTTACAGCAATGAAGCTAAAACTAAAATTGCTTTGAACAAGTATGTGAACATAATGCGATGTTTTAATGAATAGCTTACAATCAAGATTCCCAGCAGATTAGATATTACAGTCATTGCAAGCGCAAGAGCAGAATTCCCCCCAGCAAGCTGCATTTCAGCAATTAAATCCTGTTGTCAAACTTCCAACTATTTTTCTGTCCTGGTCTACTGCTAAACCAAAATGGAGCAAAAACTTAAATCGAGGGAAAATTAGTAAGAATTAACATACCCGAGTCAGTGCTACTCCACTTGATAATGTTGTTGGCATACAGCTAAATATGGCCAGTCCTGTAGGAAGCAGAACCACTAACAAAACGTTACAAAGAATATATAGAAAATAGCAAATGACTGCTTCAATCAATTGTTATCCCCCCACCCCCCTTGCCTCCCCTCTTCCCAACCACAATATTGAAATGAAATGGCTGAACTCTCTCATTTTTCTGGGTTTTCCTCCAATCAAGTGACAAGTGAGCTAGGGTTGAGGACAATATATATTTCGTGGTGTCACAACACAAAGGGCAAAGAAAATTTGAGTGCATAGATGGAAGAGGGCCTGAAAATATTAGATTTGATAACATATAAGTAGTTGGAAATACTGAAGGGGGAGTTCCTGGAACTTCTGGGAATCAAAGATACTGTGCTTGAACTACTTTGAAAGAAGGCATTCTGCAGATTCTGGATGCTAATATGTAACTATTAAACAAAAAGACAAGATGCATAGATAAAGAAAATAAATAAACAGTTACAGGAACCTCCAGAACAAAGACTAAGCCAGAACAGCCTAAAAACTAAAGAGTGAAAACACCACCCCATGAGAAAAGACCTTCAAAAAGAAATATGGATGTGTAAAACCATATGAACAACATCAATCTATACTGCATTAGAGTATCCTCGTCAGTCCTCAAGAAGCTTGTGCTTATACAGGGTGAAATTAGTCAAGCTTTTTTTTTTTTTTTTTTTTTTTTTGGGGGGGGGGGGGGGGGGGGGGGGGGTTAGGTCTAATAAAACCAATTTCATATATTATCTATTAGTTGCTTTTAGCCAAATAATATATTTCAACTTAGGTCAAGAATTGATTAGTAATTCTTTGACTAAGGCTGCAAAACACTACAAACCAAGCCCAATACCTGTGACAAATTCTTGAGGCTGGAGCTGAAGTTGCAAAATAAACCTTGAAAATAAGGGAGTCAACAACAAAATAGAACCCTACACTGACAAGAAGAGCAACCATTTAGTATTATATCAAGAACTAAAATTTGAAGGAAAAAAAAAAAAAAGGGAGGAATAATTGGAACTAAACATTTTAAAGATAAGGTAGTAACAGTTCCGACAATAGGAGACAGAATAATAGTAATTAAACTTATTGAAACAAGTATAATTAATGTGGTTAGCGCCTATGCACGCCAAATAGGATTTGGGGAACATATTAAAAGACAGTTTTGGGATCAACTGATGTGCTAATGAAAAAATACCTTTAGGATAGAAGATAATAGGTGAAGATTTCAATGGTCATGTAAAAAAAGATAAGTACGGATGCGAGACGGTACATGGTAGATATGATTTTAGTGACCGAAACAAGACCAGAGAAGGCATCTTAGATTCGCAGTAGCAATTAATTGTATAGTAACCAATACTTTCTTTAAAAATAAAAAGTAAATAGAAAATAAAAAACCAGAGAAGAACACTTGATAACTTTTAAAAGTGGGGGTCAAATAAGAGTCAAACTGTCAAATAAATTACTTTCTTGTAAGAAAATAAACCGCTTAATATGTAAAGAACAATTTTTTAAGTTTTTGTAAAAATAAACATAAAACTATAAACATAAATGTTACCAAACATGCCCTTAATGTTTGAAGGTACACAGGGATTATTTAGATTGAACAGTTATCACACACAATAACATGTACATTTAAAAATGAATGTATGAAACTGGAAGAATAGTGATAACACTACATATAACATTAAATATTACAGATCACTGGATCTTGTGATCAGAAAATTGGTATCACTTAAGCAGACACAGATCCATAAATCCTCCTCTCCGTTAAAGAAGGACAGGAAACAAATTCTTTGGAGAATGAACCTACAAAAATCATAATGGCACTTAAGAAATTTGAGGTCATACTAGCCCAAAAATTCCAACTGGCCATGCCTCAGCAGCTGCACCAATTTCTTCACTACGCAAAGTTAAACCTGTATCATGGAAAATCCATGGATAGCATCACAAACAATATAGCAGATGAAAAAATTATTTATTTAAGAATCTTACCAGATATAATAAATATCCCAACAGTGCTAAATTTTGACATATAGTATCTATCAGCCAGACAACCAAGACTAGGGTTTACTAGCCCTAACAGCACCCCACCAACAAGAGCTGCAAATAATAATAGAAAATCAAGCATTAAGTTTCGTGATAACAATGGCAAGTGACAACAACAGCAAGACGACATATAATTACAGAAAATCAAACTTAGTTGTAAGCTAACTTTTACAAAATCAGAATATATTAACATTAAGTAAGAAAATAAACATTCTCACCCGAGATAGAAGAGAGTGATTAGCAAGGTGATTTAAGAGAGTCCAAATGCTTTTATGGAAGGCAAATAGATTTTGGATGCCGCCCTTGTGGCTAATAATAAGGCAGTCAATTCCAGATTGAAGAGTCCTTTGTCAAGTGTGTTCTGTAAGTTGGATATTGAGAAAACCTATGATCACGTGTGTTGGATTTTCTATTGAACCTAAGGTTTCAAATAATGGTTGCAGTCTCCATAATGGTAACAATAACGGAGGCAGTGCCGCGGTTCCAAGGCGTACTAGGTTGCAACAAAAGGAGTCGTGACATTTTTTTATTGGAGATTCGTATATATGTGTTCAAGGTTCACCCTATTGACATATTTTTGCCAGTAAAATTTTGTTTATCAAACAAAAAAAAAACCATGTTCCGTTTCCTTTATATTTTTGTTTTCATATGCTAAAGTGGATGTATGTCAAGGATAGAAAAAACAGAGTTAAGAATGAGTATATTCGTGAATGGATATAAGTAACACCGATAGAAAATAAGTTAAGAGACAATAGATTGAGACGATTTGGTCATATACGATGGAGACCAACCGAGCCAGTAGTAAAAATATGCGATATAATGATAGTAGATGGAAGTGTTAGGAAAAAGGACAAACCTAGATTGATTGACGTGAGTGAGTGTAGTAAATAGAGATATGAATCTCCTTAATCTGACTAACTAAACGGCTGTTGATAGAGTCGAGTAGAAAAGAAATATTCATATAGCCAATCCCATTTGATGGCACTTAAAGGCTTGGTTTGGTTTCATTTATGCCTCTGCTACAATGCTTGGAATATTCCTAAAACTTGTATATAGTACGGTATAACCCATTTATTCTTCCATTCCTCAAGATGAAACAAAATACAAGGCGATGAAATATATACAATACATTCATATAAAACATACATAGCAAAAATAAAATCGAGAAAGCAACAGAAAAAACACAATTATGACATGGATGAACATCAAACGAAAAATAATAATAATAATACCTAATGGAAGAAAATTATTCGATGCAAAACTCAACAATTTCCTCGTCAAAATTGAAGCCGCAGCAGAACCGGGAACCTTAGGAGATTGATTTCCATTACCACGGACCTGAAACACAACACGATTCACAATCTAGACAAAGTTGAAATTGAAGATATGTGAATGCAAAACCGATTAGAGCAAACCTTATCGGAGTGGTGATTGGCTCTGATGGGGCTTGAAATTGAATGGGTTTTACGAAGAAGTAATGGGGTGGGACTGGAATTGAAGGTGTGACCGAAGAGAAGTCCGGCGTGGGTCGCCGGAGAATGTGGAATCCGGTGACGATAGGGAAGGGTTCCGGCCGATCCAGGTCGGAAACTTAGGGTTTGTAGAGTTCCCGCCATTGCCAGAGAGAGGGATAGAGAGCACTAAACTGAAGTTGCAGCTCCAGTCCCAGCTGAAATATGTGGCATATTTCTCGACAATAAATAGGATTTTTATGATTAAAGGAAAATATTTCAAAAAATATTTTCTTTTAAAGAAGTATACTGGCAACATTTTCAAGATTTTGGTCCACAAACATTTCGAACTCTTCAAAGGGCCATTTTGGGAACTTGATAAAAACGCATGGTTTGCGTTTTTATCCAAAAATCAGATTTTTCCTTTTTTTCATTTGGCAAGAGTAGATAAAGTTGGTGGTAAAATTACATAATTACTCTTAATGTTTATATTTTGTGAGTTTGTGTTAAAAGTAATTTTTTAAGTTGAGTGAGGCTATTTTAGTCATTTTAGTGTATTAAAAATCAACTTTTTATCAACTTCTCAAATCACTCTAAAAAATCTTGATTAAAAGCAAAAAATCTGATTTTTACCATCTTCCCAAAATAGGTCAAAGCCTCCGTTTGAAAAGTGGATTGGCTTTTTAGTTTTTGAATTTTTTAATTATTTTAATTTGAATTAAAAAGTTTGATTTAGAAAAGATTTTTTAACTTCTTAGATTTTTTAACTTTTTTTGTGAGAGAAAAGTATGATGATTATAGATTGGATGTGATATTTTATTTTTTGTGACTAAAATAGTCTATTTTGTCTTTTGTGGCTAAAATAGCTACTTTAACCCTTCCCAAACAATGCCTAAAAATAGATTTTATCTACATAAATTTATTTTATTTTTTTGATTAGATAAAACTTTACTTTTATTTTTTTTATCATAACTAAATACTAGAAAAAAAATAAATTCAAAATAATAACATAATAGTTATTTGACTAGATATTTTCATGTTAAACAAAATATAATAGAATTTTTATTAAAATTATGTAAAATTATTTATTGTGATATTTTAAAAAAATATTAAATGAAGCCTCAACTTCAATTAGAAACAGAATTGTTTTGAAAAGTTAATTAAAAGTTGATTTGACTTTTAATCATATTTCCAAATTGGCCCTTAAAAAGGTATTTACAATTTCATTTGGGAAATGGGTTGGCTTTTGTAATTTTTTGACTTTTTAGCTATTTTAGCTTGAGACTAAAAAGTCTTATTTGGAAAGAACTTTTAGTTTTTTTAACTTTTTTGACTTTTTTTGTGAGAGAAAAAATGTAATGATTATAAGTTGGATATGATATTTTATCTTATTAGATTAAACAATCGCGATTGGTAGCTCGAGATTTTTTGCTCGAAATTGGCTCAAAAAAGTGAAAGAGGAGGAGGAGGAGGAGGAAGGAGAGGCTGGAGGAGGAGGAAGGAAGGAGAGGCTGGAGGAGGGACTGGAGGGGGCCAACATATCGGGGTGGAGGTGGAGGCGAAGGCGGAGGCGGAGGCGGGAGACGGAGGCGGAGGAGGGGCGGGGGCTGCGAGGCAGAGGCTGCGACGACGATCGGCGGATGCGAGGCTGCGACGATCGGGCAGAGGCGACGGCGAAGGGCTGCGACGGTGGGTGGAGGGCTGCGACGAACGACCTGCCTCTCTCTCTCTCTCTCTCTCTCTCTCATCTCCCTCTGTTTCAGACAACATGACGAAGAAAAAGAAGAAGAAGAAAAAAAAAAAAAAAAACACAGTTCAAAACGACGTCGTTTTGGGTTGTCGAGCCATTCGAGCCACGATAATTCAAGTTACGAAGTATTTTCCTAGATTAAAAAGCCTATTTTATTTTTTATAACTATTTTAGCCAAAAAAAATCCTCATACCCAACTTCCCAAACATAGGCTACATCATTGTGCAAATATGTTTTAACAAAAAAAAAAAAAACAGTAATGGTACAGAGCCCGAATATAAGGGCTCGAATTTGGCTCGAAATTAGGGGGAAGAAGAAGGAGGAGGAGAACTGGACTGGATGAGAACTAGACTGGATGAGAACTGGACTGGAGGGGCCAACAAAATCGGGCGGAGGCGGAGGCGGCGGCGGGCGAAAGCAGAGGTAGAGGCAGGGCTGCGATGCCGACGAGCGACGAGCTGCGAGATCGGTCGACGAGCTGGGACACCGACGAGCTGCGACGACGTCTCTCTCGCCTCTATGTTCTCTCTCTCGCCTCTGTTCAACTCAACGAAGAAGAAAAAAGAAAATGAAGAAAAGAAAAGGGAAAAAAAAAAATCAAAACCCAAAATGACGTCATTCTGGGTTTTAAGCCAATTCGAGCCCCTAATTTCAGGCCCTCAAACATTATTTAAAAAAAAAAACAAGTTGTCATGTAAATATAAATAAATAATATATATATTACATTTCAGTGTAAATGTTCATAAAAAATTATAAATTAGTAAAAAAATTATTAATATTAATAATTAAAATTATAAATTTTTCATAAATTTATAAAAAAAATTGTAAAAATTTCACTAATTTGTAATTGGGTGAATTACACTAACAGTCCATATAGTTTGGAACTTGTGTCACTTTGTTCCCTGACTTTCAATTGTGACACATTTGATCTTGAATTTTGAATTTTGTTCTAAATAAGGACAATTAAAGATACTATTGATCAATTTCAAGGGCAAAGTCGTCAATTTAATAAAATATAAACTAATTTGACAAAAATAAATGTCAAAAAGATATTTCTGAATTTTTAAAAACTATTTCTACTCACCAAAGATAAAATAATGTAAAATTAATAAATCTTTTACACATATATTTATTTATTTTTTTACCAAATTAATTTTTATTATGTGTTTGGATGATGATTATGTAATGGATGGTTGTTTTTATTTTCATTAAATTAGTTTTTATTTTTCCAAAAGTCAAATATGGTGACAACTTTAGTATCATTATTAAACCAATCCATTAAATCAAAAAATCAAAAATTAAAAAAAATTCTTTTATTAAATATATCGATTACACATTAAAAGGCTAACAATCACCCATTACATAGTCATCATCCAAACACGTAATAAAAATTAATTTGATAAAATAAATAAATGTGTAAAATATTTATCAATTTTATATAATTTTATCCTTGGTGGAGTGGAAATAATTTTTAAAAATTTAAAAATATTTATTTGACATTTATTTTTATCAAATTCGTTTATATTTTATCAAAATGATGATTTTGCCCTTGAATTTGAGCAATGGCATTTTCAATTGTCCTTATTTGAAATAAGATTCAAAATTCAAAGTCAAATGTATCACAATTAAAAAGTCAAAAATCAAAGTTACACAAATCTCAAACTGTAGGAACCGTTAACGTAATTCGCCCTTTGTAATTTTTTCAATTTAAAAAAGACTTTGATCAAAGTTGAGTCGATATTTTTTTAAAATTTTTATATTTGGCCGTTTAAAACTTTTTACCTGTTAATGATTTTACCTCTAGTGCCGTAAATTAATAGCCACCTTCAGTTTGATTAATCGTAGATTCTGATACATGCCAAATGAGGAGCTCTACTCTTTCAATTAATAGATCAGGTCCTAGTATGACATGGACTAATAACCGAAAAGGGCTTGCCAACACAATGGAACGACTTGATCGGGCTATGTGCAACTCAGAATGGAGAACTATGTTCCCGGAGGCTACTGTCCGAATCCTCCCCAGAACATATTCAGACCATTCCCCCTTTCTGGTTTACATTCAAGGTATGCATCAACTCAACCCCCTTAATAGGCCTTTTCGATTTGAAGTTGCCTAGATGACACACCCAGGTCTCATTGATGTTATTAATTCTTCGTGGACTAGTGTGAACCATAACCTCATTGATTCCACTACTGTCTTTACCTGTAAAGACACCTCTTGGCCTGTATTGAAGGTATCCAAAAATGTTTAGCTAACAATTTTTCCCATAGTCTCCTTAGTCTTGAAAAAGAGCTCGTTATTCAATACAATTCTACTCTGTATCAAGAAGAAATTCTGTGGTTCCAGAAAGCTAGATCTAAACACATTCTGCTTGGGGACAGAAATACTAGATATTTTCATATCTCCACTATTGCTAAGAAAAGAAGAAATAAAATTAATGCTCTTAAGGATCAATCTGGTAACTGGTCTACTGATTCTGTTGGTATTAAAGCCATAATTCTTGATTATTTCCAGAATCTCTTTAGTTATAGCCCTATAATCCAACTGGATCATTGGAAAAATATTTCTCAGAATCAATTCACTCCTAAAGACAATGCTAAACTAATTCAACCTGTGTCTAACTCCGAGATCTTGAGAGCTGTTAAAGATGTAGGTGCCTTTAAAGCCCCTGGTAAAGATGGCATTCAAGCCATTTTCTATCATAAATATTGGCATATTGTAGCTCAATCTGTGTGTGAATTTGTGAATACTTGTTTCCTTTCTAAACAGATCCCTACTATCATCAATGAGACTCTTATTGTGCTTCTTCCCAAAGTTAACAATCCCGAGTCCATTAGACAATTCAGACCCATTAGCTTATGTAATGTCTCTTATAAAATCATTACAAAAATTATTGTGAGTAGAATCCGACCTCTCCTTGATAATCTGGTTTGTCCCAACCAAAGTAGCTTTATCCCTAATAGGAGTACCACTGATAATATTATCATCACTCAGGAAATCTTGCATTCCTTACGACATAGGAAAGGTAAAACAGGTGGTATGATCTTCAAGATTGATTTAGAAAAAGCCTATTGTAAACGCGCCCCGGTGGGGGCCTCATCCTACAGTTCGGACTCAAATTGTCACGGTTCTTAATCTGAACCAAAGAGTCCAAATCCGGCGAATTGTTTTTGAAAAAAAAACAGATTTTTAGAAAAGAAGTGCCAAACATAGACTGTTTTCCCAGATACAGAGTCGCCACCTAAATATTTTTTTAATGGAAGAGTTTAGGAAACCCTGACTCATTTGCCTAAGGCCACGTGTCCGTAATCACCAAAGTTGCCTCGGCTCGGGAACTTGGGTACGATTGGGGAATGTCACTTCATGAGCACCCCCGCTCAGCCGATTAAAGATCGGCCACTACTAAACATGATATCTTGTTTTGAAAACATATGCGTTCTTATTAAGGTTAATTAGCTAGAATTTACTATGTGATGCGCACATCACACAAGTATAGACTAGATCGCCTAATTTGGAACAAAGCATTGCACATCCGTTTGCTTGGAAAATAGTTTGAGTTTTGCTACTCGCAAGTAGGCTAAAACACGGATTTCAATGAATTGTTTCAATTCAAGCAATCCAACTTTCACCCACAAGCATTCATACAGTTATATCATATAAGCAATTAGCCTCATGGTAAGCATGCTATCATGGCAACACTCATACGCATGTGAGATGCTAAAGCATAAACACTTACTGAGTACTCCGAGCCAAAACAGAAACTAGTTAGTAATCAAATGCATGATCCTAGTTCATGTTAAGATGGCTAATGTAACATATGCAAAATGCAACTAAGATAGGCTCGGCTATTCTACAATGGCATGCGAAATGCAACACTTAACATGTATTCAACTCGGAATTGAAATACAATGCAGTTAGTATGATGCGCCGAGCTCGGTACATGCAATACATATGAATGATGCAAACATGCATAGCATAAGGATGCTAATTGAAATATGCCCTAATACTAACCATTATAAGCGGTTAAATAAAAAGGAGAAAGAAATGGGGGTTGGAAGACATGCATCACACACACGCACGCTTATTACAATTGTGCCCTCGCTCGGAGGGTCCGAAAGAATAATACAAATTAATCAACTAACAAGCTAACTAATTATTTACATAACCACTTAACTAATTAAACAAATTAACTAAGCTATGGAAAGCAGTAAAAGGCCTCGGGAAGAGAGATGAATGTATGCATGCCCGGCTCCGCTCAGAAATCCATCGCCATGCACAAGCTGCCTCTGTTTTCCCTGCTCTGTTCCTCTGAAAATTGCACAATTCCCAAGGAACACTCTCTGGACACTGTGGAACACCACCGACCGAGTGGAATCATCACCAGCCATGGCAGGATGGTCATCGACCATCCATTTAGCTCTCGGCTATCCATGCATGGTCGATCGGCACTATAGATGGCCGGCCGGCCATAACTTCCTGTAGAAACTTGTTTTGACAGCAGCAAAGGATAGACAAGGCATGGCAAAGCATTTTCAAAGCAATGTTTGCACCACCACCCTCCGTATCATGTTTAAGACTCAAGGGAGTATGGTTTTTGACTCTCAGACCACTAATCGTGCATTTCAATGCGTGATGGCCTAAGAAGCCAAGTTGTGCATTTTGATTTCAAATGTAATGCACACAAACAAACACATAAAGCCCAATCTCTATCACTTGGTCAAGAGACAAGGCATGCATGCAAGATGCAATGCAACCTAGGCATGGAACTAAGCATACAATACGAACATGAGGGCAAGCATGAACATGAACATGGACAACACACAAACATGTAACAACATGATGAAATGGAGCAAGCATGCAACCATATACAAGACATGCGAGCAACAACATGTGAAGATGGTTTTACACTAACTTGGACAGCTCTCTACTAGGTCCAAAACAGTGGCCAACATGCTCAAGAATGGAAATCAAAACACATACAAATAGGCATGCATGCAAGGTCCAACACTTAGGCACATAGAGACAACTTTTAAGCACACTTAAAAGAGGAACAACATGGGCATATGGCATGCAATACAAGCTCTGAAAATCATGTTAATGATGGTGCCAAACCAAGCAAACAAGACAAGCATAGCATACAACAAATGGTCTAAAGCCTAAGGCTCACCAAAGAAGCATTGAACTACACTTAGTGCAACCACACATGGCATGAATTAAGTGACTGAAAACAAAGATGTGACATGTTAAAATGAGCCTCAAAACCCACCTAGATGGCATCTAAATGGCTTAAGTATGGAAGCATGCACAAGGGCCCAAACAAGGAGCATAAGACAACAACCTCTTAACGCATTAAAGGGGTATCAAATGCAAGCATATAGGCATGCCACAAGGACTGAAATAACATGACAAGTGGTTCCAAACCACTGAAATGATGCAAGGATGGCATGCTAGAGGGGTCAATGCTCAAGGCATACAAGAGAGTTTGCATGGTAGCTATACAAAGCAAAGCATGGATGACTCAAATGACCAAAAACAGTCTCTTAGCATACTAAAACAAGCATAAAAGCTTCACAAAGCTAGGCCAAAACACATGAGCATGGTAGTCTAAATGCTAGGCACGTGTTAAGGCAAATATTGGCATTACAAGACATGTATGCAAGCTAAGCATGGTGTGTCTAAACCAATCAAAAACAGTGCTATATCATGGCATAATAAGCACAAATACAACTTAATACATGGCCAACATGAACCTAAAAATGGTGCTCACACATGAGGCAAAAATGGCACATATTGAAGACAACAAGGAGAGGGGATGGCCCTCTCCTTCTTAGGACCTCAGACCACCATCCTCACCACTAAAATCCCTCAAGATTTCAGTGGTGAGGAGGCCCAAACAAAGTGGTCCCGGAGCTCACCAAAAATAGCATAAAATGGGGGCCAAACAAGGCCTAAGAGGGGGTAAACGACCTCAAACACAAAAGTGGTCTTAAACAAACTTCAAGAGAAGCTCAAAATAAGACTTTTTTCAGTTTATGACAAAGCCCAAAACAGCATGCAAGACAGGTTAAAAGTGTGTGAAAAAACGGGGAATAAAGAGGGTAACAAGTAACCTTTGAAGACCAGCAAGAACCAACAGCCTTTAGACCCAAAAATGCAACCCTCAACCTCTAAAAATCAGCTCCAAGGTGCTTGGATGGATGATGGAGGTGTTGTGCTAGGAGGTGTAGTTCAAATGGCCAAGAACTAGACCCTTTTGCACCCTTTAACCCACACAAATGTAGAGAGAGAGGGAGATATAGAGAGGGAGTGATATATATATGATATATATCAGATTTTTATAACCCCTAAAATGGAAGGAGAGGCTCTCCTTATATAGGCCAAGGCAAGGTGCCAAGCTTCTAAGAGAAGCTAACATAAAAAGGGTCAAAGGGGGCAAGCTTCTAAGAGAAGCTAAGCAAAGGGGTCAAGCTTCTCTTAGAAGCTTGGAGCAAAAGGGCCAAGCTTCTTGGAGAAGCTAGGCGAAGGGGTCAAGCTTCTTGGAGAAGCTAAAACAAAGATTCAAAAGGTTCAAGCTTCCTCAATAAGCTAAACCAAGGGTGCAAAAGGTTCAAGCTTCTTGGAGAAGCTAAACCAAGGGTGCAAAAGGTTCAAGCTTCTTGGAGAAGCTAAAACAAGGGGTCCCGGCCAGAAAAGTGGCCAATCGGCCAACAAAGATGGCCGACCGACCACAAAAGATGCCGACCGGCCACCAAAGGTGCCGACCGACCACCAACGTTGCCGACCGGCCATCACCAATGGCCGGTGGCAAGAAAACAGGGCCGGTGGCCTCAAGCCATGGCCGGTGAGGTGTGGGGATGTCCAATCAAGCCATTCCCCGCCCTCAGAAGCAAAAACACAAGTCGAGAGGTCTTAAGGCAAGGCACGCGACCGAAACCTCCAAGAACTCGAGACGAACACGAATATGGATGATCACCAAGTGTTCAAATGGTGACGTCCAAGTCTTGAGGATGGTAAAAAATGGAGTGTCTACACCTATGATCGGTTGTCTTGGGATTCATCAAAGATACTTTAATTGATTTCAAACTGAATGATTATTGGATTGAGTTAATCATGAGCTGTGTCTCTAATAAGCATTCTTCTATTCTTTGGAATGGTGAACTTATTGAGGGTATTCACAATGGGAGAGGACTTCGTCAGGTTGACCCCCTTTCTCTCTACCTATTTGTGCTCTGTATGGAGAGATTATCCAATATGATCAACATTGAAGTGAGGTAAGGCTCTTGGAAAGGCATTAAGGCGTCTAAATCCAGCCCTCCGTTATCACATTTGTTTTTTGCGGACGACCTCATCCTTTTTGCCCAAGCAGACCACATGAACTGTGATACAATTTTTAAGGTTCTTTCTGAATTTTGTGCAGTTTCCGGTCAAAGTATTAACCATGCTAAGTCTAAGCTCTTTGTCTCTCCCAATATCCATAGAAATTTTGCTAAGTCCCTTAGCACCAAAAGTGGCATTCCCCTAACTCAGGATTTGGGCAAATACTTTGGTTCCCCCTTACTTCACAAGAGAGTAACTAAGGCCACATTTAGTGACATTCTGGAGAAGATGAAAATCAAATTGGTAGGTTGGAAAACCCAAATTCTTAACTTAGCAGGCAGAACCACCCTTATTCAAGCTGTAACATCTGTCATCCCTTCCTACACCATGCAAACTATGGAACTTCCTAGACACACTTGTGATGAGATTGATAAGCTCAATAGAAAATTTCTATGGGGGGACACTAAAACTCATCAAAAAGTCCACCTAGTTAACTGGGAAAGTGTTTGCAGAAGTAAATCTGAGGGTGGTTTAGGTACTAGAATGGCTCCGGACCATAATGCTGCTCTTCTAACTAAACTGGGGTGGAAATTTTTGAGTGATAGTTCAAAACTTTGGTGCCAAATACTTCATTCCAAATACTTGCACCATCACAGCTTTTTTAGTTGGCCACAGAATTCTCAAGCTTCCCACATTTGGAGAGGCATTTGCAAAACCAGGGACACTCTTAAATGTGGGGTTAAATGGGTGGTTGGTAATGGAGAAACTATTTCCCTTTGGAATGACTTGTGGTGTGGTTCTAAACTCTTAGCCCTAACAAATAACAATTACCCAACCAATGACTTTGATAAAGTTAGGCTAATCTTGGATGATGAAGGTAATTGGAACATGGATAGCCTTGCATCTCTTGTTACTCCTCATGACCTCTCTGAAATTGTCAGAATTTACAGGCCCAGTTTTGTAACATTTCCTGATACTCCCTCTTGGAGTGGATCTAATTGTGGTAAATTCTCTACTAAATCTGCTTTTCAGTTTATTACTAATCCTGTTGTAGATGGCAGGGATTGGCTTTGGATCTAGAAACTCAAACTCCCTCATAAACTGAAAATTTTCCTTTGGCTTATCCTAAAAGGCAGATTGCTGACCAACCACATGCGCCTTGTGAGAAATTTATCCTCTTCAGATTTGTGTCCTAGATGTGGACACTTTAGTGAAGACATGTTGCACCTTCTTAGAGACTGTGCTCACTCTAAGGCACTTTGGTTTCACATTCAAATTCAATCTTGGTGGGAGGAAGGAGCCACACTGACCTTGTTTGATTAGGTGTCCTTTAACTCAAAAAGCAAAACAGAACTGGCTGGCACAAAATGGTTTTTGATCTTTGTTGTCACTCTCTGGCAGATCTGGAAGGATCGAAATCAAATGGTCTTTGATCAAACTATGAATCCAATCCATACCCAACTTAAGCTTATCAAGGACTATGTGCATGAAATTAAAGAGGCTTTTCAATCTCTTCTTCACCCCCAATTTACTTTACCTAAGCTAATCAAATGGTGTTTTCCTACTGTAGGCGCATTGAAGCTTAACACAGATGGTTGTTCCAAGGGGGATCCAGGTCAAGCAGGTTATGGAGGCCTCTTGCAGGATGATACAAGCATTTGGGTCTAGGGCTACTATGGAAATTTGGGACACTGCACAAGCTTGGAAGCTGAAATTTGGGCCATGTACTGTGGACTCACCATTTTGTTCCAGAAAAGGACTGACTAATGTGGTAATTGAGATAGATTCTGAACAAGCTATGCTCCAGATTCAACAAGGGCCACACCCAAACTCTCCTCTTAAGGCCCTCATTGAAGATGCCAAATTCCTCATTCAGAGATGCCACTGTTCAATCCTCCACACCTTAAGAGAAGGCAACAAAGTGGCGGATAGATTGGCAGATTTAGGTGTACCCCAAGCTGAGCATGTAAAAATCCTTGAGGATCCTCCTATGGAGGTCTCAACTCTCCTTATTGAGGATATGACTGAAGTGGCTGGTCTGAGGGAGTAGCCCTTTGTTTGTAACTTTGAACTCCTTCTTCTTGTCTGTTTTCATCTTTTCCTTTGAATCAAAAAAAAAAAGAAAAAGATTAGGGACTACTTCCTACACAAGTGGTGATGGAAAAAAGGCCATCAAATTGGAAGATACTTTTTTTAATTATGTTGTATTTGAATCATTAATTTAAGTAAGAATTTAGAAAGAAAAAAGATTTTTAAAATAATGTCATTATATTTTGTTCATATTTAACTTTTTCTTTTTCTTTTTCTTTTTCTTTTTTTTTTCTTTTCAAATTCTTAGCCAAATTCATGATTCAAACACGAGCTTAGTAGATACCCGTCTTGATTAGCCTCTCTTGGCCCTGATAAAAGAATCCGGATCCTCCGTCGCCCTTTCTTGCGGTCAAACCCTGTCGCCCTCCAAAACGACGTCGTTTTGGAGGATTTTTTTTTTTTTTTTCTTTCTTTTCTTTTCTTCTTCTTCTCACTGTGATGAAGAAGAGAGAGGGGAACATCTGAACCAAAAACTGAACAGCTGAACCAAAAACTTCTTCTTCTCACTGATAACTCTCTCTCTCTCTCTCTCCCTCAAAACACTTCATTGATTATTCCCCTCAACATTTCTCACTAAGCACATAAACATAAACCCAAAAACCAGTAAGAAACCTAAAGAACATGACATGAGAAGCTCACTCTAGAAACCCCAAAACAACATAAAACCCAGTAAGTAACTGACAATACCTTTAACAAAGAAAAAAATTGAGTGAAACCCAAGATCCAAAAACTAAAACAAGTTAACAGAAAAAGATAATATATCATCAATGATCAGAATTTAAAGAAAAAAAAAAGAATAAGAAGAAGAAGAAATGTGTGTATTAATTTATGGGAGTGAAGGAAGTATCAAAACCAACAATCAAAATTAACTACAATTAAAAATGGGTAGTTGTAAGAATTTCAAAGGATTGTGGGGTGGAATATCAAACCGTCAAAAAATGAAAAAGGTTCTGGTCAAAAGCAACCCAACCCAATTCAATAATCAAATCTTTTCTTTCTTTGTTTGTTTTTAAACTTCTGAAGCAATACCTGTAGAACCCTCGAAGTCACAGATGATGATTATTCTCTCCCTCTCCTTCGTTTTTTTCTTTCTTTTTTTTCCTGGTATTTTCAATACAAATCTGTGAGTAAATCTGAAAAAAAAAAAAATCAGATTTCAAATCTGAACCAAAAAAAAAAAAAACAAAAGGGGAGAAGAAGAGCCATGGAAGCTGAAGAACTCTGAATCAAAGGCTTGACAACAACTTCAAGCAAACCCACTTTGTTTGTTTCAAAAAATAAAAAACAAATTTGCAGAACTCTGAATGAAATTGAGGGTTTACTTGAAGTTGGGTCGATGATTGTAAATTTGTTCTGCAAATTACAAATTTGCTGCGTTTTTTTTATAATCAAATTTACAGAACAGAGCCTCAAGGCAAACAAATCTGCTGCGTTTTTTTTTTTTGGGTCGATGATTGTAATGAGGAGAGAGAGAGAGTTATCAGTGAGAGAGAGAAGAAGAAGAAGAAGAAGAAAAAAAAAAAAAAGGAAAAGAAAATATATATATATATCCTCCAAAACGACGTCGTTTTGGAGGGCGATAGGGTTTGGCTGCAGGAAAGGGCGACGGAGGATCCGGATTCCTGATAAAAAACTACAAACTCCAAGAAATGAAAGCAGACCAAAATTACCTCATTGAAATCCATGGATGCAAAGTACCTAATCTTCATGAAATAAGTCAATTCATTACCGGAGTTATCTCCTGGCCTAGGCAATGATAATGACCTAAAATGAAACCTCAATTCAGATATCCAAATTTAAGGGGATTGGAAAGAGCTAAAGGCTGTCTTTTTGCAAATTTTTATGCTCGATTTGGTTGTAGGATTTAAAGAGAAATTTGAAAAAAAAAAAAAAATAGATAAAATATAAATAAAATATACATACATTATACTTAATTTCACAATTTTTTTTTTTTTTTTTTTTTTTTTTTTTTTTTAAATCTCTCTAATTCAACAACCAAATAGTGTTAGTGTACCCCACACTACCAAGTTGAACATATTCACCCAAACAAGAGTCACCAACATTAATTTTGATTTTCCCCTTTTGAGAGAGGTCCTCCACGACCTAGGGCAAAGCAAATCATACTTCGCACTTGAGAAAAAGTAACCTAGCCTCACAAGGGCAAGCCAAGATTACGGACACACCAATAATAACGCTGATTAATACAGATGACGCAGAAAAACTTTAAGTAACATTTGGTTCATTTTTCAAAATTCAATTCTATTTTTAAATCATGATTTATATGTAATATTTGAAATGTTTTAAAAAAAATACACCTTTTGACTTATTGACTTATATGGTTTGAATTTGAATTAGATTTGATGTGATGTGTTAGAGAGGTAATGTGATTTAAATAAGATGATGTAACTTAAATAAGATAATAACTTTTTGACTTTTTGTATTATTAGTGTACCCCAAACCAAGCCTAACTAAACATATTTTTAAAATACAATTCAAAATTACTTTCAAAACTACTCTATTCTTTTTTTTTTAATATTATTAATCAATCAATCAATCACTTTTTTTCTCTTCTATCAAATTCTCTCACATTAACCAATCAAAAAATAAATAAATAAAAATTACAAATCATCCTATAATTATTTTCAAAACTCATAACCAAACAAATTTTTTTTTTTTTCAAGTCATGATTCAAAAGCTCAAAACACAAACTCTATACTCAAATTATAATTATAAAACTAAACCAAACCACCATCTACACAAGCAAAATAAGCAAATGTCGAAAATAGAAATTTTAGACGCAAAATAAACAATCAATGAACAAACAACTCTTTACCTCCATAAATTTACAAAGCCATTTCACTCACAATCAGAATAATAGACAAATAGAAAAAAAACCAATGGGGCAACTTAATCAGTTAATAATGTTCAATAAGAAACATTTCAGGGTTTTGACCCCTAATCAGGCATTCAACAGAGCATGTAATCAGAAAAACAGTGAAGACTGCAGAATCATTTGAGTTGGTACAAGAGTATGACCTACAATTGACACAAACCAAATTAAACTATTCAATATGCCACTAACATCATTTCAAGTTGATCTTACAAATCAAAATATATTCAAATAAAAACCAAATCTTGAATACATTCAAGGACATATTCGAAGAAATTTTGACCGCCAGTCCAAAAGGTTTGTGGATTCTGAACAGCTATAGTGTCTGAACCTAATAAAATAGCAATTACAGCCCAAGAGCTAATAAGTACTTGGCTGTGGACTTGCAAACTTCAGACAGCTAATCCATAAAAACTAGTTCATTATATATTACAATTGCATCCCACTTTGGAAGTTACACATCCATAAGAACAACTAGAAACCATGACATTTTACCTCCTAAGAAAAAAAAGTATACAGAGAAATTTATAACAATTAGTTAGTTAGTTAGTTAGCAGTTTCCTAACTTACAGAGACACTAAAATAAGCCCTATCATAAGTTAAGAGATTTGTACGAGTTTACGACCAAAAATAAAAAAAAAAGGAATGCAGAGTTTAAAGGCAGTATCTTCAAGTTTAAGATAAAAAGAAGTGTAATTGGAACAAAGTTGACACAATAGAATGCCTTCAAATCATCACAATAATCAGGTTGAAATATTTAGAGCTTTTATTCCCATTTAATGCTAGCAATCTCAAGCATTGTACTAGGAGAATTAGCAATTGCAAACTCTGAGACAATTTGTTCAGAAGTTACAAAGAGAACAAATCAAAGGATAACCAATGAACTATGACGCCATAACAACCTAAGTAGTAAGGATTGCATGTATAGCATTGAAACTTCCTCAACAGAACACCTATTTTGCAGGTTATGCTCAACAAAGACAACATTTATATGATAGGACAAACCAGAATGTCAACCCCCCACATAGCTTTCTTCTAATCCTCTCTGAACCACCAACGTTGTGTTTGGATCATAGATTTGGAAAGGGATTTGGAAATCTGAATTCCTACCCAAATCCATAATCCAAGCACCCTAAAAGATATATCAAGATGCACAAAGAAATAAACATATGTGCACACATAATAGCTATTGTAACTAAAAGCAGAAACATCAAAACAGACATAAAGCATCTTAAAAGGCTATAATGGACCAACCAATACTGAATATCACTTCCATTTGGTCAGAATCCTTGAAGTTAACAACATATGATTCGATGAACTATTTCTAAACCACCCAGTAAACCTATATCATGATAACAACCAAGACCATACAGATGAAATAGTCCAATTGCACAGCAAAACCATTGAGAATACTATCTAAAAAATTACTAACAATGAGAAAAGCATATATATCAAGAAACACGCATACGCGATCAATCCACGGTGCTCATCTCCACAAGAAGCCAATTCAACCAAAAGCCTCGTGCAAACTCGAGTCGACCATATCACGAAAACCCCGGCAATCACAAAAATTGCCGCCCCACCTTGTGGAAGGAACAGACCGATCGCCGATAAAATCACCATAGGCAACATACAGTAACCGATCAAACTCACACACCGATACAAATCCAAGTTCCCATTTCGACCCGCCAACATATTGAACACAATGTAAAGAAACAAAGCTGAAACAGTAACCCAACCCAATAAAATCCCGAAATGTAGCTTCCCAGCAAGCAATTGAAACAACCCAAAAGCCATCACGAAGAGAAACGGACCTGACAAATCAGCATCTTCGTGTAGATTCGCGTTCACTCTAAACGGGTTCGCAATCGATACAGTTTTGCTCCAAATCTGTCTCGTATTGATTCCTAGCTCTTCGAGTAGAGGTGGTTCGTCCTCGAACCCGGTTCCGATTCCCATTCCCGCCATGTTACCGCCGAATTGAGGAGCCGAGAACGAAGTTGACGCCGCGGAAACCGTGCCGATGTCGAAGGACATGAAGGGGATGTTAGGGTTTGCGGACCGTGGCGGCTGGAACGGCGGCGTCGGAAGCCGACGCTGTTGCGCGGCGGTGCCGGGGTTTCCGCCGGAGGGGAACACAACCGGTGGAACATTGAATTCCTTTGCCATGATCGGAGATCTACAAATTAGGGTTTCGAGATCGGAATCGATGTATATGTATAAAATTATAGGAAATTTTCGGGCAAGAAAGTGGGAATTTAGGTCAAAAGCATTGGGGAAATCGGCGAGAATTCAATAGATCCATGGATTTTGAGAGAGAATTGTCTGAGAGAGAAATAGAAATGGGTTTTGAGGTTTGAATCTGAGGGGTGAGTCGAGTAGGGAAGAGATCAACTGGGACTAGGTTTGATTTCCCAAAAAAATAAGTGAAATAATGAATTTCAGTGAAGATTGGGAAGATCTTATATATATAGCGTCTTGTAATGTTGTAATGGTGTAACCCTTTTGCCAAGTAATGGGTAACGGTTTATAAAAAAAAAAAAAATTAAAAATATACTAGAAACAAAAAAAAATAAATTAACCTATTTTTTAAAAAATATACTAGAAACAAAAATAAATAAATAAATTAGCCAGACAAATTATAATTAGCTTTATAAACTTTTAAAAAATTTAAAAAAAATTAACTAAAGACAAAAATATATAGTTTTTAAAAAAAAATTAGATTCTCTGAACGGATAGGAAAAAATAAAAAAAATTGGCACAAATTTGAGGGGGAAAAAAAATAGGGATAGAAAAGTAAAAATATGTGACTTTAAAAATTAAAAACTACAAATAAGTAAGCCTTTGCTTGAGAATAACTTTTTTAGTATGGTTTTTTGTTTTTTAATTATTTTAATCTAACTAAAAAAGTTCTGTTTGGAAAGAATTTTTGATTTTTTTTATAATTTTGTAACAGAAAAAATAAAATAATTGTGGTTTAAATATGACATTTTATCTTATTAACTTTTTAACATGTTTTATGTTTTAGTAAGCTAACTTAATTCCAATCATTTTGTCAAACGAATAATCTCATTTATGAATCAAAAAAAAAAAAGAATAATCTCATTTAAAATATATTATTTACAGCTTAAAAAAATAAAATAAAATCTACAACGTCTTCTTTTTTTTTTTTCATGTGTTCTGCAAGCAAGCAAGACTCTCTCAGTTTGTTTTGCTCGCAATTTGTTATTTTTTAATTAAACAGTTACCTAAAGCTCTTCTCTCGTCTATCTTATAATCAGTCTATTTTATTAAACTCATACTCCTTCCAATTGAGGCCCTCCCCACCATTCTTAGCCCCCGTTTGGGAAATAGGTCAATTTTTTAACTTTTTAGTTTTTTTGGTTATTTTAGCATGGACTTAAAAGCTTGGTTTGGGAAAGGACTTCTTGACTTTTTAACTTTTTTAAGTTTTTTTGTGAGAGAAGAATGTAATGATTATAAGTTAGATGTGATGTTTTGTTTGTTATGACTAAAATAATCTATTTTGTTTTTTGTGACTAAAATAGCCAAAAAAAGCCCAAACCATGGCTTCCCAAACGAAGCCTTATGGGAATGATCAGGATTCATAACTACTCCTTTTAATTTAGGATGATTGGCTAGTCAAAAATTTATCACACATTCTAAGTTTTTAAAATATAGTATTTAATAAGTTACATAATTTAAATAAATTTTGCGAGTTGAAGTATCATACTTTTTAAAGTATAACTATTTAATTATATGATTTAAATTTAAGCTAAATAAGTAATAATTTGTTTTAAAATTTTAGTTTAAATTTAAATTTAAATTTGTGTACTTAAACAATTATATACTTTTTTGCTGATTCAATTTTAAAATACGGTAATTACTACTCAATTTGTATTTAAAAAATGAATTTAAATATATAAAAAATTTATACAAATGTATGGAATTTTATCATTAATCACACGTTAACCAATACTCTATAAAGGATAATTACTATGCATAGGGCAATTGTTAATGGGCACCTGTTAAGGATGAATTAAATCATCTCAGCCACCTTCACTATCATATGAGATTGGAAAAATTATAAATGTGTCTTTTTAGACACTAAAATACTCTTTTCTTTAATTCTCTCTATTTCAACATTATATACCTTTCAAATGTAATTTATTTATTTTTTAAATAATTTTATCATAAAACTAAATGCATTTATTTTTAAACTTAATTTTTTTTTAATATTTTAAATGTCTTCTATTTTTAATCATAATTAAATTATAGGAGCATTTAGACACAAGTCATAATTTATGAACTTATAATCCATTAAATCCTAACTAAGATTTTTTAGATCTTCAAGTCCCATTAAATTTTTAATAGTCATAATTGCCTTTCAAATAATAATTGTTCATTATTTATGGTTATCTATAAAGGAATATGATGATTTAACATTTATTTTGATTTTTAAAACTTCAAAATATCAACTTTCAAATTGAAAAAACTAAAAAAAAAAAATTTCTGTGCAAAAAAATAATAATAATCAGTGTGTTTGGTTTTAATTTTCTGGAAATTGAGTTTTTTATTTTTTATATTTTTTTGTTTTTAGTGAATATTTTTAAAATTTGAAGAATTTTTTTTTTACTTTTTTAGATGCACCATACTTAGATATATCTAAAAATTAAAATATTTATGAAAAAATATTTTAAAAAATTAATAAATACACAAAAATACGAAAAATATATTGAATCTTCTTCTCTCTCTCTTTTTTTTTTTTTTTTCATATTTAGTGAATTTCTTATAGATTTTTTCACGAAAATTATACTTTTTATGTGTATTTATGTTAGGTGTGTCTAAAAATTAAAAAAATTGCTTAAAATATTTAAAAAATGCAGTAAAAACAAAAAAATACGGAAAACAATAAAGTATAATTTTCTGAAAAAATATTTTCAAAAAACTAAAAACAAACATAGTGTTGTTTTTTATTTTTTTTGAAAAAACTGAATTATTTTTTTGTGCAAAACTGAAAATTTTGTATCTATAAAGGACTATGATAATGGAACATTGATGTGAAAAATTAAAAATTTTGTATCTATAAAGGAGTATGATGATGGAACATTGATGTGCAAAAATAAAAATGAAAAAAATTGATATTGTTCTCAGTTTTAAAATTGGAAAAAATTGATATTCTTTTCAGTTTTATTAAATAGTTGAATCAAACCAATAAGTAGAAGGGCAAAAACATTTGATCTCATGTTCTATTTTTTTTTTTTATGAGTTAGTGAAATAATTATGTGGAATATTACCATTTAAAATTGATAATGTTTTTAATTTTAAAAATTAAAAAAAAATAAAAAATATTATCAGTTTTACTAAATAACCCTTATTAGTTCAAAAAATTTTAAATAGGACAAACTACCATACCATTTGTAATTATGACTTTTAGGTAATTAACTCTAAATTATGTGGTGTAAAGAAAATGAATCTAAAATAATAATAAAAAAAAAGTGAATTTAAAAAGAAAAAAAGAAAATGAATCTAATTTTTTTTTTTAAAAATAAAGGAAAATGAATCTTAAAAAAAATAAAGGGCATATAATTTTTTTATATTTGTTATAAAAATAAAAGGCATTTGAAAAAAACATGAAATTTCATTTAAAAATAAATGCATTTAATTTTATGATTAAAAAATATTTTAAAAATGAATAAACTCTATTTGAAAAGTTTATAATGTTGAAATATAAAAAAATGATACCTTATCTCTAGTACGACACATTTATAGATTTTTCCATCTTTTATAATTGTGAAAGTGATTGAAATGACACATTAACAAATTGTTAAGGTCTGGTTTGATAAATAGTTGTTTTAGTTTAAAAGTTAAAAAAATATTAAAAAAATTAAAAAATTAAAAATTTATATTAAAAAATTAAAGATTCTCTTTTTTCTTTATTTTTCACACATCTTTTTATAAAAATTCAAAAAATATCCAAAATATACTATTTTTTTTACCTCATAATTTAGCTAAAAAGTCAAAAAGTTACTAAAATAGACATTTAATTTTTCGTTGAAAAATTGGCCATAGCAATTATATATTTGAAAAAAAAAAGTAGTTATATATTTGGATAATATTATACAAATTAATAATTGTTTAGTAATTTTTTTTTTTAATGTAACTTTAAAATTTTAAACAGACTTTCTTTAATAGTTTATATATGATTAAGAAATAGTTACAAATATTTGGATAATATTATATAAATTAATAAAATTGTATCAATTTTTTTGTAAATTTTATTAATTTCATTTTGAAATATGAAACAAACTCTCTTTAATAAATGTCATAAATTGTAGTGTGTAAACCTTTTACAAACTCATCACACTATTAAAGTGAGTTATCATAATAATTTTTTTTTACAAATTTCTTTTACTCACTATATGGGATTTATTAAAGGGATTTTGTTTTTTAAATTTCTGATATTAAAATTTTATAAGATGAAAGACATACAATATTTTTATAATAGCTCGGGTTCCTCAACATTTTTATAGAGTTCGACATAGAGAAATTTCACTCTGACACAAATTTTTTTTATTTTTCACAAAGAAATTTCATTCCGACACAAAGAAATTTTAATTTTCACAAAAAAATTTCTTTGATTTCATAGAAAAATTTATCTGATTTCATAGAGAAATTTTGAAAATTTATCTGGCATTAAGCACACAAAAAATTTATCGAGGGATTTTAGCTAATAAGAAAAATATAGAAAAAATTAGTCTGAGGTCCCTCTCCCATTTTTAGTAATAGAAAAGGTCCACAGTATTATTTTATGATGTATAAGGTCTCTCACCCACCCCTATATATCTCACCCACCCAAAATGAGTCCCACTGAACCCTAATACCTATTTTCTCATTCTCTCTTCTCTTCTCCTCTCTCTCTACAAAGAGTAAGAGCCTTTGTCACAACCCAAACCCGCTTCTAAAGGTTTAGCATCGTAACCGACTAGTAATCCTTGAATTACCAAAGGCCTTTGAACAGAATTACAAAATATAAAGGGCTACGGAAGCAGATATATAAAACTTACATATCGAGCTGTGCTCACATATATGGGATAGATAATTTTAAACTTTATAAACACACTTGTGACATCATAAAAAGACATTAGTCATACATCATTCCCATATACAAATGAAACAAAAGTGGAACTTAGCCCAATGTATAGTATCAAAAAAGAAAATAGGTCTTAAAAGCTTGAACCACAAAAACTTGACTTCTCAAAGGAAACCTCCCCGGGAAGCATAATGGCTAGCTGACCTAACTCTCTAGGCAACAGCTTAGGCTTGATCACGCACCTGCTCACCTACATACATAATATAAATAGTGAGCGGAAGCTCAGTGAATAATAACTAAGTAAAGGGTTAAATAAATGATGTCTCATAGCTAATTCAGTAAACAGGAACAGATACATATGCACGTTCTTGTTCGAGTCATAAACAGAAATCAGAGTTCATGTTTAATCTTACATAGTACATTTGTTGGTGCTAGCAGATCACACACAGAGCATCAAGGGTCATATTTGTCAGTTCTATATAGGAACCTCCGGCCAGGTACGGATAACTTATCAGTTCCACAAAGGAACCTCCAGACCAGGAACCTCCGATCGGGTACGGATAACTTGTCAGTTCCACAAAGGAACCTCTGGACCGGGAACAGATAACTTGTCAGTTTCGTACAAGAACCTTCGGCTGGGTATGGATAACTTGCCGGTTCCATAAATGAACCTCCGAATTGGGAACATATAACTTACTTGAGCCACGGAATTGTTGCCACAAATACTTGACAGAAATTGGACAATCATTCATTGTACATAATATATAATATGTTATAAAACAGATCTTAATCCATATATAGAAAAATAAATAAAGTTGAACATAACTTTACTAAGTTATTACTCACAGATAGCTCCGAAAGTAGACAGACAAAGTAAGCAAATTAGATATCTTATGGCGTGTGACTGTAGATACCCTATTTTTTACTGCTTTTAAGACTTGGGCGCCACCGATTGTGCACCCAATGATGAATTTGTATATACTTGTCAAATGCTCGAAATTCTTAACAGAATGCCTCAGCTTTGAGCCTCAAAACCCTATGAACCTCTTGCATTGTTTTTGGACCAAAACAATAGTTTTTCAAGCCTAAACATCTTGGGACCTACAGACCCACTAGTGTGGACTGCCGGCTACTAATGTGGACTGCCGGCCACTTGTGCGTTTTTTTCAGATCTTTTTGACAGCTGTGCCTAGGGCTGGGCATAGGGTCATCCGACCCGCCCAAACCGCCATACCCGATCCAAACCGCACGCATGTGGGCGGTTTCATAAACACATTAGGGTAGGGTGCAGTTTGGATTTTATATAAATTTCGGGTTGCGGGCGAGTTGTGGGTTTGAACCGCACCCGTCCAACCCGCCCGCATTAAATAAACTTTTTTTTTTTCAATCAAATCTAACCATCCATTTCTTCTCTCACTCACCAACTCACTCATAACAAACAAAAAAAAAGAAAAAAAAAAAACCCTAATAATCTAATCGGCTCCTCACTCACTCTCTCTCAGTCTCATCTCACTGTCTCTCTTTCTCACTCTCTTCTCGTTTCTGCATACACCGATCACTCTCTTTCTCATCTCATCGCACCGATCATCATCGCAAGGCTGATCTACTTCATTCATAGGTGAACTCTCTCTCTCAATCTCTGTCTCTCTCTCTCCCGATCGTTGATTTGTTGTGGATGAACAACAAAACTGATTTTTTTCATCTCTGATTTTTTTCATCTCCGATCTACTTTACAGGTGATCTTACAGGTGATCTCTGATTTTTTTCATCATCACGCAGCCGATTTTTTTCATCGCACAGTCGATCACTCTCTTTCTCATCTCATCGCACCGATCATCATCGCACAGCTGATCTGCTTCACAGGTGAACTCTCTCTCTCAATCTCTGTCTCTCTCTCTCCCGATCGTTGATTTTTTGTGGATAAACAACAGAACTGATTTTTTTCATCTCTGATTTTTTTCATCTCCGATCTACTTCACAAGCTACTTCGCAGGTGATCTCTGATTTTTTTCATCATCGCACAGCCGATCTACTTCTCAGGTGATCTCTCATCTCTGATTTTTTGTGAACGAACATATCTGATTTTTTTGTGGACCAAAACAGATATGATTTTTGTTGTGGACCAACGGATCTGATTTTAGTTGTGCCTTAGTTGAATCTGTTTTGATCTTAGTTTATTAATCTGTTGAATCTTTTTGAATCTGTTTGTTTTATTTAATTTTTGGAATTCAGATTATTTAATCGAATCTATTTGTTTGAATCTGTCTGTTTGAATTTGTTTGTTTGAATCTGTTTGTTTTATTTAATTTTTGGAATTCAGATTATTTAATTGAATCTGTTTATTTTATTTAATTTGTCTGTGTCTTAGTTGAATCTGTTTGTTTTCAACAAGTTGAGGATCACAAAGGAGAAACATTGGGTTGAAAAATTGAGTCATGTTTGATTGAGTGGAATATTGATAGCATATTCACCTTAACAGTTGATAATGCTAGTTCAAATAATCTTACCATTCAATATTTGAAAACGATAACCAATGATTGGAAGGGGACTATTTTGCAACATGAGTTTATTCATATGCGTTGTTGTGCACATATTCTTAATCTCGTTGTGAGTGATGGGTTGAAAGAAATGGATGATTCTATTGCCAACATTAGACTTGCGGTGAGATATGTGAGATCTTCTCCTCATAGGCATGATGTTTTTAAGAAGTGTGCGGCCACACTCAAACTTGATTCAAAAGCTCTTGTATGCCTAGATGTACCAACTAGGTGGAACTTTACCTATTTGATGTTAGAGGCCGCCGAAAAGTATGAGAAGGCTTTTAACTGATTGAAGTTTGTGGATTCCAACTTTGAACCTTATTTCAAGGATGTTGATGGTGGCATAAGAAGAAGTCCGAATGAGTTGGATTGGAAAAAGTGTAGAATTTTTTTGAGGTTTCTAAAATTATTTTATGTTGCAACCAAGAAATTTTCGGGGTCTCTCTTTGTTACTTCCAATGCTTTTTACAAAGAGATGTTTGTTATTGAAAGCAAAATTAACCAATTAATTTTGGAGGAGGATGATACTTTGAGCACAATGGCAAAGACTATGAAGCTAAAGTTTAGCAAGTATTGGGGGGATGGAAATAAAATCAATTTGTTGTTGTATGTTGCGATGGTTCTTGATCCTACCAAAAAAATGTCATACCTGGAGTTTTGTTTTTCCAATTTATTTCTTGGAGATAATAGGAAAGTGGAAGAGATGGTAGACAAGGTTAAGAGTTGCTTGAGTCGTTTGTATAGCCATTATGTCACATTTTATCCTTCAAATGAGAAACTTTCAAGTGTGAGTGAAGTTGTAAATATGGTGGAAGATGATGATGATGATGATGATCCCTATTCTTTAGTTGACTCCTAATTTAGTTCCTATTTGGAGGGGCGATGCACTAGTGGATCCAAGTCGGAATTGGAACAATATTTATCCGAGGTTGAACATTTTGCAAAAAATCAAACATTTGAGATTTTGGATTATTGGAAGGTGAATGCAACCAAATATAGGGTGTTATCACAACTTGTTAGGGGTGTGTTGGCCATGCCTATTTATACCATTGCATCGGAGTCGGCTTTTAGTACGGAAGGGCGTATTCTTGACCCATTTCGTAGTTCACTTTCGCCTTCTATGGTTGAACCTCTTGTACGTACTCAAAATTGACTTCGAAACAACCTTCCAATTTCTCTTCGAAAGGCGATGGATGATGTGGAAGAATTTGAGCAATATGACTCGGGTAAATGAGAATTTATTTATCTTTATTTTAATTTGTATTATTATTCATTTTCTAATGTAAGTTTTTTTGATATTCTCTTGTTGACTTCTAATTAGGTACTTTGGAGTCAAGCTCATCTTCAACTTCAACCTATAATGTTGATGCTATAATTAATGTCTAATATCCATTTGTTCATTGGTAATTTTTTCATATACTCAACACATTTTCTTATTATATTGAGATGCAATATATAGACACTTGTTTATTTTTTCATTTCTTACTATCTATAATTGAAGATTAAAGTTTATATTTTTTTAATTTGTTTGTGTAGGGTTCATCAACCAAATGCATGGAATTAGAATTGGAATTTGTGAAAGTTGAATTGGATGTGATTCATGAAGATGAAGTTTGATATCTTAGAAGTGTTTTAATTTTATTTCATGGGTTTGTATTGAATGAAGTTTAAGTTTGACAACAAATTTTTTTTTTTAATTGCGTTTTGGTTTTGGATGAATGTAACTTAATGATTTTTTTTTTATTTTTTTTTTTTTTTTTTTTTTTTTGTATTTTGGATGAATGTAAGTTAATGAAGAATTACTCTTCTTTTTTTGGGGGGGGGTTAGGAATGATGAATGTTGAATTTTTAATGTAAGATTTTCTTATTTGGATTATGAATGATGAATGTAGAATAGGATGAATGCAAGTTAATGATAGAATGTAGATTTTGAATGATTTGTTTAGGTTATGAATTGAATTTGTTGTGTTTTTTATTTTATAAGTTTTAGTTCATTAATTATTAATGTTGGAGCATTTTAGAAAATATGAGAAAAAAGGTCCAAAATAAAGATTGACAAAATGGGAGAAAAAAAAGGTTTAAAAATAATTTTTTGGAAAAAAAGTTTAATCCGCAAACCGCCTACACACTCGCGAACCCTATCCGCACAAACCGCAAACCGCATTGCGGGCGGTTGCGGGTTGATTTTTCCCCAAACCGCATAGATGCGGGCGGGTCCAAACCGAACCGCAAACCGTCCTAAACCAAACCGTGGACACCCCTAGCTGTACCAACTGTTTCCACAGATGCATGCACTAGTCCATACATGTTTGTATAGATATTTCTAAGGTGGTCTCATGTTTTTCTATATATAGAGGACCCTCTCTCATGTTTTTAAGGTTAGAAAAATTTGGAAACAAAAATATTTCTCTCTCTCTACAATTCTTTCTGTCTCTTGCAAGTTCTTCACTTTTCGCCTATACACTCTAAACTAAACATTGTGGTACTTGTTCTGAGGTGTTTTTGAGCTTGCATTTAGTTTTTGAAAACTGTGTAATTATTGGTTTGTGACTTAAAAAGGGTACCCCTCTTCAAGAGGTATAATTCTTAACTTGTTTCCCTTCTTTACTTACCATCTTTTCTACTGTTTTTGAAGTGTTTTTTACACTGAATTTCTGGGCTAAAACTTGTGGTTTAAAGCCATTAAGAGTGAAGGGGTGGATCACCCTTCTTTGCACCTAACTTCTTAAGCCTTTGCCCTTGTGTTTCCCACATTTCTATTATCTTTTTTTTGAGCTTTTTACTACTGAATCTCAGAGGTTTTTTAAATACTAAAATCATGTTTTGAAGTTCCAAAAATGGAAGGGGTAGTCTCCCCTCCTTGTGCTTGCTTACTAGCTTAACTTGCTCCATGTTGTAGCTTACTTTTTTAGCTCTTTTGACTTCAATTCCAACACTGTTGTAGCCTATTTTATAACTTTTTTTTTATGTGTTTGTTCCAATCTTGCTTTGTATTGTAGGTTTATAGTGTAACGATCCCCATAGGTTTTGTGGTTTAGGCCTTAGCCATCAACCTATTTGAGTTAATAGTGTTTATTTCTTACTTTCCATACTTGTATTCATCTATAATCACCTCTGCAACCCCTTTCTTGACTTTTTCTTTGTTTTGAAAGTTGTTTCAAACTAATTGCTTGTTTAAGCTTGAGATAGAGGTATCGTGCTTAATGGTTTAATCTCTTTAGAAGTTCATTACCAACGGCATGGTGTCTTTCTTATGCCCAAAACAACTCTTTGTTTGATGCTTATTTCCATTAGAGGACTTAACGCTCATTATTGGACTTAAATGAACTAATGAATTGATGGTAATTGGAATAAGTAATAAAATTGTGACTAAAAGTGATGCAAGATAATAAAGCAATTTAGTGTTCAATTAAACGTTAATTGAACACATGGAAACTTGAGTCATTTCATACTTGCTAGTGATAAAATTATTCAAGTTTCCAAAGTCAACCACTTCTCTTGATCAATCCATAATAAAAATGAGGTTTTGTTGGTATTTCTTTACCATTTATTGAAATTGTGTCCCTTGGTTCATAAGTCGTCACGCAATGAAATTGCGTCGATTGATGGCTTGTGAACCAAAGCTACCCCTCATTTGACCTGTTTGCTAATAAGGAGAGGCAGAGTGGACAAACATCCCCCGAGAATACTCTAGTTTGTGCTCTGTTTGTCCTCTGTTGCTATAGGAGAGAACCAACATCAGTGGTCGGCAGGCCACTAGTTATGGGTTGCTGGCCACTTTTTCTAGATAGGTAGTGTCCTTTTTCCAACAGAGCAGAGGCTAAGATGAAAAACATGTACAATTTTCTAACTGTGGAACAGAGGCATTCCAGTAGCAAAATGGAGAGCATTATCGAGTGGAAATCTACGTTCACGCATGAGCCATCCCTCGATTCTCGAGATCTGTGAAATGATGTTGTAATATTAGTATGTTGTACTTGGAGTAGTGGATTTGTAACTAATTCGTTAGAGTAGCTAGTTAGTTTTGTGTTGTACTTAACTAATTAGCTAAAGTAGTTAGTTAATTTGTTGTTGTAATAATTAGTTAATTAGCTAGTGTAGTTAATTTATTCATTTGGTTTGTAATAGTTAGTTAATTAGGTATTAATTAGCTAGTCCATTTATTCGGACCCACTTGTGCGATGGCCAATTTGTAACAATGTGTATGTCTTCCAACTCTACGTCTTTCTCCCTTTTATTTACTTGCTTATAATGGGTAGTTTAGAACATCATGTTTCTTTTAGCATTTTTTATGTTTGTATCCATTTGTCTTGCATGCATCGAGACTTGGTTCATTATTCTAACAAAGCATTGTAATTTATATACTTCGTTGAATACATGTTGTAACTGCATACTATCAATTTGTTTCGAATGTCATAACTAGTAGCCGAGCCTATTAGTTACATATCGCATGTGTTGCATTAGTCATGTTGTATTAGTTAGGAGTATGTGTAGACACCCTATTTTTGACCGACCTTAAGACTCAGACGTCATCGATTGAGTGCTTGGTGATGTTGCATATTGCGCTCGTTTCGAAGTTTCAGAGTCTCGGCCGTGAGCCTTGCCTCCGGACTTTTGGGCTTTTCTGTGCTTTACCTCGGTTTGCGAACCAGGCTCTGTTTTCTTTGTTTTCTCTTCCCGAAGGGAGGGAGAGGTCCCGTAGATCATATCTCAGTGGCCATAGGTTACGTTTCGTGGTCATAGGCCATTTTCCCCATTTCGAAGTCCAATTTCCGGTTTTCGGAGCTGTCAGCCGTGTGCCTCGGTTTGGGACCGCTTACCCACCTCCGTTTGCTCAAGTTTTTGGCATACATCTTATTTACTCCCTTTTGAGGGACACTATGGTCCGAGAGACCAATTTCATGGTCGAACACCACCTCCGATGCTTAACAGTCAGTTTTCGGGGCCCCAGGCTGCGTGTTTCGGCCCCCGAACCTTCAATTTGCATCGATTTGAGTTCATTTTTGGCAGGGACCTTATTTTCATTGTTATTAAGGTCGTAGAAGGGTGGGAGGCCAGCAATTGTTTTGAAGCCAACTTTATTCCTTCATCGCTCTCCGTCGCCCGTTTTTCTTGCTAGAAAGCTGATACTGACCACCCCCAGGCCATTTTTTTGGGCCATCAACCACATATTTGTGTTATACACACCTGGGAGGCCACCAATATGTCATGGCCGGCCAGCAATTGTTCTTGACCCTTTTGAACCCCTCTAAAAAGTTGGGTTTCTTCTCTCCTGATTCACATTTTCAGGGTTTCAACCACATAGTTGTGTTGTGCACACATGGGAGGCCACCAATATGGGTGGTCGGCCAGCTTTCTCTGATTAACCTTTTTGACCCTAGCCGGTCGGCCAGGGAAGGTGGCCGGCCGGCCGCCTTAGCTCCCAGAAACTGGCCGGCCATGCTTCCCTCAACAGGTTCCTTACATATACACCCTCCTTTTCCCCCCAGATTCTGTATCCGAGGGGGGGACTTTTGGGGGGGAAATTTGAATTTCATTTCCCCCCCTTTTTCTCCACACCTTTGCCTATATAACCAGCACCCCCAACTATGTTTTGGAGGTTACAAAAATTTGTTCTAAGGCTATTGCATTCAATCTCTCTCCCTCTCTATTCCAAGCATAAAAACCCCTCAAGTCCTACACCATTTTACGCTACAACTCATAGCACAATACCTCCAACATCCATTCCAGAAACTTGAGGCTGTCTTCCAGAGGTCAAGAGCTCCTCTGTTTGAGGCCAGCAGCTACCACTTGCCTCTTTGTCTCTCTTTTGGCCCTTTTCTTGCATGATAGTTTAGCCCCACTTGTGTTTATTTTCGTGGCTTGATGTAAAATGTAAAATGCCTTGTTTTGAGCCCCTCTTCAACTTTGTTGAAGGGCTCCTTGCCATTTGGGGCCAGCTTCTGTCCCTTATCTCTTTTCCCTCTTTTAGGGCCACTTTTGCATGATAGATAAGTCATATTTGTGATCACTTTTGAGACTTGTTATAAACTGAGAAAAGGCTTATTTTGACATCATTTTCATGTTTCATTAAGAGCATTTTCTTATTTGAAGTCACATACTTCCATATATGCTTGATTCCCTCTCATTTTGAGCCTTACACCCTAGCCCTTGTTGCATGCCTTGTTTGACCTTCTAGCCACTGGAATCCAATGGATTTCCAGTGACTTTGATGCTATTTTGAACCTCCAAATTAGAGGGGGGTGACCCCCTCTCACCTTGACTTGTTTGGTGGCCATTTTGGCCTTCCAAAGAGGCCCTATCTTGCATACTTTGTGAACTGATTTTGGGGAAAATTTGGTGAGTTTTGAGACTATCATATTTGATTTTCAAAGTTGGTTTGGGGCTGCCACATGTCTATCTTGTATATGCTTAAGAATCCCTTTGTATGCCCTCTAAAGGAACCCCTCATTTGTACATTTATTGGCTGCATTTCCATGGTTATTTGGGCATATTTTGGCATGTTTTATTCACTAATTTTTTCTGGTTTGGTGAGTTCTTACTTGCTTCATACACTTGCCATGTAAACTATGTTTGCCCGCCAAAATTGCATGCTAATTTAAGTCATCTTGCTAGCACTTTTTGGCCACACTTTAAACTGTAAAAATTCATGTTTTGGGACTTCCTTGACTCTGTATTCATGCTTCATGTTCAAATAATGCATGCTTTGTATAGCTATAAGTCATTCCATGTGCCTAATTTTGAGTTTCGGGTCTCATCTCATGCATCGGGTGCCATATTGCCATGCTTCGGGGCTGTTTAGCATCATGTTTTAGTGCTGAAATTTGCTTGTCTGCATACCATGTTCCATGCCTTACCATGCTGTGGTAGAGTGGCATTCGTGCCTTAGGTTCGGTCCTCGATTTGCGTACATGTATGCACGCATTTCGAGTGTCTCATTTCCATCTTATGGCCTCTTATGTGAGTGTGGCTGAGGTCCACTCATGTTGGTGTAAGTCCATTATGCATTGTGTATGCCATTTCATTTCATAGCATTATGCATGCTAGGTTGTATGTTAGCGCATTGTGTATGCCATATTACCTTGTGCATCGTGTATGCCATTTCATAGCCTTGTTAGGTTGTATCTTAGTTGCATTCATGCATGTCATGCATATTGCATTGTGCTTGGGGTAGGAGTTAGCCCGAGCACGGGAAACGAGGGATGTTTCGTACTTCGAGTGACGAAACGTGTCTCAATTCCCCCAGTCGCCGACACTTCGGATTATCCGTGATGGAGTCTAGGCCTTGTTGTGTTTATGTGTGCATTCATTTCATATTAAGTCGTGCAACTCGACTCCTCGGTCATCATGCATCGAGATGCGTGATTGGTGGCGCGAGGATCGAGGACTATACTCCCTGAAGAGTAGTCATGCATACATATGTAAAAATACTTTGCCATGTCCCTTTGTTGCTCTCTGTTGCAGCAAATCAAGAATCAGCAGCCTTCTAGAGCTTGGCACGCATTCCAAAAAAAAAAATTGCAAACAGAGGCTAATTGGGGCATCGCAATGGATTTCTACGCAAGGCGACCGAACATGCATCATTCATCATCCGGAGCAGAGTCGAGGCAGTCCCTAGCTTGCATGCTAGTTTATTGCTTTCCTAGTTAAATTTGTTAATTAATTAGGGTTTTGTACTTATTCGGACTGTATTTATTTGGGACTGTATATTATTCTTTCAGACCCTCTGCGCGAGGGCAATGTTGTAATAAGTGTGCGTGAATGTGATGTATGTCTTCCAACCCCACGTCTTTCTCCCTTTTATTTACCAGCTTATGATGGTTAGATTAGGGCATGTTTCAATTAACATACAGTATGATAGCATGTTTGCATTCATTCATCTGTTTTGCATGCACCGGGCTTGGCGCATCATACTAACTGCATCTGTATTTCAATTCCAAATTGGATACGTGTTAGTTGTAATAGCCGAGCCTGCTATAGTTGCATTTTTGCATGTGTTGCATTAGGCATTTCTGTATAGTTAGGATCTTGCATGGATTTCTAATTAGCTTCTGTTTTGGCTTAGAGTACTCGGTAAGTTTTTTATGCTTTAGCATCCTTGCATGCGTGTGACTGACTGCCATGAATAATATGCTTCACATGAGGCTATTGCCTGAGTGCCTGTGAGTGAAGGTTGGGTTATTTGGATTGGAACAAATCATTGACTGTGAGACTTAAGCCTACTAGATAGTGGCAAAACCATCTTTCCTAAGCCCACCCGAGGGTGGCAAAATCTGCATTTTAAGCCTACCTGCGGGTAGCAAACCATCATTCAAAAAACAAATACGAAATGTTTTGTTCAAATTCAGGCGATCCAGTCTATACTTGTATGCTGTGCACATCACATAGTAAATCTAGGCTAATAACCGGAATAAGAATGCACAATGTTTTCAAAACTAGATATCATGTTTAGTAGAGGCCGATCTTTGATCGGGCGAGCGGGGGTGCTCACGAAGTGACCTTCCCCAATCGTACCCAAGTTCCCGAGCCGAGGCAACTTTGGTGATGACGGACACGTGGCCTTAGACAAACGAGTCAAGGTTTCCTAAATTTCCCCCAAAATAAAATATTTAGGTGGCGACTCTGTATCTGGCAAAGCAGTCCATGTTTGGCACTTGTTTTCTAAAAATCTATTTTCTCAAAACGATTTGCCGGATTTGGACTCTTTGGTTCAGATTACGAACCGTGACAATTGAGTCCTAAACTGTAGTGAGCCCAAAACGAACGGAACGGGGGACTCAATCCCTCCCGGGGCGTTCGGGGACGTCTACAGTTTCTGGCGACTCCGCTAGGGATTTAGAGAACTTGACTCGAACTCATGATATCTAGTTTTGACTACACTTGTGTGTTTCTTTGCATTTCATTTGCATTGGTACGCCTAGGACACTGTGTTTGCCATCTGCTATTTCTGAGCGGTTTGCCAGAGGCTGCGTGCCATAAGGCTTACCGGTTACGGGCTTTGCCAGTATGGGAACACAAACCCCGGTTTTACCGAGGCACCCTTTTGACCATTCGACCTAGTGCATATTCGGAATCCGTAGTGACCATTCCAAACTAGGACATGTTGCTTACCCGATATAGGTTGTTTTAAACCGCTGCGTGCGTAGTGAAACCCTAGCTCCTGACAAAATAGGACAGGGAAACCCTACCCCAACATAGGGGTGTTTTGGCTCTTACTTATCTGTTATGTGCTTTTAGAGTGCGTCTCTACAGGGAATGCATGTATCGATTTATGAGTTTGGGCATCAGGCCTGCGGGCATCAGTCAGTGTTTGAGAATCAGTTATCTGCGAGTATCAGATTCAGTTTTCAGGGACAGTGATTCAGGGATGATGATCAGTGTTTGAGGACAGTGTGTATTCAGCTTATCGACCGTGTGTTGTTATGCCCAGCCGTGTGTTGTGTATTTATTTTAAGCTGTTATGCTGTTCATTTATCTGGTTGTTTATTTCCTTATTACTTTATTTATCTTTTGCTAGGACAGGGTTTTAGCACAATTGCTTCAAACCCAGCAGATATTCCCTAAGCACTTTGGACAAGAGGTCGTCGGCTCAATCGATCTGAGGATCTGGTTGACGGACAGCTAGTGTTCCATTCTCTACCCCCAGTTGTCAAAAGAAGGCCGAGAAGGCACAGTGTGTCTGAGCAGAGGTTACTAGAGCAGTGGCCTACCCTAGCAGTAAACAGTCGGGCTGAGGTCTTAGTTTCTACCATAGAGATACACATACCAGTCAGTCAGCAAGATCAGCAGAATATGGCCGGGATGGAAGAAATGATGTGCCAACTCCAAGAGAGTATGAGACAGATGCAGGAGGACGCTGTCCGCCAAGCGGAGTTCGCTAAACAGCAGACCACAATCATGGCCCAGCAGGCGGAGCTAATTACCCGGCTCCAGCAGCAAGCCGGAGCATCAGCCTCACATCCAAACCCTCCCCTACCAGGAGTCCCCCTACCCGAGCAAACACCAACTACCCAGAATGTCCTGCAAAACATCCAAAACACCTTGCCAAATGTCCAAAACATCCAGGAGGACACGGACATTCCAACAGGGCCAGCTCCGCCCCCACTTCCGCCTCAACTGTCCAAAACCCATACACTCGCCAACCACCCGGACTCTCCCTTCGAGTTTGAAATAGACCATACAGCACTGAAATCGAGCAAGCTCGAGAAGCTATTCAAAAAATCCCAGGGGGTGAAGGCTATTCCGGATATCGAGGACGGATATACCGATGTGGCTGTAACATTGCCGGATAGATTCAAAATGCCGCAAATCAATCGCTTCGACGGATCTGGTGATCCCATGGTCCACCTCCGACTATTCTCAGATAGACTACGACTAATGGGCCTAACCAGACCCCAGAAGCTTTCGCTATTTGGCCGAACCCTATTGGGAGTGGTCGCTATCTGGTATGCGAAGTTGGAGGATGATGTCAAACGGAGTTGGAACGAAATGGCCGAGGCCTTTGTTGCGCAATACTCTTACAACACCTAAATTGAGATTACAACTCGTGATCTCGAAACAACAAGGCAGGAACCCAAAGAGAGTTTCTTGGATTTCGTGACCCGGTGGAGGGTGAAGGCCTCGATGATGACTTTAAGGCCCACCGATAAGGACCAGATCAAGATGATTGTGCGTAATCTCCAACCAAAACTGATGCAAAAGATGATTGTACTCCCCTTCCCCACCTTTTCAGATCTGCACGAGATGGGGGTACAAATTGAAGATGCAATGAAACAGGGTCTGATTGACCAAGACAGGGAACAACCCCGGAGAACTTTTAACCGCAACAACAACGCAGGTCCGAGTGGCGCTGCAACTGCAAGAACTTCGGAGGTCAGCATGGTCGCCACCATTTCCCCTCCCCTTCCATGGCCTATGGCAGCCACACCCTTCTCCGGTGCATCCGGAAGTAGTACCCAGATCACTAAATACCAACCCAGAGGCCAAAGAACCTTTACTCCACTGTACATGCCCCTGTCCAAAGCTCTAGGGGTCTTAATCAGAAAAGGGCATCTAAAACCCCTGGAGTCGAGGCCGTTACCAAATCCACTCCCCCTCACTCACAACCCAGCCAAGTATTGTGCATATCACCAGCAACACGGTCATGACACAGACCAATGCTTCAGATTGCGTCATGAGATTCAGGATCTCATTGACAAACAGGTGATTTTGCCACCAAAAAGACCCAATGTTACAACCAACCCACTCCCTACATACAACCCAGCTCCACTTCCCAAAAGAGTCAACTTTATCCAGACTAGGGTCGTGTCTTACGATCCTAGCATCTATATCACTCCCTCCCATTTACCTAAGCCGGAGGTGCTCCTTCCTGACTGCACTGACTTTTTGTGCATGTTGGATATCTCTACAACCCAACCTGAGCCAATGGTGGTGGCTGTTGAAGACGGTGCAGGGGAAATTGCAGAGGAGGATGGAACTGTTGAGTCAGGGTTTGAGCAGTCTGGGAATTTTGCTGGGGAAGCCTACGATCCGAGTGAGTACATCTTGTCAGTGGGCCAGTCTGAGCCAAGTATAGAATTACCAGAGAGAGAGGAATTGTGTGTGATCCGGGGGGATGGATTTGAGCAAGGGGTAGGTGATCTGACGGCCGTAGAAGAGGGCTTTGCCAACTTACAGTTTTTTGATGACCAAGAATCAGGGGGCGCAGCAGTCAAATGGTTTGATTATGAGAAATCGGAAGAGGCCACTGGATGGCTAGATGATCAACCAGATGTGGTGGAAGAATTCTAACAAGGCCCGACAGAGGCGAGTGTATCAGTTGTGACCGGAAGGGTCGAGAGTCAGAGTACATTGTTGGAAAGCGCCGGTACGAAGAATTTCGCTCAGAACAGGGGCATTGTGAATGAAGAGAAAGCTGAACAACAAATTGCGCTAACACAGGTGGAACAGGAAAAGATTTGGGATTCTGAGAGAATCCGAAAAGCCAAAACCCATGAAGTAATCGAAAGTGCTGTGGGCACGAAGACAGAAGATGCTGTGAGCATAGGGGCTGAAAGTGCTGCAAGTACAATCATGCCGGAGCTAGACAGGTGCCTTTCGAATGCCAACGGAACGTGGTGGGAAGACGATGATTTATGTCTCGCCCACACAGACGACGATTGGGGAAGCAATCAACCAGACGACACCTGGTACCTCGATGAGGTTGACCACATGACAAGGAGCGGACGGTACTTCAAGCCCCCGCACCTAGACCAGCCAGAGGCATCTGGGAAGGATAAAGAAGCTGAGAAGCAGAAAGAGAAACAAATTGAAGAGGAAGCTGTGCTGAGGCAGTTAAAGAAGATACAAGCAAACATCTCCATCTAGGGACTGCTTATGGCGTCACGAGTGCACAGACAAGCTGTCCTATCTGCTATGGACAAGGCTAAACTCTCTATAGATACCACACCAAAGCAGCTAGTTGGACTGGTCTTTCCGGGAAGAGGTTCCCCGATGATAACCTTTTCAAACAAAGAACTGCCGCCTGAGGGCACAAATCATAACAAACCCCTCTACATCTCTATGGAATGTAGAGACAAGTGGGTGCCAGTGGTTCTTGTCGACACGGGATCCGCCATTAACGTGTGCTCGTCGAGGACAGCATATGCAATCGGGTTAAAGCCCGCAGATTTCGTGCCAACTACTCAAGTGATCAGAGCCTATGATAACACCAGCCGGGAGGTGATGGGGACTGTCAAAATTCAGACCCAGGTTGGTCCAGGACAACACAACGTTGAATTCCATGTCTTGGACGTTCCTGCAACCTTTAACCTACTCTTGGGGCGACCGTGGTTGCACCAAGTAAAGGCAGTCTCTTCTACTCTACATCAGATGGTGAAATACCCCCATGGAAAGGAAGTAGCCATTGTTTTCAGGAATTCATCGATCCATCCACCTCCAGAGATATCTACACTAGTCTTGGAAATCGAGCACGGCACGGAGGATATGTTCTTATCAGGGTTCACTCTGGCTGAGGCTCGGGTTGTGCAGAATATCATGGCTGTTAATGAGGGAGTGTACGTCAGTGCTCAATCTGTATACCTCATGAACAAGCTACAACACATCCCCGGGATGGGATTAGGAAGGAGCGGCCGGAAGGGCGTCGCAGCATTGGCCGAAGTGCCACACAACCCTCATACCTTTGGATTGGGTTATCAGCCCACCAAAGAGGATTGGTTAAGGAAGGGAAAAGAAATGGCTGGAAGAGCCAGAGCAAAGAAGGCCGGGAAGCCATTTGAGCTGATGCATAGGCCCATTCAGGGCACCCTAAACGGACGCTTCGTCCGGGAGGGGGAAGACTTTCCTTTTTGTGGCTTCCCAGAGCCATGGCTGAACGCGAAGAAGAAGCGCGTACCAGGTTTCGAGATCTTCTTCGACCTACAACTATCCGGGGATAACGTTGCCGAAGAGCAGACAGACCCATCAGCTGAGGTTGAGCAGTGTAAGGCAGTGAACTCCGAGGGCACTGAAGTTGAAATGGGGGTAACGCTGGCATGTCTACTTTCAGATCCTCTGATCGACCATAAGTGCTTGGGGGATAATTTCTCGGTTTCCAAGATTGGGAATGAAACGGCTGCGAGCCTACCAGCAACTATTTTGGATGCATCTATCGCACCCTCTCTCACTTGGCAATACGAGGAGGGATTTTTGTCCAGTAGTACCGAATCAGGTAGTGAGCTGGAATCTGATTCCACCGAATCTTGTGAGTCGGGATCAGGTTCCAGCTCGACTGAGTCTGAGTCTGGTAATCCTGGGGATGATAACCTAGATGCCACAGTCTTGTCCAGGTCGTCTTTTTCTTTCTCATTTGAGTCTGTTGTAACCGAGGAATCGGATGATTTGGATGTGCTTAATGAGAATCAAATAGTTGTGGTTTCTGAGTACTTTTCCGTGCCCTTAATTTATTGCATAAATTCAGACTTTCAAAATTTTGATGAAAACGACGAGGACGAAATTCCTCCGGTTTTGCAACACTTAATTGAACAAGAGTATGAGAGATTTGTTAAACCCTTAATGGATGAAATCATAACCGTGAATATTGGTACTGAGGAGGACCCGCGGCTGGTCCAAATTGGGTCCACGTTGTCTTCGGAGGAACGCGAGCGCTTAGTCGCTTTATTAAAAGATTTCAAAGATGTTTTCGCGTGGTCCTACAAAGACATGCCTGGGATCGATCCTGAGATTGTACAGCACCGGATCCCTCTTGACCCCGAGGCCCGACCCGTCAAGCAGAAACTCAGGAGAATCCGCGCCAGACTGGGATCTCAAGATTAAGGAAGAGGTCACCAAGCAAATCGACGAAGGCTTCCTACTGGTATCTGAATACCCGACTTGGTTGGCCAACATTGTTCCAGTGCCGAAGAAGGATGGTAGAATCCGGGTATGCGTGGATTTTAGGGATTTGAACAAAGCTAGCCCGAAGGACGACTTTCCTTTACCGTATATTGACGAGCTAGTGGACTTCACAGCAGGGCATGCTTTGCTCTCATTCATGGATGGCTTCTCAGGATACAATCAGATAGTGATGGCACCAGAAGACCGGGAAAAGACTGCATTCACTACCCCGTGGGGGACATACTGCTACAGAGTAATGCCGTTTGAGTTGAAGAATGCTGGAGCTACTTATCAACGGGCCGCGACCACGATATTGCACGATATGATCCACAAAGAGGTTGAGGTGTACGTGGATGACATGATTGTCAAGTCCAAAGAAAGAGAGGGCCACAACACTGCCTTGCAAAAGTTCTTCCAAAGGATCAGAGAATTCCGGTTGCGGCTGAATCCTCAAAAATGTACGTTTGGTGTTACAGCGGGAAAAATGCTGGGGTTTCTGATTACACAGAGACGTATCGAAGTCGACCCTTCCAAAATCAAGGCCATCCTAGAAATGCCCCCACCAATGACTGAAAAGGAGGTGCGAGGCTTTCTGGGTAAAGTGCAATTCATAAGATGGTTTATCTCAAAATTAACCTTAACTTGTGAACCACTTTTTGGTCTCCTGAAGAAAGGAAAGAAATTCTAATGGGATGGCCGATGCCAAGCTGCTTTTGAACAGATCAAGGAATACTTACAGAACCCACCCGTGTTGTTACCGCCGGAACCGGGGAAACCATTGATATTGTACCTATCAGTGATTGAGACTACGATGGGCTGTATGCTCGCACAAGAATCAGAGGACAAGGTGGAGAAAGCCATCTACTATCTGAACAAGAAGATGCTAGAATATGAGACTCGCTACACACCTTTGGAGAAGGCTTGCTTAGCTTTGGTATGGGCTACCAGGAAGCTGCAGCACTACCTGTTAGCTCACTCCGTAATGTTGGTTTCATGACTCGATCCCATCAAATATCTTTTCGAGAAACCAGCACTTACGGGTAGGTTAGCTCGTTGGTTGCTGTTGCTCTCCGAATTCGATCTGAAGTATGTAACGTGCAAGTCAGTCAAGGGAAGGACAGTAGCAGAATTCTTAGCCGATCATCCAGTGGAAGGGGGTGAAGCAGTCGAGTACTTATTCCCAAATGAAACTATTTTGCACATCGACGATGAAACTTGGACGATGTACTTTGACGGAGCGTCAAATCAGTACGGGTATGGGATAGGAGTGTTGCTGATAGCACCTGATAAATCCCGTATCCCTCTAGCCTTCAAACTCCGATTCAAAGTCTCGAACAACAAAGCAGAATATGAGGCATGCATTGTTTGTCTAGAAGCAGTCCTGGAACTAGGGGCAAGATGGTTGACATCATCGGGGACTCGAACCTTTGTGTCTCAAGCAAAAGGAGACTGGAAAGTCAAAGAAGAAAAGATGATGATATATCACCAGACCTTGGATTTGTTAATTCCTCGGTTTGAAAAGCTAAACTTTGCTCATCTACTAAGAGAGAACAACAGGTTCACAGATTCTTTAGCAACTCTATCTTCCATGATAGACATCCCATTCGGAGTCCGGATGCGTCCAATCATCATTGACCAGAAATTTACACCAGCCTACAAGTCGATTGCTGCTATAGATGAAGTTCAGGACGAAAACCCCTAGTATTACGACATTTGGAATTTCTTAGAGAAAGAAGCATACCCGCCAGGGGTAAATGCCAAGGATAAAAGGGCAACCAGAAGAATGGCCGTTTATTTCATCATCTATGGGGGTAAGCTGTATAAAAGAGGTCATCTAGGAATGCATAAACTGTGTGTCGATGCCGAAGAATCAAAGCGTCTAATGGAATCCATCCATGGAGGGGAATGCGGTGCGCACATGAATGGAGTAATGCTAGCACGGAAGATCCTCAGACAGGGTTACTACTGGTCCACCGTGAAGGAGGACTGTATCGGTTTTGTTCGGCGATGCCACAAATGTCAAATTCATGCAAATCGCATAAACATTCCGCCGTCGGAGCTGTACAATATGACATCGCCATGGCCATTTTTAGTCTGGAAAATTGATGTGATCGGGGCCATCACTCTGAAGGGGTCAAATGGGCATGAGTTCATCTTGGTCGTGATAGATTATTTCATAAAGTGGGTCAAGGCCCAATCTTATGCGGTGTTGAAGGCTTCACATGTCGCGAAGTTTATCAGAAACAACATCATCTATCGCTACGGGGTCCCAAACGAGATAATTTCAGATAACGGTTACTACTTCAAGAAGGAAGTGATTGACTTGTTGGAGAAATACAACGTGGCTTTTCATAAGTCATCTACCTATCGGCCGCAAACCAATGGAGCGGTTGAGGCCGCCAACAAGAACATTAAACACATATTGCAGAAGATGGTGAAAACCTACCGGGATTGGCCAGATAAGCTGCCGTTTGCTCTGTGGGGATACCGAACTTCAATTAGAACTTCTACTGGGGCGACTCCGTATTCATTGGTTTATGGGATGGAGGCTGTTCTACCTATCGAGATTGAGGTTCCGTCATTGCGAGTACTGGCTGAGTGTCAAATAGCCGAAGCAGATTGGCAGCAGAGCAGATTTGAGGAACTCATGCTATTTGATGAGAGAAGACTGAAGGCACTGTACCATGTTCAAGGTTACCAGCGCAAAATTGCCCGGGCTTTCAACAAGAAAGTTAAGTCCAGGAATCTAAAGGAAGGAGATTTGGTGCTCAAGGACAACCGAGCTCCCATCCACGACCCAAGGGGCAAATTCAGACCTAATTGGACTGGTCCCTACATCATTAAGTCTATCTCGTCAGGTGAAGCTGTGGTTCTGATGGATCTAGATGGCTTGAAGTTCTCACAACCGATCAATATGGACAAGTTGAAGAAATATTACCCTTGAGAGGCTCGCTAGGCCGAAAACCCGAAAGGGCGACCTAGGCAAAACTCAGAGCACGAAAAATTTGAAATTACAAAAATTGAGCTTGCAAGGTTGAAAACCCGCAAAGGGCAGCCTTAGCAAAAGTTAGAGCGTAAAAGGAGAGTGAAAATACCCGAGTGAACCCGAGCTTGAACTACGTAAGGCTTGATTCCCATCTTTGGGATACGTAGGCAACTTCATCCTGAAGTTCAGCCATTAACTTTTCCCCGATCAACTTTGTCCATTTTGATCATCTCAGTCATCTTTGTCCATCAGCATTCATCGTGATCTCCGGTGCAGTGCTTTTCAGACTAGGGGCAACTTTCCGTTGCCATGAAGCGCCGCGATGCTATTCAGACTAGGGGCAACTTTCCAGTTGCAGGAATCCGGGGTTGTGCATCTCAGTGACAGATCTCAGGCGTGTCCAGTTCTGATCCATATCGAAAATGGTTTTGAAAAGTTTTAATAAAAGTTGACTTTGTTCAAATTAATCTTTTTACAACTAAAGACCATTTTTGGACCAAAGCGGAAAATTTTCAGTACCTACAACCTTCAATTTCATTGATTTCAAAACAGAGTTCTCCTGCTCTTGCATATAAATTGAAGTTGTTTTTTTATTACATTCATAAAGAAAACTTGAAAGTACTGGTAAAGCAATAAATTCGGGGCATAGATAAGTCAGGTGTCCCTGCGCCCCCTCCCAGAGTTGGTCGAAGCCTATGATGCCAAGCTAGGTCCAATCTGCGCCTCTTCATTGAGCCAATCCAAGCACTCGTCAATCAAACTGCAACTGAAAGTGGGAGTGGGGGCCAGGAGCTCTCTAGTCCTCCATGCTGTAGCATACCGGGCAAGCTGTGCGCCTCGAACCGGGAATGTGGCAGGATACTCTATCCCCTCTGGCGGGCAAGTCTGATCATGACCAAACTGACGCAAGAACCGGAATGGAAAGTAGAACACGCAGTGGGTCAGACCAATCAACTGGATCTCGGTCTGTCGGGACATGCTATAGCTCATTGCCGGGAGATTGAGCCAAGGACAGCGCCAAGCAATGCGATCTGCAGACAGATTGCACATCCAGTCAAACCACCACTCCTCATTAGGGGCATTGACTAGGCGTTGTCGAAAGAAGTAGCCGCGAGCTGAGTAGGCTGAGCAAGAGTCCACAACCTGCAGTTTATCCATCAACCATACCTGGGGAGGGATGAAAAATGAGAGAATAAAGAATAGAGAGATGTACAATGAGAGAAAAGTAAGATAAGGGTTTTGTGAGAAAAATCGAGCCCGAGGGCCGAGTGATGTGAGCAATATATACGTGAGATTGGGTGGGAAACATTACCTGCAGCAGTAGGGGGCTTCCCGCGAATCTGGTCGTCTCCCGGCGATAGAAAGCATCTAAGCCTATCAGTGTCTCGGCCAAAGTCATGGCGATGCAGCTCTTTCCTTCCTTCAAGCCTTGAGCAACTTCGATCAGACGGGTGCCGAGGATGTCCAGTTCCTCGTTGCAGATCAGAGACCGAGCATCATGCATGGTGAGTCCACACATCCGCCCTAAAGCTTGGGCGTGACTGAAGCGAAACTAAGGCAAAATTTCCTCATGACGTTCGGATTCCATCAAAACTTGAAAATCTTCGAAAGTTGGACATATCTCTTGCTCGCCGAAGCTAAACACATGCGTCACCGGGTTCCAAAACCTCACCGCGGCATAAAGGAAGGGAAGGTGCAGCGAAGTACGGCTCAGCATAAATAGTGCATTCAAGCCGAAACCCCGGAAGTTCAACTTTTCCAAGCCATCTAAAGAAGCAATCCAAGTTGTGAGATTTTCGATGAGAAACGCCTCCATTTTGGTGCAAAACTGAGATGAAATGAATCAACCACGAGGCTAGAGCTTTTAAAGAGGATAAGACACTGTTCGGGGGACACGTGTCAAAAATTTGGTGGTTGCTGGGCTAAGTGGTCGGCCGGCCACCTTTCCTGGCAGGCCGGCCACCTCTCTCTCCTCAAATGCAAAAAGTTGGCCGGCCAGTTCCCAAAGGTGGTTGGCCATGCTCCCAAGTGTGTCTTTGGTCCTGTTTTCCCTCTGGAAGGGAGTTCCTAGCATTTCCATGCATCGGGAGTGTCGAAGGCCTCCATTTCCCTCAGTTTCGGATGCGTTCTGTCACCCAGATCGTCCGAAATGCACTTCGCTCATAGAGTTGTTGTTAAGTCTTACTTATCGAGTTGTTGTCTTGCTTATCGAGTTGTTAATTTTGTTGAGCTGTCAAGTCTTGCACATTGGGTTGTTACTTTTTGTTTAATCAATTTTGTTGTGCTTTACTTATCGAGTCGTCAACTTTGTTGTGTTTTGCTTATCGAGTTATAAACTTGCTAAGATTCTGTTATTGTTTTGGTGAGTTAAGTTGTCTGTTGTGTCGGTTCACTACCTGACTTGGCCAAATGCACAATACACATATCCATTCAATCTCATTTTGGTGCAAAAAGATGCGATGCGATGCTAAGAACACAAAATACAACACTTTTTCAAAAGCTGTTTCATTCCATCATCATTCCTTTGTTACAACATTTTACAACAAGGGTACAAGTTTTACAGAAAATAAAACTGCCTAACAATGTACAATATGCTATAACTACTAGCAAAAAGGTAAATAAAACAGGGAACAGCTGCATCAATGCTCTCAAGAGCAAGAATAAGAGGCCCTCTTCATCATCTTCTGCGAAGCAGCCTCTGCACCACCGGGACCATCCGAGTCAGAGTTGTCGCCCTCAAGATCCCTCTCGGCCTCACCTCCACTCTCGGAACCAGGGTCAGAACCCTCCTCCTTGTCAGCAGATGTGTCTGACTGACGATCGGCAACCTCCTCCTCCTCACTGGCCTCCTCCTGAATGATGTGCACTCTGCGTCTGCGAGACGACTCCCCTCTTCCAGCCCCTCGAGAAGGCCTAGATGGCCCAGCTCCTCGGGAAGGCCTGGATGGCCCGACCTGTGACTGAGCATACACCGGAGGCATCTGAAAATGAAAAATGCAGTTTGAATACATCAGCCAAAACAAGTATATCAGATACAGATGCAAGCAAACTACATAGAGTGGATGTACGCAGGAATAATGCATGAATGTGGTGTGTGTCAGATGTGCTCTACACAGGCAGCCTATCAATGCAGTAAAATGTTCAAAATCAGCACGTTATCAGAAGTACGATAAATGCCAGAAAACTAAAGGGTACTTGGAAACCCATGATGGACAACTGCGCCTCTCTCCGCAGGACCATCCCCTCAAGTGAGGCTACCATCTCGAGCACCTCATCCATGACTCGAAAGGAGGCTGCAGATGCAAAGGCAAGAGTATCAGTAAAGGAATAAATGTCCAAATGTCTGAGTAATGAATCAAAGCTGTAAAGCATACCGGGGGTGAGTCAGGGTCTCTGACATATCAGTGGCCAGGCATCGGAGGCTCTATCGGGATCGGAATCGGAGAGGTAGTCCCATATTGCCACCCCATCAGCTCAGTCGGCATATCCGGCCATCCAGGATGAGGATAAGTCGGAGGAATCGAGGGAACCAATCCACCCCTACCCCTAGATGTACGAGCCCTGCTAGTGGAAGGGGCATCTGCAGTGCGAGCCCGGCTCCGTGATGGCATACCAGCAGACCTCATCGTTGGTGTACGAACCCCCGTCAGTGGAGGCATCAGATATGTGTGACGATAAGTCGCGTACACCCCCTGATCCAGATGAAGAAATACATCAGTACCCAACCTGGCGTCAATCACACCCTGGATCGGGAGCCTATCAACGGTTCGCATGTCGACTGGGGGTGCTGAAGGAAGGTCCTGAGTGGCGTAGCCCCACACCTGGCACAAGAAGCGATCACCCAAAAACCAGGCCCTACCGACTGGCCCCTCAAGCAGAATCCTATACCGGAAGGCACCCCATCCTCCAGCAAACCAGAATCGGAGATCTCTACCAAAAGGCGCCCAGGGCTGCCATGTGATCTGCGGATAATCAATACATAAGCTGATCAGAAATTGTAAAAGTGTAAGATTGGAAACATGAAGAACTGAGAGTTCTAAAATACCTTCGATGACCGCACTGTGTCAAAATACTGCCGTAAATAGGGAAGAGACTCCCGAGGTCTCGGCCGGTACTGGCCTTCGAATACGAGCGAATATGAAATCGTAAGGGGCACCTCCATCATAAGCTCTAGGGCTAATACCGGGAAGTATGCGTAGACCCACAACTGTGAGAAACAGAGCAGTAGCCATTAGAATACAGAATGCTGAATGTAGGATGTAAATGCAACATGCTGAGAGCAAAGTGCAAAGTACAGAATGTAAAGTGCGCCGTGTGTGCAATGTACAAATCATGAGAAGCAGAAATGTAAAGGGTAGAAAGTACCTCCCAGGCTCTCCAATAGCGGCCAAGTATATTCCCCCGTCCGCGGGAAGTCACGCTCATATAAAAGTAGAGAGTGGCTGTAGACGTCCCCGAACGCCCCGGGAGGGTTAGGTCCCGTTCCGTTCGTATTAGGGTCACTACAGTTCGGACTCGATTTGTGTTGGTTCTTAATCTTGAACCAAAGAGTCCAAATCCGGAAAATCGTTTTGAAGAAAAACAGATTTTTTGAAAAGTAGTGCCAAACATGGACTGCTTTGCCAGATTACAGAGTCGCCACCTAAATATTTAAAATGGGAAATTTAGGAAATCCTGACTCGGTGCCGAAGGCCACATGTCCGTCATCACCAAAGTGGTCTTGGCTCGGGAGCTTGGGTACGATCGGGGAAGGTCAGCTATGAGCACCCCCTTTCGCCCGGTCTGAAGACTGGCCTCTACTAACCGTGATATCCGTTTTTGAAAACATTACATGCTCTTATTCCAATTATTAGCCTAGAATTACTATGTTATGCACGCAGCAAACAAGTATAGACTAGATTGCCTAATTTGGAAATAAACATTGCATATCCGTTCGTTTTGAAAATGCTTTGGAATTTGCTACTCGCAAGTAGGCTAAAACACATATTTCAACGAGTTTTTCCAACTCAAACAATCCAACCTTCACCCACAGGCATTCAGTTAGTTTATTTCATGTAAGCATTTAGCCGCATGGTAAGCATACTGTCATGTTAACATTCACACGCATGCGATATGCTAAAGCATAAATACTTACATCGTACTCCGTGCCAAAACAATAAACTAGTTAGCAAACATGCATGCCCTAGTTCATGTTAGAGTGACTAATGCATCGCATACAACATGTAATTAGGATAGGCTCGGCTAACCCTAAAAATGGCATGTGAAATGCAATCATTTGATGCACGTATTCAATTTGGAATTGAAAATACAATGCGGTTTGTATGATGTACCGAGCCCGGTGCATGTAAACAAATGCATGGATGCACGCATACATTGCATAAGGTATGCTAAAATAAACGTGCCCTAATCTACCAGCATAAGCGGGTAAATAAAATGGAGAAAGAAATGGGGGTTGGAAGACATACACACCACTCACCCACACTTATTACAATTATGCCCTCACACAGAGGGACCGAATAAATATTACAGTCCGAATAATAAATAAATTAATTATTACAAAATTTCTAATTATTTAACGAATGAATGCAAAAAGGAAAGGTGGCCACAGTCGCCCGTCTCGGGATGCGCGAATGATGCATGCTTGAGCCCGCCTTGCCCGGAAAACCCACACCGCACCACTGCCGCCTCTGTTTCCACTGCCCTGCCTTTCTGGAAAATTACCAAAGTCCCAGGACATCTTCCAAATGGACTGCAGTATACCACCGGCTAGAGGAAATGACCACCGGCTGCTAAAATTAACCATCGGCTGCTCTGGAGGCTATCGGCTGAAAATATAGTGCCGGTCGGTACATTATACTGCCGGTCGGCAGAAAGTTCCTGCAGGGGACAGTTTGACAGTAGCAGCAGGCCAGCAATACATGGCATGGGTTTTTAGGCATATGTATGCACAGCCACTGCCTCCTATCATGTTTGGGGACTCAAGGAGACATGACTCTTGATTCTCAGGCCATCAATTATGCATCTTGGTGCATGATGACCTAAGAACTAAGTTTGCATTTTTATGTGAAAAATGCATGCAAACACACAAATGAAACCAAGACCTTATCATGTGTCGGTCAAGGGCCTTGGTGACATGGGAATTAAGGTGTGTTTTGTCACTTAAGGTACAAACACCCCTCATTTCCCATACTTGGTTTGACACCCCAAACCAAGTAATGAAATGCAGGTCATATAACATGGCTCAAATGATGCAACATAAGTCTAAGACGCAAGGCATGTCTAATGCAACGCAACCTATCATGACAAAGGTATGAAGCTCATGCATGCAAGATGCAAATGTAATGCAAGTTATAGGGACAATCCAAGCAATGGGACCAACCTACTACAACACTTAATGAACCAATTAAGCATTAGACATGAGGCAAGCATGTGATGATGGACTAGATCACAAAGGGGCAGCCCTCAAACCAACCCAAAACAGTGGCAAAACATGCCCAAAATGATGACCAATACTCATGCAAACATGCAAGTCAAATGGCCTAAGATTGAGGCACAAAAAGAGAGCACCCTTCCACCACTACTAAGACCAATCATGGCATGAATTATTTAAGCAAAAACAGAGTTGCATCATGCAAAAATACACCCACAAACCTTGATATGCCAGCCCTAAAATGCATTAATCATGCAAGCATACACAATACCCTCTTTAAAGCATAAGAGACCAACACTTTCAAGACATGGAAGAGGTGATAAATGGAGACATATAGACATGGAATAGGGACTGAAATGTGATCTAAAATGATGCCAAATCATAAGATCAAGGTAGGCTAAACATGCTAGAGGACTCACACACGCAAGGCTTGCAAGCCAACAAGCAAGATAACAACACCAAACATGCCAAACATGGCAAAAACAGTGGCTAACAGCCCTTACACATAGCAATATGATGCTAATGCCCTCATGGAATTATGCTAAAATATGCAAAGAACATGGCCTAGATGCATGGCATACTTTTAAACATAAGAGAGCATTTCAAAGCAAGTATGAGAGACATGCTAAGGGCTACAAATCCGACCCAAAACAGAGGTATAACATATCATATTAACCACAAATATGCTTTGAAATGAAGCCAAAACCAACCATGCACACATGCTATCTTTTAGGTCAAAAACAAAGGCAAGCAAGGGACAAAGGGGAGAGGGGTGTCCCTCCCCTATATGAAACTTGAAACCATCTCCCTCACCACTGAAAACCCACTGGTTTTCAGTGGTGAGAAGGCCAAAAACACCAAGTTAAACAATGCTCAAAGGAAAGGCACTAAAAGGGCCAAAACAAGGCCTAAGAGGGTGAGTTCTTACTCAAATCAAAAGGTGGCCTTAATGAATGTTCTTAAGCAAGTAAAAACAAGATTTTTTTATGTTATGCACAAAGCTTAAAACACAAAGCAAAAGGGGTAGAAACTAGTTGCAAGAATGGGAAAACTAAAGTAAAGAGTTTACCCTTGAAGATCCCTTGAAGAACAGGTGGTCTAGCCACTCTCTAGTGATCAAAGTCAGTCCAAAACTTCAACAAACAATCCTCTAAGTCTCTCAATCTCGAGCTAAGGTGTAATGGTGTGTGTAATGGTGCAAAAGTATGGTAAAACACACCTTTTAGGCTTAGAACACACACACAAGGATGAGAGAGATGAAAAATATAGAGAGAGATATATGAGCTCTGGTTTTTAGTCTCTCAAATGGCTAACCCCCCAGCCAAGAAGACAAGGCCTCCTCTTATAGAGGAGGCAATTTTGTAAGCTTAGCAACTAAGCAAACAAGAGGCTCATCCCTCCATACACATGTATGGAGGGGAAGAAAGTGTGATACAGCTGCCTAAAAATATCTCAAAAAGCAACTGCACTGTAGTCGGCAGGGCAAAATTGTCATTTTGACAAAATTGACTGCCGACCGGCACAAAAGAGTGCCGACCGGCACAATATAGTGCCGATGAAAACACCAACTAGCCGGTGGCCTCTAGACACTGCCGGTGGTGTGTGGGGATGCCTCAGAGGGCATCCCTTGCCCCTCTAAGGCAAAACACAAGTGTTTGGTGCAAAACCAGACACAAAACGGTCAAGTTCGGAGGTCCTGAGGCAAGGCGCGTAGCCGAGAACTCCGGGAACTCCAAACAAACACAAATATGGATAATCACCAGGTGTTCGAGCGGTGACGTCCAAGTCTTGAGGACGGTCAAAAATGGGGTGTCTACAGTGGCCAGGCTGGCACCGCCCCAATCATACCGGCTAACCTGTGAAAGGTCCACTAGGGCGCTCAGCAGATAGAGCCCAATAGTGTTCCTCCTATCGGCAAACAGAGTGGTGCCGAAGAGGAACATCAGGAATCCGCGAGTATACTGTGACACCTCCTCGGGAGTCTCAGGCTCCATCTCCACCCTCCTCAAATGAGAAGATAACCAGGTGTATCGGACTCTACCTGAAGATCTATCAACTAGCGGGCGAGCTCCCATTAAATATGTCCAGGCGGCCTCCTACTCGCCCATGTCCTCATTATATGGGATGGCCCAACCTCCTACATCGAGACCCGTCAGTACGGCAAAGTCAAACGGGGTCATGGTCATGTCCCCGGTGGCAGAGAAATGAAAAGAGTTGGTGGTGTCCCACTATCTCTCTACCAAAGTGCCCTTCAGTGTCCTGCTAGCGGGGCAGCGAGAGATCCCAGTGCAGAAAGTCCCGAACCCCGCTATATCAACCAAATCTCGAACAGCCTCCGGGAGCTCGGCATACCACTCTCTCGCCATGACAGAGCCATATCCCTGCACAGCACAGGAAGTCACCTGCATTCAAGAATGAATATAGATTTTAGAACTTCAAAATGAAATGAATAAGCTGTGTGCAAATGAAATGAATAGGCTGTGTGCAAATGAAATGAATAAGCTGTGGGCAAATGAAATGAGCAAGCTGCGTGCAAATAAAATGTATGAGCTGTGTGCAAAATTAAATCAGACACAGAACAACGGGCTGTGTGTTCAGAAAATTAGAGTTTGGGCTGCGTGTTCTACTCTCGATCAGTGTGTGCTGTGTGTTCACCTCAACAACGGGTTGTGTGTTCAGAAAATTAGAGTTTGGGCTGTGTGTTCTACTCTCGATCAGTGTGTACTGCGTGTTCATCTCAACAATGGGTTGTGTGTTCAGAAAATTAAAGTTTGGGCTGCGTGTCCTACTCTCAATCAGTGTGTGCTGCGTGTTCACCTCAACAACGGGCTGTGTGTTTAGAAAATTAGAGTTTGGGCTGTGTGTTCTACTCTTGATCAGTGTGTACTGCGTGTTCACCTCAACAATGGGCTGTGTGTTCAGAAAATTAAAGTTTGGACTACGTGTCCTACTCTCAATCAGTGCGTGCTGCGTGTTCACCTCAACAACAGGCTGTGTGTTCAGAAAATCAGAGTTTGGGCTGTGTGTTCTACTCTCAATCAGTGTGTGCCGTGTGTTTTACTCTCAATCAGTGTGTGCCGTATGTTCACAATTAATTTACGGGCTGTGTGTTCAGAAAATTAGAGTTTGGGCTGCGTGTTCTACTCTCAATCAGTGTGTGCCGTGTGTTCACAATTAATTTTATGGGTTGCATGTTCAGAAATTCAGAGTGATTGAACTACGCGTTCAAGATGCAAATAGAATATGGTGTCATAGACTAAGCATTCTAAACAAGCTGTGTACTCAAATGAGCCGATAAACATAGCGAAAGCACGAAATGCATTGAAAATGCAGAATACCTTACATAAAATGTAAAGGCAAAGTAAAATACCTCCCGTGCCTGATAGGAGAGGTGAGACTCCGGCTCTCGCAAAAGCAGATCCCCGGGCTCCCGATCATCAAAATCAGTAAAATGGTAGAAAACAGCCTGCGGAAGGACATGTACCTGAGGGGCGTACCTCTCCGGAATGAACGGTCGAACCCTCGGAGGCAAGGCCATAATATCAGGATCCCCCTCGACACCTGGAGGACCTCCACCGTGAGGAAGATGACCGGTCATTTCAAGAAATCTGCAAGAAGGAGCAAAAACGAGCAAAATGAGCCAAAATTGAAAAAAGTCAACAAAAGTCAACTCTTGGGAAATGAAAAAGTCAACAAACATCAACTCCCAAGAAAATCTTCCAAATATTAAGACAAACTCACCTCAAGTGGCGAAAATGAGAAAAGAAGCTCCGAAATCAAAATTTAATCGGTTCAAAGTGACGAAAACTGAAAGATTTCGCGAAAACAACTTGCGTGGGGCGTTGGAAAACGCGTATAGAGCGCAGATCTGAGAGAGAAAATGGTTTGGGAAGGTAGAGAGGATGTTTTTGGAGCTGCACTTGTGAGCACAAAGTGTTTGGATGAGTATATTTAAAGAAAAGAGAGTGAAAAGACAAAACTGTCCCGGATCTGGGCTAGGTGGCCGGCCGGCCACCTTTTCTGGCAGACCGGCCACCCCTCTCCCTCAAAACTGGCCGGCAGCCTCCCCCTGGGAATAAAAGTGGTCGGTGGTGTTCCCAAGGTGGCCTCCAAGCTCTCTGCAAATTTTGGTGATGATTGGAGTCCCCGGGACCTGAAAAAGTACAAGAGAAGTGCACTTTTCGTCGCGAAATCGCTCCGCCGGGACTTCAACTCCAACCTTCGATGCGTTTCTCATCATTACTCATCGAAAGTGAGATGTATCCTTTTTGAACATGTTGTGACCTCTCCGGAAGGTGAACCGGAGGTCGCGATTGAGTCGCCCTCGCCGAAACGCGCATTTCTCTGCTCATTGTTTTGTGACAAACATGCATCCTAGTTTACGTTTGTTCTGCATTGTTATGCACATCACTTGCATTCTCATGCATATACTTGCATTGTTATGCATGTTTCCTTGGTATTACCATGCTTCTGTGCTTAACTTGCGTTGTCACGCGTGTTTCTTCTCGCATTGCGATGCACTCACCCATCGACATCACGTTTGTCGGCATTTCGATATCACATTGAACATATATTGCTAAACATGTTGTGCTTGTTAAGTTTCCTTCTTTTATAGGCACGATATTGTATGTACGGTTCATTTGAGGCTGGTGCGACCAGACGAATCGCGCAGGTATTGTATCTTCTCCGTGTGAGACATGGCGAGAATTGGATAATTCTCCGCATTCTTAACTGCATGAAATGTAGTTGTTGCTTTGCATTCTCACTTAAAACTGTTGCATATATTTGCAAATACTTGCTTCATTACAGCTTGCTGCATTTGCATGATCATTGGGTTACATCTGGCTTTGTGCATATCACTTTGCATTTTGCCCCCCCGTCTGCGGGCATGCCTGCGGGCACGTTTCTTGGTTTATCTTGTATGTTTGTCTAAGTCTTCGGCCTTGTCAAAAATGGGTCGTCTCTGAGCTTTGACATTCACTCTCGTCATTTGTGACTTCCGAGTTCTGTCAAAGATGGGCAACTGTAGACACCCCATTTTTGACCGACCTTAAGACTCAGATGTCACCGATTGAGCGCTTGGTGATGTTGCATATCGCGCTCGTTCCGAAGTTTCAGAGTCTCGGCCTTGAGCCTTGTCTCCGAACTTCTGGGCTTTTCTGTGTTTTGCCTCGATTTGCGAACCAGGCTTTGTTTTCTCTGTTTTCTCTTCTCGAAGGGAGGGAGAGGCCTCGTAGATCATCTCTCAGTAACCGTAGGTTACGTTTCGTGGTCGTAGGCCATTTTTTCCATTTCGGAGTCCGGTTCCCGATTTTCGGAGCCGTCGGCCGTGTGCCTCGGTTCGGGACCGCTTAACCACCTCTGTTTGCTCCAGTTTTTGGCATACATCTTATTTACTCCCTTTTGAGGGACACTGTGGTCCGAGAGACCAACTTCGTGGTCGAACACCACCTCCGGTGCTTAACAGTCAGTTTTCGGGGCCCCGGGCTGCGTGTTTCGGCCCCCGAACCTTCAATTTGCATCGGTTTGAGTTCATTTTTGGCAGGGACCTTATTTTCATTGTTATGAAGGTCATAGAAGGGTGGGAGGCCAGCAATTGTTTTAAAAGCCAACTTTATTCCTTCATCGCTCTCCGTCGCCCGTTTTTCTTGCTAGAAAGCTGATGTTGACCACCCCCGGGCCATTTTTTTGGGCCATCAACCACATATTTGTGTTGTACACACCTGGGAGGCCACCAATATGTCATGGCCGGCCAGCAATTGTTCCTGACCCTTTTGAACCCCTTTGAAAAGTTGGGTTTCCTCTCTCCTGGTTCACATTTTCAGGGTTTTAACCACATAGCTGTGTTGTGCACACATGAGAGGCCACCAATATGGGTGGCCGGCCAGCTTTCTTTGATTGACCTGTTTGACCTTAGCTGGCCGGCCAGGGGAGGTGGCCGGCCGGCCACCTGAGCTCCCAGAAACTGGCCGGCCATGCTCCCCTCAGTAGGTTCCTTACAGATACACCCTCATTTTTCCCCCAGATTCTGTATCTGATGGGGGGACTTTTGGGGGGAAAATTTGAATTTCATTTCCACCCCTTTTTCTCCACACCTTTGCCTATATAACCAGCACCCCCAACTTTTTTTTGGAGGTTACAAAAATTTGTTCTAAGGCTCTTGCATTCAATCTCTCTCCCTCTCTATTCCAAGCATCAAAACCCCTCAAGTCCTACATCATTTTACACTACAACTCATAGCACAATACCTCCAACATCCATTCCAGAAACTTGAGGCTGTCTTCCAGAGGTCAAGAGCTCCTCTGTTTGAGGCCAGCAGCTACCACTTGCCTCTTTGTCCCTCTTTTGGCTCTTTTCTTGCATGATAGTTTAGCCCCACTTGTGTTTATTTTCGTGGCTTGATGTAAAATGTAAAATGCCTTGTTTTGAGCCCCTTTTCAACTTTGTTAAAGGGCTCTTTGCCATTTGGGGTCAGCTTATGTCCCTTATCTCTTTTTCCCCTTTTAGGGCCACTTTTGCATGATAGATAAGCCATATTTGTGATCACTTTTGAGACTTGTTATAAACTGAGAAAATGCTTGTTTTGACATCATTTTCATGTTTCATTAAGAGTATTTTCTTATTTGAAGTCACATACTTCCGTATATGCTTGATTCCCTCTCATTTTGAGCCTTACACCCTAGCCCTTGTTGCATGCCTTATTTGACCTTCTAGCCACTAGAATCCAGTGGATTTCTAGTGTCTTTGATGCTGTTTTGAACCTCCAAATTAGAGGGGGGTGACCCCCTCTCACCTTGACTTGTTTGGTAGCCATTTTGGCCTTCCAAAGAGGCCCTATCTTGCATACTTTGTGGACTGATTTTGGGGCCAATTTGGTGAGTTTTGAGACTATCATATTTGATTTTCAAAGTTGGTTTGGGGCTGCCACATGTCTATCTTGTATATGCTTAAGAATCCCTTTGTATGCCCTCTAAAGGAACCCCTCATTTGTACATGTGTTGGCTGCATTTCCATGGTTATTTGGGCATATTTTGGCATGTTTTATTCACTAATTTTTGCTGGTTTGGTGAGTTCTTACTTTCTTCATACACTTGCCATGTAAACTATGTTTGCCCGCCAAAATTGCATGCTAATTTAAGCCATCTTGCTAGCACTTTTTGGACACACTTTAAACTGGAAAAGTTCATGTTTTGGGACTGCCTTGACTCTGTATTCATGCTTCATGTTCAAATAATGCATGCTTTGTATAGCTATAAGTCATTCCATGTGCCTAGTTTTGAGTTTCGGGTCTTATCTCATGCATCGGGTGCCATATTGCCATGCTTCGGGGCTGTTTAACATCATGTTTTAGTGCTGAAATTTGTTTGTTTGCATACCATGTTCCATGCCTTACCATGTTGTGGTAGAGTGGCATTCGTGCCTTAGGTTCGGTCCTCGATTTGCGTGCATGTATGCACGCATTTCGAGTGTCTCATTTCCATCTTATGGCCTCCTATGTGAGTGTGGCTGAGGTCCACTCATGTTGGTGTAAGTCCATTATGCATTGTGTATGCTATTTCATTTCATAGCATTGTGCATGCTAGGTTGTATGTGTAGCGCATTGTGTATGCCATGTTACCTCGTGCATCGTGTATGCCATTTCATAGCCTTGTTAGGTTGTATCTTAATTGCATTCATGCATGTCATGCATATTGCATTATGCTTGGGGTAGGAGTTAGCCCGAGCGCGGGAAACGAGGGACGTTTCGTACTTCAAGTGACGGAACGTGTCTCAATTCCCCCAGTCGCCGACACTCCTGATTATCCGTGATGGAGTCTAGGCCTTGTTGTGTTTATGTGTGCATTCATTTCATATTAAGTCGTGCAACTTGACTCCTCGGTCATCATGCATCGAGATGTGTAATTGGTGGCGCGAGGATCGAGGACTACACTACCTGAAGAGTAGTCATGCATACATATGTAAAAATACTTTGCCATGCCTCTTTGTTGCTCTCTGTTGTAGCAAATCAAGAATCAGCAGCCTTCCAGAGTTTGGCACGCATTCCAAAAAAAATAATTGCAAACAGAGGCTAATTGGGGCATCGCAATGGATTTCTGCGCAAGGCAACCCGAACATGCATCATTCATCATCCGGAGCAGAGTCGAGGCAGTCCCTAGCTTGCATACTAGTTTATTGCTTTCCTAGTTAAATTTGTTAATTAATTAGGGTTTTATACTTATTCAGACTATATTTATTTGGGATTGTATATTATTCTTTCAGACCCTCTGCGCAAGGGCAATGTTGTAATAAGTGTGCGTGAGTGTGATGTATGTCTTCCAACCCCACGTCTTTCTCCCTTTTATTTACCAGTTTATGATGGTTAGATTATGACATGTTTCAATTAACATACAGTATGATAGCATGTTTGCATTCATTCATCTATTTTGCATGCACCGGGCTTGGCGCATCATACTAACTGCATCTGTATTTCAATTCCAAATTAGATACGTGTTAGTTATAACATCATCATATGCCATGATTAGAATAGCCGAGCCTGCTATAGTTGCATTTTTGCATGTGTTGCATTAGGCATTTCTGTATAGTTAGGATCATGCATGGATTTCTAATTAGCTTTTGTTTTGGCTTGGAGTACTCGGTAAGTTTTTATGCTTTAGCATCCTTGCATGCGTGTGAGTGACTGCCATGAATAGCATGCTTACCATGAGGCTATGTGCTTATGTGATATAACTGCCTGAGTGCCTGTGGGTAAAAGTTGGGTTATTTGGATTGGAACAAATCATTGACTGTGAGACTTAAGCCCACTAGATAGTGGCAAAACCATCTTTCTTAAGCTCACCCGAGGGTGGCAAAATCTGCATTTTAAGCCTACCTGCGGGTAGCAAACCATCTTTCAAAAAACAAACATGAAATGTTTTGTTCAAATTCAGGCGATCCAGTCTATACTTGTATGCTGTGCACATCACATAGTAAATCTAGGTTAATAACCGGAATAAGAATGCAAAATATTTTCAAAACTAGATATCATGGTTAGTAGAGGCCGATCTTTGATTGGGCGAGCGGGGGTGCTCATGAAGTGACCTTCCCCAATCGTACCCAAGTTCCCGAGCCGAGGCAACTTTGGTGATGACGGACACGTGGCCTTAGGCAAACGAGTCAGGGTTTCCTAAATTTCTCAAAAAAAAAAATATTTAGGTGGCGACTCTATATCTGGAAAAGCAGTCCATGTTTGGCACTTCTTTTCTAAAAATCTATTTTCTCAAAATGATTTGTCGGATTTGGACTCTTTGGTTCAGATTACGAACCGTGACAATTGAGTCCTGAACTGTAGTGAGCCCAAAACGAACGGAACGGGGGACTCAATCCCTCCCGGGACGTTCGGGACGTCTACAGTATGTATGTTTTCTAACTGCATACTATCAATTTCTCTGAATGGTCTTTCCAGAATTTCTCTAGAGGAAAATTCTCTGAAAAGTCTAGAGAAGTTTTCTGGATTGAATTTTCTTTGAATCGATGTTGAAGGACCTTAGATATTATGAAAAATATTGAATATCTTTTATGTTATAAAATTTTAATATTAAGGACCTTAAAAAAATATAAAAAATATATTAAATCTCCCATACCACCCAAAATTGGAGAGAAAAGTTTCACTAATTTTTCATTTATTATATTATTAAAGTGAATTAATTTCAAATTTAAATTTTTATTGTACTAGTATATATTTTCTTGGTGGAAGCAAAAAAAAAAAAAAAAACAGGTATTTTGGTGAAAATGGCGGCGATAGCTCGCCTCCAACTCCTCCAACCACCAGCGAGCGCCGTGACACCCTCCGTGCTTTTATCCAAACTCCATCGGTCCTCCTCCGTCTTCTCTAACCCCATTCTCTGTACCCCTCGTCTTCGTAAACTCTCCTTCACTCCTCCACTTTGCTCCAATTCGGACGAGGTCACACTAATTAATCCCTCTCTCTCTTGCTCTTTAGAAATTTGATGTTTATTACTTACTAGGATATCTGTTGAGTTGAATCTAGGGTTGTTGATGCAGGGTTCTTCCACTTCCGGATCGAGTCCATCCATTGTTGGTGATCTTCTGGATTATCTCAACGAATCTTGGACTCAATTCCATGCCGCAGGTATCATATGCAAAACATTACTGTTTGTTAATACTGTAATTTTAGCAATTTGTGGAACATTTGATGAGATGAGATTGTCTATTATTCTCATTCAAAAAAAAGTTGAGCTATGCTCAACCTAACCTGGATTAAATTGAGACCTATATAATTGGAACCATGAGTTATATTATTGTTACTTTGGTACGACGACTTGAAATTGTTGACTTACCCATGTTTGTTTGTTTGGGCAGAAAACATTTTTCAATGTAAATATTTTTCAGAAAAAAATATTTTCTATGTTTGGTGGAGGTGGTGGGGTGGCAGCGATGGCAACAGTGATGGTGTGGTGGTGAAGGTGAGAGTGGCAGTGGTACTGTGGTGACATTGGTAAAAGTTTAGTCTGAAAAACGTTTTATACCTTTTAAAAATGGAAAATATTTTCTGGCCAAATAGTCTTGTTTTTCATTGACCATGGAAAATGTTTTTCGTTGACTTTCGTTTTTCATTATACCAGATGCTAGAAAATCCAAACAAACAGAGCGGTAGTGAATTTGTGGGTTGTTGTGGAAAGGAGGAATTATTTATGCTACTCATACATTAGAAAGTTATGCGAAAGTGCAAGGAAATGAAGGGATAACACTGGTTACATGGAATTAAAGATGAGGGTGGTGCAATTGTGAAGAGAAAAAGCTAAAGACTCCACCAAGGCACTGTTTGGTCTTTGAATAGAAATCCTGTTACTGTTCCTTTATAGCTCATTGCATTGTTTGCTAAATTGCATTCCCATCCTAATTTCCATTCCATTATTCTGAACTGAATGGGACCAAATGGGAATGTTAAGAATTGGTTGTAAGTGGAAGGCTACACTGAAAAAAGAAAGTTAATGGCTGGAAATTGGAATGGTCTTTGACCCATCATGTTGGTAATTTTTGTTGCATGCTACTACTTTATTTATATAAACAAGGTTACATGACTATAGGTCTTCAACCTATGAAGAACCTTGGCGCATACTCCAAGTATTGCCTTCACTTTTCATTGCTAATTAACAATGGTTTTTCACTATGGTCACTCAAAATCATTACAATCACAACTTCAAGGCTCCACCCTCAACCTCTTTCACATACAATTTTTACATATGGGTTTAGGCTACAACCTTCAATTCACATATATCCTCAAGAAAACCAAATTGTAGGTGCTTCTCCAACAATTGTGTGCTACGTCAATAGTTGTGCAAACATTGTAACAATGTTTGCAGTTCTACACGTACCTTGAGGAAGGAAATCTAAAATGTCCTTTCGTGTGCCTTTTTTTTTTTTCTTCCAGTTTTAGATATATAGTTTTATGCTTGTCTCATTTGCTATGTATCCTTTTATAGCTGAAGCAAAACGGAAATTAATTGCTGCTGGATTTCACTTGCTAAATGAAAATGATGAATGGGACCTGAAGCCTGGTGGACGTTACTTCTTTACACGAAATATGTCTTGTTTGGTTGCCTTTGCTGTTGGAGAAAAGTAAGTGGAACCATACTCTCTTCTGTAACATTGACTCTCAATAGTTTAAAACGTAGTCTGAGGACAAACTGATGTTTGAGAGTAGATAGATAGACTGAGGGTGAGGGTGAGGGTGAGGGTGAGGGTGAGGATGAGGACAAACAGAGGTTTGAACTTTCAAGTAGACTTTTAGTGAATATTGCAGAACTAGATATTTGGTTGGTCTGCATCTTTAGGTGGCCCTCATTTTTTACTAGCCTTGTCCATGATTTTCATATTGTTCTCTCTCTCTCTCTCTAAATTTTTCAATTTTGTTTCTTTCTTATTCTCAAGAAGGAGCTACATTTTTGCCATTTTCTACTATTTTTATGATTGATCACTTTGAATTTTAAAGTTCTTATATTTTCTTTGTTTTCTTGGTGATATTGTTTAATAAGGTCCTCTGTCAGTTTTGCAGGTATCGTGTTGGAAATGGTTTTCATGTAATTGCTGCCCACACGGATAGCCCATGTCTAAAATTAAAACCAAAGTCTGCATCGTCCAAATCCAGCTATCTTATGGTCAACGTGCAAACATATGGAGGCGGTTTATGGCATACATGGTTTGATAGGGACTTAAGTTTAGCGGGAAGGGTGATAGTGAGAGATAAAGATGGTTCTTTTTTGCACAAGCTCGTCAAAGTTGAAAGGCCTTTATTACGAGTACCGACATTGGCCATTCATCTTGACAGGTTGTTAATCTTCTGAATCTTTCTGTTTTTAGCCTTTTTCATTCTATACATTATCTGTTCTGCAATTCTTTACATGAATTTTGATAGTTGTTTGCTGCTTGGACACTAAGGTGAAATTAGTAGGTTTGACATTTTGAAATTATTGGTTTGGTTTGTAAGCATTATACATTGTGAGTTGACTTGAGTTTGTTTTCGTAAGTCACATTTTGGTTGCCCCTTGTCTCAGCATTGATTTTCTCCCCCACCCATTCTCTTTGACTTCCAAATGAATTTTAGAAATGTGAAGTGTTAATTTTTTTTAAACATGAAAATTGCCCGTAGAAGGATTTTCTATGGGAATATCAAAGTGCTAATATCTTGAGAAATTGGTGCACTTTGATAAGTATGAATCCAATCCATTGTGTTTCAAATTTTCATTGGGAAGTGGTTTAATTTTGCAAGCGCATAATTTAAATCCAAAATGATGCATTGATGATCCTCTTTGGGAAGGTATTTAGTTTTTATCTTATGGGTTGTCTAGTTTCACATTCTCCACATATTGTCTGATGTTTTTCTCTTTGTTTTTTTATTTTGGTTGTTTAGAACAGTGAACAAGGATGGGTTTAAGCCAAATCTAGAGACTCACCTTATTCCTTTATTGGCAATGAAGGTTGAGAATACGTCTTTGGAATCCAAAGAGAAAAGTAATATTACAAAAGCTGCTCATCATCCCCTTCTTATGCAGGTATCTCTTTTGGTAAATCTACATGTAATGGAAGAGGGCAAAAAATAGAGGTAATTTTGTAAGGGGAGACTAATGGCATAATGGTACATTTGGTGAAAACGTGGCAATGAGACAAACCCGCATAGGTACCCTTATGCAATGCAATTGTGGCAGATAGAAGCGAAGCTAATAAGTAGCAATAATAATCTTACCATACCGGTTCATTTCATTTCAAAAATTTCGTGGAAGTGTTAGATTGATCTCAAATGCTGCATAAGTCATTCCTTGGAAGAATATAGATGCCTCCATGATTGGATGATTGCAGTCTTCTTGCTTGCTTGTTTCTGATTCATCAAGTTCTAATAGTTGGAGCACTTGAATGGCTAGTTTTGTACTACGCACATTTGCAGCATCTGTTCAATGCTTTTGCTAGATCTGCCTTCTGTTTGTTTGTTTTATTTTTTCAACCTTAGGTTCACTCCAATGTTAAAATTGCATTGCCACTTTTAATTAACAATATGGTCAATGCATGCTTTTATGTTTACAATTGAGGGTGCCGGAATATCTTGTAATTTCCTTATAACCGTGATACTCAGGTTTTGTCAGATGAATTGAGCTGTGGTATTGAGGACATAGCAAATATAGAATTGAATGTTTGTGATACTCAACCTAGCTGCCTTGGAGGTGCAAATAATGAATTTATATTTTCCGGAAGATTGGATAATCTCGCTTCTAGTTATTGTGCATTGAGAGCTCTCATTGATTCATGTGAAACTCCTACTGATTTATCAAGTGAGCATGCAATTCGGATGATTGCGCTTTTTGATAATGAGGAGGTAATTTCTTGCACAACTTGTAAGCCTTATGTAGGATATTGACTGCTTTGTTCTCCCTTTACAACTGGGTGCAATGGTTAGTGTTTTGTTTGGTTATATGAAATCTTCAATTTGATTGCCATTTAAGATTATTTTCAGCTGTCGAGATTTTAATTCCTTTGATTGAAAATTGTATAAACATTGAAAATTGTAGTATAATAGTTTTTACCATGCTATTATTGTTCAAGTGGTCTTCCTTTACTCTTAAGGTCAAATGTAACTACAACCGTGTATAATGTAGGACATTCAGAGGTGAAGTCCACGTCCTGATAGTTAAAACATACTTGGATGGTAATTGGTTCTTGATTAAATTTTTTAGAGTTGAAAGGAGATGACTAATGACCTAACTATGTTTTTGGGTTTAGGTTATCGCTCCAAAGTGGGTTGTCTTAAGGGGGGTTACAAATCAATGGGGATTAGCAAAAATGTAGCACTTGTGCCTTTTAAGGCTTTTGGTAAATGTATTTGGACCCTTCATTCTATTTTGGGAACCTTTAGTGTGTTTGTTGGAAGTCCCACATCGGTTACAAGATACATTTTTAGGTGGACAAACTTCTATATGTTTGTTGGAAGTCCCACATCGGTTACAAGACACATTTTAAGGTGGACAAACTCCTATATATAGGTGCAAGTGCATAGGGTTAGCTTACCAACTTCTATGGTTCTTTCTTGGTTTGATAAGCCATTACGAACCGAGCTTGAGTTATAAATTTTAGTTGTGCCGAGCTGGATTTTGGCCATAATTCCATTGGGATTTCGGCCATAGTTCCTTCGCCAAAGTTGTGTTAATTCTCGAGGGCTTTGTGGTGTGTGGTGGAGATCGAATTTCAACTCTTTTCATCTTCTCCGTTTGAGCGCCGAATTTGAGGTAGGGATAACCTACTCCTCTTTATGAGCTTTGTCTTTAAATTTTAGCATTTTGATATGTTGGGGGTTGTTGGGTAATTTTGAGAAAGTTTAGGGGCTTTTATGTAATTTTACAAAAGTTGGGGTTTTATTTATAATAAACCTATATGCATGTTTAGCATAGAGAAATGTTAGAAATGGGAATGTATGGGATTAAAGGGTGTAGTTGATTTATTTATCGCTCACCTAGTTGAAATGTTGATTTTATATTCATTTTGTGCATTTATTTTCTGTTTAGAAATAACTGCTTTAGGCTATCGGTGGAGGATAGTCTTGATTGTTGTAGACAATGCATGATGATTAGGCAAACTAAAACTAATCACTAGAATGTGTCATTGAGTATGACGTTTGAAAGAATACATTAACTTTATATATTGACTAGTGATGTGTATAATAATTGTTTATATGCATTGTGTTGTGTTGGAGAAGAGAGGGGATGTACTCCACGGTTTAGGGAAAGAGAGGGGATGGACCTCAAAACCGGGTGTTGTGTGGAAGAAGAGAGGGGATGGACTCCGTAGATACAGCTCGTATGCTTATCTGTTGAAGTGTTGATATAGCTCATATGCTTATCGTTGGAAGTGTGATATAGTTCTTATACTTATCAGTGGAAGTGTTGATATAGCACATATGCTTAACTGTTGATGTATTGATATAGCTAGTATGCTTATCTATTGTGAAATGAGGAAATGTTTAAAATGAGTTACTGTCTCATATCGGTTATTTGGTCAGGTTCTGGACTATGGTTATGAATTGAAGATTAAAAAGGGATGGAAAATGAAACTGTAATGTGATATGAAAGAATGTAAAAGTGTTAACCATCTATCAAACTGTTAATCTTTTAGTCATTGTTCATAGCTAGTTTAGTGTATTTCTACTGGGCTGTTAGCTCACCCTATACGGGAATATCATTTTCAGTTATAGGTAGCATGCCACCTCCAAGGGTATAGCTTGGGAGGCTTAAGGCGGGCAGACTTTATTGTCTTTTTTTCTTTTGATGTATTACATGTGGATTCAAGCCAAGGGCTTAATGTGTAATTGAGTTAGTACTCCATGTTTGTAACCAAGTGTTAACTTGGAAAGTTGTAAGCCCGTAGGGCATTAGTTTGTTGTTAACATGTAATACATTTTGTAATGAATTACTCTGATGAATAGAAGAATGAAGGTCTTATATATATCAATGCATGTTAAAGGTGATGGGTTTTATGTATTATTTTGGGGCGTGACAAAAAATGATTGAAAGAACATGGAGGTACAATTGGGGTCTGTGCTGTGGTGCAAGTCAGGCTACAGTTTTCACTTGCACCCTACCACAGGTCTACTTGCACCTCCACATTTTTGCAATTATTTTCACTTGTTCCCATAAGTTTCTGAAGATGATGGCTTATATTTAACTTGTAGAATACAAAGATTACAACCAATATTTATAATAATCTTAAACCTAATCTATAATAGGAAATAACCCTATACAATCAATTGAATATTCACAATCAACCAATCAACCTACCTAATTGATACATAATACCATAATTATATAATATTCTCATACCCCCGTTCAAGCTTAAGGTGTTTTAGCAGAAAACACTTAGAGTTTGCCAAGAAGAAACTAAAAGCGAGCAGTTGTGTGAGTTTTCGTAAAGAAATTAGCAAGTTGCAAAGCTGAAGAAACAAAACGAAGCGAGATGGAGCCAAACTGCAGATGCTGACGGACAAAATAACAATCAATCTCAATGTGCTTCGTCTGCTCATGAAAGACAGTGTTATGGGCAATCTGAATAGCATTGCGGTTGTCACAGTAAAGGGAGGTCGGAGAAGACTGAGGGACACCCAAATCAGTCAATAGATAACGAAGCCAAACAATTTCAACAGTGGCATGTGCCATAGCACAACACTCAGCCTCGGCAGTGGAACACGTAACAATAGTCTGTTTCTTGCTCTTCCAAGAAATCAAAGAATCGCCAAGAAACATGCAGAAGCAAGGAGTGGACTTGCGATCAGTGACATCACCAGCCCAATTAGAATCAGCATAAGTTACCAAGTCCAAAAAGGAAGTAGGAGATAACAGTAAACCCTGAAATATCTTGGAGATAGTTAAAAATCCGAGCCAAAGCAGCCCGATGTGTAGAATGAGGAGCAGAAATGAACTGATTAACCATATGAATTGCATAGGCAAGATCAGAACGAGTAATCGTCATATAGACTAAGAAACCCACAAGCTCTCGATATAAAGTAGGATCATTTAGAAGAACACCATCAGTAGGGGTGAGCTTCACATTAAGCTCAATGGAGGTATCAGAAAGCTTAGTGTCAGTAACACCGACACGATGAATAACCTCATTGGCATACTTGGCCTGAGAGAGAAAGTAGCCATTGGAGAAGAAGCTACCTCAATACCAAAAAAATACTGCAAGGGGTCCAGATCCTTTATTTAAAAAATGCAAAAAGGATGCTGCTTGACCTCAGAGAAAGCAAAAGAGTCGAAGCCAGTGATGATCATATTATCCACATACAGTAATAAGGCAACAAATCCAGCAGAGATGTGGAGAAGAAATAAAGCAAGGTCTTGAGCACAAGGATGAAACCCAAGCGCAGTAACAGCAGTCTGAAAGCGATCATACCAAGTACAAGGAGATTGCTTCAGACCATACAGAGCACAGCGAAGGTGACAAATCTGTCCAGAGGAATGGTGAAGGCCAGGGGGAGGACGCATATAGACCTCCTCGGTGAGATGGCCATTAAGAAAAGTATTCTTAACATCCATCTGATAAAGAGGCCAAGAACGAACAGCAACGACAAAGATCAAAGTACAGACAATAGTCATCTTGGCAACAGGAGCAAATAGGGGTGTTCATGGATCGGTTATGCGCGGTTCAGGTGGCAGGTTGGACCCGCCCGATTGGGTGCGAGTTAGGAAAAAATGGAACCGCATCTGCCCATAATGTGGGTTGCGGGTTGCACGGGTCGGTTGTGCGATTATATGGGCAGATGCGGGCGGTTTGTAAATTAAATTTTTTTTTTTTTGAAAATTATATTCTTAGACTTTGCTTTGGAGCCTCCCCCGTTTCTGAGAGACATGCTTTTGGCCAAAAAAATAAAAAATAAAAATAAAGCAAAATAGAAACTCATGCAAACCAAGCAACCCAATACAAAACAAAATTGGGATTTCAGATTTGGGACTCCAACCTTGTGCAATGAAACACTTTTTTTTTTTTTTTTTGGGTACAGCTTCTACTTCTTCAGATCTGGAAATCTCCAGATCTGGTTCGCGAATTGGTGATGGCAATAGGGAGAAAAGGAGGGGACAGAGGTGAGAGGAGAGGGGAGAGATGGCGACGACGACGAAGATGGTCCGCGAGAGAGGATGGCGTCATGGCAAGAGGAGAGGAGAGAGATGGCGACGGGGAGGAGAGGAAAGAGACCGCGAGGAAGGAGGCGAGAGATGGTGGTGGTGACGGCGATAGGGAGGAGAGAAGAGAGAGGTAGGTGAGATGAGAGAGAGAGGGAGAGAGAGAGAAAGAAAGACAATGGCGAGAGAAAGAGAGAGCTCGATAGAGAGAGAGGAGGAGGACCAAAGATGATTTCTTTTGGATCAATATCTGGTAATGGGTTGTTTTGTTCAAAAAAAGAAATAGCTGGAAGTGGGGAATTTTTTTTATTAGTTTAGACATGATTTGCGGGCGGATGCGGATATATGCGGGTCGGGTCGGGTCGGGTCTGCCCCGAACTTGATTTTGGGTAGAAAAATAGACCTGTACCCGTCTCATTTTTGCGTGCGAGTAGGGTCGGTTTGGCGGGTTATGCGGATCAGATAAACCGTTGCCCACCCCTAGAAGCAAAGGTTTCCTCATAATCAATACTATACTCCTGTGAGAAACCTTTGGCAACCAGACGAGTTTTGTAGCACTCAAGAAAATCATCATAACAAGTCTTGACTTTGTAGACCCATTTGCAATCACCTAGATTCTTACCAGTAGACAAAGGAACCAATTCCCAAGTACTAGTTTTCTGTAAATCAGACAACTCATCCTCCATAACTTAAATCCAATGGGGATCTTGACGGCCCTCCTTGTAAAGTTGAGGTTCTGTAAAAGAATGAATAGTAGACAAAAAAGTACGAAAAGAAGCAGAAAAACATGTATTAGACTAACCCAACCTGTTTGGAAGATGATGCGTTCAAGTAGGATAGCGGTGTGCAGCAGGATCAGAGTCGTCAGTAGTAGGAATAGAGATAACTGGTGGAGGGAGAGCCTGGCGATGCGAATAAACCAACAACGGAGGAGGAGAAGGAGCAGGCTGGGGAGACGGAGGAGGAAAGGGAGTAAGGTCATGGGAAACAGTAGAGATGTACTCATCAAGAGGGATCTCAAAAGGAAATGGATCAAGGTGAAACAAATCCTCTTTGGAAACTGGAGCAATGGTAGGAGGAAACTGAAAGTAAGGCAGACGTTCGAGAAAAGAAACATGACGGGAGACGTAAAGACGACGGGAAATAGGGTCATAACACCGATAGCCTTTTTGAGGAAGACTATAACCCAAAAAGATACATAGGATAGATTGGGCATTAAGTTTAGTTTGATCTTTACGGGGAAAAAGGACAAAACAAGCAAACCCAAACACACGAAGAAAGGAGTAATTGGGAAGTTGAGAGAACAGAGCCTCATAAGAAAACTAACCAGAAAGAAGGGGAGTAGGCATGCGGTTAAGAAGAAAAACAGCAGTAAAAATTGCTTTGCCCCAAAATGAAGTTGGAATTGAGGCAGAGAGAAGAAGAGACCTAGCTGTCTCAAGAAGATGACAGTGTTTACGCTCAGCTCGACCATTTTGAATAGGTGTATCAGTATAAGAAGTTTGGTAAATGGTACCCAAATTGGCCAAATACTCATAGAACTCAGTTTTAAAATATTCCCCACCCAGGTTAGATCGTAACTATTTAATGGTAGCTGCAAACTGTATAGTGATCATAGGTTGAAAGGTACGATATATTTAGTAGAAGTCAGATTTATGAGTCATAAGATAAACCCAACTATAATGGGTGCAATCATCAACAAAAGACACAGTATGCGGAACCCCTTTTAGTGAGAACAGGAGAGGATCTTTAGACATCAGTATGCACAAGAGAAAATGGAGAAACAAAAACTGAAGTACTTTTATTAAAAGGTAAAGTTGACATTTTGGCAACTTTACACCCCCAACATTCATCAACTTGACTAGGAGAAACTTTACTCAATAATCCTGACTGCGCTAAGGACCGTAAGCGGTCAATAGACAAATGACTTAAGCGAGAATGCCATAAGTAAAACTGACTCGACTGAGAATCTAACTGAAATGAGAAAAAAGCAATTGGAGAGGTGGATAGAGGGAAATGCAAGCTTTCTACCACATAGAGATCTCCAACTCTATGGCCGGTCCTAATTTGCTTCTTGGACATCCGATCCTATATACAACAGACAGAAGAGGAAAAGATAACATCAAAACCAGAAGTATCAAGTTGACTGATAGATAATAAATTAATTAATTACTAAGAAACATAAAGAACAGAGAGAATAGTAACAACATACATGGCAGAGGGTAAGACAAACCCAACAGAAAGAACATGCATACCAAACCCATTAGCAGTATTAACAGTAATATGAGAGGGAGGGAGGATACAGTTTTGAAGTAAGAAAAGGTGAGGAGTCATGTGATGAGAAGCACCCGAATCAAAAAGCCAGACAGAAGAGGAGATACCTGTAGAGCACCCAAACAAACTTGAATAAAGAGAGGTGAGAGCAGAGGCAGATGAGGATGGCTGGGAGGTGGACAGGAGATGCTAAAGCTGAGTCGTCTGGGCACGCAAGGAAGCCAAGTTAGGATCAGAAGTTGGAGTAGATGCAGTATAAGCAACAGGAGGTTGAAACTGTGTTTGAGGTGGTTGAGAAGATTGAGCAGACTGACGTCCCTTCTTGGGACAGTTGTGCTTCTAATGGCCTTTCTGATGACAAAAAGCACACTTATCAGAGGCTAATGGCCCTTTCTTGGGCTTTGCATGGCCCTAAAGCTGATGAGGTGGTGGGGCCGACAACAGAGGAGGCTGAGTAGGAGCCAAGAAGACAGATGGAGATAGAGTCTGACTGGCCATCTTAAGACAGGTTTCCTCGGAGAGGAGCTCATGAACAATAGCATCCACAAAGGGGAGAAGAGACCGATGAAGGATGCCACCACGGATAGCCTCATACCGAGGGGAGAGAGCCGTCATAAACTGGATCAGACGACCATCTTCCCGAAACCGTAGATGATCATCTAGCACCTTGATGCTAGGAGGCTCTATCAAAGCAAGCTGATCCCATAGACCAATCATCTCAACATAAAAGTCCTAAATAGACTTATCCCGCTAGCGAGCACCCTGAAGAGCGGTTTCCAACTCATACCGCTTGGCAAAGTTGGACTGCTGATAGATACTAAGTAAATATGCCCACACCTCCTTTGCAGTGGAATATTTAGAGAACATCATGCCAATGTGATCTTCCATAGAATTGTGAAACCAAGGCAAAATTTGAGCATTATCAGAATCTCAAGCATCACATGCAGCCTCATATCCCTTTTTCTCGGGATCAGATGGACGAGGGACTGAACCGGAAACATAATCCCACTTTTTACAGTCGACGATAAAAATTTTCATAACACTGGCTCAATATGTGTAATTGCAACCAGTTAGTCGGCAACTAATGGCATGACTTTTGTCTTCAGACATGATGAGAACTCAAAAGGGGTCAGATTGCAAATACCAGAAAACCTCGGGGTCATAGTGAAATAATCGACAAACCAAGAATACTTAGCAATAACACCACCAAAGCTAAGAACCAGATTGTAAGCCAGAAGACGACGGCCACCAGATCCAAAGCTGAACTAGATTGCAAACCAGAAGACGAGGGCCAAAGGTGGTTCGCGACTTGTCTGAGACAGAGTATAGCAATAATCGCGAACCAGAAACAAGAATCGCGAGTCCGATGATGGTCAGAGACTCAGAAGTAGATCGCGACAAGTCTGAGATAGAAAACTAGTGGTCGCGATGAAGAAGACAGAGTGAAGGAGTGACGGTGGCGACGTGAAATCTTAGGTTGCACAACGATTGTGACTTCTGTTGATGACGATCGCAAGTGCAACTTCTGTTGATGACGATCACAATTTCTGAGGCTAATGGCTAGGGTTTCGGACGCGGCTCTGATACCATGTAAGTTTCTGAAGATGATAACTTGTATATTTAACTTGTAGAATACAAAGATTACAATCAATATTTATAGCAATTCTAAACCTAATCTATAATAGGAAATAACCCTATACAATCAATCGAATATTCACAATCAACCAATCAACCAACCTGATTGATACATAATACCATAATTATATAATATTCTCACAGTTCCCACTTAATTCGCAATTCCCCTTTGTCTTAATCAGATTTTTTTTAGGCATTCCTTAGATTGCTTCTATAAATCTTGGCACGTGCCCTTGATTTTCTATGCATATTCTGTGTAAATGTTGATGTTTTAGATACATCTCATTGGCCCTGCTCTGTTAGTCCGGTTTAGTATGACTGTTGTCTCTTGTTGTGCAGGTGGGTTCAAATTCAATTCAGGGAGCTGGTGCTCCAACCATGTTTCAGGCTATGAGACGTATAGTTGGTTGCTTAGCTCATGAATATGTAGGAGAGGGTGCTTATGAGCGTGCAATCCGCCAATCCTTTCTTGGTATGCTTGACTTGGGATTTTTTATGGTTTGAAGTAGATTGATTCCATTTTAAGTTTTTTCATTCCTGATTGTGTTGTTGACTTATTTTTCTTTTCTTTTTTTTTCTTTTCTTTCTTTCCTGTTTACAATATGTAGATCCAATACTGTTGATAGAAAGAAAGAATTCTTCCCCCACCAAATAATAAATACATAATCAGGTTCTTCATATATGTAAATAGTATAAAAGGTGGGATTTTTTGAACCTCATCCACAATCCTAGCATTACATATAAAAAAAACTCTCAAAATAAATAATGTCCCACCAATCTTGAGCTATATATAGTACTAGTCTAGTAGAGCACTGCATCATTATAGAAACACATGCAAATGTCTAGGCATGGGTGCATTATATTCCACACTCTATTTATCCTGTGCTGAATAGATAAAAATGAACTCAAAACGAAAAAACAGTTTTTTCTCACATAGTTGCACCTATTAAATGTTATATTTCCTTTTCTCTCATCCAAATTGCAATTTGTATGGTTAGTTGAGGTTTCTAAGTTTCTGTTTGTTTTGATTTCCTTGTAGTGTCTGCTGACATGGCTCATGGAGTTCACCCAAATTTTATGGACAAGCATGAAGAACACCATCGCCCAGAATTGCAAAAGGGGCTTGTTATCAAGTACAATGCAAACCAGCGCTATGCTACTAGTGGAGTTACCGCATTCCTTTTTAAAGAAATTGCAAAAATTCATAACCTACCTACACAGGTGACATGACAATATTTAGAAGTGATACAGAATTTGTATGAGAAAAAAATTCTTGTCCTTTTTTGGCCATTTCATTCTCTAATATGCTTCTGTAAATGATGTGCAACTGGCAACAACATGTCGGTTGTGGTAATTCTATTCAATTGCATAACTCCGTGCATTAGCTTCATAGTTAATAATAATTTTTTTAATGAAATGCCTATGCATTCGTCACAATAAACTTGGGGATCCATCTCTATGCAAGTTTTGCTTTGCAAATCAAGGTCTCTAGCATGGTAAGCCCTTGAGCACTTCAAAACTTCACAAGAGAAAACCAGTGGGAGTCAGGCCCAGCTGATTCATGTGTATGTTGGTCTGAAATTTGCCATTTCACAAACAGTATTTTCACTTGAATATGTTTCTTGAAGTACACATCCTGGGATTTGTTCCATGGGTCTCATTGGTAACATGCAAATTGTTTAACAATCAAGGCATAAGATAGATTACGGGTTTTGATGTTTGGCATACTAGCCAGAAGTACGAGGCCAAGTGATCGAAGTTAGAAGAGACTCTGGCATGGTGATGGGTGGAGGAAAATCCCCAAATCTTTGCATCCATGCAACATGCCCACCTTATATCTATCTGAATGTACAGATTTAATGACCTCCATAGAAATGGAGATCAATTAGGTTCCTAGTCAATTGCTTATTGTTTTTAGCTAAATGACGATCTACATGTTTAATACCTTGTAAAGGATATTTTTATATCCCCAGGAGAGATTAGGATTTGTTGACCTTGTGCTCTTTCCTCATTCTTCCCCAAACTTGTATACACTTTTTTCACTTATTTTTTCAATGGATTCAGTTGTTTGATATACACATATTGTATGTGGCTGATAAGATGTCTTGTTTCCTTGCTCACAAACACACATTAGCAATACCTTTTGCTTTTCTTGGAAGTCATATTTTCGTATCATGTTATCACACAGCAGACAGATGGACCTTCACGTGCTCCGTTTGTATAACTTGTTAAGACTAAAGTTTATACATTTGTTTGTTTAGGAATTTGCAGTGAGAAATGATATGGGATGTGGATCCACTATAGGTCCCATACTAGCTTCGGGGGTTGGCATTCGTACTGTTGATTGTGGTATTGCTCAGCTTTCTATGCACAGGTATTACATTTTGCTTCGTTACATTTTCATATCAATTACCTTTACACTGCATTTGGATCTTAGATTTGTGAAGACAAAGGTAAAGTGAAGGGAAAAGTGAATGAAGTAGAAGTTTCATTTTTCAATCATCAACATTGCCTACAAGCACGAAGGTTTACATTTTTTTCCCCTCTTGTAACTGCAGTATACGAGAAATATGTGGGAAAGAAGATGTTGACATTGCATACAAGCATTTCAAGGCCTTCTATCAGACATTTTCAAGCATCGACAGGAAATTAAATGTGGATTAGTATGTTTTGTCTTGAGCCCCAACGAATATAGTCTTTTCTTTTTCCTTTCCAGAGACTAGAAAAATTAAATTAATTTATTCCTCATACATTTGTGTAGTAGCTCATATTTTAGAAATAATCTTTATTTTGGCTCCAAATACAAAGAAAATGAAATGAAATACGAATGGGTTGACAACAAACACTTTGGTGGAAGAAAAGATGATAGTGCGTATTGTATGTATATGGTTTTGCACAAAACACGGATGGGGAGTTTTGGCTGGGTTGTGGGGAGGGGTGATGGATTCTGTTGTTGTTCATGAGATTAATATTTGCCCTAATTTTTAGGGTTTGAAGTGGAAGTAGAGCAACTACTGTGTTCAGATTTAGGGTTAGGGTTGGACTGGCCTCTGTTGAGTTTCTGTTTCAGCTCAGATAACAGAACCTGATTCTCCTGGTTGAGCCGTTGAGCCTTCTTCCTTAGCTTTTCATTCTCTTGGATGATCTGACAGTTCTGCAAATACAGTTGCGAGTTCAGCTTCTCCATACTAAAATGCTTGTGTGTAGCCCCTGAAACCGAAGCCAGAGACATAAAGATAATTAGTTTCAGCTGATTGATTGATTGCCTGCCTAAGAAACTATATATATTTTTTCTTCCAAAAAATAAAAAAAAAACAAAACAAAAACTAGAGAAATGTCAGTTATCTGTCAATTGTAATTGGAGAATAGGAATGGTAACAGGACATGGTGGAATTAGATTGGTGGTGTCCCATCCCTACCGTGTTCCCCAATGGGCTCGATAAAAGCGGGATGGGGGAATTTTGCCAACCCTTAGGAGGGGTCGTGCTAATGAGATAATACTATGACATGTAGAACAATGATTAATAAGTGATTAGAGTCAAAAAGATTAAAGAGATGGAAAATAACAGTGAATATATTGACATCTTAGTCTTATTAAATTGAAAAAAAAAAAGAATTATATATAGACGTATATAAATCCAAAGTTTAAGTTAATATAATTGGGTGCAAGACAAAGTAGGGTCAAATACGACATGACAGTGTTGTTTCTTCTCTGTTTCCTTATACCGGGGTGGGGGCAAAGCATCAATGACAGTGTTGTCTCTTCTCTGTTTCCTTATACCGGGGTGGGGGCAAAGCAAAGGATGCGAGAATGATGGAGTTTTCACCTATAAACTTCTCTTCCGTGTGTGTGGCTCACTTAGAGTCAAGTAAATTGAGTACTTGGAAAGGAGCAGAAACAGATTAATTTTGTAACCTTACAAAAAAAAACCACGCATGGGGTGGAGCGGGAGATTGAGGGAGGGAAATTTCCATCCCTAGGTTGGAGATCATGTTGGTTCTTTGTTACCCACTAAAAGAGAAAAGAGAATAAAAAATTTAATAGATAAACATAAATGGCTAGATAAAAATAGCATACCCTTGTGAATATGGAAAAATTGAGAGAAAAGAGAGAGAATGAAGGTTCCAAACTTTGGATATCTGAAGGAGGCAAATCTTGATAATCTTCTTCGGTCGATACAATAGTGGTGTGTATATATATATATATATAGAGAGAGAGAGAGAGGAGATGGGAATGGGGGGAGCAAGCACCCAAAACAAGAAACATCCTCCATTGTGATGTGGAAAGCCAGCTTGACTGACTTTCCTCGTAAAAGAAGATAACCTTGTGCATTCCATGACTTTAACCGTCACTACATGCACAAAACACACTTGTCTTTTTGGGGTTAAAGATTCAAACTTTATAAGCTTCGCACGTGGAAGTTGCTTTCTATGTAATTGCTAGAACCAACCCTGTGTTTGTGTGCGTGTGTGAGAGAGAGAGAGAGAGAGGGAGAGAGAGAGAGAGAGAGAGAGAACTGATTGGGGAACGAAGTGGGAATAATGATATACATGGAGAGAGAGAGAGAGAGAGAGAATTGGGAGGGAACTGCCTCAGCTTCTTCTGCCCACCACCACATTATTTGCATTTTGTAAAGGTTGTGCAAGCACGAAAGACATCTGAAGAGGGAAGGTGAGCTTTATGACTAAATCCATCTACCACAATGTAGTGAGAATTTCAAAATTTGAAAAATGATTACATTAAGACATAAAAATTGTGACATTTCAGAACTGAGTAACGAGAAACGATTGCATCAAGACATAAAAACTGACATTTCAAAACTGAGTATCATCTCTGTGCATGCAATGCCGGTTTTGGTTTATATTTCTGCCAAAATAGCCATATAAGCTTATAATTTCTGTACAAATAGCCATATAAACTCATAAATTATAAGCACCGGTCTTTTTTTTAATGAACTTTTGGTTGAATTATCCATATTCATAGTTACTTTATGATCTTCATAACAGCCATGTAAAACAAAGTTGTCCTTAACACACTGCTAACAAGAGGCACTGGATATAAAATATTTCATCACTCTCTCCACTTTTTACACATCTTTTCATAAAATCCCAAAAAAATAAACTAATTCTCAAACGGAATAAAATATATTTGATCAATAAAGGCATTCATTGACTTGAACGAGCAGCTAGACAAAATATAGCAAAAGCCACTATATTTCCTCAAAAAGCCAAAAAAAAATACCACTTGCGACATTAATTACCTAGTAAGAATTTCAATTTATATGACAAAGTAACAAGAGTCATTCTCTATCATGGCCTCAAAGGGAAACAAATCCAAACATGACTTTCATAAAAAATCACATTTTTTTTGCATGACGGCCACGTGAATTTGTATATTTCATCTTACCGTGCCTGGCCCATGCCCATATATCTCCTCATAGGGCTGAAATTTGAATTTCTTTTGTATATAATTACTTTGTTTTTTCTTTTAGGATGTCAACGGTTGCAGGAGGTTCTGGCGGTCAAGGGGATAGAGGTAGGCAGAAACGCCTGATGCATGAGGAGAGGGGCAACAGCACCAGCTGAGAGTTCTCGTGCCTGCAAGGGTGCTACCGGCATCCATATTAGAGAGGGCCAACATGTAGGCGGGTCCAAATAGTGATAGTGATGAGGGTGGCCCTGCCATTATTTATGAGAGATTCACCCCACATGGAGTGGGAGTACCTGAGAGAGTCTGAGTGGATATTGGAGAGGGGCATGGTACCATGTGATAGATACTTGCAGACAGGCTCAACGGGAGTACACAGATTTTCTTGCCTCCGTTCGATTTGGGGACTTTATTCGGATTGAACCTTGACGTTTTGACCATTAGTATACTCTTAAACCAATGCCCAGTAAGAGCCCGAGTATACTGATGGTCAAAACGCTAGGGCTCAATCCAAATAAAGTCCCCAAATCCAACCAAGGCAAGAAAATCTCTGTACTCTTGTCAAGCTCATCTACAAGTATCTATCGCCTCCTTGGAAGGATGTATGTATCTCAGGGGGCATCTAGCCCAACCTATGATTAACAGAGGGAAGGTAACCCAAGTCACAAAGTAAATCAATACCCCAATACTGTTGCACTTCGCAAAAGGCACACTTGGCGCCAAACAAATTTCTTGCCTTGGTTGAAGAATCGTCTATCAGAGAGCATCAACCTCATGCACTCACATTGCAGCACCTTGATTTTGAAGTTCAGGAGGAGTGCTATCAATTAGAAGATGTACCGTCATTGAGTCCAGCCTGCCAGGAAAAGAAAAGCAAAGATATATTTTTAGTTCCCCACCACAAATCATTGAAATCCTACACAAACAGTACATGAAGTGATTCACAATTTTTGCTTCTTATATATGGTTGCAACAAACCAGTAATGAAGTGATGACCGGAGCTTTGCTGAAGGAAGACAGCCAGGTTGCACCAAAGTGTCCAGGGGCAGAAACTAGGAGCCACCACTTCCTTTAAAATTCATTTTTATCCGCATTTCCTTTTGCATTTTGCGGTGCTGTAACAGGATAAAGGAAGCTTAAATTAATCAAGGATATAAATAAGTCTGTCTGACAAAAAGATGACCAATTCAGAAAAATCCAAAAGAGGCATACCTTCATCGAAACAAAAACAAGACTTCTCTGCTCCGGTAAATTCTTTTCCTAAGTTCATTCCTCATCATCATCATCAGTGGCATAGCAAAGCTCTCAGAGAGCTCATAAAGGGAAGTGCCTGCCAACCAGTGAGCTTCATCAAATATGCGAGAAGCTCTCATCGGAAACCGAGATTGGTGGAATTGGATCAAAGAGGGTGAACATAAGATTGATCTGTCCATTCCTAGGCCAACTCGGCTGCTTAATGCCTGCACACCAACCAGTTGAGATTACATGTGGCCAAACTTTAGCAAGCTGGTTCACTTTTCAAGCTCAGAACGTGCTGGCAGGGTGCAGGCATGGCCCTCGCCCCTTACCGGGGCCGGGCTAATCCAAAACTTGCATCAGGTTGCTGCTGTTGAGGCTGCATAGAGACATAAAACAAAAACAATAGTTGAAAGGGTGAGTCAAATCTAAAATGAAGTTGGTCTTGAGCAACTAATGATTGCCAAATAACAAAACAGAACCCTCAGATATCACAAATATAATGTGATTTTATACTAATCAAGATTCATAACATATCTGAGCAAGTTATGTCTACTTAATTAATTACAGTACATTTAATGAATATATGAGATCCAGTTTTGATTATTGTGGGTTGTGTATGTGAGAGGATGAGATCTATATTGTCTTATCAGTTAGATTGTTATCAAGATGAAATGAACAGGGGATCAGTGCATCTGACATCTCCAGGTTGAAAATTTGTCAAGACCACTCGCATCACACCTCTCTCTCTCTCTGGTTTTTTTTTTTTGGGGGGGGGGGGGGGGGGGGGGAAGTTGGTTGCAGTACTTGAGCATGAATTTTACCAACTAACAAAATCAAATCTTTGAAAACAATAAAGTCGTAAAAAAATCTAATATTTCTCATTCTACTAGCTAGGAATGTGTTTTATATAAGAATTTAACCAACTTACAAGAGATGATCTCTGAAGCAAGAACACTTCTGAAAAAAAATTATACCTGTGCTCATTCTAGAGGCTAGAAACATTGTCCATCCTCTGTTGCATTTATTTTATTTTATTAAGAAAGGGAAAAGATTTGACTATTTTTAAACAGAGATTTGAAGAAGAGAAAAAGATTCACACAGAAAACATGAGTCTCAATCTTTTAGAAGACTGATCATTTAAATCACAATATGATTCACATAATTTAGTTCTCATTGAAATCCTCTTCAGAATTTTATCCCAAGTTCTCTATTGTGTTCATCAATAGTGTCAACTTGTTAGAATGACAAGGGAAATAGTAACTTTAAAAACATCAAGTGAACCAAAAGAAAAAACTGCCCAAATATAACCACGAAAAAAGAAAAAAAAGAAAAAGAAAAAAAAAGGAGAAGAGGCGGGGATGTGGGGAGTGGTAGAACTTCCATTGCTAGGGCAGCTTCAGGAGCAGCAATTAAATTGACAGTAGGAAAGGAAAACCAATGAGATAGTACCTGTGAAAAGGGTTGGTGAACCTGTTCATGAGGATGGATGAACGGGATTCCAGGGTGCTGGCAAGGATATTGAGCTGAATGTAAATATAAGCCCGAGGTGGAGCGTGCACCAACATGACTGGGACTGAATGTGGTCATCATGACATCTGGATGACCATAACCAATTCCAGCTGCGGTGGATGGTGCAGCCCATTGACCAGGTATATGTTGAGGGAGTAGCCGAGGTTGGTGTTCAGTAGATATCGCAGGCCTATGAGCCGTTCCAAGTTGTGGGAATTCAGTGTTGTAGTTCAATGCAGGGGAGTACATAGGCTGAACGGCATACGGTCCTCCATTGAACCCAAATCCAGGGTCAAATCTTTGCATATATCTGGCAAAGGAAAAGCATTACAGTATTAATACCATTGGCCGACTAACAGATAATAGACAATGTTCATTATAAGTAAAAAAAGGTGGTCAGCATTCTCAGTTACTAAATAATGATCCAGAATTGTCAGACAGTTGAAAGATGAAAACTAAAGCAGTCAGCTATTCATGTTTCTAAAATTAATAACCAAAACAGAGAATTGAAAAGAAGTTTGAACTTCCTTTATTTATTTATTTGTTTTTTGTCCGCAGGTAATGTGGACTAAAGAATGACGGGTATCTGTCCGCACAACTCCCATCCCATAAACCACCAACTTGGATGAAGGTGGGACTTAGCTTCTTAATCTTTTTACCATTGCTATTAATTTAATCCATTTATTTAAGGTTTAATTTTTTTAATTTCATTTTATTGTAATGTATTGTCCATCACTACAACTATATAGATGCATGTATATCGATAAACAGGATAAAAGCATGCATGTCCAACCAGTATTTGAACGTTGCAACTCAGCATTTCAAGATAGCAGGAGATACTACTCACAATGAGCAGTACGGATGTGCTACAAACCTACAATGTTTATTTTATGTTGTGCTCCACAATGTTGGCGCATGTTTGTGTGTGCCTCACTTTAGTGGGAACAAAGCTTTGTGTTGTTGGCACTGTTCCATATGTTTTTTTTTTTTTAACCAGCTGGTTTTATTTGTTTTCTTTCCTTGCCTAGCCAATTAGACTGTGATTGGATTTATTTTTAAGATAGAGGGCCTTGTATCTCTCTTTCAGAGTGTGTGCCCTTAGGGCTGTGTGTACCTGTTGATACATGTTTAATAAGACTCACTCTTACCAATATATATATGTACATACATACCCATACCCATACACCTGTTTATAAGTAATTAAATCTGTACACGTGCACTTGCATATGCACAGGTATATGGACCATACAGCTGTTAATCATATCAATGAAAAGAAGAGACGTCCTTGCCACCCTTAGTAAAAATAATGATACAGGCCCCAAATTGAATGGAAAACATCAGCGAATCAAGATTTAAGCTTCAAAAATTATTCAACAAAAGATGGGTAATATTTGCCCCATTTTGCTTGAGAAGGGAAAAATATAATCCTGAATATATGGATGGCAGGATGATATTCAATTCTAGGGATGGAATTGGGGGGACTGACAGGGAGAGAAGAATGGAAGCATACCTATCGTAGTTTCGATCGTAATCAGGATCCTTGCGGTCAAAATCACGGTCCCGGAAAATAGCCACCTTATTGTTTGCTCTAGACCTACCAACTGGCTCCTCTGTCCTACTTCGAGCTAATCTACTGCTACTTGTGGAAGAATCAATCAAACCTCTGCCACTGTTAACATCAGACCCTCCTGGAATAAATTTCTCTTCAACATTTGATATCACCAATGAATTATGCTGGAAATTATCCTGCATCCTTGGTTCATTTTCTGGTCTCCCACCAATACCCCCACTAAAACTACCAGAGCTAAATATCCGTGCGCGAGCCCTATTGTATTCCTCTTTTCTCTCCTCCACACTTTTCGAATTATTGGCCTTGATAGAATTCAAATTTGTACTGCCAACAGCCGGTGACCATTTCTGTGGCCTCTGCTTAATAGCAACCTTAACAACACCACTGTCTTCTGTTGGCAACTTTACAGGGATGTCTGCCAAGCGAATCAAAGGAAGACGACAATCAGCAGTCTTGCGGACAATAATTCTGGAACCAGAACCATCAGGTAAAGTATTGTCTAATAAAACCATCGACTGCAATGAGTAGTGTTGGGCCACACGGTGTGCGGCCAACCGTAGATAGGAAGTTGGCAGTTGCTGGAACTCCATTTGCTGTTGAGTGGGATCCCGAATGAACTTTTCGACATCTTGTTCCATCCTTAGAACTGAACAACATTAAAAAATAAAAAAATAGAAATAAGAAAGCTCAATTGGACACTCAAATATTGACAGTTCCCATTTGCATCATGATAAATAAAAAAAAAATAGGATATACTACCAATAGATCCTAATAGTTTGACTTAATTCCCATCAAGTCCTAGTAAAATCGTCATTAAAAATAATTTTTTACATATGTCGCTAAAAATTGATTTATCACGATTTTTATAAATTGTCATTTAAACTTACAATTAGTGACATTTTTCTGTGACGAATTTTTCAAACTGTTTTTGAAAGTTGAAAATTAGTAATGTTCTTTTGTGACAATTTTTTTAAACTATCACTAAAACTTATAATTAGTGACAATTTTTATGAAATTTTTTAAATTGTCACCGAAAATAAACCATCAGTGACTTTTTTAATGGTGTTTGATTAAAAACGCCATTAGTTCTCACGACCTATTACACAATAAATCCACATATTCCTATTAGGACCTATGCGTAGGTCCCTAAAATTTTTTTGAAAAAAAACCTTCTACCAACAGTAGCAATCATGATAGTTAATGATGACAAAAAAACTTCTGCTCTATTTTGTTCAATGGAATGAGATGGAATATTCCTTACTTACAATTGTGAATAATGATTCCATTGGCAATATATTTTTTATTATTTTTTTAGTCTAACGAAACATGAGAATGAAAATTTTGATAGCATGATCATTCTATTCCATTGAAGCAAACACTACCTTCAAGTTGGTGATTCTACCCCATGTCTAACATTCATCTTTGCCCTCTTTTCCGCATGTGACAGTACTATTTTTCTTGAAAAGAAATAAATTGAAAGAAAGAAAGAAAGAAGGTTGCTCAAGTAACTTCTTTTAAAATGTACATATCTTTAAAATACATCAAGACCAGACAGATGAACCATACGCAGTGAAGAACCAAGGCAAATAGATCATTCACAACCAGTACAAGATACAAACAACCAAAACTCCATAATCACAAGAATCGCAGTAATAACCTTACCAGAAAGCCTCTCCCGAGGGTTCTGCAGAGCTTCGCGAAGAAACTGATCTACCGAACTGATAACATCTTCAGAAACACCCCCAATTAGCTGAGAAGCAACAGCCGAAGACGAGGAAACTGAAGCTGAAGCATCGGCGAGCTCATGAGAAGCAGAGTTGGAGGAAGAAGAAGAAGATGACGATGATGGCGGATTCGAAGAAGAAGAGAGCATCAATCTGCTGACGCTAGCCTCCAAGTCCGCCACTTCCCATGAATCAGGAGGGGCTCCGAGATCCTCCACAGACCCCTCCATGGCTTCTCTCGAGCGAGGAATTCTAGGGTTCTTCTATCGAAGAAACCATCAAATTGAGCTGGAATTCGAGATCGAATCAACCCTAGAACAGTACAATTTAGTCAATTTCATGAATGAATTCGATGGATTACGAGAGAGAGAGAGAGAGAGATTAGAGCAGGAACGCGAAAAAGAGAAACAGAGAGAGAGAGAGAGAGAGAAAGAGGGAGCAGTGATCGACAATAGATTTTGACGACGAAGTGCGCTTGGGCTGGCTTTTTGTGGTGGTCACGTGAAGGTGCACTTGCAATTGGACATCTGGGAATCTAATGGAGGCATCGTCAGGGAAGATGATTTTTTTGGGTTGGGTCGGTTGGGAAGTGGATTGGGTTTTTGATTTTTTAGGGTGTGTTTGGTAACGTTTACGTTTTCAGTTTATACTTATAAAAATTTTATAAACTGGTTTTTGTTTATTTTTAGAAAAACATAAACTACAAACGCGTTTGGTAATTGACAAAATGTTTAAAAAATTTTAAAAATATAAAAAAGAGTGAGAAATGGCAAGTGGTGGCGGAAGACGGTAGTGGAAAGTGGTGGCGATTGGTGGGTGGTGGTGGCAGGTGGGTGGCGGATGGCGGGTCGTTTTGGTGGTGGATGGGTGGGTGGGTGACGGTGGCGAGTGGTAGGGAGTGGGTGGTGGTGGTGGCGGTGGCGGGTGGGTGGGTGGCGGATGGCAGGTGGTGCTGGGTGGTGACGGGTGGGTGGTGGGTGGTGATGGTGGGTGGGTGACGATGGTAGGTGGTGGGTGATAACGAGTGGGTGGTGGTAGTGGTAGTGGTGGTGGGTGGTGGTGGCAGGTGGGTGGCGGATGGCGGGTGGTGGCGAGTAGGTGGTGGTAGTGGTAGGTGGGTGGGTGACGGTGGCAGGTTGTAGCGAGTGAGTAGTGGGTGGGTGGGTGGGTGGGTGGGTGGGTGGTAGGTGGTAGCGAGTGGGTGGTGGGTGGTGGTGGCAGGTGGTTGGCGGGTGGGTGGTGGGTGGTGGGTGGTGGTGGCGGGTGGGTAGCAGGTGACTGGTGGTGGTGGTGGGTGGCTGGTGAGTGGTGGTGGCAAGTAGGTGGCGGGTGGTGGGTAGTGGCGGGTCGATGGTAGGTGGGTGGTGGGTGGTGGTGGTGGCGGTGGTGGTAGTGGTGGCGGCGAGGAGTGGGTGGTGGTGGTGGTGGCGAGAGGTGGGTGGTGGTGGCGAGTGGGTGGTGGTTGGCTGGTGGGTGGTGGTGGCGGATGATGGGTGAGTGGTGGTGGCAGGTGGTGGTGGGGGGTAGGTGGTGGGTGGTAGTGGCAGAAGACGGTGGTGGAAAATGGTGGCAGGTGGTGGCTAGTGTTGGATGGTAAAAAATAAAAAAAAACTGAAAACTCAAAATGGAAACACATTTTTTGTGTTTTCATTTTTTGGCTAAATTTATAAACTGAAACCACTGATTTATAAATCAAAAATTTTACCAAACAAGTTTTTATTTGATTTTTTAAAATTTTTGTAAATATAAATAGAAAACTAAAAACGTAAGTGTTACCAAACGGCACCTTAATTTTTGTAGTTTGGGATTAAAAAATTTTGTTTGGAAAAGATTTTTTAATTTTTAGTGAGAAAAAGAATATAATGATTATGAGTTGAATGTAATATTATATCATATTGGACTAAAAAAATTATTTTGTCTTTTTTTGACTAAAATAGTTAGGATTAAAAATTTTGTTGATTTTTTTGGGGGCAAATTACATATCCCTCCCTTGAGGTTTAGCTAAATTACAGATATCCTTAAGGTTTCGAAAATTACATCCCGCCCCCTGAAATTTATATTTTCATAACAAATTATCTCTTGAAATTTATATTTTCATAACAAATTGCCCCCTTAATTTGTTATGCAAATATAATCTTTACGGGAAATTTGTAATATCTCAAACCTTAGGGGTATCTATAATTTAGCTAAACCTCGAGGGGATATATATAATTTATCCTTTTTTTTTTATGAAAAATAATAATTATAATTTAAATATGTCATTTTATTTTATTAATTTTTTAAATTATTTTATCTTTATTTTTTTTTATTTTTTTGACTATTTTAATCTCCAATTTCATTTTAGCCTCATGTCAAACAAAGGCTGAAAATGTCTAAGATCATCCCTATCAAAATGGTCAAATATTTAATTAAAATTCTATTTTTATATTTTAGTTAACCATCTACATTTTTTAATGAATTCTGTATTTATTATTTGATTTGTTGAGTCTTTTTTCTTTAACTACATCTACCTAGTGATTGATTTGATATTCAACTAAAATAGTTAGTTAACAACTGAATTTTATGGATTGTATTTTTATAGTTTTATGTTATAAAATAATTAAGACAATATTATAATAAATTTGATAATGATACTCTACGACTTGCGTAAAACTTCTCACAATGTCCCACACTAATGTGGCTCGCTAAATGTTAATATTTAATTTGTTACACATTTAATTGTCAGATAATTATTCAGTAATCTCAAAATATAAACACGTAATACTCCATAATACTTATAACAGTAGTGCTAAAGGTTTTGAATTTACCTCAAAATCTCTTTTTTTGGGAGGGGAGGGGGAAAGCTGTGTTAGTTAGTTTTTTTTGTTTTTTGTTTTTTTTTTAAAGGGTGGTTATGTGTAGAGATGTGTCAAAAAATTAGACATCTTATATAAAATTAACAAAATTTAACCAACAGTCTAACTGATTAGTCAATTTTATCCCTCAATCAGTCCAACTTAATTGACTAATCAATTAGGCTATTGGTTAAAATTTGTTAATTCCATATAATTTTGTACGATGAGTTAGTATGAGATGTCTAGTTTTTTAGCACACCCCTACACATAACCATCTTTAAAAAAAAAATTAAAAAAAAAAACCAAAACAGCATGGCCCAAAAAATAAAATAAAATAAAAAAACTAATATAGCCCAACAAATAAAAGGGGTGAAAAAAAAACAACTCAACCTATGTGGTTTGATAAGGTGAGTGAGTTAAGTTGAACTGATTGAGTGATAAAATTGATTGATCAGTTAAGCTACTAGTTAAAATTTGTTAAATCCATATAATTTTGTACGAGTCCCTACTATATTTTTATTTCAAATTAGGAAGATTCCGAAGAAATTAAAATGGTTTTGATTTCAATTTCCTCCGAGTTTTTCCTGATTTGAAATAAAAAATATAGTATAAATTCGTACAAATTATATAAAATTAACAAATTTTAACCAGCAGCCTAACTGATCAGCCAATTTTATCACCTAACCAATCCAATTTAATTCACTCACCTTATCAAACTATACAGACTGAGTTGATGTGGGATGTCTAATTTTTTAACACACTCCTACATATAACCACCCTTGCAAAAAGAAAAGAAAAGAAAAGAGAGGAGAGGGGAAAAAAAATAAAAAAAATAAAACTAACTAATACAACCTTGAAAAAAAATAATGGAATTTGAGGCAAATTCAATGCCTTCAATTCGAGGCCTCAAGCATTATTCTATTTATAATTTACCTTAAGCATTTATAATTTATCTGGCTTAAACCATCTCTAACGTTGCATCAGATTGAGCATCAGATTTGAATTTGATGAAAAAATTCATTTTTTTTTTCTCTCCAATGGTTTCACCAAGCTGATATCAAATTGAGAACGAAGCAAAAGTTTCACCAAACTGAAGATGTGTTGCACCTTTCACCAAATTACTGTACGTAGCCGTTGAGTGTAGACCCACTGAACAACCAGCCAGACATCCACCCGAATGACTAGTTCAAGCAAAATTTTGTGAAAATTTTACACTAGAAGGTCGACCCCCTGGTCGACCACCTCTTTATTTTCTTAGTAAAAAAAAAAAAAGGTAAAGAGAGAAAGATCAGAACTAAGTTTTTCATTTTTTTGCATTGACTGGTTGATTAGTAGTTTGATAAAAAGTCAAATTTCTTTGTTGGAGTAAACGATATCAAATAGAAGAAATTGACTTTTTTTTTATTCAAATTTAATAAAAAATATAATGAATTATTGAAAATACTCTCATCACGTCATTGTTAATAAATTTAAGAAAAATGGCTAAGACCCTCAATGGGAGTCACTAAAGATCGTTTTTCATTAACCCAAAAATTATTATTTTTTATTATTATTATTTTTTTAACTAATGAGAAGCTGACACTTCACTGAAGATTGTCAGTGGGAGCCACCCCACTGCGGTCGGTAGCCTGGCCCATAAATTTAGAGCTCAAAATTGCGGTCTATAATACTTGTCAAATCCAATTGACGCATGCGTTAGGACAGGTAGCAATTGTGGGACCATCGATTACATCATTATTTATTAATAAAACTTAAATGTAAATTATAAATATATCTATTAAAATTTGATTAAAATACGGATCATTTTTTATAATTTTGAAAATTATATTTCATCATTTGAGATTTATAATTTCATAATAAATCATTTGTTTTATTAATAAATTATCAATTTAATTAACAGTTTTTAATAGTGTTATAAATATGTTTCAATAAATAATTTGTGTAACTTTATTATTATAGAAAAGAGTAATTATGAATTTTATTTTTTTAATTAATTCTGTTAAATAAATTTTTTTGACCATGAGGTATTTATAATTTTTCAAATTATACGAAGAAATCTATACTTTAAGCAAACCTCAAGGGATATATTGGTAATTTAACCTAAAACTTAATAATAAGAATAAATTACAAATACAAGGCTAAAGTTTCGTCTGAAAACAAACTATTTTAGTAACTTTTTAATTTTTTACGAAAATATATGTAAAAAAGTAGAGAGAGTGATATGATAATTTATAGTGACTTTTTGATTTTTTGGCTAAAACATAAAGTTGTCAAACGAGGCCTAAAGTCTGTTATGTAATTCTGAAAATTATAACCTACCTTTCGAAGTTTCAAATTTCATAATAAATGATTTTTTTATTAATAAATCACCAAGTCAATTAATAATTTTTAATGATATCAAAAAATTATTTTAATTAATAATTCAGTTAATTTTATCATTGTGTATGAGGGCAGTTAAAAATTTCATTTTTTAAACTAACTTTGTTAAATAAAATTTTTTTGACAACGGATATTTGCGATTTTTCAAATCATAAAAGGCAATCTATGGCTCCGTTTGGTTCAATCGTTGAATCAATTTTTCAAAACCCAAAACTTGTTTAGGATTCGTTTGGCAATGACCTTTTTAGTTGATTTTTTGACTTTTTAACTTTTTTAGCCTGAGACTTTTTTGTTTGTTTCATTTTCTTGTTTGACTTTTTTAGCTTTTTTGTCTTTTTGACTTTTTTTGTTTGTAAGTGATTATTTAGCCCAGAATATTTACCAAACGGGGGCTATTTTCAATAAATCGATTTTGTTTGGTTTTCACAAATGGACCAAAATAATTTTTTATATTTTAGATATGTATGATCTACATGGATTTAAACAGTAAAAAAATTGTATAGAACACAAAAATAAATTTAATAAATACATAAAATATTAAAATTGTATTAATTTTTAAATTGGCTTAATTTTTATTTTTATTTTTGTATATTTTTCATTATTCAGTAACTTTATAAAAAGTTACATTTAAATATGAAATGTTTTAAATGTATGTAGATTAAATGCATATAAAACCAGAAAATAAGTGTTAAATTTTTTAAAATATCCATAAAAATAAAAAATATGGGGTGAAACTTTACTCCATAAATTATATTAGATGCATTTATAAAGTAAATTGATTAGGTATATGAAAGAAGTAAATAAATTTGATTATAATATTGTAAAAAAAAAAAAAAATTTGACTACAAGACAAAAAAAAAAATATAAGACCTAAAAAAACTCAAAAAGTAGTTTTGAAAATTCATAACTAAACAAGTTTTGAATTCAATTTTTTAAAAACTATTTTCAAAATTCATAACCAAATAAGTTTTTAACAAAACTATTTTCAAAACCCAAAACACAAAACCGATTTCAAAATTAAATCAAATGCAATGTGTATTTTAAACAAACCTCGATGACTATATTTATAATTTATCCTTAAAAAAATTAAGGGTAGATTGGTAAATACTTATTTTGCTTGACTTTTTAACTTTTTGTGAGAAAATATATATATAAAAAAATAGAGAGAGTGATATAATAATTTCTAATAACTTTTGACTTTTAAGTTAAAATAGTTTATCCCCAGACGGGCCTTACTAGTCACTTTGTTTTCAAAACCCAAAACACAAAACTAATTTCAAAATTAAATCAAATGTAGTGTGTATTTTAAACAAACCTCGAGGACTGTATTTATAATTTATCCTTAAAATAATTAAGGGTAGATTGGTAAATACCTATTTTACTTGACTTTATAACTTTTTATGAAAAAAAATATATACAAAAAAATAAAGAAAGTGATATAATAAGTTGTAATAACTTTTTGGCTTTTAGGTTAAAATAGTTTATCCCCAAACACGGGCCTTACTAGTCACTTTGTTTGATTTTGATTAAAAATTAAGTGAATTTTTTACTTTTTATATGCATATATCCGGATACACTTAAAAAATATAAAAATTTGTAATTTTTTTAAAATTCATTAAATATTAAAAATATAAAAATTTAGTATATTTTTATATTTCTGTGTATTTATCGATTTTTTTACAAATATTTTACTTTTTAGGTGCATTTAGGTTAGATGCATTTAAAAGTAAAAAAAAATATTTACAGTAATAAAAAATTCATTGCAAATAAAAAATACAAAGACAAAAAACTCAATTTTTAAAAAAATTATTCAAAACGAAATCAGGTGAGGCATATTTTTTTTTTTATAAAATTATATGAATATTTAAATTTTTTTTTAATGAAAATGGTTAGAACACTTGTTAATAAGAAAAAATGAAATAAAAATATTTTTGTCCAAGCTTTTTTAGTTTTTTTGGGCTAAAATAGCACTAAAAGACAAAATAAGCTAAAATAACCAATAAGACAACATGTCACATCAAACTCATAATGAATTCATTTTTTTTCTCACAAACATCACATCCAACTATAAAAATATCCAACCATCTTCCAAAATATAAAAATTTTAAAATAGCCAAAAATTAAAATAACCTACTAAAATAGCAATTTCCCAAGCACTCACTTAATATCTAACTTTTTCTCATCTATTCTATGTTGAAATTTAATTTAAAAAAATCACTACACTTAATGATAGATTTTGCATCTATTGTTTTTATTTTTTATTTGCACTTTATAAAAAATTAGAAACATGCAATCTAATGCGTAAATTTTCATAACTTCTAGATTTTGTAAATCTTATGAACCGAGTATGATGGTGGCACTTACAAGATGTGGTATACGTCTTCGTTGGGAGATTTTGACTTATTTTGCCTCCGTTTGGGAAGTGGGTTGACTTTTTGGCTTTTTGATTTTTTTGACTATTTTAGCCTGGGCTTAAAAGTTTGGTTTGGAAAGGGCTTTTTGGCTTTTTTGACTTTTTTTGTGAGAGAGGAGTGTAATGATTATGGGTTGGATGTGATGTTTTGTTTTTTGTGGCTAAAAAAGCCTATTTTGTCTTTTGTGACTAAAATAGCCAAAAAAGCCCAAAAAAGTTCTTGCCAAACATTTGGGAAGATGGTAAAAAGTAATTTTTTGACTTTTAATCAAGTTTTTGACTTTTTTAGACAAATGATTTGGGAAGTTAGTAAAAAGTGACTTTTTGACTTTTTTAGACAAATGATTTGGGAAGTTAGTAAAAAGTGACTTTTGACTTTTTTGATTAATATTTGTTTATGATGTCAAATCATAATCAAATGACCAAACTACCCCTATTTAGTTTAAAATATTACAACTTCACCCATGTGCATATTTTGACTCATGAGGGGTAAAATTATAATTTCACCCTTGGCTAAAAACCACCTCCCCAAATGAAAAAAAATTAAAAAAGCCAACTTTTGACTTTTGCTACAAACTAAAAAAAATGACTAAAAGTCAACTTCCCAAAACAAGCCTTTGTATGAGCTCCTATGTCCCATCTTGATGACTTGTTTGTTTTTTTTATAAATTATTTATAAAAAATTATATCGATTTCATAATTATAATGATTTGATTCGTATATTTTAAATTTTATTTATTATTTTTGAAAAAAAAGCACTATAATAATTAATTATGATTATCTGATTAAATTAATTATTTACACTTAAAACTTATAAATAAAAAGAGCAAATTACAAGTACACCTCCCGAGATTCATTTGAAATACGAATTGTCTCTTCTGATTTGAAAAAATTACAAATCCTTCTCAAAATTTTTTATTTAACAGAATTAATTGAAAAAATAAAATTTCTAATTGCTCTTGTATACAATGATAATAAAATTATGTAAATTATTAATTAAAATAAATTTCTAATAATATTAAAAGCTGTTAATCGACTTGATAATTTATTAAAAAAATAGGTCATTTGTTATAAAATTATAAACTTTAAGGGGGCGAGATGTAATTTTCAAAACTATGAGGTGCAAATTATATTTTAAGTAAATCTCAGGAGGTGTATTTATAATTTAGGAAAAATTAGTAAAATATCTATCTCCAACTTTGTGTAGTAGAAGAGGTCCAAGATATATTTTTTATTAGTTAAGGTCCTCGATGAAATTTCTCTGTAAAAAGTGAAATTTCTCTGTGTCAATACCGAAATTTCTTTGAGTCGAGTTAAATTTCTCTAAGTCGAATTTGAAGGACCTTAACTATTATGAAAATACCACATGTTTTTTATTTTATAAAATCTTAATATCAGAGACTTTTAAAAAATTTCCAATAATTTACTCAAATAAAAATAAAGAAAGAAAAGATAATCAAAATTGTACGGGGGTGAAATATCATTTGCTCTCCGTACTCCTTGAACTTAAGCTTCACGTAATGTCGCTTGACCTGAAAGCAGAGAAATGGTGAGCTGCACGGCGGTGTATTGCCGGATAAACCCTCCGACGGTCAAGTCAGCACACTTGAAGGAGAAGAGAGCACTCTTAGAGAGAGAATTTAGAATTGCTTAGGTTGCTTACCTCCAACGTCCCTCATTCCTCATTTTCTAGGCTGGCCATGCAACCTCAAGGATTGTGGGCGCACTACCTCTGCTATCCTTCCCTGGACAGGTGGTAGTGCTCTCCTCTATCTTCCTTACACGTGTAAAGGCCAAAACCTCCAAACAGCATGTGTGGAACTGCCAAACGGTATTGACGCGTGCCAGGAGTGGATTTTGTAACAACCCAGATTTTTAATTATTCTGTAGAATTTATACTAATATTATTTAATTTCAGTTCGGAAAATATATAATTTATTATATATTATTATATGTAATTTTGTAAAATAATATAATTATTAAAAGTTTAGGGGTCAAAATATAAATAATAATAATATAGATAATATAAATAATAATAATAATGGTGTGGTATTAAAATAAATAATTAATTTTCTATTGGTATACGATAAAGTGTAATTTAATTAGAAATTAATTTATTTATATAATTATATTAAAATATTGAGTTAAAAGATAATTATCTTAAATATCTATTAAGGATAAGACCGAATCTATATAATTATTAATCGAGTCTTGATTTGAGTCACGTATGCGCCTTATTCCTTATAAAAGGGAGGCCTTCTTCCTTATAAAAGGGAGGCGCCTCACCTGGAGAGAAAGAAAGAAGAAAAAGGAAAAGAAAGAGGAAAGAAGAGAAAGAAGAAAGAAAGAGGAAAGAAAGAGAGGAGAGAAAGAAAGGAAAAATAATGGAAGCTGAGAGGGTCTTTAATAGTGAAAAAAAAGAGTAAGGTATTAAAGATAAGGTGAGTTATATTATACCTTGAGTCACCATAAAATATTTTACGTATGTTTTGACTTACCAAAATCTATTTTACACAAGTTATGTTTTATTAATATATTAATGAAAGTTATGTTTTATAAAGATTTCAATTACGTGGTTTTATTATCTGAACCCTATTTGTGAAAAGGAAACCCACGGATATGCTTGTTTATATTTTAAAGAATATTTGGCTATGACCTTATATACAATTATGTTTTGTAAGTACCACCACGGGAGTCCCACGCCTTGGGAGACTTAAATAACCATTGGCCTTTGTTTGACCACTTTGTGGTCCTCTGTTTGTCATGGATCCATTGACATCTGTTCTGTGCGGACCAAAGTATTGTGCGGAGCTAAGTGCTACACTATTGTGGGAGCCACCTCTAGAATCCGTACGAGCCACCTCTAGAATCCGTACCTCTGTTCTGACTGTCACTTCTGTGACCTCTGTTCTGTACCGTGGTTATGGTCATTTACTTACATAATTTCTGTATTTCAACTTTTGCCACTTAAATGATTTGTTTACATAATCTCAGTTTTATTACTTAACGGATTATTTGTTCCGACTAAGTTATCTTAAAAGTTTTGGCCTAACTAACTATCTATGGTCATTTCGTGTCATTTATACTCTTGGTATAATATTTCTTACTCTGCCATGTGCTTATAGTTGTTTACCAATTTTCAAGAAATAATGCCATTCAGAAATAACTTTTGGAAAGTCTTAGATGCGGGGCTGCGGAATAGACACACACACAGCACCTTCATGATATTTTTTTTATGTAAATATCGACCTTTTTGGTCAATATATTTTGTAATAAACATAGAAGTTCCAATGATTATTTTGGTACCTTTATTTAAATATTGCTTCCGCTCGCGTTTATTTATTTGTTTAAGAATTGGTCGGAGGTAACCTCAGTTACTGGTCATCACGATGCTTAACCCTTGGGTACGGAGAGCGGGTCGTGACAAGTGGTATTAGAGCAATGGTTGATAAAATATTAAAAAAAATTATCATTGGAGTATAGGACACATGCACATTTAAGAAGTGGGATAGCGGGTAATTAATACCGAATTATTATATTTTGTCGATTTAATTATATTATAATTTTATATGGTTATATAGATATAATTTATTTTTTTTTAGTGTGCCTAATTTGTGAAGGATATTAGGTATAATTTATATTTGTTCTAGTAAAAGAAGGACAAGAAAAGAAGGATGTCGAGCTTAAGCACCCACAAAAATTATAATATAATGAAATACATATAATTTTCAGTTCAGTATTCAAAAAAAAAAAATATTATTTCGACTTTTTAAAAGTGGGTTTGAATTTTAAAAATACTAATTTTGAAACTATTCACTGATAAAAGAAATGGGAATTCATCTCAATTTTTTTCCAACTCTTACATATAATTCTGTCATTGTGTTCTCATTTTTATTTATTTTTATCGTAAACAAAACGAGTGAAAAATTTTTAAAGTCGCTATTTATTTCTTATTTTGGCCCAAAATAAATTTTGGCAACTAGACAGGGAGTTATTTTTGGTAAATTTTTTTTTTTGAGCTAATATTTTCTATCAGATTAATCATCTAATATATATATATATTTATCAGAGTGCGCAGCGGATAGCTTATACATATGACAAATTTCGAGGACGAAATTTTAAAAGGAGAGAAGATTGTAACAACCTAGATTTTTAATTATTCTGTAGAATTTATACTAATATTATTTAATCTCAGTTCGGAAAATATATAATTTATTATATATTATTATGTGTAATTTTGTAAAATAATATAATTATTAAAAGTTTAGGGGTCAAAATATAAATAATAATATAGATAATATAAATAATAATAATGGTGTGGTATTAAAATAAATAATTAATTTTCTATTGGTATACGATAAAGTGTAATTTAATTAGAAATTTATTTATTTATATAATTATATTAAAATATTGGATTAAAAGGTAATTATCTTAAATATGTACTAAGGATAAGGCCGAATCTATATAATTATTAATCGAATCTTGATTTGAGCCATGTATGCGCCTTATTCCTTATAAAAGGGAGGCGCCTCACCTGGAGAGAAGGAAAGAAGAAAAAGGAAAAGAAATAAGGAAAGAAGAGAAAGAAAAGAAAGAAGAAAGAAAGAGGAAAGAAAGAGAGGAGAGAAAGAAAGAAAAAGTAATGGAAGTTGAGAGAGTCTTTGATAGTAGAAAGAAAGAGTAAGGTATTAAAGATAAGGTGAGTTATATTATACCTTGAGTCACCATAAAGTATTTTACGTATATTTTGACTTACCAAAATCTATTTTACACAAGTTATGTTTTATTAATATATTAATAAAAGTTATGTTTTATAAAGATTTCAATTACGTGGTTTTATTATCTGAACCCTATTTGTGAAAAGGAAACCCATGGATATGTTTGTTTATATTTTAAAGAATATTTGGTTATGACCTTATATACAATTATGTTTTGTAAGTACCACCACGGGAGTCCCACGCCTTGGGGGACTTAAATAACCATTGGCCTTTGTTTGACCACTTTGTGGTCCTCTGTTTGTCATGGATCCATTGACCTCTGTTCTGTGCGGACCAAAGTGCTGTGCGGAGCTAAGTGCTACACTATTGTGGGAGTCACCTCTAGAATCCGTACGAGCCACCTCTTGAATCCGTACTTCTGTTCTGACTGTCACTTCTGTGACCTCTGTTTTGTACCGTGGTTATAGTCATTTACTTACATAATTTCTGTATTTCAACTTTTGCCACTTAAATGATTTGTTTACATAATCTCAGTTTTGCTACTTAACGGATTATTTGTTCCGACTAAGTTATCTTAAAAGTTTTGGCCTAACTAACTATCTATGGTTATTTCGTGTCATTTATACTCTTGGTATAATATTTCTTACTCTGCTATGTGCTTATAGTTGTTTACCAATTTTCAGGAAACAATGCCATTCAGAAATAGCTTTTGGAAAGTCTTAGATGCGGGGCTGCGGAATAGACACACACACAGCACCTTCATGATATTTTTTTTATGTAAATATCGTCCTTTTTGGTCAATATATTTTGTAATAAAAATATAAGCTCCAATGATTATTTTGGTACCTTTATTTAAATATTGCTTCCACTCGCGTTTATTTATTTGTTTAAGAATTGGTCGGAGGTAACCTCAGTTACTGGCCATCACGATGCTTAACCCTTGGGTACGGGGAGTGGGTCGTGACAGATTTCCCCTCCATCACACCATTGGTCCAGGTGGCACACTCAACCGGGATATCATGACCGACCTATCCCTTGGAAAGAAACACCACCACGACCGGGACGGCCGAACTGTATGAAGTCGGTCCATCCGAACTGACTGGCTGTGAGGCGTGCTGGCCTTCGTCCCGGTCTAAATTCATTCCGGGCTGTGCTTGGCTCGATCCAGACGCACCACTGCGGATCCAACCAAATACCTAGCCGAGTAATAGCTCGGTTGGGCACATGCATGTCTTTGCACTCTGGTCAGCGACATAGATCGGCCAAACGTGATAGCCCGAGAGGCCGTGCAGATTCGGTTCGGCGCCATAGCCTGGCGCAAATCTCCCTCTCAATTGCCTCTTAACCCCATCCGAGCTGAGCGTGATTTAGGATTATCATTCTGACCGGGCTATCCGAATTGGTCGATTATCGGGGATTGCGCCAGTAGTCTTGTCATCGATCGTACAGCCGTACTGACAGAGCCATCTTTTCGATGCCACGTGGCCTCACATCATTGGACCCGTGCAGCCCCACAGCTATCTTCCTTATGCGCAAAATTCAAACGGTTGCTGCCCTTTGGGTTCCCCACTCTTTTTATACACGTGTGACGGGCCACATGAACCCTTACTGTTCATCTTCCCTTTCGAGCTAAACCCTAGCCTCCAAGTCACCATCGCCATTCTTCAAATTATTTTCGACCATCTCTGATCTTTCAAAAGCAGCAGACGAGCCTGAGGTCAACTGGTCTTACCTAGGTGTCCATTACCCGTAAGTTTTTCTACCTCTCATTGCATTTTTCTATCATCGTTCTTCGTGTTCTTCATTTTTGTTTTTATGTTCTTGCCTGGGACTATTAGAATCTTACCAGTGCCCCCACTTTGGGGTAATACTGGTACACCTTAGGAAAAACTAGAATCAAAGAAGTAGATGGGGCTCCCATGTCCCTTGTTTCTCCTAGTTTCAATGCATGAACTTGACACTTAGGATGAACAGCTTGAACCCTGAGCGAGACCGAGCAAAACCCAACTTTTTGATCTATAAATAGGATTTAGCTGAGCAAAAACCTATTTGTGGTCTTGTTTTGAGGTTGAGACCAAGCTGCAAGTAGGGGGCTAGAACCGATCTAGGAAGGCCAAGTCGGCCTGATAGTGGAGCCGAGATAAGAAAAATGAACTGATCAAAACGCTCTAGGATTCTAAACCGAGCTAGACACTTCCCTGTAGGAGCCGTGCAATTTATGCTGCGCTAATCCTTGGACTTATTTCTTAATAATACAAAACAAACTAGGACCGACCAAGCCCGTTCAACGTTACAACCGGTGAAGCTCAAAGTCTACGCAAACATTCACCAAATTTTCACCGAGATACGACCTAAATCACCCAACTAAATAAAACCAGGATAGATGGGGAAGTACTGGTTCATGGTGAATTCTCCTGGGGCACTGGCCGAGTTCTGTAGAGAGTACAATATTCCAAATGATGTCCACTTGGAGCTCGCCAAGACAGGAGACACTCCCTGGGGCAAGCTGGACAAATGCCCCTTCACGGTGGTGTTCATTGTAGAAGGAGGCCTGCGCTTCCCGGTCCAACCCCTAATTTGCGAGTTTTTAAGACAGACTAGACTGTGCCCAACCCAAGTCTCCAACAATACATACAAAATAATAAACGGTGTGGCCGAGCTAAATAAAATACTCGGTCTGAATCTCGGCCTCGCCGAGATATTTCACCAATATGCACTTATTAAAAATAAAGGTGGATTTTGCTGGTATCTTAAGGTCAGGAAAGGCCGAGCAAAACTCATTGAAGGTAACCTGGACAAAGAGACCAACGACGACGATTTTTTGTGGGTGTCCGGTAATTATGAGAACACCGAAGCACCCATACCGGGCTGGTACATAAGGAAAGACTTTGGGAGTGCTGGTGAGCATCTTGGCAAAAAAAAAAAAAAAATTTTTTTTTTGAAGTTACTCTTTTTACTGCCGATCAAACAGTTGCTTTCATGTTGCAGACTACAAACTCTTGGCAGAGGATTACTCCCGCGCAAACCAGGAGGCCATAAGGGTTGTGTTGCGTCATCCGGTTGAGGAGCGAGAATCACCCAAGCTGCTCGGCTTCGAACCGAGCTACCGCTACACAACGCCGCGCAAGAGCAGGGTGACCGAGTTCCTGCATACACCTTCTCCAGAACCTGATCCCAGCCTTCCACCGATCAAATTGGTCCTTTTGACAGCGGAGCAAGAGATGGCCAAGATCCAAACTATCAAGTCAATGATCACCGGTGAGTCGAGCGACTCCCAGCCACCAGAGGAAGCTGGGGGAACTTCTTCCACGCTGGCCGTGCAAGAGGAGGGGGCTGTGCTGGCTCTCGCCAGCGAACAAGCTATAGGTCAGTCGAAGAAAAGGTCGAGAAAAAATCCGACCGAACAACATTTGGCAGATGAAGATTGAACCGAGCATACTTCTACCGACTTGGGAGACAAGACTGAACAACCAATCACCGAGCCATCCACTCGATCCAGTGCCCCCCCAGCTTGGTCACCCGAGTTGACTAACAAAGGCCGGGCTGTCTCTACTGCCGACTCGGTCTATGCAGACAAGGACTACTCGCTCGGCTTCAACATGACGAAGGGGTTGTTTCTCTCTGCCGACATGAAGAAGCACGAAGAGCTGTTCGACTTGAAGGTTCTTCGCTCGGCAGCAAAATCAATAGTGTTGGTAAGTTGGCACTCTCTATTGTCGTCAAGTTGTCGCTCGGTTTTCCCATTCTGACAATTTTTATTCGTTTGCAGGCCGTGCAGAAGAACTACCTCGCCCACAAGCGAATGATAGCCGTGCAGAAAAGTTTGCGAGAGGCCATAGCCGACAATAAGGCCAAGACGACCGAGCTGTCTAAACTGAATGCCGCGCAGGAAGAAGCAGCAGCCGAGCGCGACAGACTCGTTGATTGGTTAGCCCGGGCAGATGAGGAGAAACAGAAGGCCCTTCAGGCGACTAAGGCCCGATACATCGCCGAGCTGCGCAAACTCCACGACGCTCACAAAGCCGAGCTAGAGAAATAGGTCGACGACGCTGAAGACCGTGGTTATGTCGAAGGTGAGAGAGCATATGAACAGCAAGTTCAGGGGACCAAGGACATCTTTTTCCAGTGCGGTTGGAAAGCCACCGTGGAAAAACTTGGCCTTAGTTAAGACGCCGTGGTGTTCCAAAACCCGCCTGCTACCTTCATTCCGGCCTATATGCAAGCTTGTGCAAGCGTCGTGCAGAAGAGGCTTATTGAAGAGGCTAAGCAGGCAGCTGAAGCAGAAGCAACCACCGTGCAACCGGCTGAGCAAAATCCTCCTTCTGAAGCTTCTGAGGAAGAGGCCAAAGATCGAGAAACCGAGCAAGTGGTTGTCACGGTGGTGGATGCTCTGGCAGATGAGGCCGAGGTGGGACTGGCCGAACAAGCTGCTCATGTAGATTTAGACTGATCTTTTTTTTTTTTTTTGGTAACCGAGCTCGACCCCACTTTTGTAATCCCGCTTTCACAATCAATGAAAAGTTCAACTTTTTGCTCGCCACATATCTATTTTTTGTGTGATTGTTATTTCCTCGGTTATAATGAGCAAACCTTCTGTGGTTTTTAATGTTTGTCGAATACAACATCAACAACTCAAATAGGGCCACAATGTCAGCCAAGCGAGCTAGCGGTAATAGCTCGGAAGAGCAAAAATTAGCTTGGCCACAAAGTTGGGTGGTACGGGGCGAGCAAAATCAGCTCGGCCCTTATGCAAGTTGGGCAAAACGCCAACGTTTTATTCGGGTGAGCAAAATCAGCTCGGCCCATAAAGAAGTTTGGCAAAACACCAACGTTTTACTCGGGCGAGCAAAATCAGCTTGGCCCATTAGGAAGTTAGGCAAAACGCTAACGTTTTTCTCGGGCGAGCAAAATCAGCTCAGCCCATAAGGAAGTTGGGCAAAACGCCAACGTTTTCGTCGGGCGAGCAAAATTAGCTCAGGTTTTCCTTGGGCGAACAAAATCAGCTCGGCCCATTAGGAAGTTGGGCAAAACGCCAACTTTTGCCTCGGGCGAGCAAAATCGGCTCGGCCCATTAGGAAGTTGGGCAAAATGCCTCTTGTTTGTACGTCTTCTGTCTAGCCATTGTTGGCTTCTTGCCCCTGGAATTCATAGTAGCCCAATACTCTTGTGATGTCATTGTACAAAAACACATAATATAAGAAGAAGGTAGAAAAACATAAGGTCATCTTTCATTACGCGTCAGAGATTTACATCTGGTGCTAAAGGGCCAATATTCAAAAGAGAAAGGAACAGAAGAGATTACATTTCAGAAATAAAAAATCTTAAGATTAGCTACATTCCATGGTCTAGGGATAGCTTTACCATCTAAGTCTTCTAGATGGTATGCCCCTTTGCCTGCAAGGCCAGTTACTTTATATGGCCCTTCCCAATTTGCACCTAGTTTGCCTTCGCCAGGAATCACCGTATTGCCCATTACCTTTCTCAAGACCCAATCTCCGATCTTGAATAGCCTTGGATGCACGGCCTTATTGTATTTCCTAGAGAGTTCTTGCTGGTAGGTTGCAATGTGGATTAGCGTCCGTTCCCTTCTTTTTTCAGCAGGTCAAGTTCCAAGGCCTTTCATTGTTCAAGTCTGGCTGAAAACTTTCAGACCGGATGGTTGGCATGCCAATTTCCAGTGGATGACAGCCTCCATGCCATAGGCCAAGGCAAATGGTGTTTCCCCGGTCGAACGTCTCGGCGTGGTGCAGTATGCCCAGAGCACATTAGGGAGTTCTTCAGCCCACTTCCCTTTGGCTTTCTCTAGCCGCTTCTTCAGCCCGTCCAGGATGGTCTTGTTTGAGGCTTCTGCTTGACCATTTGACTGAGGGTAAGCCAGTGTTGAGTTGTAGAACTCAATCTTTAAGTCCTCACAAAATCTGCGAAAGAGTTTCCCATCGAACTGAGTGCCATTATTCGAAATGAGGGCCTTCGGTATACCGAAGCGAGTGATGACATTTTGCCAAACGAATTTCTTCACATCTTTTTTCTTTATGATTGCCAACGGCTCGGCCTCAACCCACTTAGTGAAGTAGTCGGTAGCAACGATGAAAAACTTGCGGTTGCCCAGAGCTGTTGGGAGTGGTCCCACAATATCCAACCCCCAGAGCGCGAATGGCCAAGGACTTGTAAGGGGGAGTAGCTCTCTGGTCGGTTGGTGGATTTGGTGAGCAAATTTTTGACATTTTTCACACTTGCGAACGTATTTCTATGCGTCCGCCTGCATGCATGGCCACCAATAACCTTGGAAAATTGCTCGATAGGCCAAAGACCTTCCCCCAATATGACTCTCATAGATGCCTTCATGAATTTCATAGAGGAAAGCTTCCACCTTGTTGGGGTGGACGCTCTTCAGATACGGCCCAGTGAAAGACTTCTTGTATAAGGCTCCAGATAGAGAAAGCCAAAACCGCTCTGATTTGGCCCGGATTTTGTTGGTCGCCTTCTTTTCTGCTGGTAGAATTCTATCCTTTAGGAAGGCGATGATGGGGTCCATCCAGGATGGTCCTAAGTTGGCGCAGAGTACTTCGGGCACCTCTGGTTCCTCAATGCTGGCCGGGGCAAAAATTCTATCATCAAAGGATTGGGAAAAGTTGTTTGCATGGATGCCAGGCCGGCCAGTTCGTCAGCTGTGTTGTTCTCCTCACGGTTAATTTGTTTCATTCTTATTGTAGCAAATTTTTTGAGTTCTGCGCGTACCAGTGCCTGATATTTAGCCATCCTTTCATCCCTGGACTCATACTCCCCGAAGACCTGATTGACCACCAGTTTGGAGTCGCTGAATACCATAAGCTCCGACGCTTTCATTCTCAATGCGCTTTTCAATCCGGTAAGGAGGGCTTTATATTCCGCCTCATTGTTGGACGCTGGGAAACCGAGTGTGATCGCGTGCTCTATGGTTAGTTCATTCGGGGAGGTCAGGACGATCTCTAGCCCAGCGCTGTGCCTGTTGGAGGCCCCATCGACGAAGAGCTTCCATATCTCGCCAATGAACAATTTCCAACAGTCGGATGGATTTTGGAAGCTCCTTAGCTGCGAGGTACTGGTCGGTTCACTATGGCTTCTTTCTATGTCCCGGTCGAGCCCGTGTTTTGATAGGCTGTCCGGTTCTTGCATTTCTTATTCGGCTTTCTTTTGCCCTTCTGTCACTTGTTATCCACTATTCGTATCTGCTGTCTGAGCCATGGGCTGCGCCAAATCCGCACTGGCCACATCGATAGGGCAAACGGGGTGTGTTCCTGGGGCAAATTCCGCTATGAAGTCGGCAAGAGCTTGAGCTTTGATGGCAGTGCACGATTGAAACTTGATATCATACTGCCCCAATTCTACAGCCCACTTTAGAATTCTACCGGTGAAATCCGCCTTTTCGAAGAGCACCTTAAGGGGAAATTCAGTTAGCACGACGACTGTGTGGGCATGAAACTAGTGTGCTAGCTTTCTGGAGGCCATCATCAGGGCCAGAGCCAATTTTTCTAGCGGCAGATATCTTGATTCAGCCGGGAGCGAGGTCTTGTTTACGTAGAAGATGGGGAGGTGCTGGGTACCTTCCGCACGGACTAGGATGGCGCTTACCGCATGTTGGGAGACTGCCAAGTAGAGATACAGTTCTTCGCCCGGTTTTGGTGTGACCAGGATAGGGGCTGAGGAAAGGTATGCTTTCAGATCTGCCAATGCACGGTCACATTCGTTATCCTAGAAGAACTTGGCCTTTAAAGTTTTGAAGAAGGGCCTGTAACGATCTGAAGACCGGCTGATAAATCTGTTCAGCGCGGCTGCCATCCCAGCAAGATGTTGCATGTCCTTCGTGGAGTTTGGGCACTCCAGCTCTTGTATCGTCTTGATTTGGGAAGGGTCGGCTTCAATTCCTCGGTTCGTGACAAAAAAACCTAGGAATTTTTCGATGCCAACTCCGAAGGCGCACTTGGAGGCATTGAAACGCTGCTTGTGATGTTTAAGTGTGGCGAGGATCTCTGCTAGGTCGGTGAGGTGTTGAGATTTTTCCTTGCTCTTTACCACAATATCATCGATGTAAGCCTCCATGGTGCGGCCCAGAAGGGGAGCGAACATCTTGGTTACCATCCTTTGAAAAGTTGCCCTAGCATTTTTTAGTCCGAATGGCATGACCTTGTAGTAGTACAGGCCACGCGGAGTGGGGAACAAAGTGATCTCTCGGTCTGGTTCATACATGGCTATCTGGTGGTAACCACGATACGCATCGAGGAAGCTGAACCTTTGATGGCCAGCAGTCAAGTCCACCAGCTGGTCGATTCTTGGGAGGGGGAAGCTATCCTTTGGGTACGCACGGTTGACCGTCTTATAATCAACACACACCCACCTTTTGCCGTTCTTTTTCGGCACCACCACCGTGTTAGATATCCATCTAGGATATTGCACTTCTTCTATTGCCCCCGCTTCTAACAAGTTTTTGACCTCTTCCGCCACTATCTCGGTATGGTACAAGGACGAGCGTCGTGTCGTTTGGATGACCAGCCGTGCATTTGGAATGATATTTAACTGGTGGCAATTGAAGCTAGAATCGATGCCAGGCATATCATAAAGCGTCCATGCAAAGGCCTCCATGTTGGAAATCAAAAAGTCAATGTACTCAAGTCGCTCGGCGCTGGACAGAGATAAGCCCAAAAGAAAGAACTTGTTTAGGTCATTCTCGTCTACGCGCACCTCCACCAAGTCTTCGACCGATTTCTCCTCGGACTTTCTTCCTACGTTTTCCAGGACTTCCTTCCCCTTCGGGCCCTCTATCATCTGCACAAAGCCTTTGGCAGCTCTGCTGCCATTTACTGCGACGAAGCACTGTTTTGCCATCACTTGGTCTCCCCAAACCTCTTCTACCTGTTCGGTTGATGCCGGGAAGCGCATGACCTGATGGTAGGTCGATGCTACCGCCTGCATGGCATGCAACCAACCCCGGCCCAAAATTAAGTTGTAGGTTGATGGGACCTTAAGTACCCAAAATTCCACTTGCTTTATGACTGATCCCGCTTTGACCGGCAATATGACCTTTCCGATCGATCATTCTGGTTGAGAGTTGAAGCCAACCAATGGAGATGTTGCGGGGGCCAAGTCCTTGTCCTCTAACTTCATCTGTTTGAAGGCGTCATAATACATGATCTCGACCGAACTCCCCTGGTTAACCAGAATTCTTTTGATGTCGAAGTCTTTGACGCGGAGGGTCACTACTAAGGCGTCGTTATGAGGCATTTGAATTCTCTCCAAGTCTTTGCTGGAAAAGGTTAGGATGTCCTTTTCCTCGGTCTTTTCTTTCTTCACGGCGGGCTGGACGGAGAGCACCTCCCTTATGTGCTCGGCTTTCTTGATCATCCCTCTTAGCTCGCAGACCCTTGCCGGCTCAATGATGCCATAGCTGACATTGATTACGCCCTGCAGCGCTGCGTCCAAGATGGCGATGCCGTTTGGCTTGGCTTGTTCTTGGGGAGCGGCTTTCATACCGCCATCTATGTACTAGTCCAGATACCCTGCCGCCACCAACTCCTCCAAATGTTGTTTGAGCGGCACACAGTCCTCCGTTCGGTGCCCTTGTTCCTCATGAAAGGTGCAACGATACCTAGAGTTGAAGCCTTTCTGCGTGTTTCCCAACTTGGCCGGCCAACGGACGTAGGGTTCGTCTCGGGTTTCACTTAGGATGCGATAAATAGGGATTTTAAAGACCGTGGTGATACCGGTTCGCGCTTTCAACTTTCTTTTGGCATCTTCCTCTTCATCATGAGGAGCGTTAGCTCGGTCGTTTCTGCGACCTTTGTTCCTATCATCGCGGTTTGAGCCACAACGTTGATCTTTTGACTGGTCGTTTGGGCGGTTGTCCTCCTGCCCTACCGAGCGAACCTTCCCCGCCACTCTTCTATCCACCGGGACCGGACTTTCCTTCTTGGTCGCCGTGGCTGCATCGTCCTCCACTCGGATGTGTTCGTTGATCCACTGCATCAAAGATTCCATGGTAGTGGGCTGGTGCATTGTAAGCGAATCTCGCAGCCTATGTCCGACTGGGAGACCTCGTTTGTATTGGGTGATCGCCAGATTGGTGGGGCAGTCGAGGATCTCGTTGTAAGTTTCCTAGTACTTGGCATTGTATGCCTTCAAAGAACCTCCAGATTCCATCTTAACGCCTAGGTGTAGACACCCCATTTTTGACCGACCTTAAGACTCAGACGTCATCGTTTGAGCGCTCGGTGATTGCGCATGTTGTGCTCGTTCTGAGGTTTCAGAGTCTCGGTTGAGAGCCTTGCCTCCGGGCCTCGGACCCCTTTTGTGCTTTGCCTCGGTTTGCGAACCAGGTTATGTTTTCTCTCCCCGAAGGGAGGGAGAGGTCTCGTAGACCATCTCTCAGTGGCTGTAGGCTACTTTTCGTAGTCGTAGACCACTGTTCCCGTTTGGAGACCAGTTTCCGATTTTCGGAGCTGTCGGCCGTGCGCCTCGGTTCGGGACCGCTTAACTTTCTCCGTTTGCTCCGGTTTTTGGCACACACCTTGTTTCCTCTCTCTAGAGGGGCACTGTGGCCCGGGAGACCACCTTCGTGGTCTTACGCCACTTTCGATGCTTAACAGTCAGTTTTCGGGCCACCCAGCTGCGCGTTTTGGCCCCCGAACCCTCGTTTTGCATCCGTCTTGGTTCATTTTTGGTGTGGACCCTATTTTCATTGTTTGGAAGGTGGTACAAGGGTGGGAGACCACCTTTTCTCTTGGAGACCACCTCTTCTCCTGCCGGCCGATTTTCTTGTCAGGAAGCTGGTCTCCTTGGTTTTTGAGCCACTTTTGACTGGTTTCCACCACACCACTTGCTTGTTTTGAGTGTGGAGACCACCATTTAAGGCTGTCGACCATCTGAACCTTTTGACCCTGGTCGGCCGACCAGGGGGAGTGGTCGGCCGACCACCTGAACTGGTCGTCCAGCTTTCTCCTTTTCTGTCTCACTAAGTTGGTGCCAGCTGTGCCAGCTGGAAGCCACAGATTGCATCCTCCATACACGTGTATAGAGGATGTTTAACCTTGGTTTTAAGCTTCTTGAAGAAGCTTTAGACCCTTGGCTCTATAAAGGAGGTCCTTGCCTTCCTTGTAGAGGGTTCAGAATTTGGTTTGAGGCATACACATATATCTCTTCTTGTCTCTATATTTTAGCCTCCAAAAGAGCCTTGATCTTGGCCCTTTACACATCACCTCACAACCACACACTTCTACCATCACTCTAAGGTTCTTGGAGCTTGTTTTCAGAGCCTAAGGAGTTGCTTTTTTTTGGTCCAGAAGCTGCTGGAGTTCTTGGCTACAAGGGTAACACTTCTTTCCCTTTTTTAAGCATTGTTTTGCTTCATCTTTTAGTTATACTTGAAAGCCTTTTTGAGCTTTGGTGTAAACTGAAAAAAGTCTTATTTTGAGGTCTTTTACATGTTTGTTTAAGGTCATTTTTCTGTTGGGGGTCATCTACCCCTTCGCATGCTCGTTTTCACCTTGTTTTGAGCCATGCACCTAGACCTTTGCATTGAGCTTTGTTGGCCCTTTTAACCACTGAAATCCAGCAGATTTTCAGTGGTTATTATGTGTTTTTGAGCACCAAAATCAGAGAGGGGTGACCCTCTCACCCCTTGTCTTGTTTACTAGCACTTTTGGCCTAACAAAGGAGCCCTTGTGTGCATGCTTCCAAGCCTCATTTTAGGCCCTTTTCAGTGAGTTTTAGGGCCTGCATAACCTCTGTCCAGAGGTGGTTTTGCCATATTAGGTGTCCCCCTTACATATGTAGAATAACCCTCTTCATAGCATATCAAAGGAGCATCTCATTCTTGCATGCATAGACCAGATTTCAGTGGGTTTTTGGGGTTTATTTGGCATGTCATACCTCTTAATTTTGCTGGTTTAGTGACCTCTTGAATGCTCCATATACTTGTAGTGTAAACCCTCTTCACTAGCTTGTATTGCATGCTATTTTGGTCTATGAATCCAGCACTTTTTGGCCATGCCTTAAACTGATTTTGTGCATGTTTTGGACTGCCTTAGCTCTATTTTCATGCCTCATGGTCGAATGATGCTTGCTATGCATGGTTGTAGTTCAATACTCTTGCCTAGTTTTGTGTTTTGGGGCCTATTGCATGCTTATGTTGAGGTGTTTCCATGTTTTAGGACCATTGTGCATCATATTTCAGAGCTTACATATATGCCATATTCCCATATTTTCCACTCTTTAAATGCGTTTGAGAGTCGTGCTAGTTTGCCTCGTTTTTGGACCATTGCATGAGTTTCATTTCTATGCATGTTGAGCCATCTTTTTAGGCCATTTTCCCACTGTCTTGGACCTACCTAGGGTCGGTTTGGGGCTGGTTTTGCCATTTGTGCATTGCTTTGTGTACCTCTAGTGAAACGCACTTCACTAGTTTCGGTATTCGGGCCATCTAGCATGCATTGTGTGACATATTTGCATGATTCGGGACCATTGTGTATCATGTTTCAAAGCTGGAAAATGTGTGTTTGTATGCCATGTTTCATCCCTTGCCATGCTTTGGTAGAGTGGCATTTGATGCCTTAGGTTCGGTCCCTTGCATCGGGCATGTTTGCATGAGTGTTCCTACCTTTCATTCCATCATGTTTGGCCACTGATTTGGGTGTGGCTGAGGCACACCCATCTTGGTTTAAGTCTATCTTGCATTGTGTATGCCATTCTAGTCATAGCATTGCGCATGCCATGTAGTTCGTTGTATCGAGTATGCCATTTGATATTCGCATTGTGTATGCTAATCATATGTTGTCATATTATTGCATAAGGTGTCTTGCATCGAGTATGCCATGTAGTTCATAGTATTGTGTATGCTAGTAGCATGTTTGCATGTCATTCTCTGCATGTTTGCATCATTTAGTTGCATTGCATTTAGGTTGCATAGTTCGAGTCGCATCGTGCATGCCATGTATATTGCATTGTATTTGGAATAGGGTTTAGTCCAAACACGGGAAACGAGGGATGTTTCGTACTCCAAGTGACGAAATGTGCCTCGATTCTCGGTCGCCGACACTCCGGATTACCCATGATGGAGTTTAGGCCTTGTTGTGTTTATGTGTGCATCCATTTCATATTGAGTCGTGCAATTCGACTCCCCGGCCATCATGCATCGGGATGCGTGATTGGTGGCACGAGGATCGAGAACTACACTCCCTAGAGCTTATGCAATGACGTGGAGAGTGGTCATGCATACATATGTTGAAAATACTTTGCCATGCCCCTCTCTCGCTCTCTGTTGCAGCAAATCGGAAACCAGCAGCAAAAACTGGTCAAGCAGCCTTCTGGAGCTTTGTATATTATTCTAGGACCAGTCGTAAACAGAGGCAAATCGGGGCATCGCGATGGATTTTCCGGCAAGGCGACTCGAGTATGCATGCATTCCTCATCATTCAAGACCGAGCTGAGGCAGTCCATTTCATTTGTTTTGCATGCTAGCTTATTTATTTTAGTTAATTTGTTAATTAATTAGGATTGTGTAATAATTAGCTGTAATTCGTTATTCATTCGGTTGTGTATTATTTATTTAGACCCTCCGAGAGAGGGCAATGTTGTAATAAGTGTGCGTGTGTGTGATGTATGTCTTCTAACCAACGTCTTTCTCCCTTTTATTTACCAGCTTATGATGGTTAGTTTTAGGGCACGTTTCAATTAGCATACTTATGCTCGCATGTTTGCATCCATTCATCTGTCTTGCATGCACCGGGCTCGGCGCATCATGCTAACTGCATCGTATTTCAATTCCAAGTTGAATACGTGTATTAGTTGTTGCATTTCATATGCCATTTTAGAATAGCCGAACCTATCTTAGTTGCATACCTGTATGTGTTGCATTAGGCATCTCAGCATAGTTAGGATTCATGCATGATTTCTAATTAGCTTCTTTCTTTGGCTTGGAATACTTGGTAAGTGTTTATGCTTTAGCATCCTTGCATGTGTGTGAGTGACTGCCATGATAGCATGCTTACCATGAGGCTAAGTGCTTATGTGATATAACTGCCTGAATGCCTGTGGGTGGAGGTTGGATTATCTGAATTGGAACAATTCATTGATTGCGAGTTTTAAGCCCACTAGATAGTGGCAAGTCACCATGTTTTCTAAGCCCACTTGAGGGTGGCAAAATCCGCATTTTAGCCTACTTGCGAGTAGCAAACCGCTTTAAAAAACAAACACGAAATGTTTTGTTCCAACTCAGTCGATCCAGTCTATACTTGTATGCTGTGCGCATCACATAGTAATTCTAGGCTAATAACCGGAATAAGAGCACATAATGTTTTCAAAACTCAATATCATGCTTAGTAGAGGCCGATCTTTGATCGGGCGAGCAGGGGTGTTCACGAAGTGACCTTCCCCAATCGTACTAAGTTCTCGAGCCGAGGCAACTTTGGTGATGACGGACACGTGGCCTTAGGCACGAGTCAGGGTTTCCTAAATTCCCCCAAAATAAATATTTAGGTGATGACTTTGTATCTGGCAAAGCAGTCTATGTTTGGCACTTCTTTCTTAAAAATCAGTTTTTCAAAATGATTTGCCGGATTTGGACTCTTTGGCGATTTATCAATCTTGCATTGCACTTTGCAAAATTAGATACAGGACCGTGACATTGAGTCCTGAACTGTAGTGACCCCAAATGAACAAAACGGGATTCCCTCGCAGGATGTTCGGGGACGTCTATAGTTTCTGGCGACTCTATTGGGGAGTTTAGAGAACTTGACTCGAACTCATGATATCTTGTTTTGACTACACTTATGTATCTCTTTGAATTGCATGTGCATTGGTGCGCCTAGGACACCGTGTTTGCCATCTGCTATTCCTGAACGGTTTGCCGGAGGCTCGCTTTGAGAAGCGTGCCAGAAGGCTGACCAGTTACGGGCTCTGCCACGATGGGAACACAAACCCCGATTTTTACCGGGGCACCCTTTTTGACCATTCGACCTAGTGTATATTCGGAATCCATAGTGACCATTCCAAGCTAGGACAGGTTGCTTACCCGATTATAGGTTGTTTGAAACCGTTGCGTCCGTAGTGAAACCCTAGCTCCTAACAAAATAGGACAGGGAAACCTTACCCCAACATAGGGGTGTTTTGGCTTTCACTTGTTTGCTATGTGCTTTTAGAGTGCGTCTCTACATGAATGCATGTATCAGTTTACAAGTTTGGGTATCAGGCCTGCGAGCACCAGTTCAGTGTTTTGGGAATCAGTTATCTGCGGGTATCAGATTCAGTTTTGGGGGCAGTGATTTGGGAACAATGATCAGTGTTTGAGAACAGTGTATTCAGCTTATCAACTGTGTGTTGTGATGCCCAACTGTGTGTTGTGTATTTATTTAAAGCCGTTATGCTGTCCGTTTGTTTGGTTGTTTATTTCCTTATTATTACTTTATTTATCTTTTTGCTAGGGTAGTTTAGCACAATTGCTTCAGACTAAGCAGATATTCCCCAAGCACTCTGGATTAGAGGTCGCCGACTTAATCGATCTGAGGATTTGGTCGACAGACAACCAGTGTTTTATTCCTTACCCCCGGTTATCAGACGGAGGTCGAGAAAACGTAGTGTATCCGAGCAGAGGTTGCCAGGACAGTGGTCTACCCCGTCAGTGGACAGTCAGGCTGAGGCTTCAGTTTTTACCACAGAGATAGATATACCAGTCAGTTAGCTGGAACAGCAGAACATGGCAGGGATGGAGGAAATGGTGCGCCAACTCCAAGAAAGTATAAAACTTATGCAGGAGGACGCTGCTCGTCAAGCGGAATTTGCCAAACAGCAGGCTCTAATCATGACCCAGCAGGCAGAGCTAATCACCTGGCTACAGCAGCAAGCTGGAGCATCAGCCTCACATCAAGCTTCTCCCCCACCAAGGGTCCCACTACCCGGGGAGACATCAAATGTCCAGAATACCCAGGAGGATATAGACATCCCAACGGGGCCGGCTCCGCCCCCGATTCTACCTCAACTATCCAAGGCACCTACGCCTATCAATCAACCGGACTCTCCCTTTGAGTTCGAGGTGGACCCTACAGCGTTAAAGTTGAGCAAACTTGAAAATTTGTTCAAGAAATCCCAAGGGGAAAAGTCCATCCCAGACATTGAGGACGAGTATACCGATGCGGCTGTGACGCTGCCAGATCAGTTCAAGATACCACAAATCGACCGCTTTGACGGGTCTGGGGACCCTATGGTGCATATCCGTTTGTTTTCGGACATACTAAGGCCGATGGGCCTCACCAGACTACAGAAGCTTTCACTGTTTGGCCGGACCCTGTCGGGTGTGGTGGCCATCTGGTAGGCAAAACTGGAAGACGATATTAAGAGGAATTGGGATGAGATGACCGAGACTTTTGTTACTCAGTACTCCTATAACACGCAAATTGAGATTACAACCCGTGATCTCGAGACAACAAGGTAGGAGCCTAAGAAGAGATTCTCTGAATTCGTAGCCTGGTGGAGGGCCAAGGCCTCAATGATGACCACTAGGCCCACTGACAAAGATCAGATTCGGATGATTGTGCGCAATCTCCAGCCCAAGCTTATGCAGAAAATAATCGTGCTCCCCTTCCCTACCTTTTCAGATCTGCATGAGATGGGAGTACAGATCGAGGATGCCTTGAAGCAGGGCTTGATTGACAATGACAAAGAGCAACCCAGGAGAACCTTTAACCAAAACAACAATGCAGGCACAAGCAGTGCTGCAACTGCTAGAGCTTCGGAAGTAAGCATGGTCACCACCACCCTTCCAAGAACCTCGGCAGCTACACCATTCTCCGGTGCATCCGGGAGCAACACACAAAGAACCAAATTCCAACCTCGAGGCCAAAGAACCTTCACTCCGTTATATATGCCCCTGTCCAAAGCTCTAGGGGTATTAATCAGGAAAGGGCACTTGAAGCCCCTCGAGCCGAGGCCATTGCCAAATCCACTACCTCCCTCTCATAACCCGGCAAAGTATTGCGCCTTTCACCAACAACATGGTCATGATACCGACCACTGTTTTAGATTGCGTCACGAGATTCAGGATTTCGTTGACAACAGGGTGATTGTGCCACCAGAGAAACCCAAGGTCACAACCAACCCTCTCTCTCCACACAACCAAGCTCCACCTCCCAAACGCGTCAACTTTATCCAGACTGGGGTCGTGTCTTACGATCCTAGCATCTATATCACCCCGTCCCACCTACCCAAGCTGGAGGTGTTCCTTCCCGACAGCACTGACTTGTGCATGATAGACATCTCCCGAACCCAACCCGAACCAATGGTGGTGACCATCGAAGATGGAACAGGGATGGCTTTGGAGGAGAATGGGATTGTTGAGTCAGAGTCTGAGGAAGTTGTGAGCTTTGCTGAGGGGGTGTACAATCCAAGTGGCTACATTGCATCAGCGGGTTAGATTAGGCCAAATGTGGAATTGCCGGCGGGGGCAGAAATTTGTGTGCTGCGGGGGGATGGATTTGATCAGAGGATAGATGACTTAGCAGTTCTGGAAGGGGACATTGCTGACCTTCAGATTTTCAACAAACAAGATCCAGGAGACATGGCAGTCAATTGGTTTGATTTTGAGGAATCAGCAGAAGTTACCGGCTGGCTTGATGACCAACCAGACATTGTTGAAGAATCTCAACCGGAACAGGGCCCATCAGGGGCAAGGACATCAATTGTGGTCGGAAAGGCCGGAAGTCAGAATGCATCGCCGGAGAGCGCCGGTGCCAAGAATTTCGCTCGGGATTTGGGCATTTTGAATACAGGAAATTTTGAATAGCAGGCTGCATTGACGCAGTTAGAACCGGAAGGAATTGAAGACTTCGAGAGAGCCAGAAAAGCCAAGACCCCTGTGGGGACTGAAAGTGCTGTGTGCACAAGAACAGAGGATGCTGCGAGCATGTGGACGGAAAGTACTGTGAGTACAAGGACAGTGGTAACGGAGCCGGACAAGTGTCTGTCGGCTGCCAATGGAATGTGGTGGGAAGACGATGATTTATGTCTTGCCCACACAGATGAGGATTGGGGGAGTAACCAACCGGATGATACCTGGTACATTGGCGAAGTTGACCATATGACTAGGAGTGGGCAGTATTTCAAGCCCCCACACCTAGATCAACTAGAGGTGTCCGGGAAGGACAAGGAGGTGGAGAAACAGAAAGAGAAGCAACTTGAAGAAGAAGCTGTACTGAAGCAGTTGAAAAAGATACAAGCAGACATCTCTATCTGGGGACTGCTTATGGCTTCACGTGTTCACAGACAGGCTGTCCTATCAGCCATGGACAAGGCCAAGCTCTCAATAGAAACCACATCTGAATAGCTAGTGGGATTGGTCTTTCTGGGAGGAGGTTCCCCGACGTTGACCTTTTCTGACAAGGAACTACTGCCTGAGGGCGCAAATCATAAAAAGCCGCTCTACATCTCTGTGGAATGTAGAAACAAATGGATACCGGTAGTTCTTGTCGACACGGGATCCGCTATTAATGTATGCTCGTCAAGGACGGCATATGTAATCGGGTTGAAGCCCGCGGACTTCGTGCCCACAGCCTAGGTGATAAGGGCATATGATAACACAAGCAGGGAGGTGATGGGGACTGTCAAAATTCAGACCCAGGTTGGTCCGGGACAACACGAGATTGACTTTCATGTCTTGGACGTTCCCGTAACCTTTAACCTACTTTTGGGGCGACCGTGGTTGCACCAGGTAAAGGCAGTCTCTTCCACCTTACACCAGATGTTGAAATACCCCCACGGGAAGGGGGTGGCCATTGTTTTCGGGAATTCGTCAATCCATCCACCGCCAGAAGTGTCTACACCAGTCTTGGAAATCGAGCACGGCACGGAGGATGTGTTCTTATCGGGGTTTACTCTGGCTAAGGCTCGAGTCGTGCAAAACATCTTGGCTATTGATGAGGGGGTGTATGTCAGCGCACAATCAATATACCTCATGAACAAGCTTCAACACGTCCCCAGGATGGGATTGGGAAAGAGTGGTCGGAAAGGCATCGCAGTATCGGCCGAAGTGCCGCACAACCTGCATACCTTTGGCTTGGGTTATTTGTCCACCAAAAAGGGCTGGGTTAGGAAAGGTAAGGAGATGGCTGGGAGAGCCAGAGCAAAGCGGGCGGGGAAACCTTTTGAGTTAATGCACCGACCCATCCAGGGTACCCTAAACGGACGCTTCGTCCGGGAGGGGGAGGACTTTCCATTTTGTGGATTCCCAGAGCCATGGCTGAATGCGGAGAGAAAGCACGTGCCGGGTTTTGAGATCTTCTTTGACCTGCAGTTATCCGGGGATGATGTTGTCGAGGAGCAGACAGACCCATCAGCTGAGGTTGAGCTGTGTAAAAATATGGATTCCAAGAGCGCTGGAATTGAAATGGGGGTAGCACTGGCTTGTCTACTTTCAGATCCTCCGATCGTACAGAAGTGCTTGGGGGATAACTTCTCAGTGTCCATGATTGGGAATGAAACGGCTGCGGGCCTACCGTCAAACATTTTGGATGCATCTATCGCACCCTCTCTCATCTGGCAGTACGAGGAGGGATTTTTGTCAAGCAGCACCGGGTCAGGTAGTGAGCCGGAATCTGATTCCACCGAGTCTGTGGAGTCGGAATCAGGTTCCAGCTCGACTGAGTCTGAGTCCGGTATTCCTGGGGGTGATAACCAGGATGCCACAGTCCTGTCTAGGTCATCTTTTTCTTTCTCTTTTGAGTCTGTTGTAACAGCAGAATCGGAGGATTTGGAAATGCTTAATGAGAATGGAATGGATGTGGTTTCTGAGTACTTTTCTGTGCCATTGATTTATTGTATTAATCAGGACTTTCAAAATTTTGATGAAAACGACGGGGAAGAAATTCCTCCGGTTTTGCAACGCTTAATTGATCAAGAGCAGGAAAGATTTGTTAAAACTTTAGTTGATAAAATCACTACTGTTAATGTTGGTACTGAGGAGGACCTGCAGCTGGTCCAGATCGGGTCCACGTTGTCTTCGAAGGAACGCGAGCGCTTAGTCGCTTTATTAAAAGATTTCAAAGATGTTTCCGCGTGGTCCTACGAAGACATGCCTGGAATCGATCCTGAGATTGTACAGCACCGGATCCCTCTTGACCCCAAGGCCCGACCCGTTAAACAGAAACTCAGAAGGATCCGCCCGGATTGGGCCCTCAAGATTAAAGAAGAGGTCGAAAAGCAAATTGATGCAGGGTTCTTGCTGGTATCCGAATACCCAACGTGGTTGGCCAACATTGTTCCGGTGTCGAAGAAGGATGGCAAGATCCGGGTATGCGTGGATTTCAGGGATTTGAACAGAGCCAGTCTGAAGGACGACTTTCCCTTGCCGCATATTGATGAGTTAGTGGACTTCACAGCGGGGCATGCTTTGCTTTTGTTCATGGATGGATTCTCGGGCTATAATCAGATTGTGATGGCACCCGAAGACCGGGAGAAGACTGCCTTCACCACCCCGTGGGGGACTTACTGTTACAGGGTGATGCCATTTGGGTTAAAGAACGCTGGAGCTACATATCGACGAGTCGTGACCACGATATTACATGACATGATCCACAAAGAGGTTGAGGTGTACGTGGACGACATGATTGTCAAGTCCAAAGAAAGAGAGGGCCACTACACTGCCTTGCAAAAGTTCTTCCAAAGGATCAGAGAATTTCGGTTGCGGCTGAATCCTCAGAAGTGTACGTTCAATGTTACAGCGGGGAAAATGCTGGGATTTTTGATTACACAGAGAGGTATTGAGGTCGACCCTTCCAAAATCAAGGCGATCTTAGAAATGCCAACACCAAGGACTGAAAAGGAGGTGCGAGGCTTTCTGGGTAAAGTGCAATTCATAAGACGGTTTATCTCAAAATTAACCTTGACTTGTGAACCACTTTTTGGTCTCCTGAAGAAAGGAAAGAAGTTCTAATGGAACGGCCGATGCCAAGCTACTTTTGAACAGATCAAGGAATACTTACAGAACCCTCCCGTGTTGTCACCACCTGAGCCGGGAAAATCGTTGATTTTGTACCTTTCAGTGACTGAAAGTACGATGGGCTGCATGCTTGCGCAGGAATCAGAGGATAAGGTCGAAAGGGCTATCTACTATTTGAGCAAAAAGATGCTGGAGTATGAAACCCGCTACACACCATTGGAAAAGGCTTGCTTAGCCTTGGTATGGGCTACCAAGAAGCTGCGGCACTACCTGTTAGCTCACTCTGTAATGTTGGTTTCGAGATTAGATCCCATCAAATATCTCTTCGAGAAATTGGCACTTACAGGTAGGCTAGCTCATTGGTTGCTGTTGCTTTCCGAATTCGATCTGAAATATGTGACGTGCAAGTCAGTCAAGGAAAGAGCGGTAGCAGAGTTCTTGGCCGATCATCCAGTGGAAGGAGGTGAAGCAGTTGAGTACTTATTCCCAGATGAGGCCATTTTGCATATCGACGACGAGTTTTGGACGATGTACTTTGACAGAGCATCAAACCAGTACGAGTATGGGGTAGGGGTGTTGCTGATAGCACCCGACAAGTCCCGTATCCCTCTAGCATTTAAACTCCGGTTCAAAGTCTCGAACAACGAAGCAGAGTATGAAGCATGCATTGCTGGTTTAGAAGCCGCCCTAGAACTAGGGGCAAAACGGTTGGACATCATCGGGGACTCGAACCTTGTTGTATCTCAAGCGAAAGGAGATTGGAAAGTCCAAGAAGAAAAGATGATAATGTATCACCAGACCTTGGACTTGTTAATTCCTCGGTTTGAGAAACTAAACTTTGCTCATCTATTAAGAGAGAACAACAAGTTCGCAGATGCACTAGCAACTCTATCTTCTATGATAGACATCCCTTTTGGAGTCCGGATGCATCCGATCATCATTGACCAGAAGTTTGCGCTGGCGTACAAGTCGATTGCTGCCATAGAAGAAGTCCAAGATGAGAACCCCTGGTATTACGATGTCTGGAACTTCTTGGAAAAAGAAGCGTATCCACCAGGGGCAAATGCCAAGGATAAAAGGGTAATCAGAAAAATGGCTGTTCAGTTCATTATCTACGGGGATAAATTGTACAAGAGAGGTCATCTGGGAATGCATAAGTTGTGCGTTGATGCCGAAGAATCGAAGCGCTTAATGGAGGCCATCCATGGAGGAAAGTGCGGAGCGCACATGAACGGGGTGATGCTAGCCCGAAAGATCCTCAGACAGGGTTACTACTGGTCCACCATGGAGGAGGATTGTATTGGCTTTGTTCGGCGATGCCACAAATGTCAGATCCATGCAAACCGCATGAATATCCCGCCGTCAAAGTTGTACAATATGACTTCGCCATGGCCATTTTTAGTTTGGGGAATCGATGTGATCGGGGCCGTCACTCCGAATGGGTCTAATGGGCATGAGTTCATTCTGGTCGCGATAGATTATTTCACGAAGTGGGTTGAGGCCCAATCTTATGCGGTGCTGAAGACTTCGCACATTGCAAAGTTTATCCAGAACAACATCATCTGTCGTTACGGGGTCCCAAACGAGATTATTTCAGATAACGGTTCCCACTTCAAGAAGGAAGTGATTGACTTGTTGGAAAAATATAATGTGGCTTTTCATAAGTCATCCACATATCGGCCGCAGACCAACGGAGCAGTTGAGGCCGCCAACAAGAATATCCAACACATTTTGCAGAAGATGGTGGAAACCTACCGGGACTGGCCAGATAAGTTGCCATTTGCTTTGTGGGGCTACCGGACTTCAATTAGAACATCTACTAGAGCGACTCCATATTCATTGGTTTATGGGATGGAGGCCGTTCTACCAATCGAAATTCAGGTTTCGTCGTTGAGAGTGCTGGCTGAGTGTCAGATAGCCGAAGCAGATTGGCAGCAGAGCAGATTTGAAGAACTCATGTTCTTTGATGAAAGAAGACTGAAAGCACTGTACCATGTTCAAGGTTATCAATGCAGAATTGCCAGGGCTTTCAACAAGAAAGTTAAGTCCCGGAATTTGAAAGAAGGAGATTTGGTGCTCAAAGACAACTGAGCTCCCATCCACGACCCTAGGGGCAAGTTCAGACCCAATTGGACTGGTCCTTACATCATCAAGTCTATCTGGTCGGGTGGAGCTGTCGTTCTGATGGACCTAGATGGCCTAGAATTCTCACAGCCGATCAACGTGGACAAGTTGAAGAAATATTACCCCTGAGTGGCTCGCTAGGCCGAAAACCCGAAAGGGCGACCTAGGCAAAAGTTAGAGCATGAAAAATTTGAAATCACAAAAACTGAGCTCGCAAGGTTGAAAACCCGCAAAGGGCGGCCTTGGCAAAAGTTAGAGCGTAAAAGGAGAGTGAAAATACTCGAGTGAACCCGAGCCTGAACTACGTAAGGCTTGATTCCCATCTTTGGGATACGTAGGCAACTTCATCCTGAAGTTTAGCCATAAACTTTTCCCCGATCAACTTTGTCCATTTGATCATCTCGGTCATCTTTGTCTATTCCGTATTCAGGAGCTTCGGTTGTGATCTCTGGTACAGTGTTATTCAGACTAGGGGCAACTTTCCAATTGCTGGGGATCCGGGGTTGTGCATCTCAGTGACAGATCTCAGGCGTGTCCAGTTCTAATCCGTATTGAAAATGATTTTGAAAAGTTTTAATAAAAGTTGATTTTGTTCAAATTAATCTTTTTACAACTTAGACCATTTTTGGACCAAATGGGAAAATTTTTAGTACCCGCAACCTTCAATTTTATTGATTTCAATACAGAGTCCTCCTGCTCTTGCATACAAATTGAAGTTGCTTTTGGTTACATTCATAAAGAAAACTTGAAAGTACTAATAAAGCAATAAATCCGGGGCATAGCTAAGTCAGGTGTTCCTGCGCCCCCTCCCAGAGCTGGTTGAAGCTTCTGACGCCAAAGTGGGCCCAATCTGTGCCTCCTCATTAAGCCAATCTATGCACTCATCAGACAAAGTGCAACTGAAAGTGGGAGCGGGGGCCAGGAGTTCTCTCGTCCTCCATGTTGTGGCATATCGAGCAAGCTGCGCGCCTTGGACTGGAAATGCAGCTGGGTATTCTATCCCCTTTGGCGGGCAAGTCTGATCATGGCCGAACTGGCGCTGAAACCGGAAAGGAAAGTAAAACACGCAGTGCGTCAGACCAATCAACTGAATCCCAGTCTGCCCGGACATGCTGTAGCTCATTGCCGGTTGATTGAGCCAAGGACAACGCCAAGCAATGCGGTCTGCGGACAAATTGCACATCCAGTCGAACCACCATCTTTCATTAAAGACATCGACTAGACGTCGTCGGAAGAAGTAGCCGCGAGCTGAGTATGCTGGGCAAGAGTCCACAATTTGCAACTTGTCCATCAACCACCCTTGGGGAGGGATGAAAAATGAGAGATTAAAGAATAGAGAGGTGTACGATGAGAGAAAAGTGAGAAAAGGGTTTTGTGAGAAAAACCAAGCCTCAGGGCCGAGTGATGTGAGCAATATATATGTGAGATAGGGAGGGAAACATTACCTGCAGCAGTAGTGGACTCTCCGCAAATATGGTTGTTTCCCAGCGATGGAAAGCATCCAAGCCTATCAGTGTCTCGGCCAATGACACGGCAATGCAGCTTTTGCCCTCCTTTAAGCCTTGGGCAACCTCGATCAATCGAACACTAGATCCTCCGGAGCCTGAGGCAAGCAAAAAGTGTGATAGCATAGACAAGCAAAGGGCATGACGTCGAAAACCTTGCCAATGATGGTCGCCGCAGTCACCCGCATCAGAAAAGCGATGAATCAAGTCGAGGATATCCAATTCTCCGTTGCAGATCAAAGACTGAGCGTCATGCATAGTGAGCCCACACATCCGTCCTAAAGCTTGGGCGTGGCTGAAGCGAAACTGGGGCAAGATTTCTTCGTTGCGCTCGGATTCCATTAAAGCTTGGAAATCTTCAAAGATAGGACACACCTCTTGCCCGCCGAAGCTAAAGACATGTGTTACCGGATTCCAAAACCTCGCCGCGGCATGAAGAAAGGGAAAATGCAGCGGAGTGGGGCTTAACGTGAATAGTGCATTCAAGCCGAAGCCTCGGAAGTTCAACTTTTCCGAGCTATCTAAAGTAGCAACCCAAGTTGCGAGATTTTCGATGAGGAATGCCTCAATTTTGATGCAAAACTGAGATGAAATGAAAGAACCACGAAGCTGGAACTTTTATAGAGGATAAGGCATTGTTTGGGGACACGTGTCAAAAATCTGGTGGTCGCCAAACCAGGTGGTCGGCCGACCACTTTTTCTGGTAGGCTGACCACCCCTTTGGTCTCCAAGGAAAGAAGCTGGTCGGCCAGCCTCCTTGGGTGGTCGGCCATGGAGAAAAGCAGGGCTTTGGTCTTGTCTTAGCTTCTAGAAGATAGTTCCTAGCTTTTCCATGTGTTGAGAGTGTCGAAGGCCCGCGTTTTCCTCGGTTTCGGACGCATTCTATCGCCCGTTATGTCCGAAATGCATTTGTTTATCGAGTTGTTGTTAAGTCTTGTTTATTGAGTTGTTGTTTTGTTTATCGAGTTGTTGTTTTGCTTATCGAGTTGTTATTTTGCTCACTGAGTTGTTTTGTTTATCGAGTCGTTAAGTTTTACCGGATTGTCGAGTTTGTCCATGGAATTGTTGTTTGTTTATCAAACATTTTCGTGTTTTGCTTATCGAGTTGTAAACTTGCTAAGGTTTTGTTGTTTCTTAGTAAGTTAGGTTGTTTAGTTTGTTGCGTCGGTTCACTGCCTGACTTGGTGATACACAATGCTCAATTCTCATTCAATCTCATTTTGTGCAAAATTATGCGATGCGATGCTAAGAACATAAAATATAACACTCTTTCAAAAAGCTATTTCATTCCATCATACTTCCTTTGTTACAACATTTTTACAACAAGGGTACAAGTTTTTACAGAAAATAAAACTGTCTAACAATGTACAATGTGCTACAACTACTAGTAAAAAAGGAAAATAAAGCAGGAACAGCTGCATCAGTGCTATCAAGCGCAGGAATAAGAGGCCCTCTTCGTCCTTTTCTGCGGAACAACCTCTGTACTAGCACCACCATCTGAATCGGAGCTGCTATCCTCGGAACCCTCATCGGCATCACCTCCGCCCTCAGAACCGGACTCAGAGTCACTCTTTCTGTCAGCGGATGTCTCTGACTGGGGATGCGTAGGCTCTTCCTCCTTGCTGGACTCCTCCTCTATGACAAGCGCTCTACGTCCACCTCGGCTGCGAGTCGAACCCCCTCTCCCAGCTCCCCGAGAAGGCCTAGATGGCCTGGCCTGTGGCTTAGTCTGTAGCGGAGGCATCTAAAAAGGAAGAGTGCAATTTGAATACATTAGCCAATATGTATATCAGATGCAGAGACAAGAAAGCTACATGGAGTGGATGCATGCATATATAGTATATGAATGTGGTGTGTGTCGGATGTGCTCTACGCATACAGTCAAGCAATGCAGTGAAATGGGTAAATATAGCATGTCATCAGAAGTATGATAAATGCAAGAAAATTGAAAAGCACCGAGACGCCGGCAATGAATAGCTGTGTCTCCCTCCGCAGAACCATGCTCTCGAGCGATGCCACCACTCCGAGCATCCTATCCATGTACTCGATGGGGGCTGCAGATGCAAGTGCAAGTTATCAGTGAATGAATAAATGTCCAAATATCTGAGTGATAAATCAAAACTGTAAAGCATACCGGTGGCGAGTCAAGGTCTCTGACATATCGGTGATCAGGCACTGGGGGCTCCAATGGAATCGAGTAAGGTGACCCGTATCGCCATCCAGTCAACTCGATCGGAAGATCTAGCCACCCGGCGTGATGATAAGTCGAGGGAATCGGGGGAACCAGTCCAGCCCCACCTCTCGATGTGCCAGCCCTGCTAGTCGAAGGGGCATCTGTAGCCCAGACTCGACTCAATGATGGCATGCCAATAGACCTCCTCGTGGGAGTGCGGACACCTGTCAATGGGGGCATCAAGTATGTATGACGATAGGTCGCGTACTCCCCCTCCTCCAAATGTAGAACTACATCAGTGCCCAGCATAGCCAAATCAACCTCCTGGGGAGTGAGTCCCTCAGTGGACCGCATGTCATCCGGAGGCGCTGTGGGGACACTCTGCTCGAGGTAGCCCATCGTCTGGCGCATGAAGCGGTCCCCCAGAAACCAGGCCCTGCCAACCGGCCCCTCAAATAGGATCCTGTACCGAGAAGCGCCCCATGCGCCAGGAAACTGAAATCGGGTATCTCTACCCAAGGGCGCCCAGGGCTGCCATGTGATCTGCGGATAACCGATGCATAAGCCGATTAGAAATCGTAAATGTGCAAGATGAATCAAAGATGAAAACACGGAGAACTGAGAGTTCTGAATTACCTCGGTCGTCCGTACCGTATCGAAAAACTGCCGCAGGTAGGGCATAGTCTCTCGGGCTCTCGGCCGGTACTGGCCCTCAAATACGAGTGAGTAAGGGATCACAAGAGGCGCCTCCACCTCGAGCTCTGGGGCTAGCATCGGAAAGTACGCGAAAACCCATAGCTGTGGAAAACAGGGCAATAGCCATCAAAATACAGAATACTGAGTGCAGAATGTGAATACAGAATGTACAGAGAATGCAGAATGCTGAGAGTGGAGTGTAAAGTACAGAATGAAAAGTGTGTCGTGTGTGCAGTGTACAGATAATGAAAAGCAGAAATGTAAATCAAGAGGGCAGAAAGTACCTCCCAGGCTCTCCAATAGCCGCCGACTATGTTCCCCCACTCGCGGGAGGTCGCACTCATGTAACAATAAAGGGTAGCAAGGCCAGCGCCACCCCAATCATACTGGCTGACCTGTGATAGGTTTACCAGAGCACTCAGCAGATAAAGTCCAACGGTGTTCCCCCTATCGGAGAACAAAGTGGTCCCGAGGAGGAACATCAAAAACCCTCGAGCATACTGCTCTATCTCCTCGAGAGTCTCGGGCACAATCTCTCTGAAATGTGAGGAAAACCAAGTGTACCTGACTCTGCCCGAAGATCGGTCAATCGGTGGGCAAGCTCCTAACAGATAGATCCAGGCGGCCTCCCACTCGCCCATATCCTTATCGTAGGGGACCGGTCGGCCAGCCGAATCAAGGCCCGTCAGCATCGCGAAGTCGAACGGGGTCATCGTCATATCCCCGGTAGCTGAGAAGTGGAACGAGTTGGTGGTGTCCCACCATCTCTCCACGAGTGCCCCCATTAGGGTCCTACTCCCAAGATAGCGTGATATCCCCGCGCAGAAGGGTCCAAACCCTGCCTGGTCAACCAGATCGCGAACGGACTCTGGGAGCTCTGCGTACCACTCCCTGGAGATGATCGAGCCATAGCCTCGTGTAACACGAGAAGATACCTGTATCCAGAATGAACAAATGTATTCAGTTTCAAAATGAAAGTACGAGCTGTGTGCAAATCAAATCAGATACAATGTTGTGGACTGCGTGTTCAGTATGAGTTGCATGCAAATGCAATGAATGAGCTGCGTGTTCAACATAAAGTATATGAGATGTGTGTTCAGAGTTGAAGTATGTGAGCTGCGTGTTCAACATAAAGTATATGAGCTGCGTGTTCAGAATTGAAGTATGTGAGCTGCGTGTTCAACATAAAGTATATGAGATGTGTGTTCAGAATTGAAGTATGTGAGCTGCGTGTTCAACATAAAGCATATGAGATGTGTGTTCAGAATTGAAGTATGTGAGCTGCGTGTTCAACATAAAGTATATGAGCTGCGTGTTCATAATTGAAGTATGTGAGCTACATGTTCAACATAAAGTATATGAGATGCGTGTTCAGAATTGAAGTATGTGAGCTGCGTGTTCAACATAAAGTATATGAGCTGTGTGTTCAGGATTGAAGTGTGTGGGCTGTGTGTTTACCTCAAGAGTTTGGGCTGTGTGTTCAGATCTCAAAAAACTGTGGGCTGTGTGTTCACCTCAAGAGTTTGAGCTGTGTGTTCAACTTTAAAAAACAGTGGGCTGTGTGTTCACCTCAAGAGTTTGAGCTGCGTGTTCAACTTTCAAAAATAGTGGGCTGTGTGTTCACCTCAAGAGTTTGAGCTGCGTGTTCAGATTTCAAAAAACTGTGGGCTGTGTGTTCACCTCAAGAGTTTGGGCTGCATGTTTAACTTTCAAAAACAGTGGGCTGTGTGTTCACCTCAAGAGTTTGAGCTGCGTGTTCAGATTTCAAAAACTATGGGCTGTGTGTTCACCTCAAGAGTTTGGGCTGCGCATTCAACTTTCAAAAATAGTGGGCTATGTGTTCACCTCAAGAGTTTGAGCTGCGTGTTCAACTTTCAAAAACTGTGGGCTGTGTGTTCACCTCAAGAGTTTGGGCTGCGTGTTCAGATCTCAAAAAACTGTGGGCTGTGTGTTCACCTTAAGAGTTTGGGCTGCGTGTTCAGATTCCAAAAAACTATGGGCTGTGTGTTCATAATCAAGAGTTTGGGCTGCGTGTTCAGATTCCAGAAGACTATGGGCTGCGTGTTCATTATCAAGAGTTTGGGCTGCGTGTTCAAATTCTAGAAAACTATGGGCTGCGTGATCATAATCAAGAGTTTGGGCTGCATGTTCAGATTTCAGAAAATGTGGGCTGTGTGTTCACCATCAAAAGTTTGGGCTGCGTGTTGTTCAACTTTAAAAAACTGTGGGCTGCGTGTTCACGATAAAAAGTATGAGCTGCGTGTTCAGAAATTCGAGTGATTGAGCTGTGTGTTCAAAATACAAACAGAATGCTATGTTATAGACTAAGTGTTCAGAACAAGCTGTGTACCAACTCAACGGAAGTCTGTGTTGTGAGATATGTGCTAAAATAAGCAGAAGTATGGTGCGCAAATGTGTTCAGAACGAGCGGATAAGCATACATAGCGAAAGCATGAAATGCGCAAGAAATGCAGAATACATTGCAGAAAATGTAAAATGAAGTACGTACCTCTCGTGCCTGGTGAGAGAGGTGGGACTCTGGCTCCCGTAACAGCAGGTCTGCGGGTGCCCGGCGATCAAAGTCAGTGAAAAGGTAGAAAGTACTCGGGGGAAGGATGTGCTCCGGAGGGTTGTACCTCTCGGGATCAAAGGGGCGGATCCTCGGAGGCAAGGACATGATGTCTGGCTCACCCTCGGCGCCTAGAGGACCTCCACTATGAGGAAGATGACCCGCCATTTCGAGAAATCTACAAAATGGAGCAAAAATGAGCAAAACGAGCCAAAATTGGAAAAAGTCAACAAAAGTCAACTCTCGGGAAATGAAAAAGTTAACAAAAGTCAACTCTCGAGAAAATGTTCCAAATGTCGAGACAAACTTACCTCAAGTGGTGAAAATGGAGAAAGAAGCTCCGAAATCAAATTTTAATCGGTCCAAAGTGAAGAAAACTGAAAGATTTCGCGAAACGACTTTGCGTGGGGTGTTGGAAAACGCGTATAAAGAGCAGATCTGAGAGAGAAAATGGTCTAGGAAGGAAGGAGAGCTGATTTCGGCCTTAAGGTTGTGAGGAATAGTGATTGGGACATGTGCATTTAAAGAAACAAGTGTAAAAAGACAAAACTGCCTCGGATTTGGACAGGTGGTCGGCCGACCACCTTTCCTGGTAGGCCGACCACCCCCTTACACCAAACCTGATTGGTGGCACTCTAGGGTGGTTGGTGGCCCTCCTGGGTGGTCTCCAATGGCTCTTTGTTCTCCCTGCAAATTTTGGTGGTGATCGGAGTCCCCGGCTCTCGAGAAAGTATAAGGAAAGTGCACTTTTCGGCGCGAAATCCCTCCGCGGGAACTTCAAATTCAATCTTCGACGTGTGGCTCGTTGTTGCTCGCCAAGAGCAAGGTGTATCCTTTTTGAGTACGTCGCGACCCCTTCGAGAGGTAAACCGGAGGTCGCGTTTGAGTTGCCCTCGCATTTGAGTTCTGCGCGTACCAACGCCTGATATTTGGCCATCCTTTCATCCCTGGCCTCATACTCCCTGAAGACCTGATTGACCACCAGTTTGGAGTCGCCGAATACCATAAGCTCCGACGCTTTCATCCTCAATGCGCTTTTCAATCCGGCAATGAGGGCTTCATATTCCACCTCATTGTTAGACGCTGGGAAACCAAGTCTGATCGCGTGCTCTTTGGTTAGTCCATTCGGGGAGGTCAGGACGATCTCTAGCCCAGCGCTGTGCCTGTTGGAGGCCCCATCGACGAAAAGCTTCCACATCTCGCCAACGAACAATTTCCAGCAGTCGGAGGGATTTTGGAAGCTCTTCAGTTGCGAGGTACTGGTCGGTTCACTCTGGCTTCTTTCTATGTCCCGGTCGAGCCCGTGTTTTGATAGGCTGTACGATTCTTGCATTTCTTGTTCGGCTTTCTTTTGCTCTTCTGCCACTTGTTATCCACTATTCGTTTCTGCTGTCTGAGCCATGAGCTGCGCCAAATCCGCACTGGCCACATTGAGAGGGCAAACGGGGTGTGTTCCTGGGGCAAATTCCACTACGAAGTCGGCAAGAGCTTGAGCTTTGATGGCAGTGCGCGATTGAAACTTGATATCATACTGCCCCAATTCTACAGCCCACTTTAGAATTCTACCGGTGAAATCTGCTTTTTCGAAGAGCACCTTAAGGGAAAATTCGGTTAGCACGACAATTGTGTGGGCATGAAAATAGTGTGCTAGCTTTCTGGAGGCCATCATCAGGGCCATAGCCAATTTTTCTAGCGGCAGATATCTTGATTCAGTCGGGAGCAAGGTCTTGTTTACGTAGAAGATGGGGAGGTGCTGGGTACCTTCAGCACGGACTAGGACGGCGCTTACCGCATGTTGGGAGACTGCCAAGTAGAGATACAGTTCTTCGCCCGGTTTTGGTGTGACCAGGATAGGGGCTGAGGAAAGGTATGCTTTCAGATCCGCCAATGCACGGTCACATTCGTTATCCCAGAAGAACTTGGCCTTCAAAGTTTTGAAGAAGGGCCTGTAACGATCTGAAGACCGGCTAATAAATCTGTTCAGTGCGGCTGCCATCCCAGCAAGATGTTGCATGTCCTTCGTGGAGTTTGGGCGCTCCAGCTCTTGTATCGTCTTGATTTGGGAAGGGTCGGCTTCAATTCCTCGGTTCGTGACCAAAAAACCTAGGAATTTTTCGATGCCAACTCTGAAGGCGCACTTGGAGGCATTCAAACGCAGCTTGTGATGTTTAAGTGTGGCGAAGATCTCTGCTAGGTCGGTGAGGTGTTGAGATTTTTCCTTACTCTTTACCACAATATCATTGATGTAAGCCTCCATGGTGCGGCCCAGAAGGGGAGCGAACATCTTGCTTACCATCCTTTGAAAAGTTGCCCCAGCATTTTTTAGTCCGAATGGCATGACCTTGTAGTAGTACAGGCCACGCGGAGTGGTGAACAAAGTGATCTCTCGGTCTGTTTCATACATGGTTATCTGGTGGTAGCCACGATACGCATCGAGGAAGCTGAACCTTTGATGGCCAGCAATCAAGTCCACCAGCTGGTCGATTCTTGGGAGGGGGAAGCTATCCTTTGGGTACGTACGGTTGACCATCTTATAATCAACGCACACCCACCTCTTGTCGTTCTTTTTCGGCACCACCACCGTGTTAGATATCCATCTAGGATATTGCACTTCTTCTATTGCCCCCGCTTCTAACAAGTTTTTGACCTCTTCCGCCACTATCTCGGTATGGTGCAAAGCCGAGCGCCATGTCGTTTGGATGACCGGCCGTGCATTTGGAAAGATATTTAACTGGTGGCAATTGAAGCTAGGATCAACGCCAGGCATATTATAAGGCGTCCATGTGAAGGCCTCCATGTTGGAAATCAAAAAGTCAATGTACTCAAGTCGCTCAGTGCTGGACAGAGATGAGCCCAAAAGAAAGAACTTGTTTGGGTCATTCTCGTCTACGCACACCTCCACCAAGTCTTTGACCGATTTCTCCTCGACCTTTCTTCCTACGTTTTCCAGGACATCCTTCCCTTCCGGGCCCTCTATCATCTGCACAAAGCCTTTGGCAGCACTGCCGCCATTTACTGCGACGAAGCACTGTTTTGCCATCACTTGGTCTCCCCAAACCTCTTCTACCTGTTTGGTTGATGTCGGGAAGCGCAAGACCTGATGGTAGGTCAATGCTACCGCCTGCATGGCATGCAACCAACCCTTGCCCAAAATTAAGTTGTAGGTTGATGGGACCTTAAGCACCCAAAATTCCACTTGCTTTGTGACTGATCCCGCTTTGACCGGCAATATGACCTTTTCGATCGGCCATTCTGGTTGAGAGTTGAAGCTAACCAATGGAGACGTTGCAGAGGCCAAGTCCTTGTCCTCTAACTTCATCTATTTGAAGGCGTCATAATACATGATCTCGACCGAACTCCCCTGGTCAACCAGAATTCTTTTGATGTCGAAGTCTTTGACGCGGAGGGTCACTATTAAGGCGTCATTATGAGGCATTTGAATTCTCTCCAAGTCTTTGCTGGAAAAGGTTAGGATGTCCTTTTCCTCGGTCTTTCCTTTCTTCACGGCGGGCTGGACGGAGAGCACCTCCCTCATGTGCTCGGCTTTCTTGATCATCCCTCTTAGCTCGCAAACCCTTGCCGGCTCAATGATGCCATAGATGACATTGATTACGCCCTGCAGCGCTGCGTCCAAGATGGCGAGGCCGTTTGGCTTGGCTTATTCCTGGGGAACGGCTCTCATACCGCCGTCTATGTACTAGTCCAGATACCTTGCCGCCACCAACTCCTCCAAATGTTGTTTGAGCGACACACAGTCCTCCGTTCGGTGCCCTCGTTCCTCATGAAAGGTGCAACGATACCTCGAGTTGAAGCCTTTCTGCGTGTTTCCCAACTTGGCCGGCCAACGGACGTAGGGTTCGTCTCGGATTTCACTTAGGATGCGATAAATAGGGATTTTAAAGACCGTGGTGATACCGGTTCGCGCTTTCAACTTTCTTTTGGCATCTTCCTCTTCATCACGAGGAGCGTTAGCTCGGTCGTTTCTGCGACCTTTGTTCCTATCATCGCGGTTTGAGCCACAACGTTGATCTTTTGACTGGTCGTTTGGGCGGTTGTCCTCCTGCCCTACCGAGCGAACCTTCCCCGCCACTCTTCTATCCACCGGGACCGGACTTTCCTTCTTGGTCGCCGTGGCTGCATCGTCCTCCACTCGGATATGTTCGTTGATCCACTGCATCAAAGATTCCATGGTAGTGGGCTGGTGCATTGTAAGCGAATCTCGCAGCCTATGTCCGACTGGGAGACTTCGTTTGTATTGGGTGATCGCCATATTGGTGGGGCAGTCGAGGATCTCGTTGTAAGTTTCCTAGTACTTGGCATTGTATGCCTTCAAAGAACCTCCAGATTCCGTCTTAACGCCTAGGTGTAGACACCCTATTTTTGACCGACCTTAAGACTCAGACGTCATCGTTTGAGCGCTCGGTGATTGCGCATGTTGTGCTCGTTCTGAGGTTTCAGAGTCTCGGTTGAGAGCCTTGCCTCCGGGCCTCGGACCCCTTTTGTGCTTTGCCTCGGTTTGCGAACCAGGTTCTGTTTTCTCTCCCTGAAGGGAGGGAGAGGTCTCGTAGACCATCTCTCAATGGCCGTAGGCTACTTTTCGTAGTCGTAGACCACTGTTCCCGTTTGGAGACCAGTTTCCGATTTTTGGAGCCGTCGGCCGTGCGCCTCGGTTCGGGACCGCTTAACTTTCTCCGTTTGCTTCGGTTTTTGGCACACACCTTGTTTCCTCTCTCTAGAGGGACACTGTGGCCCGGGAGACCACCTTCGTGGTCGTACGCCACTTTCGATGCTTAACAGTCAGTTTTCGAGGCACCCGGCTGCGCGTTTTGGCCCCCGAACCCTCGTTTTGCATCCGTCTTGGTTCATTTTTGGTGTGGACCCTATTTTCATTGTTTGGAAGGTGGTACAAGGGTGGGAGACCACCTTTTCTCTTGGAGACCACCTCTTCTCCCGCCGGCCAATTTTTTTGTCAAGAAGCTGGTCTCCTTGGTTTTTGAGCCACTTTTGACTGGTTTCCACCACACCACTTGCTTGTTTTGAGTGTGGAGACCACCATTTAAGGCTGCCGACCATCTGAACCTTTTGACCCTGGTCGGCTGACCAGGGGGAGTGGTCGGCCGACCACCTGAACTGGTCGTCCAGCTTTCTCCTTTTCTGTCTCACTGAGTTGGTGCCAGCTGTGCCAGCTGGAAGCCACAGATTGCATCCTCCATACACGTGTATAGAGGATGTTTAACCTTGGTTTTAAGCTTCTTGAAGAAGCTTTAGACCCTTGGCTCTATAAAGGAGGTCCTTGCCTTCCTTGTAGAGGGTTCAGAATTTGGTTTGAGGCATACACATATATCTCTCCTTGTCTCTATATTTTAGCCTCCAAAAGAGCCTTGATCTTGGCCCTTTACACATCACCTCACAACCACACACTTCTACCATCACTCTAAGGCTCTTGGAGCTTGTTTTCAGAGCCTAAGGAGTTGCTTTTTTTTGGTCCAGAAGCTGCTGGAGTTCTTGGCTACAAGGGTAACACTTCTTTCCCTTTTTTAAGCATTGTTTTGCTTCATCTTTTAGTTATACTTGAAAGCCTTTTTGAGCTTTGGTGTAAACTGAAAAAAGTCTTATTTTGAGGTCCTTTACATGTTTGTTTAAGGTCATTTTTCTGTTGGGGGTCATCTACCCCTTTGCATGCTCGTTTTCACCTTGTTTTGAGCCATGCACCTAGACCTTTGCATTGAGCTTTGTTGGCCCTTTTAACCACTGAAATCCAGCAGATTTTTAGTGGTTATTATGTGTTTTTGAGCACCAAAATCAGAGAGGGGTGACCCTCTCACCCCTTGTCTTGTTTACTAGCACTTTTGGCCTAACAAAGGAGCCCTTGTGTGCATGCTTCCAAGCCTCATTTTAGGCCATTTTCAGTGAGTTTTAGGGCCTGCATAACCTCTGTCCAGAGGTGGTTTTGCCATATTAGGTGTCCCCCTTACATGTGTAGAATAACCCTCTTCATAGCATATCAAAGGAGCATCTCATTCTTGCATGCATAGACCAGATTTCAGTGGGTTTTTGGGGTTTATTTGGCATGTCATACCTCTTAATTTTGCTGGTTTAGTGACCTCTTGAATGCTCCATATACTTGTAGTGTAAACCCTCTTCACTAGCTTGTATTGCATGCTATTTTGGTCTATGAATCCAGCACTTTTTGGCCATGCCTTAAACTGATTTTGTGCATGTTTTGGACTGCCTTAGCTCTATTTTCATGCCTCATGGTCGAATGATGCTTGCTATGCATGGTTGTAGTTCAATACTCTTGCCTAGCTTTGTGTTTTGGGGCCTATTGCATGCTTATGTTGAGGTGTTTCCATGTTTTAGGACCATTGTGCATCATATTTCAGAGCTTACATATATGCCATATTCCCATATTTTCCACTCTTTAAATGCGTTTGAGAGTCGTGCTAGTTTGCCTCGTTTTTGGACCATTGCATGAGTTTCATTTCTATGCATGTTGAGCCATCTTTTTAGGCCATTTTCCCACTGTCTTGGACCTACCTAGGGTCTGTTTGGGGCTGGTTTTGCCATTTGTGCATTGCTTTGTGTACCTCTAGTGAAACGCACTTCACTAGTTTCGGTATTCGGGCCATCTAGCATGCATTGTGTGACATATTTGCATGATTCGGGACCATTGTGTATCATGTTTCAAAGCTGGAAAATGTGTGTTTGTATGCCATGTTTCATCCATTGCCATGCTTTGGTAGAGTGGCATTTGATGCCTTAGGTTCGGTCCCTTGCATCGGGCATGTTTGCATGAGTGTTCCTACCTTTCATTCCATCATGTTTGGCCACTGATTTGGGTGTGGCTGAGGCTCACCCATCTTGGTTTAAGTCTATCTTGCATTGTGTATGCCATTCTAGTCATAGCATTGCGCATGCCATGTAGTTCGTTGCATCGAGTATGCCATTTGATATTCGCATTGTGTATGCTAATCATATGTTGTCATATTATTGCATAAGGTGTCTTGCATCGAGTATGCCATGTAGTTCATAGTATTGTGTATGCTAGTAGCATGTTTGCATGTCATTCTCTGCATGTTTGCATCATTTAGTTGCATTGCATTTAGGTTGCATAGTTCGAGTCGCATCGTGCATGCTATGTATATTGCATTGTGTTTGGAATAGGGTTTAGTCCAAACACGGGAAACGAGGGACGTTTCGTACTCCAAGTGACGAAATGTGCCTCGATTCTCGGTCGCCGACACTCCGGATTACCCATGATGGAGTTTAGGCCTTGTTGTGTTTATGTGTGCATCCATTTCATATTGAGTCGTGCAATTCGACTCCCCGGCCATCATGCATCGGGATGCGTGATTGGTGGCACGAGGATCGAGAACTACACTCCCTAGAGCTTATGCAATGACAAGGAGAGTGGTCATGCATACATATGTTGAAAATACTTTGCCATGCCCCTCTCTCGCTCTCTGTTGCAGCAAACCGGAAACCAGCAGCAAAAACTGGTCAAGCAGCCTTCTGGAGCTTTGTATAGTATTCTGGGACCAGTCGTAAACAGAGGCAAATCGGGGCATCGCGATGGATTTTCCGGCAAGGTGACTCGAGCATGCATGCATTCCTCATCATTCAAGACCGAGCTGAGGCAGTCCATTTCATTTGTTTTGCATGCTAGCTTATTTATTTTAGTTAATTTGTTAATTAATTAGGATTGTGTAATAATTAGCTGTAATTCGTTTTTCATTCGGTTGTGTATTATTTATTTGGACCCTCCGAGAGAGGGCAATGTTGTAATAAGTGTGCGTGTGTGTGATGTATGTCTTTCAACCCCACGTCTTTCTCCCTTTTATTTACCAGCTTATGATGGTTAGTTTTAGGGCACGTTTCAATTAGCATACTTATGCTCGCATGTTTGCATCCATTCATCTGTCTTGCATGCACCGGGCTCGGCGCATCATGCTAACTGCATCGTATTTCAATTCCAAGTTGAATACGTGTATCAGTTGTTGCATTTCATATGCCATTTTAGAATAGCCGAGCCTATCTTAGTTGCATACTTGTATGTGTTGCATTAGGCATCTCAGCATAGTTAGGATTCATGCATGATTTCTAATTAGCTTCTTTCTTTGGCTTGGAGTACTTGGTAAGTGTTTATGCTTTAGCATCCTTGCATGTGTGTGAGTGACTGCCATGATAGCATGCTTACCATGAGGCTAAGTGCTTATGTGATATAACTGTCTGAATGCCTGTGGATGGAGGTTGGATTATCTGAATTGGAACAATTCATTGATTGCGAGTTTTAAGCCCACTAGATAGTGGCAAGTCACCATGTTTTCTAAGCCCACTTGAGGGTGGCAAAATCTGCATTTTAGCCTACTTGCGAGTAGCAAACCGCTTTCAAAAACAAACACGAAATGTTTTGTTCCAACTCAGTCGATCCAGTCTATACTTGTATGCTGTGCGCATTACATAGTAATTATAGGCTAATAACCGGAATAAGAGCACATAATGTTTTCAAAACTCGATATCATGCTTAATAGAGGCCGATCTTTGATCGGGCGAGCGGGGGTGCTCACAAAGTGACCTTCCCCAATCGTACCCAAGTTCTCGAGCTGAGGCAACTTTGGTGATGACGGACACGTGGCCTTAGGCACGAGTCAGGGTTTCCTAAATTCTCCTAAAATAAATATTTAGGTGGCGACTCTGTATCTGGTAAAGCAGTCCATGTTTGGCACTTCTTTCTTAAAAATCAGTTTTCCAAAACGATTTACCGGATTTGGACTCTTTGGTGATTTATCAATCTTGCATTGCACTCTGCAAAATTAGATACGGGACCGTGACATTGAGTCCTGAACTGTAGTGACCCCAAATGAACAAAACGGGATTCCCTCTTGGGACGTTCGGGGACGTCTACACTAGGAGATGGTCGACCTCCTTTGGTGTTCGAGTGTTGGTTTTGAATCTGGTGACGAAGGCCTCTGCTAGTTACTGCCATCCCTCGATGCTCCCCTCCGGAAGCCTTTCGAACCACTTCAGGCCCAGTTCGCCCAAGCTTGCCGGGAATATGAGGCACATTAGGGCGTCATTGCGCCGATGTCCTGCCATTACTTGCCAGTAGTGACTCACGTGCATGTACGGATCAGTCTTGCCGTCGTACAATGTGAACTTAGGCTGGTGGAATCCGGCAGGAAGCGGCGTGCTCTCAATTTCTGGGGATAGCGGCGTAGCGATAAGTCTTGCTAGCTCTCTGTCCCCTGGTGTTATCATCCTAGGCGCTTGCATTGCCATTTCCTCACTACAACGGATCTGAAAGCCCAGCCTTTGCGATGCCGGCAGCTTTCGGGTCTGTCTACGGCGAGCTTTCTCTTCCAGTACATCCCTCAGGTCTCTCGAATGGACAGAGAAAGAGTACCTCGACGTCGACGAGGGGTGTGAGGGATGGTAGCTACCGTCGCGAGTATGAGACCTTCCCACTTGTGGGTCGGAGTCTCCTACCCCATAGCTTTTGGTGACAGAGAGAGAGGACGTCCTGTCCTGGCGGCAACTGCCAGAGCGAGGGGGCAGGGTGCGCTCACTGAGGTTGCCCTCTCCAGCAGCACCTTTCCCCTTCATCTGGCGCTTCAACGCCTCCATTTCAACTGCCACCTTGCGAATGAGAGCGTCGTGGCCTTTGAGTTTGTGTTTCAAGTGCTGAGCATGTGACTCTCCCCGTCGTCGGCGGCCCTCTGGACTCTTCGAGCGATCAGTACTCCTTGTACGTTTGTCGCGTGCACCCTTGGAAAAGGTCTCCAAGCCTGCCATGGTAGGAATAGTAGGAGGTCCATCTCTCCGTCGGATAGACTCCGGTGTGATACCATCGACGACGGAGAGTGGAGTTTCGTCATGGTTGGCTATGGAAACGGTCGAAAAAGCTTGAAGAGCAAGGTTTGTCTGTCAAAAGTTTTTCCTACAGACGGCGCCAATTGTACGGGGGTGAAATATCCTTTGCTCTCCGTACTCCTTGAACTCAAGCTTCACGTAACATTGCTTGACCTGAAAATAGAGAAATGGTGAGCTGCCCGGCGGTGTGCTGCCGGATAAAACCTCCGACGGTCAAGTCAGCACACTTGAAGGAGAAGAGAGCACTCTTAGAGAGAGAATTTAGAATTGCTTAGGTTGCTTACCTCCAACATCCTCCATTCCTTCTTTTCTAGGCTGGCCATGCAGCCTCAGGGATTGTGGGCGCACTACCTCTGTTGTCCTTCCCTGGACAGGTGGTAGTGCTCCCATCTACCTTCCTTACGCGTGTAAAGGCCAAAACCTCCAAACAGCATGTGTGGAACTGCCAAACGGTATTGACGTGTGCTAGGAGTGGATTTCCCCTCTATCACACCATTGGTCCAGGTGGCACACTCAACTGGGATATCATGACCGACCTATCCCTCGGAAAGAAACACCACCACGACCGGGACGGCCGAACTGTAAGAAGTCGGTCCATCCGAACTGACTGGCCGTGAGGCGTGCCGGCCTTCATCCGGATCTAAATTCATTACGGGCTGTGCTTGGCTTGATCCAGACGCACCACTGCGGATCCAACCGAATACCTAGTCGAGTCACAGCTCCGTTGGGCACATGCATGTCTTCGCACTCTGGTCAGCGACATAGCTCAGCCAAACGTGATAGCCCGAGAGGCCGTGCAGATTCGGTTCGGCGCCATAGCCCGGCGCAAATCTCCCTCTCAAAAATGTACGTGTATCAGGCCCGCAAAGCCGAATGAAACGGTCGAGTCCAAGTCTACTAATACTTGTGCAAACAACATATAGTATATAAATATTCAATTCCTTATATCTCTCTTTTATTTTTTTGCTAATTACTTATACATAACATAATAAAATATTCAAATAACTATTGCAGAGCTCTTATAATGTCATGCGTAAATCAGCTCTATTCATTTTTGTAAATTTTGATGTTAGATATAGTTCTCACTTGTACTGGATTTGTACTTTTATAAATTCATAATTATTTATCGTACTTCCCGTTAACTTGTAATTCCTATAAACAATTATTATTTAGCATACTTCCCATTAATTTGTAATTCCTATAAACAATTATCATTATCATCTAAGTGGGAGACATAAAATGATCATTTCAACGAAGTTTTCAGGGAGCTAATAAATCCACTAAATTGCAATAGATGAATAGAGTGTAAAAATGAAAGGGAAATTACAATTAAGTGGTGTTTTAAAAAAATATTTATAAATACATGAAATAGTTTGTAATTTTAATTATTAATATTTATAAAATTTGTCATTATTTTGTATTTTTTTTTTCCCTGCATCTACAGCAAATAATAATTTCCCCAATAGAAAATGAGATAGATTATGTACACGTTTTCTGGGCTCATAGAGTTTACACGCGTTTTGTTTTGATTATTCAAATTATTATTTTTATTGGGTACTTCGTATATTTTATTCACAAAAAAATAGATCGATCTGATAATTGTAATTTATTTAATTTATCGCATTTGTTATAAAAAAAAATGAATAAGTTATAATTATTGATTTTTTTAATTAAATACACAAAGTGCTTATAAAATAATTTATTTTGATCATCAAAACGAACCTGCAATGAATTTTATTGGCTCAAATAACACCCTCCAATGCAAATAATAGACCGGAGAGAATCCTCATCTTGAGAAATAAATAAATAAATTGGTGATTTTGGAAGCTCCCAAATTTTCATTGAATAAAATGGTTGGTCAATTCATGAAACCCCCAAAGTTATAAAAGCCCAACTTAGCCTGAAAGCAATGAAAAGCACCGCAACGCCGTTCCCATGTAACGTACCTTCAAAGACTTTTCATTCCACAAATAATAAACAAACAAAAAAAATTAGAGAAGCAACAATAAATAATAATAAATTAAAATGACAATGAATTAAGGTCAGGTATGACATGTGTTCAAAAAGTTAAAAAGTTAAAAAATTACTTAAAATGTTAAAAAGTTATCACTATTCAATAAAGTTAAAAAGTACGGCTGCACAACTCTTAATCCTAATTTTCTCCTACACACTAATTTATACAATTTTTTAATACACATTTTTCTATAAAAATCAAAAAGTTAACCCAAATAATCATATTTTTTTCCTCAACTTTTTAGTCTAAAAAGTCAAAAAGTGTACTTATTTAGGACATCCCAAACAATCCCTTTAGGTAAGTGGGCAAACTTTAGGTAAAGTTATAATTAAACTCAGTCATTTTTAATTTGATTCATGAATCTAAGCAATATATATAATGATTATAAATATCTAAAATTTATCTTTACGGTATTGGTCTTAATAACTTTGTCCTAATGAGTTTAGTTTTATTCACACTCTTTTAAAGTGCATGAGCAAGACATAACCTCATATTAGTCTAAACCAATAAAATTCACAAATTTTCATGGGGTCAATTGATGCAGTGATAATGAAAGAAAATACTAAATATCTAGACAAAATTCTTGAATACACAATAAAACAACATTGAATTCATAAGAAAAATAATAGATTATAAGTATGGTTTGGGAAGTGGCTCATTGGGCTTTTTTGGCTCAATGAGCCACAAAAGACAAAATAGCAATTTTGAGCCACAAAAGACAAAAAATCACATCCAACCCATAATCATTACACTCTTCTCTCACAAAAAAAGTCAAAAAAGCCAAAAAACCAAAAAGCCCTTCCCAAACAAAGCTTTTGAGCCCAGGCTCATATAGCCAAAAGAGCCAAAAAGCCAAAGAGCCAACCCACTTCCCAAACGGAGGCTAAAAATATTAGTAATTGAAATTAAAAACTCCTTTTTATGCTTGTAGGTTTACATGGGGTATTTTTATAAAAATAATACTTATTTACATGGGGTATTTTTATAAAAATAAGGATTTTGTTAATGGAAAAATGCTTGGGACCTCTAATCTAGAGGTACCACTAGTGATGTGGCAGTGGGTCCCCCACTGCCACAGCCAATCATGTATCTTGATTTTTTTTTTTTTTTTTTTTTTTTTTCCCTTTTCCACCTCATTAGAGGTGGGTTTAGAGATACCTTTTTAGAAGTCTCTAGCATTGTTGTTTGTTAATGTGTATTCTCATCATTAAGAATACTTATAATTATACATTTCTTATTATACAGATTTATTTAACACAGATTGCATAATGCTTTTAAACTTAACTAGATCTAATAACACTTATAATACAAGCAACTTTAAAAAGTTAAGAAACTTAAAAATATTTATATAATAGTAGAATGACTTTGTAAAACGGAAACTAAAAAATTCAAACTCCCGTACTAATTGATTGAGAGCCCGAATTCGGGTGCTCCTAATGTCCCGAAACCACGAAACGACGTCGTTTTGTGGTTTTAATTTTTTTTTTTTTTTTTTTTTCAGCAGAAGCGGGAAGACGAAGACGAAGACGAAGACGGAGGAGGAGGAGGGGAAGGAGGAGGAGGAGGAGGGCGAGGGGGAGGGAGAGGAGGAGGACTGGAGGGGGCCTAAAAAATGGGCTGGAGGTGAGGCAGGGGGCCGATCGTCGAAAATGGCAGAGGCGACGAGCAGAGGAGACGCCGACGAGGAGACGACAGAGGCGACGAGCAGAGGAGACGACGATCGGCGACGACGGCAACCTCTTTCTCTCCCTCTCCCTCTCCCTCTTTCTCTCTCTCTCTCGTCTTCCCCGATCTTCTCTCTCTCTCTCTCGGGGCATTCGGGGCGGGGCTCATTCGGGCCCCAAATCATTTTTCGATGACTCCACCTAACAATGACGAGTAAACTGAAATTTTTTAGGATTTCTTTGGGAATAATTTTTTTAGCGTAATTTTTTAAGTTTGTTTTTTGGGTCCAATTTAGTCTAACTAAATTAGCTCTCTTTAGAAAGAAATTTTATTTATTTTATTTTTTTTATGAGAGAAAAATGAAATTATTATGATTTGAATGTAATATTTTGTAGTTGTTTGGCATGTGCTAAAATAGCACATGTTATTTTAGCACATTATCCTATTTAGGCCACAATCATCTTATTTAAGTCATATCACTTCTCTACCACATCATTTTAAACCCAACCTATATTTCACGTTTTTTAGTAAAAAGTCAAAAAGTATACTAACACTTTCCAAACAACCCTTTTGTCTTATTGACTTATTTGTTTACAATGATCTAAATAAGTGTACTTTTTGACTTTTGACGAAAATATGTGCAGAAAAATAGAAAGGTGATCTGATAAAAAAAATAAAAAGATAAAAAATATACTTATATAACACATCCTAAACAAACTTATCTATTTTATCTTTTTATACTCTTTTAATTCCAACCAACTTTCCAAATGAGGACTCAATAAAATTAAACAATGCTATTCTACTCACCAAAAAAAAAACAATGCTATTATATCCGCACAGATTTGAGCTCTCAACTAGCCCAAATAATGGAGCAAGGACCCCAGCTTATCTCTATATTTCACGTTTTTTCGTAAAAAATTAAAAAGTATACTAATTTAACACTTTTCAAATAACCCTTTTGTCTTATTGACTTATTTGTTTGGAATGATCTAAATAAGTGCACTTTTTAACTTTTGACAAAAATATATCCAGAAAAATAGAAAGGTAATGTAATAAAAAAAATAAAAAAATAAAAAATATACTTATATAACACATCCTAAACAAGCTTATCTATTTTATCTTTTTATACTTTTTTTAATTCCAACCAACTTCCCAAATGAGGACTCAATAAAATTAAAAATGCTATTCTACTTACCCAAAAACAAACAATTTATATCCGCACAAATTTGAGCTCTCAACTAGGCCAAATCCCCCCCCCGGGGGCAACGGTCCAAATTGAACCACATCATCCCATGTAAAATGTGCGGTTGAGATTAATTTTTTTTTTTAAAAAAATAATTAACTCACTGGCACAACACGTCTCACCAATGCTGAGTCACACACTCACTCACTCTCTTTCTTTCTTTTCTCTCTCTCTCTCTCTCTCTCTCTCTTATTTCTAATAAAAAATTTAAAAAATTATTTTAATCATTTTTATTTTATTTTCATAAAATATACTTCCTCTGTCTTAAAATTTAATCTCTTATTCCATTTTTCATTATCCCAAAGTATTAGTCTTTTTTCAAAAATTAATGACAAAAATAATTTAAATTCCTATTTTACCTTTCTTTTAAATTCATTAATAATATAAAAAGTACAATTAAGACAATTGATATTCTCTAAAAAATATAATATCATAAGATATATATCTATATATATATAATTTTTAATATAAAATTTATCATTGAAAATATACCTTTAAAATGACACTAATATTAATTATATTTAATAAAAATTTAAAATAAATAAAAAGTAATTACTATGCTAAGTTATGTTTTTAAATTGTTATTTTTTAAATATAAAAAATAATTTGTTGAAAATAAACACACAAGAGTTTTCAATTTGATGAAATTAGTTATGTTTTTAAGTTGTTTGGTTATGAGTTTGGAAAAGAGTTTTCAAAACTTAATTGAAAAACTTATAATTCATAACCAAACACATAATTCAAAACTCTATTACAAATTCTATTCAAAACTCATAAAATTCAATTCAAAAAAATAATTTATCATTTTGGTCTAAAAAAATAATTTCTATATTTATAAAATATCAAAAACTGTATAGTATATTTTTTGGAGAATATCGATTGTCATAATTGTACTTTTTATATTATTAATGAATTTAAAAGAATGTCAAAATAGAAAATTTATATTATTTTTGTTCTTAACTTTTGAAAATGGACTAATATTTTGAAATAATAAAAAATGAAATAAGAGACTTTAAGACAGAAAAAGTATATCTTATGAAAATAAAATGAAAAATATTAAAATAATTTTTTTAATTTTTTATTAAAAATAAGAGAGAGAAAGAGAGAGAGAGAGGGGGAGAGAGAGAGTGTGAGTGGTGGTGTGGGACGTTGTGTTGTGTCAGTGAGTTAATTGTTTTGTTTTGTTTTGTTTTTTTTAAAAACTAATCTTAGACCCACATTTTGCACGGGGTGATGTGTTTAATCTGGACCGTTGCCCCGGAGGGGAGGCCGTAGAGGATAGCTGGAGAGGATCCTTGCTCCAAATAATGTGGATGGGCTTAGGAAAAGTAGAAGGGCCTGGCTTTGGTCCAGTCCTTAATCAGATTGGACGGTGCTGTTGGGCCCGTGGGGGCCCACAACGGGTTCCGTTTTGAAAATCTAAACCGTTCAATTTGTAGAACTCGTCGAGTACTATATGTCTGTGAAAAATCATGTTGATCGGATATCGATAGCTATGTGATCAAATGAGTTTTGTATAAAAAAAAATGGACGGTGAATAAATTAACGGTTGATAAAAAATTGATTTGATCACATAGCTATCGATATCCGATCAACGTGATTTTCCACAAGCATATAGTACTCGACAAGTTCTACATATTGAACTGTTCAGATTTTCAAAACGGGACCCGTGGTGGGCTCCCACGGGCCCAACAGCACCGTCCAGTCCGATTAAGGACTGGACCAAAGCCAGAGCCAAAGTAGAAATCCCAGTTGTCCCAAAAGTGCATTTATTTGACACGCGCACCAAAGCCAAAACCAAAAACTCAAATGATGACTATCTCTTAGTAAACACTTTGGTTGTGTTTGGTAGAGTTTTCTAAATATGATTTGAGAGTATGAGTTGTATTTTGAGTTTGTGAGTTTTGGAATTATGATTTGAGTGTGGAAAATTTGTTTGGTGAAAGAGTTTTGAAAATAGTTTTGAATTGAGTGGAGAATTTTTGATGTGACATATATGATATTTGATACAAAAACTTATAACTCATAACCAAACATACAACTCAAAATTCTATTAAAGCACATAAATTTTTTTTAAAAATTCAGAATATATTTTTTTCGAATATATAAAAATTAACATATGTCAAAAAAAAGATTCCCTTGTTCCGATCAACCGGCTGGACGACCGGTTAGGCCAAATTTAAAAAAAAAAAAAAAATTTGAAAATCGCACTTTAGACAGAATTCTCTACAGAGTTTTGTGTTTGTTGTTAAAAATTAGTTGGAAAACTCTATCCAAACATGATGTTACAATATGTGGGTAGAATTAGGATTTGAAAATCCTTCCAAATAGAGCCTTTCTTTTTTAGCAAACACTCTCTCTCTCACCAACGGCCAAAAACAACGATCATCGACGAACCGACCACTTATTATTTTTCTCTCTTTTCTCGCAAATGCTGGTTTGATCATCGCCAAAGAGAAGAAGAAGGCGAGATGGTTCAATTACCGCTGGAGAGGAAATAAGGGTTCAATTACCGCCAAAGACGAGTAGAGGGTGAGCAACATATGTGTCGGCGATCTTGAGAGAGAAAAATAAAGATCTGTTTCAAGTTTGAAATAGAAAAAGAAGAAGAAGGCTTTGGGAGAGAGAGAGAGCCAACGTTTGTTTACCGCTTGTGAGGAAAGAGATGAGGATGATTCGACTCAACTACAAGTAAAATTTAATTCTAAAATCATTAAAAAAAATTAAAATTCTTATAATACACCATTTTATTTGGCAAATTTTACAAAATATTTTTTTGACTAAAAAGGATAAAAAAAATAAAAGCACATTTTCCTTTTGCAAAAAACAAACAAATTTAGGCCTATTTTGGAAATATATAATTTTAATAAAAAGTCACTTAAAAAATTAATTAGTCCTCTCTATTTTTTTATACATATTTTTATTAAAAAAAACTGAAAAATAATTAATTTCTAAAACAACCCCCAATAACAAAATTTAAAACAGCTATCAATTACATATGTATTTATTTTTAATAAAAAAAAACAAAGAAAAAAAAAATTAAAAAATAATTGTAAAATTCCACCACAATATACTTTTTCTATGAAAAGTTTGCAATTTTAAATTAATGAGAGATTATGTTGCGTTCACACAATGTAAGACGTCCACATCATAATAAATAAACAAATGGTGACACGTGGAAAAAATGTGTGGAGCCACCGTTAGTGGAAGTATTTTTTTTACTTTTCAAAATTTATCAGCCGCGTAGAGAATCAGGTGGATGGCAATCCACCGTGTCCACCTCCATCATCGTTACGGTCACTGTCACCGTCCGCTCTGAAATCTTCTGATAGCCGCCACGTAATGCCAAAATGGGAGCGGCCTTATTTCTTTATTTAGAGAGTGATGTTCTCCAGTGGTTGGCCTCATCTGTCTTGTCATGTACCCTCTATTTATCTTATTTTATTTTTTTTATTATTTAAAAAATTAGATCGTAGCCTATGAATTGAGACCAAGATTCTCATATTCCATTGTCTAATTAACAATGATATCAAGTCATATCAAATTAAATATAAATATATTAATTAAAATGATTTCTTAATCATTTTTTTTTTTATTCAAAGGAAAGATAACAACAATTTAAGACATTGGGCTAAACAAGCTTAAGCCCTTTCACAAGATAATCCAATTATATCTACAACAAGTAGATTAGCAATTTCAGTAGAGGAGGTTCTCTAACACTACCAGATTATCACCATGAGACACTCATATAATTGCTAGCCTATCAGCACATTGGTTTCCTTCACGGAGGATGTGGCTAACCTCACAGTTGCACCTGTGCATGAGGAATTTGATATCCTTTAGAAGTGCTCTGTGGGGGTAGTTAGTGGGTGTAGTAGTATTGATGTTGATCATCACTTGTTTTGCATCAGTTTCAATCAAAACATCTCTCATGCTTTTCTCCAAAATGATGGTGAGACCTTTATAGATGCCTTAAAGTTTAGCTTTCTCGCTTGTGGCTGACTCCAATTTCCCATGAAATCCAAAAATCCAGGTTCCGCGAGCATCTCTGCACAAACCACCATAACCAGCAGGACCAGGGTTGCCTTTGGAGCATCCATTGGTGTTGAGGTTGATTTTTCCTGCACAAGAAGGGCAGTAGTCACCTGTGAAGTGGTCTGTGTGAAAGGCATAATGTATTTCTACTGCTTTATGTTGAATCTGTCTCACAATTTCCTAGGTATGGATGCCCTCCTGATTGAACACCACATTGTTTCTAGCTTTCCATAATCGCCACAAGGCCACTACAAAGATAGTGCCCCAAGGGATATTAAAACACTCTCTGTTTTTGCTTATTAAGTTATGTTGGAGCCAAGTGTCCAAGGAGTTGTGAATATTGGGAGCTATCCAGCTATGATGAGTTAGTATGTCCTATACTTCGACAGATTGTTGGCACTCTCTTAACAAATGGTTCAGGTCCTCGTAGTAAATCTGACAACGTGGGCAAGTGTCATCAGTGGTAAGGCCTATGATCTTCCTTTGGTGGTTGGTGAGTACTTTGTTAAGCATCAGCAACCAAATAAAACCCTTCAATTTTTAGGGAATCTTGAGTTTCCAAATCTAGTGCCAGTTGACTAGGCCAATGTCCTGAGAAGAGGCTTGATTAGCAATCAAATTGTAGGCAGCCCTAACATTAAAACCACCAGTGGAAGAGCCAATCTAGTGAGGGTTATCACCTAGCTCAACAAAATTGTGAAAGACGAATCTGTTGGATTTGATGTTGCATAAATTGTGGTAGGATATTAGCAGCCCCTTCTGTGTGAGTGATTTTCCGATCGCACTGCCCGTTTAGTAATTCAGCTGTAGAACACTGGCAGAATAGATGGCATCTTGCTGTCCTGCATAGGAAGAGAAGGCTCCGGCGGTGGTTCTTCCACCCGGGGGCTCTCCGACGATCAAGTCAGTATATCTCTCAAAGATAATCAAGTGCTAAACTCACTACTCAAAGTATAAAATTGCGTACCTTAGACCCACGGGAGTGCCTCTCTTTTATAGTTTACTCAATCCTAGTCCCACTAGAAGCCTGACTTCTATGGACTCCAATTCAGTACTTACTTTGGATTCCTCAAGTGATAAGGATAAACTCCCTAAGAGTGTTATCTTTATCCATCCTGAAGTCTTTCTTCATCCTTGGACTTTTGTCCCTTATCCGCTTATCTCGGATTCCGATATCTTCGGAGATAACCTTGGCATCTTCGACATCACCTCGGCACAACGTCCAGGGCACGTGGCACCTCGGCTGACACATCGGCGTCACCTTGTCACGTGTTGGAACTGTGAAAATATATCCCCACAGATTGTTGGAGCCAAGTGTCCAAGGAGCTGTGAATATTGGGAGCTATCCAGTTGTGATGAGTTAATATGTCCTATACTTCGACAGATTGTTGGCACTCTCTTAACAAATGGTTCAGGTCCTCGTAGTAAATCTGACAACGTGGGCAAGTGTCATCAGTGGTAAGGCCTATGATCTTCCTTTGGTGGTTGGTGAGTACTTTGTTAAGCATCAGCAACCAAATAAAACCCTTCAATTTTTAGGGAATCTTGAGTTTCCAAATCTAGTGCCAGTTGACTAGGCCAATGTCCTGAGAAGAGGCTTGATTAGCAATCAAATTGTAGGCAGCCCTAACATTAAAACCACCAGTGGAAGAGCCAATCTAGTGAGGGTTATCACCTAGCTCAACAAAATTGTGAAAGACGAATCTGTTGGATTTGATGTTGCATAAATTGTGGTAGGATATTAGCAGCCCCTTCCATATCCCATTCTCCTTCCTCATTGATTATAGCAGCAACAGTGACATCCTTTGTGATATGTGGACTTGGAAAGATAAAGGCAAGAAGCCCATTTCCACACCACCAATCCTTCCAAAACGAAATGGTTTTGTCGTTACTAACTGACCATTTAGTTTTCTCAACCAGAATGGTTCTAGTCTTCATGATGCTCCTCCAAGTATAAGATGCATTTTTGTTAGGAGGCCAATTAGAGAAAGTATGCTTGTGTAAGCATTAGCCCCTGAGGATTTTGGTCTAGACAGCATCTTTGTCAGAGTTGATCTTCCATCCCAATTTAGCTAAGAGTGCTACATTCTGATCTTCAGCCCTTCTAAGTCCTAGTCCTCCTTCTTACTTAGCTTTACAGACTTGTTTCCAATTTACCAAATGGACTTTTTTCCTTCCTTCCTGATCACCCCATAAGAAGTTTCTATTTAGCTTGTCAATGTGTTTGCAAATGCTTTGGAGAAGTTTAGTGGTTTACATAATGTAGGCAGGTATGGAAGATGATATAGCTTGAATGACAGTAGTTCTGCTGACTAAAGAGAGAGCTTTGGCTTTCCAAGAGGACAACTTTCTTTGAATTTTTTCAATGACACCATTATATATGTGTCTGCTGACCCTACTGTGGACAAGAGGAACGCCAATATATCTACCAAGGTTTTGAGTCAAACTGATATTTCAAAAAGAGCTAAGCTCCTTGGCTAAGTTCCTGTGGATATTTGGGGAAATATACATTTTAGATTTTTGGAGGTTGATTCTCTGCCCTGAAATACAGCAAAATTCATTCATGGTTTCCATGATTGTCTCACAGTTAATCTGATTAGCTTTGGCAAAAAGAAGAGAAGGTCATCTGCAAAAAATAAATGGGAGACAGGTGGACTGCTATTGGAAGCTTTCAGCCCCATCTATTTTCCTATATCCATTTGCACTCTGATCATATTAGATAATCTTTCCATGCAAAGAACGAACAAATACGGTGAGAGAGGGTCGCCTTGTCTAAGACCACGAACAGGGTGGAAATTTTCCATAGTTTCACCATTCCATAAGATAGAAAAGTTCACAGAGGAAACACAGGACATTATAAGATCAATCCAATGTTGATTAAGATTGAACTATTTAAGGGTAGCTTTCAAGAATGGCTAGGAAATTCTATCATAAGCCTTTTTAAGATCGATCTTGATAATAATGCCACCATGTTTACCTTTTTTATGGCATAAAGTATGGATAAACTCTTGAGTGATGATGATATTATCATGAGTGGATCTACTGGAGATAAAGCTGCTTTGGTTAGGGCTAACAAGATCATTGAGGAGAGGCTGAATGCGATTGACTTAAATTTTAGACAAGATTTTATACAAAACATTACAAAGGCTAATAGGGCAGAATTGTTTGATATTCTCTGGAATTTCAGTTTTGGGGATAAGTGCAATAAGAGTGTGGTTCACTATAGGAGGTATAGATTTAGAGTGGAAACAGTTCTTGATGAAATCACAGACATCACTCCCAATCAAATCCTAAAATTTATGGTAGAAAATAGCTTGAAAACCATCTTTTCCAGGAGCCTTGAAAGCACTAATGTTCTTGACAGCAATCCAAATTTCCTCATTAATAATGTTTCTCAACAAAAGGTTATTCTCATCATGCGAAAATTTGTGAGTAGAAATATTACACCAATGATCTAAGACAGTCACAGGATCATTATTGAATAAAGACATGAAGTAACTCTGAATGTGGCTATGGACTAAGAGTGGGTTATCAATCCACACACCTTGGTTGTTTTTCAGAGAGTCAATCCTTAATTTCTTCCTTCTAGTAATGGCAGAAACATGAAAAAATTTAGTGTTCCTCTCTCCTTGAGTGATCCTATTGGCTCTAGATTTTTTAAACCAAAGAATTTCTTCTTGAAAACGAGTTCTATTATACTAATTAATAAGGTCTTTTTCCAAAAGAAGGAGGTTATGAGAGGAAAAGAAGCAGAATATTGAGCTTTTTGGATCCCCTCAATTCGAGATAAGAGCCACCTTTTCCTTTTAAATATGTTACTAAAAACATCTTTGATCCAAGTGAGTGAATTAGTAGCAATAGAAAACAGGTTGTCATGAATGAAAGATGCATGATTCCAAGAAGACTTAACAATATCCTTATAAGTAGGATGAGATAACCAAGCAGCTTCAAAACGAAAAGGATGATTAACAGGTTAAGTTTGGTTATACCTTCAGTGTAGACCATAAGGGGTGAATGATCCAAATAAGTTTGAGGTAAATTTCTAACTGCTCCTTCGGGGAATGTAGTTCTCCATTCCGCATTGCAGAGAGCACGATCTAATCTTTCCATAGTATTAGCCATTCCCTGCCTATTGTTGGACCAAGTGAATTTCGATCCTGTGCAGCCAAGGTCCATAAGTCCACAGTGGTTGATGTTATCAAGAAACTTTCGGCATCTGTAGTTCTGGTTGTTTTGGAAGAAACTCCTTTGTTCATTCTGAAATCTCCTGCAATAAGCCAAGGGCTAACCATGGTGTTTGCAGAGTTTTCCAATTCATTCTAGAGGTTTTGACGCATGCCAAGATTTGGGCTAGCATAAACTGCAGCTAGGATCCAATCTTCATAATTCTCTATTTTCATAGTGGCTTGGATAACTTGGGAATTGGCAATATGGGCACTAACAGAGACTTGTGAAGGATCCCAAATTAGCCATATACCTCCAACTCGCCCAACAGGATCAACAATGGTAGAGGCAGTAAACCCCACGTGATTGAAAAAAAGGCCCATGGAGCTAAAAAGAACTTTTGTTTCAAATAGAGCCACAACATTAGGGTGATGAAGTCTAACAAGTTCTCGAAAATTTCTTCTGAAGATTTTGTTGCTAGCTCCCCAACAGTTCCACAGCATAACATTCATAGATGAATGATTAGGAAAGTTGGGTAGCGGGTCTGTGCTAGCCAAACCAAGATATTTACGCATTATCTTTTTAGATAACTCTAATGGCCTTAGAGTTGCCATCTGTGTTGCTTGCAGAAGTCTTCCGCCCACGTTCACCCACCTGGGCTCAATATTCAGCCATATCTCTTCTATCCACCACTCGATGTTTACTAGGTGAATAGCTATGCTCTCTGGTTTAAGGTATGATCCCACCGAGCTGTACTGCATCCTGGTAATTTGAGCTACTGAAGTCTCCGGGTCCTCGCTGGTATTGGAGTGGCTGGAAGTGCTCATTATGGTTATCAAGTGGTTTCTGCTTGAGATCAAAGGTAGCAGTGGAGGTGTTAGGGCTTTCAATGGAATGTGGGGGAGAGGGCAATGCAGGGATTTGAACTGGAGTGGGATCGAAAGGGGAAGAAGATGGGTTAGAGAGAGTGGTTTCGGTAACCATCAAACTAGGTGCTTTACAAGTAGCTTGCACTAGGCTCGGTGTGGAGCTAGTAGCAAGAGTCACAGGTTTATCTTGTCCTTCACCAGCTGTGGTCTTATCTTTGATGAGTTGTCTCCCATTCTATTGTCTATCAGAATATATTTTGTTCACTTCCGTGGGATTGCCTGCCTCAAAAGATGGTACATTGCTGTGTGCTCCTTCCATATCTGGGTCTATTGGGCCTTTGTGCTTAGCTTTATCTTTTAGTCCTCCCATGCTTCCAATCGCAGCAAGAGGCCCAAACCTATTGGCAGACCTTTTAGAATTAGTAGTATTGGATCCAGTCTGTCTTACCATGGGATGGGGCCTATTGTTTCTCCTATTCACTAACATCCAAGGCCCAAAATCTTCTAGTTGTTCACGGTTAGTAGTAGGCTGTTTCCCTGAGGAGCTAACTGTTGGAATTGGATATGACCCAGCATCATGACCGTTAGGTGTAACTTCAGAAGTTGCCTTCACCGGCTCCGGTGCCGGCTTGCTGCTACAGTACTCTTTCTGATGCCCAACTTTCCTATAGTGGAAACAAAAATAATGCAAATGCTCATATTTCACTATAAACATATATTTGCCTATAGCAAATCTTGAAATTAATGGTTTTGCGAGATCCACTTCTACACAAACACGTGCATATCTTCCTCTAGCAGACATGACAGTATTCAGGTCTATCTTAAGTGGTTTTCCAATAGCCTTTGCGATATGGAATGGAACTTTCTCATTGTAATATTCTATCGGAAGTTGTGGAAACCTTACCCATAATGTGGTGGCTACTTCACCGGCCTCTGAGGGTTTGAAATCAGGCTCCCATCGTCGTACAGTTAGGTAGTGATCCATTATGATCCAAGGGCCTTCCGTATATACTTTGCTACAATCAATTTGCATTTCGAATTTGACTAAGAAAAAACCCAGACCCAAATCAGTGGCTTCAAAATCTCCTTGCAATCCCCAAATCCTTTTGACTTTGGTGACGAGGAGTTTGTATCCTATAGTTTTCCCAAGTAATCTGACAATCAAGCAATCCTTCCATGGCTGACGAATGAACTGAATGAGCCGGGACGGAAGTTTGATTTTGGGGATGCCTGGCCCTAGACCATCATTCTGGGATTGATCTGCTTCCTCCATGACCTCGTTATCTTCTTCATCAGTAAGAAATTCATCATCCGAAAGTCTATCCAGGTCATTATCAAAGGCCTTCTCGTTGGTTTTGTTGAGATAAGAGCTTGTTTGAAAGAACGTTTTGTTTGTTCCTCTGTGGTAGCTTGGATTGCGTCAATCATAGCTTGATCTTCAGTGCTCTCTGTTGCATTTTTGATATTCTTGGTGCTTTGCACCAGATGATCTTCTTCTTCCAGCGATCGGTCATTATGGTTGTCATCAGATATTCCGCGAGCTCCAAGTTGAACGGTGGTCTTCATTTTCACCGATGTGTAGTAAAAATCCTGGTAGAGTTTCGTCCCTCGTTATAAAAGGAGAAAAAAATAAATAAAGGAGAAAAAATATCATATAAAAGATCTTATTTGATTGAGTTATAAAACTTTATTTGATTGTATTATTTTATTTGTGTAAACTAATTTTAGTATTTTATATATGATTTTTTAAATATAAAAAGAAACACACGTTAAATACTTTCAATTTTCTATCAATTATTTATATAGATGTGGACTCGACGTTGTAGAGTTCACAATCATATAAATAGTTGATAAATTTTTTTATAATGCATCAATAGCAACTCTAGATATATTTTTAAGTAGGACCATGTAACTCCAAAATTTTGAAGTGAAATAAAGGATTGGTTGAGATTATGACATGTATTAAATCTCAATCAATATACGACTCTTAAGTTACGTGCTCCTAATAAAGTTGTGATTTCTAGATTGGATTCCAACCTAATTAAAAATATACTCCTAATTAAGGAGGGCTTGTCAGACGAATTATATTTCTAAATGGAAAAAGAAACTTAAAAGGAGGCAAGGTATTCTTATTTAAAGGCTACACCCCGTGTGATAGAGAATTTATATTATTTGTGTTATTGAGTAAGAATTAAAGAGAGAAATTTATTGATTTTAGCATCGGAAGACAGGGACAGATACTAATCTTGATTTTGCAACATATTCATCTTTAAAGTCCAATATCGTCTCACAATATCGGAAAAGACAATCTCTCATCTGGTACGATATTTACTCACACAATAATGTTGATTGTTTTTAAAGGCTCGTATATGTGGCTTTGTTTGGTTATAACCTTTTTAGTTAATTTTTGACTATTTATCTATAAAAAAAAAAACAGAGGATAATAATAATTAACTATTTGTTTTCAACTTATTTGGCTAACAATTGAGAAGATTTAAGAAAATAGAATAAAATTCACCTTTGTTCGTCAACCGTTAGAAAGTCACTTTTTTTTTTTTTCAAATATTTCTTTACTTTTTGTGAAATTTTGAAAAAGTTGTATTATTAATTTGATAGTCTAGAAGGATGTAATATATATATAGGTTCTAAAATTTATTTAAAAAATATAAAAGGAAAAAAAAAAACAACTTACCAAAACTTTTGTGATAACCCTAATTTTTTGTGAACATATAATTTTTTAACCAAAAAATTTATCTTAAAAAAAGTACCAAAAATAATTTGCCAGCCTAAGGTGTCGTTTGGTATGTATTTGTTTTAGTCTAAAAATCAAAAAATTATTTAAAAAAATTAAAAAACCTATAACCTATATTAAAAAGTTAAAGATTTTTTTTTTTCTACTTTTTTGCATATCTTTTCATAAAAAATCAAAAAATCATTTCAAATATATTAATTTTTTATCTCATATTCTAGTCAAACGAGACTTCCTTAAAAGAATGTGTCCATATATTACCACCGACAATGCTACGTAACTCAAATTTTGTGGCTCAAAAGTGGCTCAAATGGCCAAAACGACGTCGTTTTGAGTACAGAACAACATACAAATGGCCAAAACGACGTCGTTTTGGCCATTTGAGCCACTTTTGAGCCACAAAATTTGAGTTACGAGACATTTTCCTATTACCACACTTCTTCTTTGTTATGACTTCAAATTTTAAAATTTTTAGTTTTTATATGTGAATTTATTATCACAGTAATGATACATAACTTTAATGCTGGAGTTTTAAATAGAGGCTCATTTTGAAAAGTGAGTTAAAAGTCACTATCCAGTTTTTAACCGACTTCCCTCTCTCACAAAAAAAGTAAAAAAAAACTAAAAAGTAGTTTTTAACCATCTTTTCAAAACAATCCAAAAGTTCTAGTGAGGTGGAAAAGAGAGAGTATAAATAGCTAGAGAGAGAAGTATGGACCCCACCTTCACATGAGCATTCTCCACGTAATTAGAGCTGCATTAAAGCTCTCAAGTTAAAACTTTCAAACATTATAAGTGATGCTATATACACTAATTAATGTACTAATATTAGTTATGACATTATTATTGATCTCATTCATTATATAAATTATAAATATTAAAAATATCTTAAATTATATCACATTACCAAACAATATTCTTATTATCAACGGTACATTGAGATTTTCCAATCAAAACGAAACCTCATGAAAAAATACCATGTACTCGACTCCATAATAACGTTACCCTTCAAGCCTTTTCATCTTTATTTTTTCCGCTCCCTTCCTTATTTATAGTAGCATCTAATTCCGTGCCCCATCCGCTCTTCCAACCTGTCCCCCACCTACTTTCTCTCTCCTCTCTCTCTTTCTCTCAAACTCTCCGTCTTCTCTCCTTCACGTACGCAACCTCCAACCCTCGTATCCTTCGATTTCGCAATCTATTCATTCAATCTTTCTAAATAATTTATAACTTTTTTTTTTTTCTCTGTGCAGGCGATTCAAGTTTTTAATTCACGCAGTCCACCCAAAAAATATATATATTTGAGCGATTGATTGAGCGAAATCAATCGCTCATATATATATACATATATACACACAGAAATTTATAGACTATATTTATATATAATATACGTCTCTGTGTGTATATAGAATTTTCCAGATCTGGAAAAAAATGGCAGAGGAACAGAAATGGCAAGAACCGGAAAATCACAGGCTTTGCGCCAACAATTGCGGATTCTTTGGGAGTCCGACGACGCTTAATCTGTGTTCCAAGTGCTTCAAAGATCATTGCATCAAAGAACAACAAGCCTCCACGGCTAAGATCGCTGTTGAGAAGTCTTTGACGCAGGCTTCGTCATCATCTTCTTCTTCTTCGTTCGATTCCGTTTCGATTTTGCCGGAAATCTGTGAGGTTTTGTCTTCGCCGGCGAAGGTCGAGGCGGCGGCGGTGGTGAAGACAGCGGTTCCGGCGGCGGCGGCGCAGGCGAATAGGTGCGCGACGTGTAGGAAGCGCGTGGGGTTCACGGGGTTCAAGTGCAGGTGCGGGACGACGTTCTGCGGGTCACATAGGTATCCTGAGGAGCACGGATGCACGTTTGATTTCAAGGCTTTGGGGAAGGAGGAGATCGCGAAGGCTAATCCGGTGGTGAAGGCAGAGAAGCTGGAGAAGATATGATGGATCTCAGCCGTTGATTTGATTTGGTGATGATGGGGAATCGGGCGGTGGAGGAGAGCTTGGAAGCTCGGAGATTGGGCTGGTTGGTTGGGGATTTCCTTTTTTAGCACATGTAAAATTGAATATATTTGCATTTACTTTCTCTCTACAATAACTTTTAGAAATTAATTATGATCCATCAAATTTGTGTGCTTTTGTTGTTTTTGATCTAAATTATGGTATACTTTGTGGTTTGTTTGGTTTTACATTTCAAATTTTTTTTTTTTTTTTTTTTGGCATTGGATTTATGGTTTTGAGAGTTTTGAACAAGTCTCATCTGGATGGCTGCAACGTTGTTGATGAACTATGGATCAATGAAGTTACAAAATACAAATTCAAAATTTAAATACTTGTTATCGTTCAAAAAAAAAATAATTTAAATACTTGTTAATCAGTTTTGATGAAGAAAGGTAAAGGTGCCACCTTTTAGACTTTTCAACCAAATTTGATTATGAAAAACTTTAAAAAATACAAATTCAAAATTTAAATACTTGTTAATCAGTTTGGATTAATCAGTTTTTGATGAAGAAAGGCAAAGGTGCTACTTTTTAGACCTTTCAACCAAATTTGACTATGAAAAACAAAGGTGTATTTAGAAGAGTTTTCTAAATATGATCTGAGAATAGAATTCAGTTTGTTTGGTTTTATTTTTTTGAAAATAATTTTTAGAAAAATTTATTTTATTATTTTTCGTATTTTTTTTAATTTTACTATTTTTTAATATTTTAAGTAATTTTTTTTTTAATTTTTAGACACACTTAACATAAATATACATAAAAATATAATTTTTGTAAAAAGAATCTTTTAAAAATTTAATAATACCAAAAATATAAAAAAAAATACGAAGTATATTTTTCATATTTTTATGTATTTGTTAATTTTTAAAAATATTTTTTCACAAATTTTTACGTTTTAGATATATTTAAGTAAGGTGCATCTAAAAAAGTAAAAAGAAATGCTTAAAAATTTAAAAATATTTACTAAAAACAAAAAAACACGAAAAATAAAAAACTCAGTTTTCAAAAAATTTAATTTAGAAAACTCAAACCAAACATACTGATTATATTTTGAATTTGTAAGTTTTGGAATTATGATTTGAGTGTGAAAAATTTGTTGAATGAGTTTTGAAAAGAGTTTTAAATTGAGTGGAGAATTTTTAATGTGACATATGATATTTGATATAAAAACTTACACCTCATAACCAAACGCATAACTCAAAATTCTATTTAAAGTTCATAAAAAATTTTAAAAATTTTCAAATTTTTTTTTATTTCAAATATAAAAAATAATAGGTGCCAATTGTAAAAAAAAATATATATATATACACTAACCGGCCGGATGTCCGGGAGGACGACCGGCCGGACATCCGGGGGACCACCGGTTAGTCCAAATTTTAACGCCTTGAATAAAGTTTTCAAAAGCGAGTGTGGAATTAATTTTTGAAAACTCTAAACAAATAACACACTTAAAACATAGGGTAAAAATATATTTGGAGAATACAACCAAACACAGCCTAAAGTGTTACTAGGCATTTTGATAATCACACATGAATCTATTATGTTATGCAACTCTGACGTTAGAGTTTGTGTGAATTTTCACATTAATTTTGTTACTAAATTTGCTGTTAATTAAAAAATTGTTTGTAAATTCACAAGTTTTTTTGATTTTTGATTTTGATTTCAATCATATATAATTTATAATTTTATTTTGTTGAAAGGAAACAATTTTACGCATACATTGTATCACTTCTAATGAATCACATAAAATTGAATAGAATGGTGTGGGGTGTCGATTCCATAAAAATTATGCGGCCCACACCCAGCCCATTCAACCTGGTTTAATTAATGGAGAACTTACTGATAAGTCCCATGTATCAAGTTCAAAACCCAGCTAATCCCAAAACAAAACACTTGCACCAATTAGTCCAATACATTTTTAATTGTTACCAAAAAATCTTTTTTTTTTTTTTTTTTTTTAAATTTACAGACACTGTTCACATCTTACTATCGTAGGACTTTCGTCAAACGGTCGCCGGAGACTCGTCGGAATGTTCAACATCGCCGGGAAGTCGCCGGAGTATCACCGGGAAGTCGCCGGAGTTTCGCCGGAAGTTCGCCGGAGTGTTAAGAACGTTAATGGAAGTTGCCGGAATGTTTAGAACGTTCACTGGACGTTAAGAACATCACTGGAGACTCACCGGAAGAATAAATGGATAAATTATAGCAAAAAAAATATAGCAAAATGTGCTAAATATTGATAAACTAAAAGGAAAAAAAATGAAACGACAAAAAACAACAACAATGGGGAAAACATATGTTATTTTTCAATTTTTGTAAGGTTCAAGCAAATAATCTCTAAATAGTGATCAAACTGAAAAGTAAGTTTTGAAACTGTAAAATGTTACAGTTTCAAAACAAAAATCTATTAAGCATTTATCCTTATTAATCAAACTGAAAAACATGTTATGAAACTGTAAAATTTTACAGTTTTATACCATGATTCATTCCAGTACCAAAAAAATTTGAAACTGCAAAATTTTACAGTTTTCACCGCCTGTAACTAAAACTCGAAAACTATTTGTTCAGAATTCGAAAATTTTCTCCATTAGAACAGAAAAACAGAAGTGTATAGCAGAAAAAAAAAAAAAAGAGATCGAAGGAGAAAGGCGGATGTAGAGAGAGGATTGTACTCCGGCAACTATTTTTTGTTTAGATCTAGCCAAATCTGATGTAGATCTACTCAGATCTGATGTAGATCTGAGTATCCTGTTTCTAACTGCTTTGTTTCTTCTAATTAATCGTTCCTATTGTTCAATTGATTAATCTAGTTTTCAGTTCCATCTTAATCACCCACGAGATCAGTCTGGGTTTATCCACCAGGTTTCAGTCACCCACTTCCATTTCTTGTCCAGAGTAAGTCCTTAGGGTTAGGCAGTGTTGGACATTTAGGATAGGGTCTGTACTAAACTACCTTGGTCTGTGATAACCTGACAAGAATAGGGTATGTATTAAGATATCTGTAAAACTGATTAATTAACAAGAACAATGAGTCGATTATTTAGAAGTAACTCATCAGTCAGTTCTAAGTCAACAATTTTGTCCTCCATACCTCATCCAGGATTAGTAATCAATGAAGAAGATGTTGAAATACAAAATGATCAAATTAATACAAGCTGGAATATACCAAAATTACAAATTAAAGAAATTTATAAAACTACTTTTTTACAGAATATTTTTAAAGTTGCATTACATGTTAAAACAATTGAACAAGTTTATGCTTTAGAAAAACCTCGAGAAACCTGTAGATTATTTGATGCTAACTTAATCAAAAGACATTTAAATAATGGTTATAATTTTATGCATATTGGTCTTATTCAAGTCGGTGTTAAACCATTAACAATTGTTGGTAAAAATACCTCTGTGTTGTTATGCTTACGTGATGCACGTTTTCTTGATTACAATGATTGTTTAATGGGTATGATGGAAACTGGTCTTCATAAGGGTCCAGTACATTTTAATTGCTTTCCTGATTTTACACTTAGTCTACGTGATCCTCATATTTTAGATGCATTAACACTCAACATTCAAATGCATGGTTCATTCACTAACATGAAAGAAAGAGTTCATAATATTGCTTTAATATATCGTGTTCATTATAAGTGTATGCAAACAAATTTAAATGTTCATGCTTTACATAAAAGTCCCAAAGACCAAACACTTTTAATCCAAAGTAGTAGTACAACTGAATCCAATATTAATATACCGCAAATGATTGAATGGAAAAATATTGATTTACCTGATCATTGGATTACTCTTAATGAAAATTATAAACATAATCAACAACAATCTTCTGAACAAGATATTCACGACATCCAACAATTTAATGATGGAACTGTTCACATTAAATTCAATCGTAGTCAATCCTCTCGACATAGTACATCTAGTGTCCCTACTGACATAGAAACTGAAGATGAAATATTTAATACTTCTTTATTTCGCAAAAATAGTCGATTACATCTTGGACAAACCCCTGGTCCTTCAACTCAACATAAATTAAAAGGAATTGATAATTCTACAACTTCTCAAATTAGTAAACCTGTTTATTCTGCACACACACATCTCCCTGAGGAAGAAGTTGCTTCTAATACTTCCCCCACTCAAACTGATTTTGAAGAATTTACACCACCTGTGAATCCTCAATTAATGACAATCAAAAAGGAATTTACTCCTGATCTTGATAAATTACTTATTGACTTTAAATCAAAAGCCAATCGAACTCAACGTCATGCTTATTATGCTAAATATAATTCTGTCCAAATGTCTCAAATTTCCCGAGAATGGTATGATTTCATGATTACATATGGTTTTGAATTACCTTTATTAGAATATGTTGATAAATATTACAAGCAGCTTAACACAATCACCAAATATAAATGGAAAACTTCTGCCTCTACTTCCATTAGTTCTAGTCATCCTCTTCTTGAGCAAATAATTATCAATCAACAAGGTTCTGACATTCCCGCTTCTCCTTTTAAATTACCCGGCACTGACGCTGAAATTAAAAGTCATTGAACAAAATAATTATACTAATCAATGTTTAAGCACAATTGGTAAACAATTAGACAAAATAGAAACTAATTTAGAATCTGTACAAACTTCATCCTCTAAACAACCTTTAGAATCACCTTTACTTAACCTACCCACTCATCGTTCTAAAAGAACTAGTTTAGTTACTAATGATCATTCTACTGTCCAAGCTATTGAAAAATTATTCACTAAACTATCCACGACAGATACAACTACACCCTCTACAGATAAAGGTCTTACTGTTCTAAATCAACAATTTGATATTGATCCAACCTCTACTCCGTCTGATACTGACAATGACATACATGAATTAGCCCAACAATTCCACTCTACTCATCTTACAAAGATTCATTATCCCAAGGTTAATCCTCACACTACAAAAAATTGGTATACCAAACCTACGCCTCCTGATCTTCAATTCGAAGAAACAAATCTTAATAATCAATTTTTTGTCTCTGCTAAAAAATTATATGAATGGAATATCGATGGTCTTAGTGAAGATCAAATCCTCCAAAAATTAAATCATTTATCTATGGTCTCCAATAGTTATCTCTCTAATTATCCCCAATACTCTCAATCTGACATTGTTACTTTAATTACATCCGGTTTTATTGGTATGCTCAAAGCTTGGTGGGAGAAATATTTAACTGCAGAGCAACGCGAATCCATAATTTATGCTAATCAAACTGATGATAATGGTTTACCTATATTTGATGAAAATATTGGATGTTGCCACCCTGATGGTATTAATGTCTTAATCTATACTATTGTTAGACATTTCATAGGAACACCCACTAATATTTATTCTCGCATACATGATCAACTTAGTAATCTTACTTGTCCTACCTTAAGTGATTTTCGATGGTATAAAGATGTATTCACCTCTCGCGTCATGTTAAGAGAAGACTGTACTAAATCATTTTGGAAAGAAAAGTTTATTAATGGATTACCTAGTCTATTTGCTCATAAAATTCGTGATGTTCTTAGTCAACCTACTGGTGTTATCGAATATGATAATTTAACCTATGGTGATATAATTAGAACTATTCAAAAAGAAGGATTAAAGATGTGTATTGATCTTAAGCTTAGTCAAAAAGCTACCAAAGATAAACATAAAGCTAAATACGAATTAGGCAATTTTTGTGAACAATATGGATTACCTCCTGTTGCACCCTCTTGTAGGAAATCACATAAGTACTCTAGACCTAAACATAAATCCAAGTATTATCATAAATACAAAAAGCTTTATTCACCTTCCAAATCCCATGATAAATTTTATACTAAACCCAAAAAGAAATATTATAAATCTACCTCCCATCCGAAATCCAAAACTAATAAAGATATTACCTGCTATAATTGTGGTAAAAAAGGTCATTATGCTAATAAATGTAAAGACAAACAAAAATTAAAAGATCGAGTTAACCAACTCCAAATTAATGAAGAATCTAAAATTCAGTTATTTGAAATCTTTCAATTAAATCACTCTGATAATGATTCCTCTTCGGTTCCTCCATCTACATCTAATTCCCCTTCTAATAGTGATACTTCTGATTCTGATAATCAAATTACCTTAGGTTGTAATGATGTTTATTGTAAACCAGTTAAACAAATTTCTGTTCTTACCAAACATACTCAAGAAGAATCTGCTTTAATTGACTTAATAAGCAAATTGGATGATCCTATATTAAAACAACAATATATTGATAAATTAAGGACTTTATTACTTCAATCAGATACTAAACCTAAGTTTACTAAACCTATAATTAGCCTCTCCAAAACCTTGGAAAAATTTAAAAATAAAACCAAAGAAATTACACTTCAAGATTTACAGTCTGAAATCAATCAAATTAAGCAAACTATCCGAGATCTCCAAACTAAAGATCATAAATTAGAAAATGACATCATTAATCTAAAACTTAATCAAAATTTAAATAATTTCCAACCTAATCCAAAATCACCTCATGAATCTGAACATAATTCTGATCCTGATTTTGATCATACTAATCCAGCCAAACTTATATTTGATAATCGATCTACTAACCTTGAAGATAAACGATTAAATTTACTCAATAAAATCTATATGCAAAAATGGTACTCAAGAATTAAAATCATCGTTGAAGATTTTGAATTAGAATTAGTTGCCTTAATTGATACTGGTGCAGATTTAAATTGCATCCAAGAAGGATTACTTCCCACTAAATATTATGAAAAATGTCAAGAGAAGTTAACATCTGCTAATGGTAGTAAAATGCATATTAAATACAAGTTACCTAAAGTGCATGTTTGCCAAAATAATGTTTGTTTCAAAACCACATTCGTTTTAGTTAAAAATATGACTGACAGAATTATTTTAGGCACACCCTTCATATCTTTGTTATATCCTTTTACCACTTTTAGTGAAGGAATAACTACTCATGTTTTAGGACAACCTGTCACATTTAAATTCTTATTTCCACCCGAAATGTTAGAATTAAATCAATTACAAGATTGCTCTATTTCTCATACTATTAATAGATTAACCCGACACATTAATTTTCTTAAAGAAGAAATTAATTATAAAAGAATTGATCAACAGCTAACTGATCCAGTTCTCATTTCTCAAATTAATGATTTTAAATTAAAACTTGAATCAACTGTTTGTTCATCTTTACTGCATTTTGGCATAGGAAAAAGCATGTAGTTACTTTACCATATATTAAGAATTTTAATGAACGACACATACCTACTAAATCTCGACCCATTCAAATGAATCATGAATTGTTAGAAATGTGTAAAAAAGAAATTAATGAATTATTAAAAAATCGAATTATCAGTCCAAGTAAATCACCATGGTCTTGTCCTGCTTTCTATGTTAATAAAAATGTTGAATTAGAAAGAGGAGTCCCTCGCTTAGTTATTAATTATAAACCATTAAATGCTGTTTTAGAATGGATTCAATATCCTATTCCTAATAAAAAAGATTTAATTAAGCGACTTAATCAAGCTGTTATTTTTAGTAAATTTGATTTAAAAAGTGGCTTTTGGCAAATTCAAATTCATCCCAAAGATAGATATAAAACTGCTTTTAATACACCTTTTGGTCAATATGAATGGAATGTCATGCCATTTGGTTTAAAAAATGCTCCTAGTGAATTTCAAAACATCATGAATGACATATTTAACCCCTTTAGCCATTTTTCAATTGTTTACATCGATGATATATTAATTTTTTCAAAATTAATTAGTGAACATTGGAAACACTTAACTGCATTCTTTTATACAATTAAAAGTCATGGTTTAGTCATCTCTGCTCCTAAAATTAAATTGTTTCAAACGAAAGTTAGGTTTTTAGGATATGATATTCACCATAATACTATTCTTCCAATTAGTCACTCTATTGAGTTTGCTTCCAAGTTTCCGGATGAAATTCTTGATAAAACTCAATTACAAAGGTTCTTAGGTTCCCTCAATTACATTGCTGAATTCTATAAAGACCTTCGGAAAATCTGTCAACCTCTGTTTGATCGATTAAAAGATAATCCTCCTCCTTGGTCTTCTACTCATACTGCTGTAGTTCAACAAGTCAAACAATATGTTAAGTCCCTTCCTTGTCTTGGTATTCCTACTGAGAACTCATTTAAAATTATTCAAACTGATACTTCTGATATTGGTTATGGTGGCATTCTCCTTCAGCAAATCACTCCTCAATCATCTGAACAAATTGTTCGGTACCATTCTGGTGTCTGGAATAAAGCACAATTAAATTATAGTACTATTAAAAAAGAGATTTTGTCTATTGTTTTATGTATTCAAAAATTTTAAGATGATATTTTAAATCAAAAATTTTTACTTCGTGTTGATTGTAAATCTGCTAAATATGTTTTGGAAAAAGATGTTCAAAATCTTGCTAGTAAACAGATTTTTGCTCGTTGGTAATCTATTTTAAGTATTTTTGATTTTGATATTACTTATATACCTGGTTGTCAAAATTCCCTGCCTGATTTTCTCACCCGGGAATTTTTACAGGGGGGTAAGGGATGAGTGCTACTCCACATATTCCATATTTAAAAACCCAAATTACCCATTACCAAACCTTGATCCACCAAGTTAACCACCGTATTAACCGTCTCAAATTAGCTCTCAGATTAACGCCCGTCGTACTTTGCGACATGATTATTACAATCATTTACATTATTACCAGAATTATTTAGATCTTCTTTCTGGTTGCTAATTTTGTTTCCTATTTCACAGATGTCTCGCCCAAAGCCTCCTTCCAAGGCTTTGGTCCCATCTTCCAGTAAACCTCATCAACTCATTGTTCCACCTCCTTTGGAGTCAGTCAACCCATCTTATTCACTTGACATGGTCAACCGATACCAAGTTCTTGGTAACATTTACCGACCTAATTATTCATCGGCTCTAGCCACTGATCCTTTTGTTTCAACCCAATCAGTCTCCGTTACTCCATTCCCTGCTAACCCTGTCAGGTCATCCCAATTTGAGTACATCAAATCACATATTACCAATTTGTTCTATAAAGAACCTGGTCATCCTAAAGGTCAATTAATCAATGAACTTGCAAAATTCCATTTTGGCTCTGGGTGCCATTTTCTCCTTTCACATCCAGAGAAAACACTCACTTATTACAAAGACATTTTGATTCATCATCACTCAGTCTTAATCAAACCCATTCATGATAGAACCTACACATACAAGGTTCTATATCATTCCATTTATATTCACAATATTGTTTCCTTAGCTGAATGGGGTCCTCCTAATCAGCTTTGGATTCTTTATAAATTCAAATTGGCTTCAATCAATACTCTTTTGAGAAAAGCTGCCAATTTGTATTTATTTTGATTCCTTTATTCACATGTTCCACCGAAAGTGATGAATAGTACAAGTTACTGTTCACTGTCACTATTCGCCCAATCAACTTTTGATAAAGCTGCTCAACTGTTTAATCAATCAGCCGAAAGCAACCGACAGCTCTGCTCAGTCTCCCATATTGCCAGATGCCTTAATCATTCAGTCAATTCACATGTTGCATAGTTAATTTGAAATTTGTATATATTACGATCAAATGTAATCACTCTGCAGAATCTTCTCTTTTCTTCAACCCTTCAGTCTGTAAGAAAAATCAGAAAGTTCTGAGTGAGAGTTACTTCTTCCCATTTGTAATTAAAGATCCTTGCAGTTGCTACAATTGTAATTGTAAGTTATTTTCTGTAATTATTTATATATTTATGTATGAAAGTTTTAAAATGTTTATGTAAAATTGGTTTAAGTGCTTCATCTTTGATTTTGTAATCCATTTTCTTCATGCTGCTTGCTGCTTCCCTGTTTTGGGCTGCTTCCCTCTACATCAGATCTAAGTAGATCCACTCATCTTATTCGTCGGAAATATATCATCTTCTTCGTCAGAAATATATTATCTACGCCGTCGGTGAGAGTGAAGTCACGAGTTGATTTCGATGGTTGGCGGTTATCAGTGAACCCCGATCAATGGAGAAAGACATGATCACCGGTCGTCGTCCATGACAAACACGATGAGAGAAAAATGCAGAAAAAAAAACGAGAGAGGAAGGGAAGCAAAAAGCAGAGAGAGAGAGGAAAGGACTTTTGGGTGTACTCAAAAAGTTATGGGATTAAATGGTGTCCACATGTTCCACATGGGACCTGTGGGTAATTTCCCCTTAATTAATTTATTTATTTTTGTTATTCTATCTAATCTTTTTCTTTCCTACCTCCCCAGGGTATTTTTATTTTGTTTTTTTGTTTTTTAATTATTAGCTCCGTTTGGGAAGAAATGTTGGATTGGGTTTGGGATTATTTTACCCACAAAAAAATAAAATAAGTTTTTTAACTTAATAGGACAAAATATCACATTCAACCCATAATCATTACATTCTTTCTCTCACAAAAAATCAAAAAAGTTAAAAAATCCTTCCCAAACGAGACTTTTTAGCTCGATACTAAAATAAGCAAAAAGCCAAAAAACTAACCCACTTTCCAAATGAAAGTTAAAAAGCATTGCTTTAAGTTTCGGTTTTGAGATAGAAGATTTGATTCTAAGGGTGAATCTTACCTAGTATTGGACATTTAATCAAGAAAAAATTGATGATAAATTTAATTTAGAAGATGTCTAAGATATTTGATTTAGTGTATTTTTTTTTATTAGTGAGAGGTTCACCATTTGGCCATGTTTGTTTATTGGTGTGGGTGGCCAAATTGGATTGATATGGCTGTGGATCCTACCCACAACTTGTTTGGTATTGATTTGGGAGGGAGGATTGCTTGTGTGGAGGGCTTAGTAATCCCTTCAATAAGGGGATTAGCTTGGTGAATTTTGGATGGAATTAGAAAAATAGTGAGTGAGTTGAGTCTATTTTATATAAAAATTTTACTTTTTAATTTTTTTTTATCAAGTACACTTGTTTGTTTTAATAATTGTTTTAGTTTTTTTTTTCTAATATAGAAATAATTTGTTTATTTATTTTATATAAAAATAATTTAACAATCATATCACTAACCATCTCCCATACTATCATCAAAACAAACATATTTTTTTCTTAATTCCCTCACTAACAATCCCCACATTAAGAGCATCCTTACCAGCATACTTATATTTTACCCTATAATATTATTAAAAAATTCATTCTGTCGTGACTCGAACCTGTCCCTGTACGTTAAGATCATAACCGGCCAGTAATCATAAGATTACCTACGGCCTCAAACAATATCAAACATATATTATGATAGTAATGGGGCCAAAACAAAAGTAGACTTTAAAATTTTTGTCCAAAGAACGGTGCTTACATGGTATATCAAAACATCTCACATATATTCATTAATAACTCACATCGAAAAACAAACTTAGGATCTTGTACATATAGGATCATTCAAACTTATAGTCAGCCAAACCAAAAGTTTATATGCATAAGTGATCCAACAGAACCACCAAGGTAGTAAGGTACAAAACAGAAGGACAAGTCGTGCGTGAGATGTTCAGGCTGACTCCACAAAACTTGACTTCCTCTCACACTCTTCACTGAGACTGGGTTTGGACATCTCTTTACTCACCTACATACATATAAATGAGAGTGAGCGAAATCCCAGTGAATAATATCAAAGTAAAGAAGTTACATGAATGAAATTCTTAATAAACATATCAAACAGCCTTGGCCCATTCATATTTCTATCCAATACATCAAACAGCTTCAGGTCCAAACATATCAAACGGCCTCTGGCCCATTATATCAAACGGCCTTGGGGCCAATTCATTCTTACCAAACTGCCTTGGGCCTAATTCATTCACGTCAAACGGCCTGGGGCCCAATTCATCCATGTCATACGGCCTGGGGCCCAATTCATTCACGTCAAACGGCCTCGGGCCCAATTCATTCATGTTAGACGGCTCGGGCCTAATTCATTTATGTTAGACGGCCTGGGGCCTAATCATTCATGTCAAACGGCCTGGGGCCCAATCATTCATATCAAATGGCCTTTGGCCTAATCATTCATGTTTATGCGCATTTCATACTTGAGATCATAATCATAATCGTATTCCAACGGCCTTATTCAATCATTGGCATAACGAATACTCGTTCACAATTCAAATTAACAAATCTATAAAACTTATACAGAAGTAAACATTTACTAAGATATTACTCACTATGTTCTGCCGATGGATTTGCCCTTGCGCTTGACCCTACACATTTCATAACATATTGGGTCACAAGCGATTCAATCCATTCTTAATTTGTTTATTTCTCTTAGGCCTCTTTCTTATCCCTTTAGTTCATTTACAATGTTCAATGCATGCCTAAGAGTGCTTAGAAATGAAAAAGAACGGAAAACGAAACATAAAAAAACTTTTCAAGATTTCTGAAATAGGGCACTCCGCTCGAGCGCAGCTTTGGTCGCTCAAGCGGCCTGCAAAACTTTATAAAAGTACTGGTTGCATGAATTTTACGCTCGAGCGAGATTTCAGGGTTCGCTCGAGCATAAGGTCTGCCGCTTGAGCCACTGTGTAAATCTCTGAAAAACTTCTGGGAGCTAAATTTTCATGCTTAAGCGAGACTTTCCTCGCTCAAGCGGACATGTCAAATTCTGGGTTTTCCAACAAGCTATTTGAGCTTCAAATCACAACCCCAAAGGCTCTGAAGTTTGCAAATTAATGCCAAATCATAGAAAAACATTGAGTAACATAAAAAACTTAGGTGATTTGAAACCAATTATCTAAAATCATGGTCTATTTCCAAAATCATTCCAAATTCTTCTTTGCCAATTTCAAAACTTTTGCATTCAAGCTTCATACCTTCATGAATCATGCATGCATGTTAATTATTGACTCCAATTCCACTTCAAATTGCACAAATGATGCTCAAAATCATGAAGCTCAACAAAATTATGTATGCATGTAAACTTTGGTGCACAATTCTTCACGTTTAGCATGCCTTATGCTAGATTATGCAAATTCATGGCAATTCTATACATGCATGAACATGTGGACCTCAAATTCTTCATATTGGCTTTGAATTCATTCAATTATGAATTTAAACTCTTCAATTTGAGTTCAACTACTCACTTAAAAGCTCCAATCTTCCAAATTCTAGCTAGTTCTTGTGCTAATCCACCTAGCTCTTGAATTTCCTTTCAAAACCTTCAAGGATGAGCCCTCTCTCTCTCTCTCTCTCTCTCTCTCTTTAAAGTGTGTATTTCAGATCTTAAGCTCAAAAAAATGAGCTTAAGTGTAAATAGGCCCATATATATAGGCTTGCCTAATCTAATTTGATTAAGGCTAAGTAATAGTGCTTAATTTAAGCAACTTAATCTAATTATTTGATCCAAATCAATTTTTAATTAAATTTCACCAAAGGCTCTAAAAATCACGCTAATCACAATGATACAGACAATTTCACTTTCTAATGCCTCTACAGCCTTCAATTTAAATTTTATAACAGAAAAACAAACAAATTTTCCTACGCTAATACAAATTTAGAAACACATATAATCATATAATTAACACTCAAAATCATATCAAGCATATAATTATAAGAACAATTAGGAGTAATTAGCATAACACAGAGTAGGGTTGTCACACATTCCCTATTTTAGGAATCACTTTTTTATTTACTTCCCTCAACAAACTCCCTATTCTTTCTCTATTCTATTAAAATAATATTTTTAATTACTTTTAAATTTGAATATTTTTGACATAATAAAATAATGAAAACACATGCCAACCAACTCTGCAATCTTACAGCAAAAAGAAAAGAGAAAGAATATTAGTGCTATTGAACAAGCCGTATTGGAGAAAAACAGCATAGTAACATCACTGGTAAAGATGCTCTGCAATATGGACATAACTGTAAGTTACCTCAAGCACAAACAAATTCTTGCCTCACCTTCCTAAGAATCAAGACACTGCAATGAGGCCGCCTAGTGACATAGGCAATGGATTATTAAGGTCTTACTTATCAATCATTGGTGTTGTTGCAAGACCATTCGTTACTTGAATATCTGGAATCGGGTTGGGAGCCTCTGACATGGCTTGACTACTGGTAGTTGTTGCTGGTACAATTAGATCCATAACACCCACTGAGGAGGAGGAAGAAGTTTGATTGTCCGTAGTTGGTGCACTCAACTCTGAAGCAGCAAGAGCACTTGATTCTGAGGATGATAGCTTGACAATGTTAACCACTATCTCTATTGACTTCTCATAGAGAGACTTGTTGCTTCTACCCTTGTTGTTCATGTCCAGTCTTAACTATGGGCTATGGGCTTCACTAGAAGAAATACATTCAATTAAACAGAGGTAAGGTCATTTGCCCAGACGTCTAGCCAGTTAACTCCTCGGACGTTCGACCCCTTGTTTGGACTGCTGTGTTCACTTGCTTTGTTGCAATTATGTTCGCCTCAACGAAATAAAATAAGAATTTATCAGATATGAGGGAGCTACAGTGACTCCCTACAAACACTTACATTTAGGGGGTTGGATAAGAGATCAGTTGGGGAAGGATTTCTGAAGAATTAACCCCTTATAATAGCTTTTATAATAGCAAAAAGCTATTATAAGGGAGCTGCTGCGGATGCTCTAACAATATCTTCACTAACTATCCTTTTACTAACAATGCCCCTACAACCTAATCCGCTAAACAAACGTGGCCTTTGTGAAATAGTTTGATGAGAGGTCATTTTATTTGTTTTGAAGGATATTTTATTTTCAATTTTATCCCTGTTGACTTTTTTTTTATCTATTGATTTTTCGTTGACTATATGTTCAAATTTATTTTTATTTGTTCAATGTTTTTTTTCTATCTGTTCAATTTTTTAGTTTGTATGTTGAAATTCTTGTCTTATTTTTTCCTATCTGTTGAAATTCTTGTCTCACCTTTTCCTATATGTTAAAATTTTTGTTCTAATTTTTTTATCTATTGAAATTCAAATTTTTTCAATCTATTTAGTTTTTTCCCTTTATCTGTTGAAATTAATTCTTGTTTTAATTTTTATCTGTTCAAATTTATATTTATCTATTAAATTTTTTTTCTTATCTGTTAAAGTTTTTTATTTGTTCAATTTTTTTAATATATCTGTTCAATTTTTATCGATTATTTTTTTATCTATTACAATTTTTTTCCTATCTATTCACTATCGGTTTAATTTCACAGAACTTATTTTATGTATACAATTTTTATCTGTCGAAATTGATTTCAAACCAAGAACCAAATTCATATATGTATATATATGAAACCAAATTCATTTATATACCTACACAGATTCATATATATATATATATTTAATTTCATAGATTCACTTATCATTCTTATATATATACACACGTAGATTCTTACCTTTCTATTATTCCAAACACATGTAATTTTCTTTACACCCAAACACCCCTTCTTTACCTTCTCTATGGACTAAACACCAAGCTCTCAAAACCCTAGCTACCATCACCAAAACCCTTTCTATGGACACCCGCCAGGTTTATACTATTTGCTAAAAATCCATTAGATCTATATTTACTATCATTCCTCTTTCTAATTTCTTCATTTGATTTCACTCAACACACAGATACCCTCCCACATAGAGCTAGTGCTAGGGATTCAATGGCTGCGGCGCACAGTGAAAAAAAGAGAAAAAATAGAGAGAGAAGATGAAGAGAGAGGCGTTGGTGATGCTATTACCGTTTTCAGCTCCATCATCGTTGCATAAGCTTTTCTCTACCGGAAAAAGCTCATTACCCTTGCGAGATGGTAGAGATCTCTTGACGTCGTGCTGAAGCAGCGGATGAGGGATGGAAGAGCAGCGGTGAAGACTTTGAAGAGAGAGAGGCTTAGAGTTTGAAGAGGAAGAGGGAGAAAGAAAGAGAAAGAGAGTGACAGTGCTATGGATTGGGACCATATATGATATGTATATATAAGGGTATTTTGGTCATTATGCTTAAGTTTGTCCTTTTGGACAAAGTAGAAAAACGCTTAGACTTTTGACCGAATGAAATTAAGATTTAGATTTATGAACCGAGTGCTCTTTAGCTTTCGTTTGGGATGTGGGTTGGCTTTTTGACTTTTTAGCTATTAGTCTGAGGCTAAAAAGCCTCGTTTGAGATGGGCTTTTTAACTTTTTTGACTTTTATGAGAGAAAAAAATGAAATGATTATGATTTGGATGTGACATTTTATCTTATTGACTTTTTAATTTATTTTATCTTTTTGTAATTAAAATAGCCAAAGCAGCCAATGCCAAACATTAATCAAATCCCTCTCATTCTTTTTTTTTTTTTTTTTCTTTTTCCTATAGCTCTTTTGTTCCCTTTATTCTCTGTTTGTTTTATTTTGCTTTTTGCTCAATGGGGTGTTACTTTTTCATATCCCATCTAGCTTTCTGACTTTTTGACTCATGTATTTGACTCAATTCCAAACTTGGATGTCATATCCTTCTCTTGAACTACGTCATCCCCACTCTATTTAATTTGTTTCAAATCAAGGATTTAAGTTAGAAAGGGGTCAATATTGGGTTTGTTTGATAACTCCAAATGACTCAAGTATATATGTGTTGGCACCATAAATCTGTAATTATTATTATTGATAAATAGCAGGCGTGGCACTCTCCTACTCATTTGGAAGTTATGAGAAGTTATGAATTATTAAACATATGTGAAAGGATAATAGAGAATGTGGAGGATCATGGAGCATAATATGGAAGAACATAGAGGACAAAGTGGAGAATATATAGCATGAATTGGAAGTTAAAGGAAGTTATGAAGACATGGAGTGATATGTGGCATTGTGGGAATGAAGATGGAAGAGTGGGTAGTTTTAGGTGGTTATTGGGTAGTTATTGCTGGAAGTTTTTTCCTACAAATATTTGCCTATAAATAGCCATTCATGGCTACATTGTAAAAACCCCAGACTCAGATCCAGAAACCAGTTTATTTACTTCGTATTCCCTTTCCAGTTTTTAGATTTCCAATTCTTTACATTTTCAGCACTTCAATTCCTGTACTGCACTTCATTTCTTAGGAGTGGTTTCAAGTAGTCGTTGCTGTAAATCTTTTCAAGACTGGGTTATTTCATTGTAAGTTCTTATTCACTCAATGAAATTCAGTTTCTAAATTGTTCTGTATTTGTTATTTCTTATAAATTTCTCCTAAAATAAGCCACCAGTAAAAGTGTTCTTCATTGATGCTGAAAGAATTTCAACACAATCGTCTGATAATTGGTTGACAATTATAAATTCTGTAAAGACTTATTGATCCTTACTGGCACGCTTAAAATTACACGATTAACTTTCGAAACTCGAAAAAGCCAACAATATGGTTATGAAACTAAATAAATATTAAAGAGCTTTGCAATAAGTAAAAAATAAATAACACTAAACACAAGATATATAGAAGTTGATTTTAAAAAACTATTGAGAACAAAGTTGATCTTCAAGATGAATGATAATTTCGTTCATATATCTTTACAAATTTTCTCTCCATATAATTCCATAGGATGGTGAAAAACACTCTCTCTCTTTCTCAGAAAAATTTCATATATCTTTGGTTTGTTTCTCAGAAAAATTTTTGGAAAAAATTCTCTACAAACAAATTTTCAAGAGTAATCAAACCAAACAAATTTTTTCAAAAAAAAATTGAAAATTTTGTTTGGTTACCTACTTTCCAAAATCACTCTCTCTCTCATATACATCAAATCAATCACTTTTTTTAAAACTCTCTCAAAACAATTTTTCAAAACTATTTATGAAAAAAATCAAACCAAACTAAACAAGTTTTCGTACTTTTTATCTCAAAAATTACTCTACAAACACAAACCAAACACACCCTTCCGAATTTGTAGACACGAAAAAGAAGGAAGCAATAAATAATGCAACTGTTATATCTTCTCAAATAGAATATAAGAGCAATTTCAGTACTATTTTTTAATTTTTACTAGTTAAAGTAAAAGAAAAGTATCATCTTTATTTTATCTATATATCTACTACCATAACTATTTCAACAAAACTCTTCCAACATCATTGCACAATACTAAGAATATGCCTCTTTAATTTTTTACCCAAAAAGAAAATCCTGTGAGACATGACCTTTAGTAAGAGAAAATAAAATTCTTATCTTCTATATTATTATTATTATGTGAGTACCTCAATTTGCATAGTGAAATTTTTGCTCCTCTCATCCCACATGACAGTATTTTTTATTTTTTTTAAAAAAATTACAGAAAGAAGCGAGTAAGACTTGAGTTTAAGAGGAGTCATATCGCTTCAGTTAAGTATATAATAAAAACTTGTGCAAAGGGGGCTGTGCTTGTTTTAGTCCAATTTAACCCGCGGTTTTGAAGGATGCGGGATGTTATTGTGTCGGGCAGTTTCGGCTTTGGCCCAAATTATTAAAATAAAGTAAATAAAAAAAAATTTAGTCAACAATTTAGTTCAAAAATATTTTTCGTATAGGCCTGATTATGATTTTACCACCAATTTAAGGATCTTTTTTATTCTTTCAAAATCTATTTATTTTTTTCCGTATTCTCATCTTAATCAGTTTTTTTGTTTTGAAAAAAATTATAATTTAGTGTAGTTTTAAAAAAATAATTACAAATACATGAAAAAATTTATATTTTAATTATTAAAATTAATAAAATTTGTCATTAATTTATAATTATTTTTTTAACTATTATATTGATTTATAATTTTTCCTTTTTTTCTATCTCTTAGTTTTTTTTTTTTTTTTTTTTTAAGGGTAAATTATAAAGAGGATTTTTTTTAAGATCCCTAATAATAGTAATTTAGAGGATAGAGAATACCAAAAAAATGAGATAATGTCTCAGGTCCCTCAACTAGAACGCGCGCGTTTTTAATTATTTCTTGGAGCAAAATACCTTTCACAATCAACCGAGAAAACTTAACTGGATTCCGACGACTGAGTTCCAGTCCAAAAATCCAACCATCTTCACGAGCAATATAATTAGGGTTTCACAATCATCTTCACTATCGACATTAGGGTTTTATTATCTTCTGCGAAAATCTTTTCCATTCCTTCCTCACAAATTTCTTTGATCCATTTTCACTGTTCATCGTCATCTCAGTTCATCTTCATCACATTGCATCTTTGTCTTAGGGCATATCAGTTCGTAATTAAGGTTTCATTCTCACTCTGGTAAGTTTTTCTACAATCCAACGAGTTTTTCTCTAGAAACACAGTTAATTGCATTTTATATTAGCCTTCTATTAATTAGGGTTTCAATTTCATAATAAAAATCTACATGAATTTGAAAAATATTATTTCTCTGCGTTTTGAACTTATTCTTGAAGATTGTTGTGTGATTTTGTCTGTAAATTTCTCTGGTATTTGCTTAATCTATGTTTCTTCTTTGAATTTTCTCTGGCATGTTTATTCCCCATTTGTTTTTGTTTATTTCCCCATTTTCTTTGGCATGGTTAATTTCTCTGTATTTCTCTGTGTAATTTTCAAGTTCAATTCATTCAAATTTCTCTGCTCTGTAAATTTCTCTGACATTTTAATTTTCTCTGGCATTTTCATTTTCTGTGCTTGCTAGATTTATGTTTCTTTTTCGAATTTTTTCTGCTTATATTTTTCATCTCTATGTAATTTTACTCTCTTGTCTGTGTCTAAGTTTTTCTGGCATTTATAATTTTTTCTGGCCACATCACTTTTCTTCCTTGTGTGTGTTTGTCATGTTTAATTTTCTAAAGTTGTGTTTGTAAATTTCTCTAGCATTTTAATATTATGGAATGGAAATTTTCTCTGGCTTGTCATGTTTAATTTTCTCTGGAATGTGTAATTTTCCCTAGCATTTTTATTTTCTGTGCTTGTTAGATTTATATTTCTTTTTTGAATTTTCTCTGACTATATTTTACTTCTATATGTAATTTTAGCAATTGTTAAAAATTTCTCTGATATGTGTTGCTTTGTTGATTTTCTCTGGGAATGGAAATTTTCTGTGGTTAGATGTATTCTACAGGAAAACAATTAGTACTCTGACATTTAATTTTCAGTGTCTAATTTTCTCTGACATTTATAATTTTCTCTGGCCACCTTAGTTTTTTTCCTTATGTGTAATTTTCTTTGACATGTTGAATTTTCTCTAGCATTTTAATTTTCTCTGGGATTTAATGTTAATATCTTTATGTTTTCATTGTCTAGAAATGGCGAAACACAAAAGCGGCAAAACACCAGAAACACCAAGAAAGAAACGGAAACTCTCTGAGTCTTATGATCTTAGATCAAAAAGTAGCAAAACACCACAAACTCCTCGCCAAAAAACAGAAGTCCAAGGTGATAAGCAACAAGCATCAAGCATCAAGATGAATACCCTAACTTCAAAAGACTCAAGCTCAAGAAGGAAAAAACTTGCTAAACTCCAAAGAAAGAGAGCTAATTACAGCATTCAATACCGATCAAACCTCTCATCTGTTGTCTCTTTTTTTCAAACACTTAAATTCAATTCAAACCAACTTGTAGAGCTTCAAAAGACTCCATTTTGGTATTTGATCCAAGCTTTAACCACTGGAAGGATGGATCTAAGGAAGTCTAGGAAATCTGATGATGATGTAGTTGCAATAATCCAACGTTACAATGAAAAAATGAAAGCATTCATAATTAGTAAAAAAACTTGACCTTTACAACCAATGACATGACCTTGACTTTTGGTTTGGAAGGTGGTAAATGAGCCATGTAATTAAGATACTCAAAAAAGCCAAACACTGCATTCCTAAGCCTAAGATTCCTAAAGGAAACAAGGCTCACTGGTCCTATTCTTAAGAATGCCTTGGTCACAGCAATGAAAGGCAAGCAACCAAATGATTTCAAAGATGTAGCAATCATTGTTACCTTGTACTTGTGTCTCACCGTACTTTTTGCAACAAGTGGGAATTCAATAGGGTGAGTTTTTATCAAGTACGTGGAACCGCTTGAATCAATGAAGAAGTATGATTGGCTAGAAGTAATAACAGCAACATTGATCGATTCTATAACATCATTGCACAAAACTCCAAAAAAAGTTATGGGGTGTGTCATTGCATTGCTGGTAAGTAGAATTTTTATTCAAATTTACAGTTATGATACTTACAAATTTGTGTGTTTAGTAAAATTTAAATACTTCAATTTCCATCACAGTATCGGCTATGTGAACATGCGAATATCATTGACTGGGAAGACAGTAACACAACTGAATTCTCAAGATGTGCCAAGTGGAACCTGCAAAGCTTGACCAAACAGTTGCAGAAGACACCAATCCACTCTTTTGCACCTCGACTGGTTAGATTTCTATCACCACTGAAGTCTCAGTGAAATTCCAAAATTTCTTTGACCTCTGGTTTGTTTCCCTCCTTGTGCCTTGATTGATTTATGTACAATTTTCTCTGCTATGCAATAACTTATATGGAATAACTTATGTGCCTTGATTGATTGAGATCAATTTTCTCTGAAATTTCAATTTATGTTGGTTGTTTGATTAACACTGGTTTATTTATGCCCTTGAAATGAATTTTCTCTAGAATCCAAATTTTTCTGACCATAATTATAATAACATTAACTTATATGCCTTGATTGATTTTCTCTTATATCTAAATTATGTTATTTGTTTCATAATTTTCTTTAGCCCATAAAATTATTTCTCATTGTATATAATTTTTTCTGGCCCATAACTTATGTGCCTTGACTGATTGAGATCAATTTTATCTGAAATTTCAATTTATGTTGCTTCTTTGATTACCACTGATTTATTTCTGCACTTGTAATGAATTTTCTTTGGAATCCAAATTTCTCTGACCACAATTATAGTAACATTAACTTATATGCCTTGATTGATTTTCTCTGATATCTAAATTATGTTGCTTGTTTCATAATTTTCTCTGGCCCATAAAATTATTTCTCCTTGTGTGTAATTTTCTTTGGCTCATAAAATTTTCTCTGAAGTTTGTTTTCCATTAGTATGATTTAGATGAATTTTATCTGGCATTTGGTTGATCTTATTTGAATTTTTCTTTCAATGAAATTTTAATATTTCTCTAATAAAAGAGCCTCCTGTTACATATAGATAACAATGAGCTAGTTAAAAACCCATCAGAGGAGTTTTGTCTTGGTAAAAAGAAGAAGAAAGAAGCAAAAAAGGCATTGGCCAAATTCAAGGAGACATTAGAAGATTCATCTGAAGAAGAATGAGGGAATGAAGAAGGAGAAGGCAACAAAGAAGAACAAGAAGCAAGCAAGCAGTGCAGAAGAGGAAGCTAGAGAAGAAAATGAAGAAATAGAAGACAAAGAAGAAAATGAACTGAAAGAAGAAGAAGATAATGAAGAAGAAGACGAAGACACTGAATCTAAAGAGGAAGAAGAAAACAATGAGGAAAGGGATGAAGAAGAAAATAATGAGCCGATGAACTAACATCATGATAGCATTTGTGGCTCAACAATGCATCAGCCTCAAGAATCTAACGAATCAAGGGATGCTCAAATTGCTAATCTACATCAAAGACTAAAGGCACTTTCTAAATCCAAAATAGAAGAAGATAAAAATTGGAATCAATTGCTTGAAGAAAAGGACATTGCAATAACAACCTTGATATCAAATAACTCGGAATTTCAAGAAAGAGACAGCACAAACCAAATGAAACTACGGATGTTGGAGATTCAAAAAGAAGATGATAAAAAAAACAATTGAACAGTTGAGGTATTCAATTTCAGAGGTTGAAACTGAAAATGCTAGATTGCATGAACAAATTCAAGAACTATCTGTCTAACTAGCAACACAACCTTATCGAACACCAACACAAGTTCAACCCTAAGGTCAGTGAAAATCTTGAATCACAAAAAGTTATGTTCTTGTGTCAACATAACTCAAAGAAATTTCTATTTACTAAAATTTTCTCTGTCAATGGTAATTTTCTTTGGAATTTAAATTTCTCTAACCATATTAGTTTGGCCAGTTTGATTTCTGCTACTTATTTGATTTTCTCTGTCTATTTGGTTCCGTATGTGTGTAATTTTCTCTAGATTTTGTAACTTCTCTGACCACAATGATTTTTGGGGCTTGTTTAATTTTCACTATGTATAGTTGGAATGCAAGTGGAACAACAACCAATAACCCAACAAGAAAAAGTGGTATACAGATAACAACCAAAATAAAAGACAAAAGTCTCTAGTAACTGGAAAATATTGAATCAAATAATTTACATATTGAAATATAATCTGTTACTTCAGAGAAATTTAACTTTTACTGAATGTTCACTGTCTACAGTGAAAAAAAATCTTACATCAATGATAAAGAATTTAAAGGCAAGAGAAAGGAAAGAAAAGCAAGATCCAGACTTTTAATATCCCAAAGTTGTCAAAATCACTAGAGGTTCAAAGCAAGCTGTAAAGCCCATAGAGCAAACCACCAAAGACAAAGAAGTACTTGATGTCAATGACTATGTCTTGCCTCAACCAACAAGCGTCAGAAAATCTTGGGGTTTTCCACAAAGTATACCGGTTGTAAAATTGGTAAAAGAACATGTCAAAGATATCTTGCAGCACATATCAAATGTGTCTGAACTAGAGTAAGTGCAACAAATAAAATAAAAGATAACAAATAACAATTTACTAACTTATATTGCATTAACAACTATTAAATCCCTTCTTTGTCATATTGTAGGGATTTAATCTAGACAAGTGAGTTGAATCTCATTACTTTTGAAGATATCGGAAACCTAATAAAGGAAAAAGAAATTGCCAACAATGTAAGTCTTTTATCAGACTTCTCTACAATGTTCCAACACTACTAAAAATTGGAGCTTTTGTGACGGTCGTAAACGTCGCAAAAATTTTGCATATCGTCGCAAAAGACTTTTTGCGACGGAGTAGCGATGGGAAATGGGGGGTGGCGGAAGGGGCCGTGACAAAAAGTATTTGCGACGGTTACAAACCGTTGCTTTCTTGTAGCGACGGCTAATCAATAGTTTTTGCGACGGTTTAACCTGACACAAAAAAAGGAGGAAGAACTTCATTTTTAGTAACAAAGTTGATTGCCGTCGCCAAAAATCTTTTTTGCGACGGTATTTGACGTCACAAATAATATTATTATCGATGGTCTAAAACGGCACCAAAAAAGTAGAATTAAATTAATACCGTATTTGCGACGGTTTAAACCGTCACAAATAAATCTTTTGCGACAATCTAAACCGTCACAAAAGATTGGAACTAATATGTATATGCGACAGGTTAACCCGTCGCTAATAAAATGTAAAGAAATGATGATTACATTAGCGACGGTTTATTATTGTCATAATAAAATTATTTTCATAAAATCATATTTTATTAATTCATTCCATGTACAAATTATTAATATTTTCTAAAATACAATACATCCACATCCACATCCAAATTCACATTCACAAAATTATATACCAAGAATAATATATGTGTACCCTGTAACAATTGTCAACCAAATATTCTTTACAAAAATATATAAAACAACCTCCAACAATACTAATAATTTTTGATATTCAAGAACTCAAATTTTTAGTATCAACAATACAAATAAAAAAACATATCTATTATAACTTGTTTTGATATCAATAGTAAGCTCCAATATCGATATGCGAAGATATCATCACGTACTTAAAAGGGTTACATCTGCAAAAAGAAAAAAAAAATCATCATTTACAACATAATTAATTTCAAGCTTACAGAAAATGTAAAATATTTGATATTTATTTCTACAAATAAATAAATAAATAAGATTGTAAGTTCCAATATTGATATACGAAGATATCATCACATACTCAAAAGGGTTGCATCTGCAAAAAGAAAATCATGGTATATCAAAAATATTAAAAATAGTAAAGTTCTTCACTCAAAGTAATATTAAGATATTATTTTTGTAATAATATTTTCACATGAATAATACTTTCAGTGAAGAAAATATCTTAATAATACTGTGAGTGAAGATAATATTTTTCAAAAAGAGGCATTATCTTTAAACCCCCACTATAGCTATCATAGGAATCCTCAAGTTCTAATACAAATAAAATTCAAAATGTATACTTTGAAATAATAATTACCAAAAAAAAAAAGCTTCAATGTAAAGTTTTTACAAAATGTTTTCCCAAACAAATGTTCATACATCAAGCTTCAAATCTTCCCACAACTATCCATCTTCTTCATAGTACTAACATGTGTTATCAAGGATATCAAAAAGGAACGAAGAAACCTCCATATATTACATGCCATAATACCCAAAAGTAGAATGCTCCAAGCATTCATCTCCATATTCCATCATACAATCCATTCTATCCAAAAAAAAAAAACTCAAAAGACCTGTTTTCATCAAAAACATAATCCATGTTAAAGTCAACTAAACAAAAAATAAAAAGAATGTCCAAAAACAAATGCATCTCCTTATGCGGTCTAGTCTAGGCCTCAGTTTCCTCCCTCCAAACTGTAGGTGTGAGGAAAATGTGCCCAATAGAATAATTCTAGCAAAAGTAAACATCAGTACGGTGACATGTCTAAGTGTACAAGATATGGGAAAAACATATTAAATCTTTATATCTCACTATGTATGTCAACATTCCATTTTAATACCATCATAAGCATTTCCTTGCCATTTCATTATGACAGTGATACCACCCAATTCCAATATATCATTTCAAGTTCCAATTTACATATCCAACTCACACATTTACACACACCCATACTCATACCCACACACACCACAGACAAGATACTCTACAGTCTTATTTTCTCCCCCTATCATACAGGCTTCATGATAGCTAAAAAAAATAAAAAAATAAAAAGAAGAAGAAGAAGAAGAAGAAGAAGAAGAAGAATAAAGGTCAATCCATTTCCCAAAACCCTTTTAACTATTATGCAAATTTTCATGGGGGCTCATTATTAATGTTTATCAAAGGATGGCCAGGAATCCAATGAACCATTGTTTTGTGTTGATTTCCCAGAATTTGGCATCTCTAATTGACAAAGAGTTGATCTGATGTTCTTATTAATAATAATAATAAAAAGAAGACGAAGAAGAAGAAAGAAAGAAAGAAAGAAAGAAGATGAATACTTGTACCCATATTGATGAAACAGTACCCTGTGGGAAACCCAGACAATATTGAGCTTGCCTTGACCAGCAAGGCTGCTTGCCCTGTTTCTGTCATCTATCGGTGCATCTGACAATATTTCCTACACATACATGGATCTTAAAAAATAAAATTTCAAGCAACATATTTAAAATCTAAGAACTTAATGTACGATCTAAGACATTAATATAACTTGTGTCTGATTTCAAAAGAGTTGAAAAAGAAAACCAATACAAAAAAAAAAAATAAATAAATAAATAAATAAAGAAGAAGAAGAATGAATGATGATGTCATTCTATTGATGGCTGATGCAGATCCATATGTTTAAAAAAAAAATGATAACTCAAAATCCAGCCCAATGGACCAACTAATCTTATGAGATGTTTTATGCTATGATGTCTTAAAGGAAACCAAATTTATAAAAGTTTCCCCCAAATTTTAAAGCAACAAAATAAAATCTTATTATTGTATATAACCTCAAACAAAATAGCAGATATTTTAGAAGTGGCACCAACTAAAGATAAGATGAGGGAAAATCATTGACCAATTAACGAGCTTGGAATAGGAGTGATTCGATCCATGTGAGGATAGGAAACGAAATAGAGGAAGGTCTAGGAGAACTTAGGTTGAGGCAATAAGAAAGAACATGACTATCTTAAATTTAACTGAGGATATACGACTGTGAGTAGATCCAATTGCAGAAAATGGATCCGCAGACCTCAAGCAATTGGGACAAATTCTAGTTGAGTTGAGTTGCATGTATATTATCCTTAGGCTTGAAATACATATATTTGAAATGCCTAGATTTGAAATCAACTGCTAGAGGATTAAAACATTAAGTAATGGAGTTAGGTACAGATTTGAGTAGAACTAATACTTATATAGTACCTAGCCATTATATGGTAAAATATTTTGTAATTATGATAATGAGTATGGTTTCCCTTGGCTTAAAAAATAAAAAAAATGAAGACAATTTTAAGAAGACACCAATGAGGCAATTGACGTGAAAAATTGAATTGAAAATAAATAATTAATTAAAATTTTGAACAAATTATCTTAAAAACAGAAGATTACCATAACATTGCCCAAATCTCAAATCTTCATAAAACAAATAAAATAAAAATAAAACCCAAATTTCAAACAAAACAATACATATATCAGAAACCAAATCCAAATGTAAACTAAATTAATTTTTTTTTGGCAAACCTACATTATTCTAAGTATTATTTTTTCACATCAGATAAATAATTAAAATTTTAGAACAAATACTCATGTTAACTGGTTTGATAAATTTTATCAAGTTATTCTACTGTGTACTTTTAGAGTTGGAATTTCAGAAAAATACTCATGTTGAACAGTTTACTAAGATAATTAATTCAAGTTATTATTGTATGTACTTTTAGCATCACAAACTATTCAATTGGATCAATCATCTGGATTTGCAAAAATATATATATATATATTCTCTCAAAGAAAAAAATGATCAAACACAATCTTGTACATACTTTGTCAGTTTCCTGTAGAACTACATCATCATTTGGGTGGAAGTATATCTTCCCTCCCCGATAAAGACCACAGACAACTGCCTGGAAGGATATTAAACATAGATAAAGTATTAGAACCACAACTGTAGTAGATACCAGCAATAATTACATTTATGGACAGTTTACCTCTTGAAATCCACGTCTTACTTGCCTATATCTTAATCCGGCTAGATTAGGAAAACTGTAGAGGTTAAATACATTTTCTGCAACAAAACATGACTGTAAGTACTTAAGTAGGACATCACTCACGATAAGACATTGGAAGATAAAACTAGATAAGCTAATATAATGATGATTGGACCATAAGTAGTATTTAGACAACATAAATTATCCAAGAACCAAACAGGGATGTAGTTCCAACACTAATGATCACGTTTGACAAGTAATCAACTGACTGAACCTCGTAGACAATGTTCCACAAATGGCAACGCTCCCAACAACAATGTTGTATATCAATGAAGAGAACCAGTTTAAAAGGACAAAAAATAGATACCGCTTTTTAGAAGAAACAAGTTCATCAACATTTTTAGAATTCTATTGATTAATTTTAACCTAATGTATAACTACTCATAATCATCATAAAGTTAAAATATGTGAAAATAGCTAAATGATATATATATATTTTTCCTAGGGTGAAATTCACAAAAAAGCGCACACACGAACTTTCAATAAGAATCTGAAAGTGTTAGTACTTTGATAATTAAGGAGGTGCCTGTAAATCTTAATTAGGCCTTTTTGCCGAGAGCATTGAACAAATAACTTGGATGCAACATTTTCCACAGGCTCCACTTTCAATCCTGTGATTGACTTTAAGAGCTTTCATATTGGATTTTGAAACCTGCATGCATGAAGTAGTAGTTCAGTTTCCAACAGTTAAGCATGCATTACACAATATTTCCACACACCACATTCAATTATTCAATTAAAGGGATCCTTAATTTTTACCCAAAAAGAAAAGAAAAAAAATGTTTCAACCACCAACACTGGCAGAGGAGAGCAGACGAGAAACTAATTTGAATTAGCAGAAGGAGCTGACTTTTGAGAAACTAATCAGATCACGGGTTAGTCAAAATAAATACCCAAAAAATAATGTAAGACACAATCTGCTATAAAACGCGGTATGAGTGATGAGAAAATCAAGAAATATATTATATGAAGTTGTGATGTTTTGATTCTTGTTTCTCTTCTTCTTCTTCTTCTTCGAAGCTCTGTTTTCTTTGTTTTTCTCTACTTCTTGTTCATACACATTCCTCTACTCAACCATTTCTTCTTCATTTCTCAGAATATTCTCATTATTGTAATAGACAGTGTGCATCAGTTTCAAGTCCAACAAATTATATAAATTTCACTTTGGCATTTTATCAAACACTTTGTGTGAAAGAAAGCTAATGAGAAAAAACAAATAATCACAAGTTGAAGAACAGACAATCAAAATTCACCAATTTTTGTCTATATAAAAAAACAGACACACACAAACACATATACATACACATAATTAACAAACACTAAAATAGATGTGGAAATCATACTGTATATTGTAAGTTGTGAAGGCTAAAGATCAACAAGCAGTAATCGTATCTGGCTACACCTGGATGCCGGAGAGGGAATCAGTTGACGCCGGTGTTGAGTGAGAGGGTCAATGAGAGAGAGATTGTGACAGGAGAGGAGATGAGAGAAGAGAAGAGGAAATGAGAGAAGAGGAGAGGAGCAGGGTAACCTGAATGCTGGAGGGGTAAATGTACACGCCAGTGCTGCCGCCAGAGGGGGCTACTGCCCACGTCGGTGTTGCCGCCGGAGGGCGTACTGCCCACGCCGGTATTACCGCCGCTGCAAGAGAGATTAGGGCTGGGCGCGCGCGTGTGAGAGAGAGAGAGAGAGAGAGAGAGAGAGAGAATGTGAGGGATTAGGGCTAGGGTGCAACTCGGGCGGGCTCAACCCGAGCAACCCGAGCCCAGCCCGAGTTTTTATAGGGCTTGGACAACTATATCTTGTAATCTGGACGGGTTTGGGCAGATTTTTAATACCCGAATTGTAATTCGGGCCGGGTTTGGGCAAAACCAATGGCCAACCCGAGCAACCCGAACTCGAATTGAATTTAATATATTATATAAATTATATAATATATATAAATTAAGTAAAAGAGTTAGTCTTAATTTTTATTTTTTATTTTTTGGTGACTAGAAAATAACTTTGAATAATTCTCAATTCTTTATCAATTCTCAATTCTACCTACAGGTTTCAAAACAAATTTACCTACAAGTTTCTGGACTCGGGCAGTTCGGGCTAACCCGAGTTCAAAATACAAAGCTTGGGCTGGGCTTGGGCAGCAATGCTCGGGTTCATGGTCAGGCTTGGGCGGGCTTGGGCACTGCCAAATACAATTCGGGTCGGGCTTAGGCAGACCTCCAACCCGACCGAACCCGCCCGAGTTGCACCCCTAACTAGGGCAGGGCTAGGGCGAGACAGAATTAATAAGATTTAAGTTTTTGCGACATTTGAAAGACCGTCGCAAAAGAGCAAAAAAAGCAAAAAATACTTTTTTGCGACGGGGTAATGTACCGTTGCATATAATATGACTTTTTGCGACGATTTTGGGTTGTCCGTCTCTAAAAATAGCAATCCATCTGATATTTTTTTATGACGGCCAATTATCGTCGCAAAAAAAATTATATTGCGACGGTCTTTTTTGTCGTCATAAAAACTTGTTTTCAGTGACAATTTTTTAACCATCGCAAAAAATTCCGTAGCTAAAGCCCCTTTTTCTAGTAGTGCAGCAGCCTTTATAAACCAATGTCACAATTATAAATGATATTTTTCAAGTTATTGATGGTTATGGAGAGATACTATTTGCTAACCAAAGGAAAAAAGGACAACAAGCAACTTCATTTTTTTCCCCACATGCATGAGCTTGGTATGTCACTACTCTTTTATTTGATTTTCTCTAGAATTTACTTACTCTTTTCTCTTGTTAAGATTCTTCTTGAAGCCAGTTGTGTCACTTGTCTAATTTTCTCTAGCTAGCTGTATGCATTTAAAATTTCTCTATGTGTATATTTATGAAATTCCTGTCATTTCAACTTTCTCATAACAATTTTTTGATTTTCTTTGACTTCAAAACTTCATCAAGATGACTGAAAATCAAACTTTCCGAGTCTCATTGTTTGGCAAGCATCTTGAAACCGCATGGAGGAACTACAGGTTCATCCATTTCTCAATAAATATAGGGGGTAATGAGAAGTCACCTGATAGAAATCACTGGACTTTGCTTGTCTTGGACAAACAAGACAATTTATGGAGGTACTACAACTTACTAAGGCCAATGAGGGATGATGTACATGACAAATATCTCAAAGATGCAAAACAATTGGTAACGAATGCAAATTTCTCTAATCCACAATAATGTTTATGTGATGATAATTTTAATAGAATCCCATTAATTTGTGTCTTTGTTTCATTGTGTGTAAATTTCTCTATTATTTAAAAATTATTTTTTTTTGCAGAAAGATTATGTGGAGAATTTTTTGAAAGCTTGCTTTGAAAGAGAGGCACAATCACAGCCCTCTTTCAAATTGATAGACTCACAAAACACAAATTATGACTTTTAATATGTCGACAATGCTCCATAACAAGCCAGTGATTCGTAAGTTTCATACAACATCTATAAATAAGATAATCTAATTTGAATATTTCTCAAAACTAACTATACCTATAATTTGTATGCAGTGTCAATTGTGGCCTCTTTTTATGTAACATAATGAGACAATATATCAACCATAAACCTATCAGCTCGACATCGTTGACACAAGACGTAAGGTTGATGAGAGTAGAAATCATAGAGAGATTTGCAACTGAAATTGGCCGGTCATGGACAGAACTAATTCAAATACCACCACCAGAAGAACCAAAAGTATAATAGTGAAAGGACACTAGTGAAAGGAAGACAATGCACACAATGTAATTAGGAATAACCCTTCAATTTTTTTTTCATACATTGAAGGAATGATGATGTTTGACATATATGTATATATATATATTTTTTTGACTAATGTAAATTTTAAAATTTCATAGCTATCAATGGTTAAATATATATTTTTTATAATGCATGCTAAGTGGTGATTGTCAACACAATCGATATGGAGAAAATTATGTCTGAAGAAATTTCTCTGGTTTGAAGTTACCATAATTTCACAGAGAAATTTATCTCGTATCATGCCAAGAGGATGCTGTAGACATCCCATTTTTGACCGCCCTTAAGACTTGGGGCACTTTATTTCAAACACCCGATGATGAAAGTTACATTATGTAATCTTTTGAATTCTCAGTGAAGAAATTTAGATTCAAACTCTAATTCCAAACATTACACCCTATTTTGGCCAAACTATTTTAGACCTTAAAACCCTCATTTCCAAAATATTTTTCCAAATGTTTCTACAATGTTCTGAGACTCGCATTTCGATTAAAATATTGCACTTTTTGGTAAACTGAATAAGGACAAAGTGGAAATAAATGGAAGGGAGGTGAACTCTTTGAAAAATATTTAAAACATATTATTTATAGGTTTGGAGTTGAATGAAATAGGAAGGGAGGGAATAAAACTAGTTTAGGAAAAGGTTGAGCATCAAACTGTTAAGAAAGAATGAGCAGCCTTTACTAAATTAGGTGTATCTCTTTGCACACCTAGAATTAGATGTGATTCCACTATCATTGGAAAGTAGACTTCCGGAGCTTCAATTTAGACTCAAGAATCACCTAAAACCGAGTCCGGATGAGGGAGATATACCCATTTAAAGTCGGACCTGAAATGCAGATTTTTAGAGTCGGCTGGGTCCATTTAGAGCCAGCCGGCTTTCAATGAAAATTTGTCCAGAATGACTTTTTGGACTTCGCCTTGCATTATTTGGTCTAGCTGTGGGTTTTTTGGAGCCGGCCGGCTATTTTGGGAGCCAGCCGGCTCTCAATAGCGCCAAACAGACAGTTGCGGGAATTGGACAGCTGGCTTTGTTGGAAGATATTTCCGACCAAATTGGCTTAAATTCTATAAATAGGACCTTCCATTTCAGATTTTAAGGTTAGAAAACTTTCCAAAAGGCTTAGACATTGATGAGAGCTCTTGAACCTTCAAGCTTCTTTTGTTCTTCAAATCAACTTTCACCCTCCATACACCATTAAAGCTTGGATTTGAAGCTTTCTTGTTGAGAATTCAAGGTATATTTTCAGAACCTAGAGGTTAGAGAATTGTTCTAGGAGATATTTGTAGGTGCTTAGACATAACTTCCTTACAAAAGCTTTCTTCACCTTCAAACCTTCTTCAATTATACATACACAATACATACACCATTGGAGCTTTTTGTTGAGATTTCAAACTAAATTTTAGAAACTTGGGGGTGTTGGAATCAAATTTGTTAACTAAGAAGCATCCTCTCTTTCAAGAGGTATAAGCTTGTTACATTTTTCCTTATTTCCATTTCAATCTTTTTCTATCTTTATTTTGTGTTTCCCTACTGTTTTGGATCCATTCTAAGTGTTGGAATTTGGGGTTGAATAGCTACCAAAGGTAGAAAGGTTTAACACCCTTTCTTGCACCTTATTTCATTACTCATACCCTTTGTTCTTACACTCTTTTCTTTGTTTTTGCACTGATTTTCAGAGTTTAAAAAGGCTACAAAACATGGTTTAAAAGTCTCAAAAGTGGAGAGATTAGTCACCTCTCCTTAATTTTGCTTACTAGCTTTACATCTCTTGCTTTTGTCTATCTTTTTGTGCTCTTTAAACACACTTTTAGCCACTATTTTTGGACTGTTCTTAGACTATTTTGGGGTTGAAAAATGTGATTTAAAATTGCAAAAAGTGGAGGGGTTAGCCATCCCTCCTTAGGTTTTGTTCCATAACTTTTTCTCTACTTTTTTTACTTATTTTCTCTTGTTTTTAGCCACTATTTTTACATTTTAGGGGCTGTTATGGGCTGTTTAATTCATTTAAATAGTTTATGCTTTGAATATCACACTTGTTGTGTTGTAAGTCCTCATGGCTTCGGTTGTTTAGGCCTTAGACACCGAGTCATTTGAGTTGATAGCTTTATTTACTTAGTTTTCATGCGAAGAGTTTCATTTTAAATAATCAACTTCGCATAATCATTTCTGCACCCTCCCTCATTTCTTCTTTTCTTTTGTTCGAGAGCTATTTCAAACAAGTGCTTGTTGTTCAAGGCATGAGAAAGAGGTGTATGCTCAATGGCTTAATCTCTACGAAGGTTCATCGTCAATATATAGTCTCTCTTTCATGCTATGGATCACTTCTTGTTTGACATTTCTTCCCATTTAGTGGACTTAAACATTACTTCGGACAAATTGGTTAAGTAATGGAAATGAGACTAATAAAAATTGACCTAAAATCAATGAAATCAACATAAAGAAGCTGAATAAAATTGGTTGGATTCGGCCGGACGTTATGCCGAGTCCATCACTTTGAGAATTGTCACTTATCAATCCATGATATTTTGATGAGACTTGGAGCATGTCTACTTCTCTCTTTGAGCCTTCATGATAAGAGGATGGGTGGCTTTCTATTGCATTTATTCAATTTTGTCCAAACGTGCTTGAAATCATTAAGCCATCAAAGTACGCTTATTGGTGGTTTTCGAACTTGAAATTGTCATTCTCTTGAGTTTCCCATGACAGAAAAGAGTTAAAGGGACAAACGGGGCCTAGAAAAGCTCTGTCTGCACTGTCCTTACCTAAGAGCACCAAACAGATTTTTGACTTGTATTTAGGGCTACCCGGCTTTATTCGGAGCCGGCCAAGCCTCATTGGGGCCCGGCCGGCCGGCCTACAATGTTTGGAAAAACAGAGTGTTTTTCGCAGAAGCAGAGGGTAATGGTTGAGGGTCAAACAGAGTAAATTCTCAGGGAGGCAGACAGAGTTACTTCTAAAAAACTGTCACGTGCATGCAATCCTTGTGCATTTTTTGTTTATCAATGTTGTAAATTAATGTTCTCATTATTGTTGTAATTAATTATTATTGTTGTAATTAATTATTGCTAGTTAACTTAGATTGCTAGTTTATTGCCCATTCTAATATCCTTGTTGTAATGACTTAGCTAGTTGATTATTTAATTCATTCATTCGAATTTGTAATAGTTAGCTTAATTCGGATACTTGGACATTCGAACCCTCTTGCACAAGGGCAAATATGTAATAACCGTGTATGTCTTCTAACCCCCATTTCTTTCTCCCTTTTATTTACCCCGCTTATAATGGTAGCATCATGTTTCCTTAGCATTTTCCATGTTTGCATACACTCGTTTAGCATGCATTAGGGTTCAGCTCATCATGTTTGCATACACTCGTTTAGCATGCATTAGGGCAAATATGTAATAGTTGGAACTGGGCCAATCGAAAACGAGTATGCTTGACGATATATATCAGCATGACACTACAAAAAATTAAGGTTTTAGAGACCAAAATTTAGGGACAAAATTATTTTTTAGGGACCAAATATTTTTGTTGCGAAAAGTGTCGTTATTATATTTTTAGCAACAAAAATTAGACATTAGTGACGAATTATTATTCTTTTGGGACCAAATTTTTTGTCTAAAAAAATAAACCATTTTGAGAAAAAATTATTTTGTCTCTAAAAGTTTATTTATTAGTGATATTTTCAAAATTTTGTCGCTAAAAGTCTTATTTTTGACTTTTTGAGACGACATTTTTGCGACTATCTTCATGACGATAGAAATTGGTTCCTAAATGTCTTTTGCAACAAAATTTTCACTTTTAGAGACCAAAATATTTGGTCTCTAAAACTCTTATATGTTGTAGTGTGAAAAAATGGTTCAACAAATGAATTCAAATTCTTTCCACTCCTAAAAATTACAGCAACAATATGTTGACATGGATACCCATTTATTTCCCATTTTCGACATGAACAAGTTCTCAACCCAAGATCAACCATAACCGAAGGAAAACAATGCACTTCAAACACATTATCAGATGATAAACTCACATTCCTTGTCCTCTTATCCATGAAAGCCTTCTCCAACACACTATTCATATGAGGACAGAGAACTTTATTCCATTTACTAGAAAACAGCCTCCTATCAAATCTCATATTCATGATTTGCAACCGTATCATGTCCACTAAATTTGTTATTGGCAAGTGCTGAGTTTCTCGTATCTATGAATTAAATGACTCAGCAATATTTGAATACATTTCACCATAAACGTTTCCCCTCAAAATATGCTTCACTCCAATTTTCAAAAACATTTACAACGTCTCCTCTCTCACCTTTTAATTCATTTAACTTGAAATGGAATGCTGCTTTTATTGGTGCATATACACATTCTGAAAACTTGGATACAATCGTCTCCCTAACCAAATTTGTGTTTCCACATGATAACCTATCCCTCAAATTTCTCTTTAGATGTTCAAGACAAAATCCATGATAGCAATTAGGGAAAAACCTAGCAATTCCTTCCACAATACCACAATGTCGATCTGATATGAAGCTTATTACCTTCTCTGATCCTAATAATTCACATAAATGTTCAAGGAACCAACACCAATTGTTTTTCTTCTCAGCACTAACAACGACAAAAACTATAGGAAAAAAACCTACAAACAAATAGGAATAAGCATATTAGATATGCACATACAGAGAAAATTAGAATAATAAACAACCAGAGAAATTTCACACTACCAAAATCCAAAGAAACTTCACACAGTGGCCAAATCTAGAGAAAATTCACACAGTGATAACATCTAGAGAAAATTCACTAAGTAACCAAATCTAGAGAAAATTCACACAGTGATAACATCCATGGAAAATTCACACAGTGGCCACCTTTAGAGAAAATTCACACAGTGGCCACCTCTAGAGAAAATTCAAAGTGTCAGAGAAAATTCACAAAAAATAACCACAAAAATAGAAAATTCACTCAATTTTCACATGTATAGAAAATTCACATATATGGAGAAAATTAGATATATTTACAATTATCTTCATTCCCATCTTTCCTTGTTGCAGCAAGCATAGCTCCTTTGTATCGTCTTTTCAAAAATGTTCCATCAAGAAACAACAATGATCGACAATATTTCAAACCAGCAATGCATGCATGAAAAGCCACAAACACTCTTTTGAAACACTTGTTATCTTCAAAATCTAACTCAAAACGACTACATGGATTGTTCTTCCATGCCTCATCAAAATACCACCGTAATTGATCGAATGAAAAAACAAGAATTCCTATATGTATTACCTTTTGCTTTTCAACCCCCAACCAATCACAGTTATAATTGATTGAGACCACATACTTGTTTTTCATTTCTTTAACAATATCCACTGGACGAGTTAAAGGTTTTGCACTTACCTCTTCAAGTATCAGCCCAGAAACTAAGCTGGAAGTCATCCTACCATGTTTACTAGTATGAATCGCCACACTACACGTATGTTCATTGTTCAAAGTTCTTATGTAAAAAAACTCATTTGTTTTTTCAACTGAAGCATGTACACGCCACATACATCCCCTTGATTCCTTATATGCACATTCTGTCGTAACCCTTAGCTTATCATTTTTAACATACGTAAACTGAAAACCAACCTCAATAGCACGGAACTCAACCACACCACCCTCAAACTTTTGTCCAACACTTCTAATATTATTTCGCCAACCAGCTGACAATAACACCTTTTTCTTGGTGAGAACAAAACTTAGAGAGTGAATTCCTTTCAATATCTACGAGCTTACACTACAAAAAAAACAGTTTTTTGCGACGGCAAAACGCCGTCGCTAATACCTCTGCACGCCGTCGCTAATACCTTTTGCGACGGTAATTTGATTTTTTGCGACGGCAAGTGGGGGTCGCGAGAAAGGGGGTTGCAAAAGGTCTTTAGCGACGGTACGTGCCGTCGCCAATAGTGTTTGCGACGGGAGGGTACCTTTTTTGCGACAGTAGTTTTCTGTCGCCAATAAGTGGAAAAAATCTAAGTTTTTGCGACGGTAAAGTTTTTCCGTCGCTAAAATTGGTTTGTTGAGACGGCAGAGAACCGTCGCTAAAAGTCTCCTACTGCATATAACTATTGCCGACGGCATGGTGAGCCGTCGCTAAAGGTCTTTGTCACAATTTCTTTCGAAAGTATTTGCGACAGTACGTTGCCGTCGCAAAAGCCTCCTACAGCTGTTTTTGCGACGGCTGTTATGCCGTCTCAAAAAAAAAAAAAAAAAAAAAAAAAAAAAACCTGTTCCGAAATTATTAAAAAAATTTTAAAAACCTGTATTAAATGAAAAATAATTACAAAAAAATCCAAAAATTACATAATAATATAAATACATACATAAACAAAAGTTGACAAATAATAAAAATTCATAATGTTGTTCCATTCATAATATTACATAAATAAAAATTTAAAACAATAAAAATTATGCCATTACATAATGTCGCATAATACATACATAATGTTGTTCACAAATTTAAATAACATAAATCAAAATCAAAAGCAAAAGTTTCGTCTTGATTCTTGCGTGGGTTACAAAAACAAAAGTTGGACATAATCTTTATACGCCCGCATTCCACAAGAAGCAAACTGCTACTCAGGAAATATCTGAAAAAAACAAGATAAAAATAATTAATAACCATATAATGCTGTTAATATTTTAATTACAGAAAAATATAAAAAAAAAATTGACTACTATATAATTAGAAAGATAGTTAGTAAATAATTTTGACTAGACCGAAATCCGACTCTAACTCCCAAACCGGGAACCCAATTCAAGCCCCGTCTTCTCCCACAAGTCTCTCGTGCCTAGGACGTCGTGTGTGCCAAGTTTCGTGCTAAACCAACGCGGTTTGGTGATTTTGGGGCCTTAACTCTCCAAATTCAAGTTTCTTAAGGAAATAATTTGCCTAAAGTGAAATCCGGCTCTAACTCCCAAACCGGAAACCCGATTCGAGCCTCGTCTTCTCCTACAAGTCTATCGTGCCTAGTAGGTCGTGTGCGCCAAATTTCGTGCTAAACCGACGTCGTTTGGTGATTTTGGGGCATTAACGCCTCAAATTCAAGTTTCTTAAGAAACTAGTTTGCCGAAAGCGAAATCCGGCTCTAACTCCCAAATCGGGAACCCGATTCGAGCCCCGTCTTCTCTCACAAGTCTCTCGTGCCTAGGAGGTCGTGTGTGCCAAGTTTCGTGCTCAACTGACGCGGTTTGGTAATTTTGGGGCCTTAACTCTCCAAATTCAAGTTTCTTAAGGAACTAGTTTGCCTAAAGTGAAATCCGGCTCTAACTTCCAAACCGGGAACCCGATTCGAGCCCCGTCTTCTCCCACAAGTCTCTCGTGCCTAGGAGGTCGTGTGTGCCAAATTTCGTGCTCAACCGACGTCGTTTGGTGATTTTGGGGCATTAACTCCTCGAATTTAAGTTCCTTAAGGAATTAGTTTGCCTAAAGTGAAATCCGGCTCTAACTCCCAAACCGGGAACCCGATTCGAGCCCCGTCTTCTCTCACAAGTCTCTCTTTCCTAGGAGGTCGTGTGTGCCAAGTTTCGTGCTCAACCGACGCGGTTTGGTAATTTTGGAGCCTTAACTCTCCGAATTCAAGTTTCTTAAGGAACTAGTTTGCCTAAAGTGAAATCCGGCTCTAACTCCCAAACCGGGAACCCGATTCGAGCCCCGTCTTCTCCCACAAGTCTCTCGTGCCTAGGAGGTCGTGTGTGCCAAATTTCGTGCTCAACCGACGTCGTTTGGTGATTTTGGGGCATTAACTCCTCGAATTCAAGTTCCTTAAGGAACTAGTTTGCCTAAAGTGAAATCCGGCTCTAACTCCCAAACCGGGAACCCGATTCGAGCCCCGTCTTCTCTCATAAGTCTTTCGTGCCTAGGAGGTCGTGTGTGCCAAGTTTCGTGCTCAACCGACGCGGTTTGGTAATTTTGGGGCCTTAACTCTCCGAATTCAAGTTTCTTAAGGAACTAGTTTGCCTAAAGTGAAATCCGGCTCTAACTCCCAAACCGGGAACCCGATTCGAGCCCCGTCTTCTCCCACAAGTCTCTCGTTCCTAGGAGGTCGTGTGTGCCAAATTTCGTACTCAACCGACGTCGTTTGGTGATTTTGGGGCATTAACTCCTCGAATTCAAGTTCCTTAAGGAACTAGTTTGCCTCAAGTGAAATCCGGCTCTCCCAAACCGGGAACCCGATTCGAGCCCCGTCTTCTCTCACAAGTCTCTCTTGCCTAGGAGGTCATGTGTGCCAAGTTTCGTGCTCAACCGACGCCGATTGGTGAATTTGGGGCCTTAACTCTCCGAATTCAAGTTCCTTAAGGAACAAGTTTGCCTTAAGTGAAATCCGGCTCTAACTCCCAAACCGGGAACCCGATTCGAGCCCCGTCTTCTCCCACAAGTCTCTCGTGCCTAGGAGGTCGTGTGTGCCAAGTTTCGTGCTCAACCGAAGCCGATTGGTGAATTTGGGGCCTTAACTCTCCGAATTCAAGTTCCTTAAGGAACAAGTTTGCCTAAAGTGAAATCCGGCTCTAACTCCCAAACCGGGAACCCGATTCGAGCCCCGTCTTCTCTCACAAGTCTCTCGTGCCTAGGAGGTCGTGTGTGCCAAGTTTCGTGCTCAACCGACGCCGATTGGTGAATTTGGGGCCTTAACTCTCCGAATTCAAGTTCCTTAAGGAACAAGTTTGCCTAAAGTGAAATCCGGCTCTAACTCCCAAACCGGGAACCCGATTCGAGCCCCGTCTTCTCCCACAAGTCTCTCGTGCCTAGGAGGTCGTGTGTGCCAAGTTTCGTGCTCAACCGACGCCGATTGGTGAATTTGGGGCCTTAACTCTCCGAATTCAAGTTCCTTAAGGAATAAGTTTGCCTAAAGTGAAATCCGGCTCTAACTCCCAAACCGGGAACCCGATTCGAGCCCCGTCTTCTCCCACAAGTCTCTCGTGCCTAGGAGGTCGTGTGTGCCAAGTTTCGTACTTAACCGACGCGGTTTGGTGATTTTGGGACATTAACTCCTCGAATTCAAGTTCCTTAAGGAACTAGTTTGCCTAAAGTGAAATCCGGCTCTAACTCCCAAACCGGAAACCCGATTCGAGCCCCGTCTTCTCTCACAAGTCTCTCGTGCCTAGGAGGTCGTGTGTGCCAAGTTTCATGCTCAACCGACGCGGTTTGGTGAATTTGGGACATTAACTCCTCGAATTCAATTTCCTTAAGGAACTAGTTTGCCTAAAGTGAAATCCGGCTCTAACTCCCAAACCGGGAACCCGATTCGAGCCCCGTCTTCTCCCACAACTCTCTTAACTTAGAATGTAAAGAATGCAAAGATACATTTTAGCTTAGAATACAAAGATACATTTTATACCTGATCTTCTGGTGGTGGTGTATATGGATTCTCATCTTCTGCAGATTCCCTAAATGCCCGGTGGCCACTCGATGCATCAGGAACCTATGTTAGTCAATGCATAATGTGTTAATCATATTTGAATTTTATACATAATCTTGAGTGAAAATTGAACTATCAAACGATTTAATTTATATGGAACCTGTCTGTTGGGATCCACACTCGCCCCCTGTGACACAAGGGCCATCATCTCAGCTCTCACTGCTCTAAATGTGTAGAGAACTCTGCTCGTAGCTCCTCCCTCAACTTATCCCTTAGCTCTGCACGAACCTTCTGCGTGATCTGATCAATAGTCGATGGCTGGGGTGTTGACTGTGATGGCCCAGCACCATCTTTATACACCGCTCTCCGAGGCACAATTCTCCCGTATGTCCGACAATATCCATGTCCGTCATGACCTATCAACTCATGGAAAATGGCATTCCTAGCCTCCAAAGTCTGACCATCCTCAGGTAGCATAGAGAGTTGACGATTAAACTCATCCTGTATTGAATAAGACAGACAAGTATATGCCAAATTAAGATGGTTGACACAAAAAAAATAAACTTTAAATACAATCAAAGGTGTTTGGAAACTACCAAGGTCTGGATAACCTCTGGGTCATCTACTCTACGTGTCATAAGCCAAACATTCATCTTATCAGTAGACTCCTCCTTACTGGTCATCTACATTTTTTTTAGAAATATGAAAATTAGAATCCAAATAATTTGCAAATATACAATGTTTGTTTATATACAAAAATAAAACAATAAAATGTAAACCTCATGCCGTATCTGAGAGAAAGTAGTACGTCCTGTGGTATGAGCTATGCCGTGAGCTCGCCGATTTTTAGCGTTCCTACTTGCAATTTTCTATAACAGGTTCAACAAATGTAAGTATGTAAATATGATTTGTATGTTTAAATATCATAAATATAACGTAATTGTATACCTCAGCATCGGAAGTACGCCAATACTCCACAAGTTGTTCCCACTGGCTTGGCACAACGTTCATAGGAACATCATCTTTCAGATTAGGATAAGAACTTCTAGGCTTGAAATACTTAGCCTTAAGCTTGTTCTTGTGATCCTTCCATATGCTGTTGTAGTTTTTCATGCAGATTGGCTTGTACTCCTCTGGACATATATTCAAATTGTCCTGTAAAACACAATTTCAAAGTTTAAGGCTAAATATAACACAAATTTGGAATTCGAATTTGTGGACAAAAATATACTTTTACCTTCACATCCTTCCAGATAGCATCAACAATATCATCAGGCACATTGTTCCAGTCAAGAAAAGTAAGAGGAACAATGTTACCATTCCAATGGAATAAGTTGTTGCATCAGAATATGACTATCGTGGCTCTTAAGACCCCCAATGCTTCTATCATGTAAGCGCACACGACGTGATATATTGGATGAATACCCGTTGGGAACTCTTACTTCCTTCAACACTTTCAAGAACAAATCTTTCTCATCCTTGGTCATTGTGAATTGTGCTGGTGGTAAATAGGCTTTATTCGACCCTCTTAACTGCAAATGTAGGGGTTTTCTAATATTCATATCTTCTAAATCACGCCGAGCATTAACACCATCCTTCGATTTTCCTGCAACCCCTAATATTGTCCACAACACATTGTCACAAACATTCTTCTCTATATGCATCACATCGAGGTTGTGTCTTATTAGATTGTGCTCCCAATATGGCAATTCATAAAAGATACTCTTTTTCTTCCAACTATGGGTGCGATGTCTAGCTTTCTCCTTCTCTACCTGTCTCCTATGCCTCTTCTTAAGGTCATCCCTCTTGTATTGGGTTAAAATACCGTCAGATTCTAATTGTAGCAACATCTCAGTTCCAGACAACAATTTTGGTTTGAGTCTGACTTCCCGACTACCATCAAATGATACTTTATCCTTCCGAAATTTATGGCCAGTAGGTAAAAATCTGCGATGACCCAAGTATGATTGTTTCCTACTATGCTTCAACCAACACGATGTAGTTTCCTTATTGCAACAAAGACATGCATATTCGCCTTTAGTGCTCCATCCTGACAAGTTTGCGTATGCAGGAAAATCACTAATTGTCCACAGTAAAGCTGCATGCATTTGAAACATTTGATTTGTTGATGCATCAAATGTTGACACACCCCCATTCCATAGTTCTTTCAACTCCTCAATCAACGGTTGCATATACACATCAATCTTGTCACCAGGTCCTTTCGGCCCGTCAATAAGCACGGATAAAATTAGAAATGGTTGCTTCATGCACATCCATGGCGGCAAGTTGTATGGAATGAGCACAACAGGCCAAGTGCTATGAACTATGTTCATCGTCCTGAATGGGTTAAAACCATCAGATGCTAAGCCAAGCCTTACACTTCGGCAATCATTACTAAAGTCAATATGCCGACGGTCAAAATCTTTCCATGCAAGGGAGTCAGCAGGATGCCTGAAGACACCATCATCAGTTCGTTCATCTGCATGCCATCTCATGAACTTGGCCGTCTTGGATGACATAAACAACCTCTGCAACCTTGGCTTTAAAGGAAAATACCTCATCTGTTTTGCAGCTATTTGTTTGCCACCTTTGTTAGGACCATTTGAACCACCATCACCATTTGATTTCCATCTAGAACTGTTGCATATGACACATTTATCAAGATTGGCGTCCTCGTTTCGAAACAACATGCAACTGTTGGGACATGCATCCCACGTGTCATACGTGAAGCCCAAATCTGTTGTGACCTTTTGAGCTTTATAATATGAGTCCGAGAGTTTCACACCCAACGGAAACGCCTCATTCAATAACTCAAGCAACATATCAACAGATTTATCTGTCCACTGATTAAGCACCTTCAAATGTAGAAGTCGAACAATGAATGACAAAGATGTGAACTTCTGACAACCCGGATACAATTCACATTGTGCATCTTGAAGCAGTTTGAAATACTTTGTAGTCTCTGCATTTGGATCGAGCTGGGGTTCAGATGCATGGGGATCAGGCCCCTGTAGTTCATCACCCTCAACACTTGTACCGGCATGTGGATTTCCCATAGCCCCTTGTATTATTCCAATCATATTATCCCCAATGTCTAAATTAACTAATGTTTCATTCTCTCGATTACCATGCAGAGATACGTAAGATTCCCCATGATTAATCCAATGTTTGTATTTTAAAAAAAAACCATTCAAAATCAGATGCTCCTGTACACCCTCTCGTACAAAATAGTATCGATTCTCACACTTCCTACACGGACAACTGATCATCTCACCTTCAACCCTATTGGTGTAGGCAAACACAAGGAATTCATCAATCCCATTAATGTATTCGCTCGACATCCTATTTGGCAAATCGATCCAACTCTTATCCATCATCTGTACACATCCACAAAAATATCTCATCAAAGTAACTCTAAATATAATACCTACGTATTCATGTACCATGATACCTATCCATCCAATTTCTCTCAAATAGGTAGGTAGTCTTATCCTAGTTAGTTATTTACCGATTTAATAGGAGAACATAAAAAACGAAATACTTATACAACAACACGTGAGATCAATTAATTGAAGAAATTTTGAACAAATTTTGCAGTTTGGTTTTGGTTCGATTTCTAAAATTTCACGATTTATGATTCCAAAATTTCTCTAAGGATAGGTTTAGGTTTATTCCTACCTATCTATTTATGTATATACTATTCAACATATACGTTCACGTCATCTATCGATCCACGTGTCCCTTATTTGTCTACTTAGTCTATCTATTTGTTCATATCACCACCACTATTAGCCACCACAGGTCACCTATGTGCAACTTTTCTCAATGAACTTAATGCTATACAACCCACTAGAAATGGATTTCTAAACAAACACTTAAATTAGTTTACCAAGATTAGTACAGTGAATAAGGTAGGTAATGAGCTGCCCACCAACACTTTTTCCCTTCATATTTATATATATATATATATATTTGTGAGTCACAATTCAGATTCATATTGATAATTTAATCATTTATTTTGTAAGTTTTAATATAAATGTTATTTGTATAAAAAAAATTAATTTTATTAGATAACTGTAAATATAAAAATAAATCGTATTTTATTTTATAAAATAAATAATTTAAGTTTATAATTTGTTTTGTATTTTTTATGGGATCCACGAGATAGATTGTTCCAATTATAGATTTACACAAGAGAGGTATGGATGAACTTTTTTCTCAAAATTTTTGACAAAAATATTAAAAAATCACCCATTTAAATTTTCTCTAATTTTTATTTATTTATTTATTTATATTTTAATTTGAGGAAAATCTAAGTTGTAGTTCTTGCTCTCTATTTAAATGTCAAGTTAGGAACTTTCTTGATATATTACGACAAACTTGCATTACAAAAGTTACTTCACATGTTGGTTTGAGTTAAACACTGAGAACAAGTAGTGTTTGGCATCCAACTAAAATAGTTATATATATATTTTAATTATTTTATTTTTAGTGATTTTTTTTTTAAAGTTATATTATTATTTTTTTGCTTTCTTGTGTCTTGTATAGACTAATATAATAGTTAAACAAAAAAATAAATGAAAAAAATGATATCAGACACATTTCTTGTGCAAAGTGTTTTATTTCTATCTGTATTAATGCATATAAAACACATTTAGTCGCAAAATAATGTTAATTAACAAAAAAGAAGAATAATATTTGTTTTTATTTTTTCTTGAAACTATAAACAAAAAATTATTTGGAAAAAAAATTTTGATTATAAAAAAAATCAAAAAAAATTAGATATATTTATATATAATATATATTTATATCAATGTAATCAGATTTTAGTTTTATATAATGTATATATATATTTATATATAATTTACATATTTATATATATATCAATATATATATAGATGATACAGATTTATCAATATATATTGATCTACAGATCTGTATATATATATACAGAGAGAGAGAGAGAGAGCATACGCAGAGAGCAAGTCGTCCTCGCCGCCGGTACCTGTCGTCCTCGCCGGAGCACCACCGCACCACCGTTCGCCGTTCGTAGGGATTTGGTTGAACAGATCAAACACAGCCGTTCGGCTTCGTAGGAATTTGGGGGAAAAAAATTTGTTTCAAATTAGGGATTTGGATTATGTGTTGATCGAGCGGCAAGATGAATAGGGAAGAGCGGGGGCAAAAAAAATTTCAACATTTGCGACGGTAGGTTTACACCGTCGCAAATGGCAACTATTTTTGTTCGTAAACGACGTCGTTTAAATTAGAAGTTTTTGCGACGGACGTTTGCCGTCGCAATATGTAAAAAAATAGTTTTTTGGCGACGGTAAAAACAGCCGTCGCTAATACTGATCCATTTAATCCCCTATCCGCGCATATTTTTTACCGACGGGGACAATGCCGTCGCTAAAGCCTTCATTTGCGACGGTTTTAAGCTGCCGTCGCAAAAAACCATTTTTTGCGACGGGACACGTGCCGTCGCTAATTCTTCCGTGTTTTTTACCCCCTTTTCTTGTAGTGTTATCACATTCACCATGCACAACTTCTACCCAATTAGACCCTACTTGATCCTCTTGATCAGAAGTACTACACCTACTAACTAAAACATCAACTATATCAACACCACGTTCACAAACAACCCTCAACATATTCAGAAAATCAATATTATTTCGAACCATATAATTCGGATGGCCCACAATAGAATATGAAATTCACATCATCTCAAGTTTTAAATTCTCCCATGTTTTACACAAAATGCCAACAATGTAATGACTCGGAACCGTGTGTCACAATTATCAGTAATTAATTATGCATTTATATGATTAATTGAAGATTATCTGTTTGAATTAGCAAAATATCTGTTGGAATCACGACTTTGGGACTTAAACTGACAACCGTAATGGCTTCAGAAAACGAAATTGAACATGTCTATGTGATACCGGGAATTTTTAGAGTTATTTGGGACATTAAATTGAAGACTGAATTTCGTCTGATTCGTAAGGCTTGTTTGGCTTAAGTGTTTTGGCACAATGGTTTATTTATGATATATATGTCTTATAGATAAGGCTTTGACCCATTATTGACTCAACAAAGAAAAGAAAAATCTAGAGAAAGAAAAAGAGAGAGAGAGAGAGAATTCGGGGGAGAAGAGAGAAACCAAGAGAAAAGAAGAGGAAATCAAGCTTAGTCTCTCCAACTTAGCAATCAAGGTAAGAATTCCTTCATATTTCCTTCAATTAAGGTTGGTTCATCAATGATCTCATGTTAAATAAGAGGATTGAAGGGGATATATGTTTAATTTGAGCATGCATGGCATAAATTGATGATTCATGGTTATATTTGGCCAAATTGAGGTAGAACCTCCATGGATATAGAGATATGAAGCTTGTATGTATATATTCATGGGTTTGATCTTATTTCTGATCTATATGGGCTTTGTGTGAAGTTTGATGGTTCAATCATGTTGTTGATCAATGATTTTGAGCTTTGATTTCATAAGATTGGAAGTTAATGTTTCAAAGAAAAGGATGAAGCGTAGAAGAAGAACCAGAGTTTCGGACTTTTGCATGGTCCGCTCGAGCGGAGGGAAGCTCGCTCGAGCGGAGAAATCGACCTCCCAGCAGTTTTGACAGATTGTACAGTCCGCTCGAGCGGACAAAGGGGCGCTCGAGCGGAGGACCTTTTTCAGGAAAGTTTTTGGAAGTTGTTTTACATGATTTTTAGCATGTTCATGGCATAATTCAGCATTTCATGAGTATGAATTAAAGTAAAGAAAGATAAGAATGAATATGAAAGAATGTAAAAGAAGTATGGAATGGCATGAATTATGTGATTTGATGATGATATGTTAAGAAATGTATTATACTGTTGATGATTTGCAGGTCAAGAAGTGAAGACCGTGCCATCGGTTTTGGAAACCCACTGTGAGTAACATTTCTGTAAAGTTATGTTATTATGAACTATGTTTAAAAGTGATATGATATGATATGATATGTTCTGAAAAGTGATTTTAAGCTGTGAACGAATGTCCTGATTTGCGAATCTAGTATGGCATCCATAGATAGTTCAGTCGTGGGGGCGAGAACATGCAGGCCCATGCGCTTTAGTCATGGGGGACGGCATGGAAGGACAAGCCCATGACCAGTTTACGAGATCTCGGTATGTGTTTAATCGGTGTCCGGGACCGGTTACTCTAGTCGTTAGTCGACACATGTTATGTTCTATGGAGTATGCCATTATGTATGTTCTTATGAGATGATTATGATCATGTTATGAATGCTATGTTTTACGGATTTCTATGAAATGTTGGAGTTCGTTCACTAACCCTTTTACGTTAATGTTACTTGCTGAGCTTTAGCTCATTGTTTGTATTTATGTATTTATAGGTGAGCCTTCAGGGAGTCAAGCCTAGGCCGAGTTTTGCATCGAGCCACCGTTTTGAAGCCACCAGAGTTTTATGTGCCTCCGAGCTGGGGCTAGGCCTGGAAGGCCGTTTTGTGAGCTCTTGTTTAGTTTTGTTGTACAGTTGTGACAGAGTCGTATGTGATGTTTACGATCATGTTATGTAATGAATGTGGGTAATTAACTCATTTTTGGCATGTAATGTATGTTCATATAAATGCACAGCTCTTTGGACTATTAGTGTTTTGTGTTTGCTTTCGTGAGCCCCGTTTATTTATGTTATGTACAGAAAGGCCTGTGGTAATCTAGAATTACTGGCCGGTTACGATGCCAACCTTCTAGGGGCAGGTTTGGGTCGTGACAAACAAATTCCTCAAAATTTAATTCGCATGAAACATTAATGACAATAGTATCATCCCCATATTTGCACAACAACAACACTGCATTGTCCATCTAAACTGAAAGAAAAAACACGAAAAATAACTTGTTCAATATAAAAACACTTAAAAAGAACAACATATAAGTCCAAAGAAATTTGTAATAATTATAATTTTCTCTAGATTATAATAACAAGCTTATAATTTTCTCTGGATTATAATATAACAAGCTTATAATTTTCTCTGGACTCAAGTAAAAGTCTAGCGAAATTTACAAACTTATAATTCATCTTCAAGATAACAAAAACAAAATCACAGAGAAAATTAATGAGTCCAGAGAAAATCACATGAAAATTAATGCTAACTATTAAACACAATCATAGACAAAAATCACACAGAAGATCTGTTATGAAATTATAATATTCTCTGTGATTTTCACTGAACTACAAGCTTACAATTTTCTCTGTGTAATTGTGCAGTATTTGACTCAAATCAAAATTCAAAGAAATTTACAAATTTATATTCACCTTCAAGATAATAAAAACAAAATCACAAAGAAAATTAATGAGTCCATAGAACATTATAGAGAAAATTCATGAGTCCAGACAAAATCACAGAGAAAATTAATGCTAACTATTAAACACAATCACTGACAAAAATCACAAAGAAGATCTGTCATGAAATTATAATTTTCTCTGTGATTTTTACTGGACTACAAACTTACAATTTTCTTTGTGATTTTTGTTGGATTATAATAGCAAACATACAATTTTCTTTGGAACACAAAGAAAAGTGCAGAAAAATGAAAAGTGCAAAAAAAAAAAAGAAAAAAGAAAAAAAAAGAGCACACAACTTAGGAAAGTGCAGAAAAATAGAGTCGGTCTCTAAACATAAAGAACAAAACTTATCATTCATAAACATGAAACAGAGAACGAAAAATCAACTCCAAAAATCAAAATCAACTCTATTGTCAGTAACAAAGAATGAAAAATCAACTTCAAAAATAAAAAACAACTACACTGAGCTGGCTTTTCTCTCACATTGATCAAAACTTAAAACAAAAACCTAATTTAAAATACACTAGAAAAACTTCTTTGAAATCGGAGTCCTTACATACAAATCAAATGAAAAATAAAAAAAACTTACCTGATTCAACTCCACTGGAAATCAAATCAACATGACTTCACCTTTTACATGGTCAACGAAAATCAACTTCTACACAACTACAAAATCAACTTCTTGCGATTAACGAAAATCAACTTCTACACGACTACAAAATCCCAATAAAATCTATACGAAAATCAGCATCGTCAAAATCCCCATCATCAAGTTCATCCCAACGTAATCTCCTATAAAAATAACAACGTAATCTTCAGTTTCCAAAATTAAAAACCACGTCTATTATAAAGAAGGGTAAAATAGGTATTTTATAAACTAAAATAACATTGAAGGACCTTAGGTATCAAAAAATATTATTGTGGATCTCTCCTCATATTAAAAGTTGGGTAATGACCTTAGACCAATTTTTCCAATTATAAATACACTTTCTGAGATTTGCCTAAAATATAAATTATCTCATGTGATTTGAAAAATTATAAATATCACATTCTCAGAATTTTATTTAACATAATTAACTGAAAAAGTAAAATTTATAACGGGCCTTTTATACAATAATAAAATTACATAAATTATTAATTAAAATATATTTATAACATCATTGAGAACTGTTAATTAAGTTGATAATTTATTAATAAAAGATATTATTTGTTATAAAATTAAAAACTTTAAAGATAGAATATAATTTTCAAAACCATAGAAAATGATCTTGTTTGGTTTTGAAACTCAGAATTTACTTATCAAAAAATTTAAAAAAATTTCATTTTTTTTTGTTTTTACTGATTTTTTAAAATATTTTAAGTAATTTTTTAAAATTTTTAGATACACCTAACATAAGTATACTTAAAAAGTATAATATTTGTGAACAAAAATTTAAAAAATTCACTAAATACCAAAAATACAAAAATTTAGTATTTTTTTTGTATTCTTGTGTATTTATTGATTTTTAAAAATATATATTTTAAAAAATATTTTACTTTTTAGATAGCTCTATGTATGGTGTATCTAAAAAAGTAAAAAAAATTACTCAAAATTTTAAAAATATTCACTAAAAATAAAAAATACAAAAAATAAAAAATTTAATTTCCAAAAATTTGAATTCAAAAAATTGAAACCAAACACAGTTTTAAGCAAAATTCGTATTTGTAATTTACTCTCTTTTTAAAAAAAAAAAATAATATTATTACTCAGCTTAAAACCTTAGGCCATGTTTGTTTATCGAATATAAATGCCGGATATGAGTGTGAGACCGGATATAATATGAGGGATTTAGGGGATATATAATATTTAAAGATAACGATGGGGTCTCATATATCCTGTGTTTGGTTACTCGGAATATGGAAAGTCCGGATAATATATGATGCAAAAGGAATATGCAATACTACCCCATAATATTGTATATCCTCACCGTCGGATATAACTCATCTTTCATTCAAAGATAAAAAATATTCACTCTCCTTTTATCCCATCCTATATCTTATCTTAACCAAATGTAATATAAATAATCCCATAATATATATATATATAACCCATTTCATATCCTGCAACATATTATGAGACTGTTTGTTATAGTTTTTAGAGGTGATTATAACTTCTTTTGATTTAAAAGCCTGTGCTAGATTGGTTAGTGCAACTTCTACTTATAACTTATTAGACAAAAATAACTTAAAATAAATTAAAAAAATTAATTATTTAAAAACTAGGATAAAAATACTTTTAACTTTTATTTCCTCATTATCAATTTTTAATTTAAAAAAACGTTTCTTAAAAATAGGGGTGAGCATGGTTCGGATTGGGGTAAAACCAGGACCAATCCGTTATTTACGATTCCTGAAAAATTGAAACCAATCCAATCCGTTTAAATCATGGAACCAATCCGAACCAATCCATTTAAATACGGATTGGATCGGTTTAGGACCACAGATTCACATGATTAAATAACAAAAAAATATGAAAAATGTTTGAGGGCCCTAATTTTTGTGGCTTAAATGGCTCAAAATTGCCAAAACGATGTTGTTTTGTACTCAAAACGACGTCGTTTTGGCAAATTCGAGCCATTTGAGCCACAAAAATTAAGGCCCTTTACCATTGTTGAAAAAATATATATATAACACTTTAATTTCATAAAAACATAAATATAGCGCTATATTAGTTCCACAATAGCAATATGTCTTTCTATAATAGCGACATACTGTTCTAAAATTTAAACAACCATAAGAAAATTAGTTTCACCATAAGTATTTAGACCATTACAAATTAAAACTAAAAACTAACAAACAAAAGTAATAAAAGAAGATATGATGCGGATTTAGGTTTGAGTTTAGTTTTATATGGAATAAGAGAAAATATGTATAATAAAAATATAGACTATTTGTATACGGTCTGAATCTGTTCTAATCTGAAATTGTGGGGTTCAATCCGAAACCAATCCGTAAATTATGAATTTTTAATTCTTCAATCTAGAATCCAATCATGAATTTAAAAAATTAACCCAAACTTATTAAATTGAACTAAATTGGATCGAATTACGAATTTAATGGACTCTTTGCTCAGCCCTCCTAAAAAAACACGGCCTATCAGCCCTCCTAAAAAAACACGCCAATATCCCATCGTTAAAACCCTTGGCGATGGTGGGCTAAGACGCTCCCCTTTTATGGGTTTTAGGAGTTAGGGTTTTTGGCATGAACCATGGAAGTTGCTCTCTCTCCCTCAGTCACCACCACCTTCAACCCAACCCTAAAATTCTCTGTAAAGCTTCCCAAATCTTGCAATCTCTTCCCAGTAACTATCAAACTCAATTCCAACAACCTCCACCATTGCTCTGCAATCATCTCTGCTTTCAACCCACATAACCCCTTTTTCATTTCTTCATCTTCTTCTTATTCTTCTTCATATTCATCAATTTCAACTGTATCTTCATCAACAACAACATGTGCATCATCAACAACATCTACACCTTTCACTACTTCATCTTCTACTACCAGTGCTCACAATCGCCATTGGATGGTGGTCATGGAGACTCCTCCACAGGGGCTCAATTCCAAACCGCAAATTATTGATTACTTTGTCAAAACCCTACAGAGTGTTTTGGGCAGGTGGGTATGTTCCAACTATGTATGTTTGTATAAACCCATAAATTTAATTTTCAGTTTCTTGCTTGTGTGTCATTTATCAAAAAAAAAGAAAAAGAAAAAAAGTTTCTTGCTTGTGTGTCTAATTAGTGTCTCAATTGTGGTTTCAACAGCGAAAAAGATGCTCAGATGTGTATATATGATGCTTCTTGGGATACCCATTTTGGTTTCTGCTGTGACATTGATGAAGAAACTTCCCATGAGCTCGCCGGTAAGTTTGGGTTTATTGTATGATTGTCCTATTGTATTGCTTGATTTTCTTACACAGTTGAATGTCCAGTTTGATATTAGTCAAGGAGGGGTATTGCCTAGTATAGTTAAATATTGAAATTGAGCAATACAACCGTGTAAGTATTGCCTATTGTATTGCTCGATTTTCTTACACGGTTGGTGTTTAATTGTTGTGTTTCTTGTTAATTGTTCTATCATTAGGTATTCTTGTGCATTAGTGAGCTGTTTACCTCATGATAAAGATAGAAACACCATGATCAATTTCGAGAAATTATTGCTTAGGTTTTCTGCTTATTTGAATGTTATTGTAATGTTAAGAGGCTTCACTATCAAAATTTAGTGTTAGATTAATAGTATTTCTTTTGCTATGTGTCTTGTAGGTTTACCGGGGGTGTTATCTGTTAGGCCTGACCTGGATTTTAACTCTGCAAAAAAGGATTATGGTAATTCAGAGGTTCAGTCAGGTTCTCCTTTGAATACATTATCTGGAAGCACTCTATTGTTTCCCGTGGGGAAGTCTAAGCACTGGCTTGTTCGAATGGACAAGCCGGCAATTGGTGTTGTCACAAAGGCACAGATGGTTGATTATTATACTCAACTACTAACCAAGGTGATGGGGAAGTACGTATTAGCAAGTGTTGTTGTTTTCCCCTTCTTTCACAGCTTCTGTTTCTAGTTTCCTAAAATTGGAATGAAAACTTTCAACAGTGAGAAGGACGCCCAAATGTGCATATACCACATTTCCTGGCAATCCGACTTTGGATTCTGTTGTGAGCTAGATGAGGAGTGTGCACGAGAACTAGCAGGTTTGGTGTATGCTTCCGTAGCGTAAGTTTTGGATGTCTATGCTGGTAGAGTAAGGATAAATGTTTTTCGTTTGGCGCAGGTGTGCCTGGTGTGTTATCTGTTCAGCCAGATGAAAATTTTGACTCAGATAATAAGAATTGTGGAGGTTTGTCAGTATGTTCAACTTTGATAGATGCACTATATTTGTTTCTTGTTGTAATTATGATTGTAGAGATAGTATCTTGATTAGATCTTTCCCTTTACTTCTTAGAATCTTTGAAATTTGTATCTCAGATTGAAAGTTTCTGGAATATATACCATGGAAATCATGATGTGACAATTAGATTTGAATTTATGCCATAATTTGTCAAGTTTAGTTTTAATAATTGCTGATGAAATATCTTCATTGTTGAACTTTTGGAATGGCAGCATGACGTCTGAATTGGACAATCCTTGTCCTGCGTTACCTTTTTGGGTTTGAGGCTTCTATTTTTGCCTTTTGAGATTGGTAGTTTAAAGATTTGAACCAGAATTGACTGTGGTCAGATTATAGATGGTAAAATCGTTTCATGATATTGCTAAATATCTGGCATACATGAAGGATAACTGCTATGATATTATGTAATTGAAACAAAGAGTGCTCTAGGACAGATGAATGCGTACAGAGGAAAATTTGTAGAGAACATATATTTATTGTAGATTTTGGCTTTTCTTCAAGGAATTAAAGCATGAACATTTCTTTTTATAGATCTTTCAATTTGGTATCTATGAGGATTGAGTAATGGTGATGAGTTGATACTTTTGTTATGAGAGTTTACTATAACAAGATGATGTATTTCAGGTGAGAATTTGCAGCAGTCTGGTAATTCCCCAGATTCTTTAGCAGCAAATGAAACAATCAATGTGAAAACAAAGAAGCTTTTTGTAACTGGTATGTGGCAATTTCTGTACTCACTTATACCATTAGAGTTGGATGTACTTTGTATCTCTTTTCTGGTGAGAAAAGAACTAAGGTTTGTTACACAGAAATGTGTACGGGTGGCTCATTCTAGGCAAACCTCCTGACTGTCTTTGCACCCCTACCTCCTTTATCACTGAGCGGTCATTTAGGGGCCTTAGCTGGTGATCCGGGCTGTTTATTGTGCAGTTTGGCATCATCACACATCTCTCATTACAAGATGTGAATCGCGTAAAATAAACTAGAAAATTATTCTATAGCATCTAACCGGGGTTAAACCGTTCTGCTTGAAAAATGCATTTTGTTTTGTTTAACTTATTTCACCTGTTGATCACTTGCTCACATAAGTAGTGCATCTGCATGTTCTTCTTCTTCCCCACCACAGGTTTGTCATTTTATACATCTGAGAAAACTTTGCGTGCAGCATTTGAGGGCTTTGGTGAGATTGTTGAAGGTACCTTTACTTCTTTCCAATTCATTTCAACTTTGTAACAAGAAGGTGATTGCTTGAAATGCTATGTTGATTGGCTACTCTTTTTTTTTGACAGCTAAAATTATAATGGACAAGATTTCTAAAAGGTCCAAAGGTTATGCCTTTGTCAAGTATACCAGTGAGGAGGCTGCAGGTGCAGCTCTCAAAGAGATGAATGGCAAGGTAGGATCACACAATAGTCTTTATTTCACTTGATCTAGAATGTGTTAGAGATCTAATACTCCCAAAGAGAGAGGCTAAGCCCCTGTTTTGTGCTTGGTGCTTGCAGATCATCAATGGCTGGATGATAACTGTTGATGTTGCCAAGACTAACCCACCAAAGTACAGCAGGGGCCAGCCCAGACCAGCCGTCTGAGAGAGAGAGAGACCCCGGGGGGGGGGGGGGGGGGGTTCTGTGTATTATATATTTTTTTATGTCAATGCCGTTGTGGCACAGATTACACGAATGTGTAGTGTTGGCCATTCTTTAAAATGGACCAATTGAATTTTGTTCATTGTTATTGATTTGAATTCCTTGATCTGTCATTGAATCATGCGTTTTCATGGTGCACATTTTGGTGAGTTATGTTTTCAATAGTTGACCCTTGCTTTCACATGGGAAAAACTCACAAAAAGAAAAGAAATAGGCATAGGCATAGGCCTGGCCAAGTATTAAACAGATAAGAGGAAATGGATGACTTTAGCAGATGAAAATCACAGTTGCTCTCTGCACACAATTTTATAAGGCTTTTTGCCCTGCATGATTAATGAAACCATTTTTTTTTTGGGGGGAGAAATTACAGAAAAATGAGGAGGGAAAAAAATTACAAAATGATGGAGAATAAAAAAATAATTACAAAAAAGGTGTAACCACTTGTGAAATGACAAAAATGCCCTCAACTTGTTTCAAACTTCTATACCTAAATCTTATAGGGCACAAATTGCTGTTAGGGGTCCAATGATTATTGTAAAGCGAAGTCCCACATCACTTTAAGTGTGAGGGCACTCTCACTTTAATAGTTAGCTTTTGGGATGAGTTCTACCCAAGACCGTATAACATTATATGTGAACTATTATAGTATGGACATTTGAGTTCAATTCATATTAATTATAGAAAAAGGAGTGCTGCTTATAGTAGCCACCTATTTTCTTAGGACCTCCATCTCTTTTATTTATTTATTATTACAATTTTACCCTAATACAAAATTTCCATTTTATTTTTATCCCTAACCTCCCAAACCCTAACCCTTTCCTACCCCCGGCTTCGGCCATCACCTCCTCGCCTATCCTCTAGCTCTAGCCATCACCTCCTCTCCTATCCCTCAGCTTGGGAGATGCTCTACACCTTATCCACGCCACTGCCATCGCTCCTTTAGCCTTTCGCAACGCTTCTCCAGCCCCCTCACAACTGCCACCCTTCCAACCTTCGTGATCAACTAATAATTCCCTTCCCCACTGTGGAGCCCTAGCCGCTAACTCCTTCTATGCATTTTTCTTCTTTTCCTTTCTTATGCTAAAACCGTAGCTGCAATCCCTCTCTTTCTACATGAAACCCTAGCCCTCGCGATCTCTCTCTCTCTATTGCAGTTGTCGGAGTATGGAGAGAGGGTGGTATGTTGCTAGTAGGGGGGTTGTAGCCTTGCAGGTGATGAGGGTCGTAGGAGAGGGTGTTATAGAGGGCTAGGTGGATGTAGAGGTGCGAAGGGAGTGGCGGGGGAGAGCCATTGGAGCTAGTGGCGGCAACGGATGGAGGTGGAGTGGCAGAGGAGAGGGTTATCAGAGGAAAGGTTGTGGCAAGGATGGGGGTCCATAGAATGGAAGTATTTTTGGGATTATGGTGGGGTTCAAAGAAAAAAAAGGTGTGAGCAATTTTGATGGCGGGGGTTCAAAGAAGTTGAGAGGTCCTATGAAAATATGTAGGGGCTCTTAGCATCTCTCTAAAAAAATTTTGTGGGGGCACAAAACCAAAAGCCTTGCAAGTGTGGGGAAATTTTTGGTTTATTTTATCTTTTGCTTTTAGAGTTCCTTTATGTTCTTTTTCCTTTCATTTTGAAGTAGTAATTTTTGGGGTACACTATCAATAGGTCCTAATAATTGCACTTAATTTCCATTAAGTTCTATTGAAAGTTAGTCTTAATACAATCGTCGCTAAAAATATTTTTTTGTGATGCTTTTTTGTATATGTTGTTAAAAATTGATAATTAGTGATTTTTTTTGTCATGATTATTATTAATTGTTGCTAAAACTTACAATTAGTGACATTTTCATGTGACGAATTTTTCAAATTGTCTCTAAAAGTTGAAAGTTAGTGACTTTTTTGGGATGATTTTTTTAAACTGTCGCTAAAACTTATAATTAGTGATATTTTCATGACAATTTTTAAATTATTGTTGAAAATTAACAATTAGTGACGTTTTTTAGTAGGGTTTTATGAAAAACGCTATTAATTATCATAGGATCTATTGGATAATAAGTCTACTTATTAAGATATACACATAAGTCCCCTAATTTTTGTAGTAGTCTGTCATTGATGATATCATTAAAGAAAACCTAATATTTTTTTGGGCATGAAATATTAGTTCTCAAAGTCTTGAGAATTTTGAGAATCTCTTTTTTTTTTTTTTTTTTGGTCCTCTCACTATTCTTAGAAGTACAACAAGGAACAGTTTAGTCAGTAAAGGAAATCGATTTTATGTTTAGTTGAATTTCTTTCAGTGTTCAAAATTTCAAATCTAAGAGGGTCAACTAAAATTCTCTCCAGTCCATACCCAGAGAAACTGATTATTTTATTAACGCTGGATTTGGTTAGGAGATTTGGAAAGAGAAAAGAAAAAGATAGCTGAAATGTAAATAAAATATACCTACATTTCATCTAATTTCACACATTTTTTCCCTTCCTTTTTTAAATCTCTCAACCAAACACAACGTAATTGTCTTATTCATCACTGAGACACTTTCTTCAAGGAAGCAAGGAAAGTTTCATTAAATAGCAAGTAAGAAGCCAAAAAAAAATAAAATAAAAAAAAATAAAATTATGGCCTTCATCTATCATCTCTTTTGGTTATACTATAAACACAAGTTGGTAAAGCTGATCTTTTTGCTTCTATCACTGTGTTTTGATAACTAAGCCATGGAAAGGTTCTTACTATTTTTTGCTTTCTTCTTGCTATTGGCAATGATGGTAGAAGTTGAAGCCATTAGAGGATCATATAAACCTACAGCGAGCAATGTGAAGCTTTTTGTATTCGGAGACTCGTATGCTGATACTGGTAATACTCCTCAACTATTCTCTAACTCGTGGAAAAAACCATATGGAATGACTTATCCTGGAAAACCGTCTGGTTGGTTCTCTGATGGTCACATACTCACTGATTATATAGGTATCTGTGATCTCTCTCTTTTTCTGTCTCTCTCATAACACATTTTCTTTTCCTTTATGAGAAAACACAAGATGTCTTCTAAATTGCTTCTTTTGTATATATTTCATTTCATTTGATATCGTAGTTGTCTTTAATGCATGTTATATACACAGCTCAATTTTTCGGTATAACATCTCCGGTACCTTATGAGGAGAGAAAATCTGAGATGAAGCTAATACAGGATGGGATGAATTTTGCTTTTGAAGGGAGGGACCAGTGTTTTCAACACATTTGTGCCGGAGCCAAACAAGTCAGGAACAAATAGGTTATTTGGAACAACTCATTAAACAGAAAGTGTACACAAAAAATGACCTAGAGTCCTCCATAGCTTTGGTGTCCTTGGCTAGCAATGACTATGCTACTTATCTTCAGCAGCGTAATGGAACCCTACAGGTAAGTGCCTATGCATAGCTATATTCATATCTGTACATCATTTGGAAACGTTTTTGTTTTCTGTTTTTGGTTTGGATTTCACTGCTTTATTTGATATATGTAAGACATGGAAAAGTTCTGACATACAAGGTTCTTTCATCATTTTTGCAACTGATAATGGCAGGAGGAGCTCATGAGATTGGAGGATCATATCCACATCGTCACGGCGCTATGAAGCATTTTGTGTTCGGAGACTCGTATGCAAAATCTTTCGCAGGCTTGTGGAAGGAACCATATGGGATCACTTTTCCTGGAAGACCGCCGGCAGGTTCTCCGATGGTTGTCATAACTGATTATATAGGTTCTCTTTTTCTTTTCTTTCTTAAGTGGCTATTTTATTTATTTTTTTGGCCTTTCTATAAAAGAAAAAAAAAAAAATTATAAAAAATGATTTTATAATTTATAATAATTTTTTTTGACTAAAACTCAAAGTTGTCAACAATAGCTTATTCTCCTTTTTGGTCACACATATTTTTAAATATTCAAAAATTATCTTAGAAATAAAATATGTGTACTATATTTATTCTAAAGTGAACCATCACAGTAAGTTTGAATCCGTGTACATTTCATTTTTGACTTCTCAAATAGTTTTTTGAGAGAACTGGGCGTTCCCCACCAGTCTCTGAAGGGTGCTGTCCAAGCTCATGGGGTTTACTACGGATTTTATTTCGAAGATTTGAATTGTTTATTTTGTAAAATTCTTTGTATATATCATTCACACAAAAAATTAAGTTAATCTGATAATCGTAACCTATTTAATTTATCGCATTTGTCATAAAAAAATGAATGATTTATTTTTAAAAATACATTTGTCATTTATTTTTGGGTAAACTGTCAATAGGTTTTAATAATTGGACTTAATTCTCATTAAGTCCTACTGAAAATAAGTTATAGTAAAATCGTTGTTAAAAATAATTTTTTTGTTACAATTTTTTGCATTTCACTAAAAATTAACAATTAATGATTTTTTTCTGTCCTGGTTTTTATAAAGTGTCACTAAAACTTACAATTAGTGACATTTTGCTGTGACTAATTTTTCAAACTGTCGCTGAAAATTAAAAATTAGTGACCTTTTTTTATGACGATTTTTAAAACTGTCGTTAAAACTTATAATTAGTGAAATTTTTTGTGACAATTTTTAAATTGCTGCTAAAAATTAATAATTAGTGATATTTTTTAATAGTATTTGATAAAAACGCTATTAATTTTCATAGGATCTATTAAACAATAAGTCTATCTATTAGGATCTGTATGTAAGTCCTTTATTTTTTTAGACATAAATGAGATAAATTGAATATGTTAGGATTGACCTAATTTTTTTATATATAAAATGAATAGTTTAATCATTGAAACAAAATCCGTGATAAGTCTTACATCATTGAACAACCCATCCAGGGCCGGCCGTGAGTTATTAGGGGCCTAAGGTGAATTTTTTAAATTGAGCCCTTCATATATCATTACCAAAAAAAAACAAAAAAAATTGTTTGGATAAAACAAAAAGGATAAAAATTTATTTCTATTGCATTACAATTTAACAAAATTTAGATAACAAACATATATATATATATATAAAATAGTTGAACTTCAATTAGTTGAATCGAATCTTTATTTTTTAGCTTATTAATGCTATAATAACTAAAATTAATTGGGGGTAAGGATGAGAATTTTCGACACAAATTAAGCAATATATAAAATTAGCAAGTTAGGGTTGACTATTTTTCAACATGAATTCAAGTATGACACGATTCAATAATATGAATTATTAGTTATATATTTTAATGTTCACTAAGGGATGCCATGACATTTTCTTAATCGTTTATTTAACTCTATTTAACTGAATAAAAAAGTATGTAAAATAATAGGAGATTTTTTTTAGGATCCCTGATATTAAAATCTTATAGCATAAAGGACATCTAATATTTTCATAATATCTAAGATCCCTCCAATCAATCTAGGAAAAATTCGATTTAGAGAAAATTTGGTCCAGATAATTTCTCTAGACTTCCTAGAGAAATTTTCTCCAAACCAGAGAAATTTACACAACCCAGCTTCCGTCCAAACCTCCTCAGCAAAATCACATTCAAATAATCAATGTCTTACTACAGCTTTCTACATATTACACAACCCAGCTTCCGTCCACCTCCTCAGCAAAATCACATTCGAACAAATAGTGTCTTACCGTCTCCACGCCGTTATCACATAGGTCACTAATTCCTTCTGTAAATAGAACACACCTTCCATGCAAACACCCTGATTTTTGAAGGAATTTTCAACCGCCATAATGCTTTCCAAAGTTCACACATACCACCTTCATCATCCGATCCACTTGCTTGCATATCCTGATTGGATAATAGCAGACCCAACTCATAAGAATTGAAATTTTTCTGGCTTTGTTCATAGAAAATTTTTCTAGCTTGCTCTGGGTTCAAATCAGAAAAAATTGAAAGTTTTTTGAGTTCAAACTAGAGAAATCCAGAGAAAATTGAAACCGTTAAAGGTATATACAGTATGTATCAATAAGGATTTTGAGGGAGAGAGATCTTACCAAGAGCATATATGAGGCAACCTTTCTTTAAGCACACCTTGTTCTTGCGGATTGATTCGATCACCTCCGGAGGCGCGCTCTTCATGTTGCCTTAGACTTGGTAGCGATCGAAGTACACTGGCGCATGCATTGCTTCTATGACCTACTCGACGGGACCGGTGACCACAGGTCTGATTTCATCCCCGGAAATCAAAGTGATGGTTCTCGGAGTGCTATCTCTGGGTTGGGGCATGTACGTTACGGATCGTGATGGTGATAGAGTGCGGAGTTGTTTGAGCATCGGTGTGAATCAATAAGCCATTGATGTGGAGGACTTTGATTTGATTTTTGATCGGATTTCTTGGCAGAATCGGAGAGGTATGAGAATGGAGAAGTTGGTAGAGAGAGAGAGAGAGAGAGAGAGAGAGAAATGAGGTTTGATTTGAGAGACTCAAATTTTTCTGTGATATATGGGTGTAGGGTTGAGGGACCTTAGACATTACAAAATAATATTGTGTATCTCTTCCATTACTAAAAATGAAAGAGGGATCTTAGACTAATTTTCTCAAAATAATAATTGAGGCTAATATCTTTTTTTCATTTAAGATATGTATTTTTTTGTTACCTATTTTGGAGTCAATCTATTAAAGAATATATGGTAATAAGGTACAATTTTTTTAATTAGAAAAATGCAATTGAATTAAAATCAAACATTCTTTGAATAATTTCATTTTGTAGAAATAAATTTTATAAAATTCAACTTATGGGAAAAATTTTAATCTCTCCATACACTTGCTAAGTTATTTTTAACTAAAAGTGAAAGTTTTCACATTAAATATCAATCGGACATAAATCAAAATAACACCATATGACAACATGAAAATAAATGAATTGAGCTAATATTGAAGTAATTATGAAATAACACGACATGATACATTCCTCTAATTGGAGTTCCTAAATTTTGTTCAAAATTGAGGACCCGAAACGACTGCCTTAGTCGTCTCACCTCAGGCCCGGCCCCGAATCCATCCAGTCCACATTATAGACCGGAAGGATCCAATTCCTTTTTGAGAAGAATAACTTTTTCAATGTTATTTTTCGGAGATTATATTCCAGAGAAATTACGACCTTTCTAATAATTCAAGATGGGAGGATTTGATTGTTATTGGCCATTTTTATAGAACAAACTCCTACGCATTTGTTTTCAATACTTATTTAGTACACCTTTTATCGATTTAACCCAAGTTATCAATAAAATTGTCGAAAAATTTTAGAAATGAATGTGAACCCTTATTATGCAGTTTTGTAGTATATGTTACGCATTTTTATAATAAGTCTTATATATTTTTTTGGGGGGTAAAATTATGATAATTTGTGATTCAAGAATGAAGGTATGTATTTTAGGATAATGTCCACTACAAGAAAAGTGGGCTTAAAAGACGGAACTTTTTGCGACGGCACAACTTGCCGTCGCAAAAAATGTGACCTTTTAAGACGGCACAACTTGCCGTCGCAAAAAATGTGAGTTTTTGAGACGGCACAACTTGCCGTCGCCAAAAAATATGACTTTTTGAGACGGCACAGCTTGCCGTTGCAAAAAATGTGACATTTTGAGACGGCACAACTTGCCGTCGTAAAAAAATGTGACTTTTTGAGACGGCACAGTTTGCTGTCGCAAAAAATGTGACTTTTTGAGACGGCACAACTTGCCGTCGCAAAAAATAGAGTATTTGCGACGGCATAAAATGCTGTCGCGAAAAAATAGAGCATTTGCGACGGCAGAAATTACTGTTGCAAAAAAATAGAGTTTTTGCGACGGTACCAGCTGCAGTCGCAAAAAAGAAGAAGAAGAGTTTTTTGCGACCGTAATAGGTACCGTTGCACACAAAAAAAAAAAAGTAAAAAAAAAAAATATATATATATATTGTGGCTTTGAGACGGCTTCATATATATATAGTCACAAAATGGTTTAAATAAATACAACGGTATTTTTCTGTCACAAAAAAAAAAAAAAAAAAAAAAAAAACGACATCGTCTTACTCTTTTGAACATTTATCTTTTCACCCATTTTTTCATCTTCCTATCTTCTCTCTCTCTCTCTCTCACTCACTCATCACTCTTCTCTGTCTATCTGTCTCTCTCTTTCTCTCTGTGTCTGTGTCTCTTCTTTTTCTCTCTCTCACTCATCACTCTTCTCCGTCTGTCTCTCTCTCTCTCTCTCTCTCTCTCTGTGTCTCTCGTCCATCTCTCTTCTGTCTATCTCTCTCATCTCTCTTCTCTCTCTGTCTCTCTTTTCTCTCTCTTCTCTTTATCTCTCTCGCTCATCTCTCTCTGTCTCTCTCTCATTTATCTCTTTTCGCTCTTTTTTTTTTTTCTCTCTTTGTCTATATCTTTTCACCCATTTTTTCATCTTCCTCTCTCTCTCACTCATCACTCTTCTCTCTCTGTCCATCTCTCTCTCTCTCTCTCTCTCTTTGTGTCTCTCACTCATCTATCTCTTCTCTCCCTGTCTCTTTCGCTCATCTCTCTTCTCTCTATCTGTCTCATCTCTCATCTCTCTGCATCTCTCTTCTCTCTATCTCTCTCGTTCATCTCTCTTCTCTCTGTCTTTCTCGCTCATCTCTCTTCTCTTTATCTCTCTCTCTCTCTCTCTGTCTCGTTCATCTCTCTTCTCTCTCTGTCTCTTTTTCTGTCTCTCACTCACTATCTCTTTATCTCTCTCTCTCTCTCTCCCCCACTGTGTTCGCGTTGCTCACTCTCTCCCTTCTGTCTTCTCTATTTACTAAGCTCCCTCTCGATTTATCTATCCACTACAAGAAAATGCACTTTTAGCGACCACTTTGTCTCTTTCTCACTTATCACTCTGTCTCTGTCTCTCTCGCTCTCTCCTCTATTTGTCTCTCACTCATCTCTCTCTCTCTCACCACCCATCTCCTTTACCACCTTCACCACTATTGCAAATGCCATTCCACTACCACTGTCACCACTGCACCTCTATGACTACCATTACTACTACCATTGCCACCACTCCACTACCACCACTACCACTACTACTGCCATTACCTCTCCTTCACTCCTGCCACTCCATTTACTCTACCACTACCACAACTTCACCACTAATCTCCTTTACCATCACCACCACCACCATCTCTTATCCACCACCTTCACCACTACTGTCGCTCCCTCTCCTCTACCACAAAAAATTAGTTCATGATTTTTAATAACCAAAAAAAGTGGGCCACAGAAAAATATTTTTCATTGACCACAGAAAATTAACTTTTATTTTAGTGGAAAATATTTTTCATTAAAATATTACCCCTACTTCTACCAAATAAAAAATAAAAATATTTTTTTTCATTAAAATAAAAATGAAACAAATAAATTTTCAATCTTAGTAACTAAAAAAAAAAAGAAATTTTTTTTAAAAAAATTCATTAACTACAAAAAAATATATATTTTAACAAAAAATAAAATTTTTTGACGACGGCAACCCCCGTCGCAAAAAAAAAAAAGAGAGTTAAACGGCGTTATTTTGTTATTTAAATTTCATTTCTGACCCAAAAAAAGAAAATTTTTTATTTTTTTATTTTTTATTCCCGCCCTTTTTTTTTTTTTTTTTCCATTCCTGCTCCCTTTCCCCCCCCTCCCAAAAAACAAAAAATCCCCAATCTCAAACCAAAAAAAATCCCTAATCTCTTCTTACCCCCCCTCTCTCTCGATCAACGGCGAGCGGCGGAGGAGCAGCGTCGGAGCAGCGTCGTCGTTGTCGGAGCAGCGACCCCCCCCCAAAACAAAAAATCCCCAATCTCAAACCCAAAAATTCCTAATCTCTTCTTACCCCCCTTCCTCTCTCTCGATCGACGGCGAGCGGCAGAGGAGCAGTGTCGGAGCAGCATCGTCGTCGTCGGAGCAGCGTCCTCGTCGTCGGAGCAACGTTGGAGCAGCAGTAGCGTCGGCCTCCTCTTCCGCCACCTCAACATCTCTTATGTCTTTCTTTCTTTACTCTTTTCTGGATCTTATTCACTGAAATTCCAAGTTTCTTTCAGCATTATAGTCTATTGAATCTATGATAAAATGTAGTGCATTACTGGTTTTTGTGTCATACATTGCAAAAAAAGTGAGCTTTTAAATTGCAGGCAATGTGGGTATTCATGAATCATTGACACCATTGCATTTTATTGAATATACACTGAAATACTGGATTAAAGTGTGTTATGCTGCTGATTGTGCGTTATTGGGTTTGTGTTGTTTTATGTTTAAGTTTATTTGATTGAGTATAACCCTCTGGATTTTGTCTCTAATCTTTTACAATTTTCAGAATACTTGGTATTCATGTATTTGTGTGGGCACATTGTTTAGATCGTACGTTAATGTGCATAAATTTGTTGGGCTGAAATTGTAAAGCCCCCGAGTGATACCTTTAATTAGCAGGGTTAAATTTGAAAATTAGCTGTTAATCTCAGTTTATTAGTTAGTATTCATGGGTCACTGAACTAGATTTGTGGAGACATTAGATTAATGTCTATGATTGTATATGATTACGGCACCAACCTTGAGGATTCCTAGGCTTTGTTTCCAACCTAGGCTGGTGATGGTGGTGAGACAAGTGTTGTGAACCAAATGAGGTAGGTGCAATGCAACACAATTTAAAGCTTTTTATTGAATTTAACCTTGAGAATTCCTTTGGATTTATGCATTTCCCTATTGTGTGTGACCTTCTAATTAACTCTTCCTCTCCAATATTTTTAAGTTCTCTTGGTTGGGTGTCCATTGGCTATTCTTTCGGCCATTGGCAAAATTAGTCATGCTTTGGTTTTAGTTTGTCATGGGAAGTTGAACAATTCCTCTTGACCTCAGGTTTTATACTTTTTTGGTTGTTGTTTCCTTCCCTTATTTCCCTCCCCCCCACCCCTCACAAGATGTTAAGAGGCATGATAAAAAGATTTTTTTGCTCTCCCCAATCTGAACAGATTGAGAAAATGGAGAAATTACGTAAAGACTCAAGGGAACAATCTCTGGATCAGGAGTTCTGTAAAAGACTCGCAAGAAGTTTCAAGTGAGTTACATTTTCACAGATCTAAGTAGAAGCATATGTTAATAAAATGAAACTTTACATTCTGAAGACATATGTGATGTTACTTTGGAAAATGGTAGTTTGGGCCTGTGAGTCTTTTGTTTTGCTGCGTGTCTCATTGCAGCTGCTCCAAAGGTCAAGTTGGAAAACCTTCTGTGAAGTGGACTGAGGTGCTCACTCTCATCTTCTTCTCCTGGTCCTGCTTTATAGGACTTGATTGTTTCATTTATACTTAAAACTGTTCATAAAAATTGTTGTTGTATATCTTTATTTTAGGTACAAAGTTGGTTCCAGGATAAGCAGCAAGCCTATCCTTTGAAAGATGCTTCTTCACCTAACCCTCCTGAGAAATTGTCAGTTGTTCCAGAAGTTTGCCCTCTGAATAAAGCAGATGAAAAACCCCAAGCATCTAAAGGTACTTAAATTGCCCCTTTAAAAAAGAAAAGGCAAGAAGGTACTTCAATTGCTGGTATGCTGTTCAGTACAGTGGGATATATTTTCAATACTAGGCCTCCAGATCTTCGATTGGATCCTTTTGAAATGAGTTTGTCTAGGTCTTAAAAATGCTGTCTATACTTAATACTCTGAACTTTTTCCAACCGTAGGAGGGTTTGAGAAACTGAGAGGACTTTTTGAACAAATGAGAGTTTCTGGAGTCACTGGACAAGCAAGATGCTTAACTTGCGCTGTCTTCTCTTTTGCTTCAACAGCAAGTGAACGTATGAACATGAAGGGGAATCTAAGAGCCTTTGTTTTGTTTTTGTTGAATATACAAGTTCTTGGAAAAGAAAATTTAAAGAACAAAGATTTTTTCGGCCTCTTGTTTTTTACCAATATGTCCTACTTTTGGACTTATTACTCATTAAGATCTATTGATCAATTTATCAAGTGATAAACTTGCCAATCTCTCTTGTTTTTATGAATAAATTTACAATAATAAATTTATCAGTTAGGACCTATACGTAAATAAGTCTAGTTAATAAGACTGATTGGTAACTGTCCCTAAATATTGTGGGTCTCTACAATTGTTGCTCACATACAAATATCTACTGATCGTTAGTTTTTGAATATTTGTTGGCATGACTATTTCTTCAATTGTTGATCACATACAAATATGTTCATGTGTGTATGTTTCTGTATGTAGAATATCTTTTTAATGGACTTTTGTTGTGTGAACTATCTTGAGTTTCTATTTTGTTTGTTTTTTAATGATATGTTTAATTAGTTACTATACATACAAGCCCTCTTGCATACATTTATGCCTACATATATGTGTTAATATTCACACTTATGGTTTGAAAAAAATGAAGAAAAGAAATCAGATATGCATTTCCCTAAATTTGTTCCTAAAGGTTAAGTAACTTTGGAGTTTCTGAGGCATTTCCTTTCTTCCAATTGTGGCATGAGGTATCCACTTTATGTACAGCACACCTTATATCTTGATTCTTATGATTTTGAATCATTAAGTATTCTTGCTGATCTCTGTCCCTATAGTAGTTAAATTTTTATTTTTGTATTTGATTGAGATGTTTAATTATCCATGTGGGATTTGATGACTAACAAAAAAAATGTTGTATTTGATGCTATAGTAGTTAAATTTTTATGTTTTTTTGTAATTAACATTAACACATAATTATATTGTTATTAATTATTTTTATTTTTATTTTTCAGATATTTCCCATATAGGAGTGCTTTTTGTGGAATGCATGCCTGTGGAGAATGTGGCTAACTTTTGTTTTTGTTATCTACGAAGAATGATGAGAAGAACATTTAATTTTGATTTATGTTATTTTGAATTATGAACGAAATCATGTATTTAAACATTATATATGTATTATGGAACATTATGTAGTGGGATAATTTTGTTGATGTGTAATTATGAATGAAAGAATATTTTATTATGGAGAAATTGTTATTTTTATACAGGAATTTTCATATTATTATGCAATTATTATGGAGAAATTTTAATATTTTTAATAATTTTATCGCAGGATGTTTTTTTCTTTTTTGTGACGGTACTACACCGTCGCAAAAAATAGAAAATTTTAATATTTTTATTGATTTTGTTACAGGTTTTACTTTTTGCGACGTCACTAAACTGTCGCAAAAAAAAGAAATTTTATTATTTTTTTAAATACTTTTTGCGACGGCAGTACACTGTCGCAAAAATAGAAATTTTCATATTTTTAATACTTTTTGCGACGGCACCACACTGTCGCAAAAACAGTGTTCTTGCTGTTGCAAAAAAAAAAGAGACTATTAGCGACGGCCTTTTTTGCAGTCTCAAATAACATTTTTAGCGACGGTAAAATAGTGCCGTCGCAAAAAGTCAAGAAATTTCAAACATTATTAGCGACTGCAAAGTGCTGTTGCAAAAGGCAAAAATGTCGTCGCAAAATATTAGCGACGGCACTGTGCCGTCACAAAAACTCTTTTGCAACCCTTCAGTTGCGACCCCCCTCTTGCTGTCGCAAAAAGTCATTTGCCGTCGCAAAAAGTTTTTTGCGACGGCATTAGGAGTATTAGCGACGGCATTTTGCCGTCGCAAAAAGCTGAAATTTTAGTAGTGGTCACACATTTTTTGGTTAAAAAATATTTGGATAAAAAAATGTGCAATATTACCACAAAAATGCATAATATTATCACAAAATACGTAACTTCATTTCTGAAAAATTTGAAAATTTCAAAGATATTGATTTGTGATTATATATCAATTTTAAATAGTAAATAACAATCCCAATTAAATAATTAAAGATGAATCGATTCAACGATTTGACATGAAAAAATCACAATTGGAGTGCTTCCAATTATGACAAAATCACAAAACAATCCACTAAGAAGACCAAAAATGAATTACACAAGTGTACTCTCAATTACCTAGCGAATCCACGTCCAAATTGAACCGACCCCAATGTATTTCTTCCACCACCGTTTTCACCTTGGAATTGTCTTACTCAACGTTAAATCCATAATGCTGATGTCGAATTCACGATGATGAACCACTCTAGAATTCACCAAAGTTTTAGGCTAAAATTCTCCGGAATCCATCGAAGAACAACTCTCTCTTTTGTGAATAAAAGAAAATAAACAAACCCTTTGATGATATTGATATAAAGTTTATGGATCCATTGACTACTCTTAAATCATCAAGGAAACACTCATAAAGCATCCTCCAATATAAAACACTTTGTTTTTTCTTTCTCTATGAAAAACTAGACCGCTCTAACCCTAAAACGAGCAAACAGCGCACTTTATTATAATTTGAATTGCGAAGACCGCTCGAACGCACACTTCACTGCTCGAGCGGTGTGACTAAAGGCGGTATGAAACACATAGGCTCATGATTGCTTGAGTGGAACTTTCACTGCTTGAGCGGTAAAACTTTCTTCCCAGAAGTTCAGACGCTTTGCGAAAGTACCGGATGATCATTTTCTTCGCTTGAGTGCACAAATGACCGCTCGAGTGGTCAAACAACTTTGATTGCATTTTTGTATTTTTGCTTCGGGGGCGCTACCCCTCGATCTTGCCTGGGTACTCTCCTTGGCAGGGTTGGCCCTGAATTTTCGGGAGCTTAAGGCAAAATAATTTTTCGGGGCCTTTTAGATATTCATAAAAAATAAAAATAAAAATCACTCTGTTTGGTTTAGAATTTTCAAAAATAATTATCTGAGTTTGCAATTTGTATTTTTTAATATTTTTTGTATTTGGCAACTTTTTTTTTTATTTAAAAAAAGTACAAATATTATAGTTTTTAAATGTATCTAAATTAGATGTATCTACAAAATAAATAAATAAAATTACATAAAATATTTAAAAAACCACAAAAAAAAAAAAAACACGTAATTGGGCCGTAAAAGGAGAAGAAAAAAAAAATAGGCCCTACAAACATATACATATATTTTAGATTTTATTTTTTTAATTGAGCTAACAACTAACACTTATAAATATTTTTTAACTGGGCCTTTTATCAATTGAGCCAAATAAAACTTTTGAGGCATTTTAAAACGGCCTAAATTAATTAAACAAAATTGGGCCATTTTAAATTTTTGGATGTAATACAAGATAATAAGGGTTGGTTTGGGGTGTCCTAAAAAAGTGCACTTTTTGTCTTTTTACGAAAAGATGTGCAGAAAAGTAGAGAGGTGATGTGATGGAAAAAAGATAAAAAGATAAAAAGATAAAAAGATGAATTATATAGTATATGCCAAACCAACCCTAAATTTGGGGGCCTTTTTTTGGGGCCCTAGGCACAGGCCTCATTGGCCTTAGCCCAGGGTCGGCCCTACCCTTTGGACCCCTGCGAGTTGACTGGGCAGCTTGATCGTTGTACTTAGTCAATGAAGTGACAAATATGATAGGATTAAGAACACAAACTCTTCTGCATAAGCACAATTTGGGTTGGATTCGCATCTAAATACTCACATCTTCACTGAAACATAAAAGCGAATAAAATTACAACTGAACGGAATTTTGTCAAACGAGATTGCTAATTACAAAAACCTAACAATTTCTGAACCACAAATTGTTGTAACTCTATCAAAAAACTATGTAACATTTACCACAAAAATACATAAAACACTACAAAAATATATATTTTTTGATGATCGGGTGTCTGGATCAGTTTACACGCACTTTGACTAATTCTGAAATCCATGCAAAGCACTCCTTCTATGCAGATCGAACAAATCTCGGACAGAGTCTGTGGGTGTGACCCCAAGGAGCAGATTGCTTCTAATAAAAGTTGAACCTGAGACTTACATGGAGCACACCTCTAGGCTCAAAGTTGTACCTACTAAGGGGGTGTTTGTTTAGGTTTTTTTGAGCCAACTTATGGCTTCTGGCTTTTGAAAAGCTATTTTGGTCTGTTTGGTTAAACTTATTTCAAACAACTTCTGATTCTAACAACTTATTTTAAGTCAAAAAAGTTGATTCTGAGAAACTGCTCACCCGTTGCTTCTGATTATCAGCTTTTGCTGTGGACATGTTAATTTATGGTTATACTCTTAATTTTTTTTATTTTTTATTTTTTTTTAAAAATAGAAAAAGACCCAAATGAACTATAGAATATTATTATTATTTTTTATGAGAAATGTAGACAAGTAGTGAATAGGAAAAAATAAAAGTTAATTGAAAATGCTACTTCACAGCTTATTTAACAAATACTACTCAGCAATTTAAATATATAATCTAACAGTTACACCAAATAGATTAACAGTTTTTGATTAAAGTCATAATATATAATCTGTTAAGTTATAATTTATAATCTGTTTTAATAACTATACCAAATGGGGCCTAAGTCAACCAACACTTGTGGTTTCACCACGAAAATACATAAAAGTACATGTGGTACACACGATAGAGTTTCTTGCAAATGAATATTCTTGCTCGATGATGTCCCAAATCAGAGAGCAATTCATAATTTTGTAAACAGACAGTTGAACTGAAGAATTATTTATTATTTATTATTTAATTTAATTTTTATTTTTTGGAATGGAAAACATCAGAGGCTTCAATATATTATACATCCAACGATAAAACGGTCGATCGAGAGAGTACAATTAAGTTCCCTAAAAGAAAAGAGAAACCTCCACACACGGAAAGAAAGCCTACACCAAAAGGAAGGAAAAGCAAATCTCTACACAGCGAGAAAACATAAAGATAAAAGCTAACAAATCACACAAAAATAAATAAAACAAACACACCGACTAAATCACTATCATAACCTTCAACAAAGTCATGTTGTCGATAGCCTCCACCAAAAGGAAGGGAAAGCAAATCTCCACACAACAAGAACACATAAGGATAAAAACTAACAATTGACACAAAAACAAATAAAACAAACACACCAACTAAATCACCATCGTAACCTTCAACGAAGTCTTCTTGTCGATACCGTCAACTTGAAGAGCATACGATTCCTTTGCTAGAGTATCAACTTTTGATGTTTTAGCTAGAAGAGCATATGATCACTTTGCTTGCCAAAAATGGCCGGACGATAGGTGGATTTGTACATCACTACAAGGAGAGGAAATAATAAGAATACAAATAAGGTCACAGGTATACAGGCGAAAGCAACAATAGGATATAGAATCAATGGCCTATTTTCTCCGAGCATAAGATATAGTGTGGCACTAAAGGCTGTCATTGTGCTTGATATGGAAAGAAATAGGTTAACGAGGCCAATAATTAATCTATTGGGTAGGGAATAGAGAAAATCCTCTTCTGCATAGCGAGCGGTAAGAATGGACAAGAACATCAACAGAGAAGCAATGGATGCGAAAAGAGCTAATGCATCAGATAGGCCAAATATTACGAAGGCTTTTTGTTTGGAGAACATCGAAACACTGCTACTGGTATTGTTTCCACCTGGTACTGTAATGGCAGCAGCAAACATCACAGTGGCAATGAGCGCTGCTACAATTGTGCATGAAGTGGCGGTGTCTTTCATCCACCGCTCTCCTGCTTCTATCAACTCCTTGTGTGTCTTGGTAAATACTTCTGCAGGTGTCATTCCATCGTCATTCCGACATTCTTTGTCTTGAGGCAGTACAAACTTTTCCACTTCCTGTATAAACTAGGTAGCTTTGCAATGAGAAAATAAGTTTTGTTTCTTTCCAAAAAAAAGGGAAAATGAAATGAAACAAACTCAATTCTTTAACTTTTTTTTGTTCAGTTGGGATGAAAAATAAGAAGAAAATGAATCAGCGATTTTAAAAAATTCAAGATATATACATATTTAAAATCATCAAACCATAGAAATAAATTCACTATATAGGCCTAAATTAGTAGTAGTTATCCAAAATCAAAACAAATAAATTAAATACAAATAAGAACAAAGAAAAGGGAAACAGAGAGGCATGTTTTCACGGACTTTGATCCTATGTAATGGAGGATTTTCATTTCATATTTAATGCCTATAAAATAGAATGCAAATTAATTAATTTAAATTAGAAAAAATCATTACACTCACTGTTGGATGATGAAATGGAATCTCTCCATTACAAATATAAAACGGAGAGGATCACTATGTATTTCATGATGACATCTAAAAGCCCAAACTCAATCTTCACATCTAATTTAGGCCTGGAAATTTAATTGAACTCATGAACGGAACTATGATTTCATCTTTGAGGGGCCAAAACATAAAATAAAAACAAATTCATGTTATGTAGATTATTTAAAAAAAAATAAAATAATAATATTTCATTTGCTGATCAAATAGCATTTTTTATTTTGAGAAACCCATCAACTGTAAGAGGCAGTCACTTAAGTAGTAAGAACTATAGAAAAAAATAAAAAAATAAAAACTACAAAATTTACAAAAAAAAGAAGAAGATTTTATCACATTTTATTTATTATACAATATAATACTCTTACATTAGTAACAACATGAATGATAGAACTCATTAAATTAATATTATAATAATATATAACATTATTAAAAATTCAGATATAAAAATGTAATCACCATAATATAATTGTTCTGATATGGAGTTGGAAAGAAAATAAAAGACAAACAAAAACATAATTTAAAAAAATAAAAAGAAGAGAGAAGCTAAAAAAGAAAGAATAAGAGACAAAAGGAAAAAAAGGAGAGGACTCTTGTGAAATGATTAGAATAAAAGCAGAATAAAAAATAAGAAAATGATTGTTTGGCATACACGATTTTAGCATATTATTTTTTTATTTTATTTGAGTCACATCACATTTTTACTACATTACACATCTTTTCGTAAAAAATTAAAAAGTATACTTATTTAAGTCATCCAAAACAATATGACATTTTTATCAGTTGGGGGTACAACCATTTCTATACAAGTACAAAAGTTAGACAATTTTCAAGCGCAATGACGTAATAATCAATTACAATATTTAAGACAACACGCTTTTTCATATCTTCTCTAATCATCAACCAATCATATCACTTACATATCATTGAGTTTAGAAAATGAATCTAAAAAGTAGATTTATATATCATTTTTAATACAAGTATAGTGTATACACAAAGAAATAGTACACACAGTAATTGAGCCTAAAGCAGGGATGCAATGGCCACTTATGGTTTACACTTGAGTTGTGTAAGTTCTTATAAATATACGTAAGTTATCTCACAAAATCATGTAACTTAAACACAAATTCACATAAGTTAATTCATAAAAAATTGAGAAATCATAACTTGGCATAAGTTCTCACGAATAAGTCACCTCATAATATCGCGTAACTTAAATACAAATTCATGTAAGTTAATCTACAAAAATTTGAGAAATCATAACTTGGCATTAGTTTTTACAAACATATGTAAGTCATCTCACAAAATCGCGTAACTTTAATATAAATTTGCGTAAATTAACCCATAAAACGTGTCATAAGTTTTCACAAAAGCATATAACTTAAGAGGATGTTTGGCAACTTAGTTTTAGGCTAAAATAGTCAACAAAGACAAAATAAGCTAAAATAACCAATAAAGACAAAATATCACATTCAAACTATTTTACTTTTTCTCTCTCACAACCATCAAATGAATTATAAAAAAGCCAACTATTATCCCAAACACAACTTTTTTAGTCAGGCTAAAATAGCAAAAAAATCAAAAAGCCAACAAAAATGACTAACTTCCCAAACCAGCCAAGTCACAAAAATACCTAAGTAAATGGTTTTACACATTCAAGAATTATCCTCTAGTTAAATGCATTCGTTTATATATATTATGAGGCATTGGAGCGGTCTTAAGCCTCATAAAAAGCCCATGCCCCGTGTCACGAGTTGCCTTGCAAGGTCAATTCCGTGATGTTTTGCACGTGGTGGTGTGACCATTTGATTGGTCAAGAGTGGCCCTTGGAAGTGCCTAGGGGATGGGCATCAAGATTCCAAGTACGTGGTTCGGTGTTTCAACGTGGCCCTAAGGTTAGCCCTAAGCAGTCCATGGCATACATGCTACCAAGCAGCTAACAGCATGATCGCAGCCAGCCGCAAACAGGCCGTAGCCTAGGGTGCACACAAGCCGCCTACCATGCCATGTCGCCCGCAACCTAGGTTGCATCCCAACAGTAGCCCATTAGCAACAAGCCAGTTTGACAGATTTTTGTGGCATTGTTTGAGCATCCAAATGAAGGAGTTTTGGGCTAAAATTTTTACTAGACTTAGGTCTTGGGGTGAGTGTTTTCCCGATCAAGTTTGGTGATTTTTCTCAATTTGTGAAATTTATGAAAATTCATTATGACTCCTTGAGCATAGGGCATATTTCCTCTTGCTAGTTTGTCAAAGGTTTAAGAAGCATGTATAAGTGGGCATGGTGTGCTACCTACTTGCCTTCCCGCCCAAACTGGGTTTGAAGTAAGCAACCTTGCGGCAACTCAAGGGCGGGCTTTAGGCATCTAAAGGGGTGTCTAGAGTCTCCACGCAGGTTTGGGAGCCCCATAGATGGTGCAAAAATGTAAGCATTGTGCGTGCCTTCTGGGCGTGAGGTTTAAGATGTGCTTTCCATCATGCCACATGTTATGGCATCTTGGGGCTCATTCATGTGCCAACTCAAGTGCATGGTTTGGGTTCAACCTTGCACGTGAGGATTTAATGGCTTAAGCTAAGTGGTTGGAAGGTAACGTCGCATATGTAGGTTATCGAATGAAGGCATCAAGTTATGCATTGACTAAATCCATTGAGGGATGATACTATGCTACAAGCGAGCTACAAATTGAGATGTTGCCTTGCTTGAGCGACACGTTGGTGCAACGCTAAGGTGTGTAGTGGCCTTAGGCAGAATCTAACACATGTGTAGACACGGGAAATATGCTGTGGGCAAGTTATTGACCCTCCGTGTCTTGTGGGCTTTGCATAACCATGTGGCTACTCGATATGCAATGATTGAGGCATGCTTGACCCTGTGACACTTTGAGATGCTGTCAAAGATCCATCCAACATGCTATGTTGGCTGGTCGGCTAGGTTGAGGGTCTTTGCTAGCACATTGTTGTGTGGCTAGGCACCTTGATGACATGAACCTAAGTTGTGTGAGTACCTTGCTTGAGATAAGCTTGGTGCTATGAAGCGACTTATGCCGTGTTTGGTGCACTTGAGGTGTCAGATTTACTTGTGGCATCTGGGTGAAGACAAAGCTTCTTATAGGAGTTGTTCTACTTGACAGAGTATTGGGCCCTAATGTTCAAACGGGTGAGATCATCAACACTCGATTTGTCAATAAGTTATGGCGAACTTAAACTTGGTGGAGTTTGAGCACCATACGAGTGAAAAATTATTTCACTACGCCTCTAAAGGAGTCGACGCTTGACACCCTACCCAGGCCTGAGTATGGCTTGGTCTAATGGGCCTTTCAAGACCTGGTCCATATACTTGACTCATAAATCTATGTGAATGGCTCAAATACGTTGAGATTATATTTAGTGACATTATTATCTTTTGGGTAAATTACACTTAGTACCCATTCATTAAAATCTCATTTTAGTTCCTTTACTTTCGATTGTAATAGTCAACCTGCTACATATCAAGTCAAGGGATAAAGGGTGGTTGTTGTGCCTTTGTACAACAATCACTACTATGAGCACAATGGGGCCCACTCCAGGTCCCATCTTGATGATCCAAACTGTTGTTTTAGGGCACGTTGAGTAGAATATTTTTGTAAAAAATTACGTTGATCGGATGCTGGTAGCTTTATGATCAAATCAAATTTGCATTGAGTTTTATAATCAAAATTACACTTAATATTTATTTTTACAAATACAAATTTGGTCTGATCATATCCTATCAACGTCATTTTTTATAAGGATATTCTACTTGGTGTTCTCTAAAAAGTGAACGGTTCGAATCATTGGGGTGAAATTCGGAGTGGGCCCCATTATGCTCACAGTAGTGGCTGCTGTGCAAATGGGCACATAGCTACAACTCATCCCAAGTCAAGTTACAATCTCACCCTTCCATCCATTTACCATTAAAAAAGTTGACCAACTTTTTCATTTGAAACATATGTGATATTTTTGTTGTCTCATTAGCACCTTTATACTTTTTACAAAGATCTTACTTTAGTCTTCACACTTTTACCAAAATCTCATATTACTTCGTCCACTTTCAATTTTAATTAGTTCTATTAAAGGTAAATGGACGGAATGGTGAGATTGAAACATGATTTAAAGTGTTGAGAGTTGACTGTTACAATTGAAAATGAAGAAATCAAAGTGAAATTTTAATGAAAGTGTAGGGATACTACGTTCACAAAAATCATATTTGTTTTAAAAAATTGTCATGGGATTAATAGTCTCATGGGATTATGAAATCCCTCCAAGGAGGGGAGTACCATCCCATGGGAGATGCGGTATTGAAAATCCCTTGAGATTAGAGTTTGAAAGATTATTTTGCCCACCACCTTACATAAATAACAAAGTCACATTTTATATAACGAGAACTTTAGCATAATTTCATAGATTTATTTAATCTTAACCAACTAATATCATTACACTAGTGTACAAACAAACACAATTTATCTTATATCTTCAATTTAATATCACCACACTAATAATTTTCTCACTCAATCACATTGTATTAATAATCTCATCTAACCTAATTTGATAAATGAACAATTCGACACTTATCTAAAATCTAACATGATTAACACATCCACAAACATCTCGATTGGAACAAAAAAAAAAAAAAACATTCTTCTGTATTTTTTGCTCACATCTAACACTAGCCCACAAATATTTTCAATGGAGATGCTCTAATTGAAGAGGATACAACAAATCATCAAAGACCCCAGACTGTTAAATTAGAATTTAGGATTAGATTTACAACGCTAGGATTAGATTTAGGTTTTGTTTGGATAATGAATTTAGACAAGGATTTAGAAAGGGAAAGAAAAAATGTGTATGAAATATAATTTATATTGCATTTTAAATTTTTATTTTTATTTTTTTAAAATCTCTACTCAAATTTATGATCCAAACAAAGGTTATTGGCTTCAAAGGCAACACAAGTCCTTCTGTACTTGGATTATCACAGTTGTAAGGTATTTTTCAGAAGCAATTAAGTTCAATTTTTGGTTCTTGTCTTGATTACTTTCTCTTTCTTTTCTTGGTTGTATTTTGTTTTTTTGTTTTTATTTTTTTTTTTCATTTTTAAACATTTTGGTGAATTGTGAAGTTCATTTCCGAAGCTTCAACACTCACCTAATATTAATTTGGAGTGATTCAATTTTTGAAAGGGTCAACCTTTTCTAGCACACTAGTTCTCCTGAAGAGTTTGGCTCATATTTGCAACTTGTTGGCACCATAAATAAAAATAAAAATAAAATTATTATTATTATTATTGAACACATGACATTCTTCTAATCATTTGGTGGTTGAAGGAAGTCAAGGGCACATGTGAAAAAGATGATGGAGAAAGTAAAAGAACATGGAGCATAAAGTGAAAGAGTTTGGAGATCTTGAAGAGACTGATGGAAAATTAAATTCCACTGATGAGATATATGAGAATGTAATCTCAATGATGTATTGAGAATATAAATGGAAGAACAAACACTCTATTTTTATTTCTTGAATTTTGTGGATACATATAGTATCTCTTTCTCTCATCTCATAATTAATACAACAACTAATGCAATCTATTTATAGGCTTAAACTCAGGTATGAATGCCTGAAGTTTATGAGTTGTAACCAGCTCAATTCCTACATTTTTCTTGTTTTCTTCTTTGTTAAGATTTTGACCATGGAGCTTCATGAAGTTTCCATGGAGTTCATTCTTCTTTCTTCTATGTTCTGGAATGATCTTCATTCTTCTAGTATGTTGTTGTTGAATTGGGTTTGGGTTTTTTAACAGAGACACATGTCAACACTAAAATGAAGACGTGAGAATAGAGTAGTTAGTAGTTTTTCCTACAAGTTTTTGCCTATAAATAGCCTCATATGACTATATTGTAAAGTTCTCCAACACAAATCAAATAAAGTTAATTTATATTTCTCTTGTCACTTATCTACTCCTAATTTGAATTTATTTTCTGCACTTTTATTTCGAAATAATAGGAGTAGAAGTAAATTAATAGTTATTTTGATTGTTCAATCAACCATCTTCTTCATCTCCGTCTCTTCTTATTTTCTCTACACTTACCTTTTAAGGAACCGCAAAGTAAGACTAAAGAAATTTGGTTTGAGATTGGTTACTTAAAGGAAAATAAAATTTTCAGCCCTAAACCGTCAATAAATGTTTTATTCAAATTATGTTATACAATGGTTTTCACTGCTATATATTAGAATTGTTAGACGAGTCATATTTAGTAAGACGGGCCATGCATAAAGCTGTAGTTTAGTGGTGATGGTCTGTGTTAAGCGAAGATGATTCGTGGTTTTTTGGTTTTGGCACCGTTGCCGGGGACTAAAGGTAAGTTGTCTAATTCAAAGGTAATTTTTATACATTTTATTAGTCCATTAATTTGTATTATTTTATAATTTTGTACACTTTTGTGTGTTTTTATATATTTTTTTGAGTGTTTGTACCTATAGTAATGGAAATAATACATTTTAGATATTTTATATATTATTACATTACAAAGTGCACGGTGAGGACAATTTTAGAAGTCTCATTTGTTGAGGCAAAATAACCTTTCTCATTTGTTTAGTAATTGATTTGAATTTAATTTGTAAGAATTTTTCAATCACGGCACACTCGCATTTATGATACTTTCCTTTGCAGGAAAACTAAGCCAAACACAGCGTTAGTTCTGTGATGATCTTTAGGTTTCATATGTAGTACAACCAATTGGATCACTACTAGAATTTGAACAAATGTTGACATTCATTGGGTTAATTTTTATGAACTATGATTTCCGTGTTTTGACTTCCTAGCTTAAGTGGATTAACCTTTGGTTGTCCAAGGAGTTTGCCATCTGTATGTGTACTCATTGCAAGACTACATACTTGAAGAGATCTTTGGAACAGGTGTTACTCTGCAGAAATATTGATGATTATTTTCTTGGCTTTCTACATTATTGATACATGAGTTTGTAAGGGTCTTAGTGGATTCCAAAGCATTGGTGGATCAAGTTTAGTTTGTGGTAAATTCTAGAGATATTGTGAACTCGATAATCAATCATTTCTTATAGATGGAAATTTTGGATTTTAGTTTGAGTCTTAGTGGATTCCAAAGCATTGGTGGATCAAGTTTAGTTGGTGGTGGATTCTAGAGATATGGTGAACTCGATACAATCATTCATTAAAGATGAGCAAAGAAAAGTCATTGATGTAGAAAGCGTACAAATAGTACAACATGGATACATCAAAGAAGGGGAATGCACCCAAAGCATCATAGTGGTGTTTTACGCAAAGCATCAAGTCGACATATCCATTCCTACGTCACAAAATAGTTCAATTGGAATCAGAGCATTCAAATTTTATTTTTAATAATTAATTTTAGATAAAGAGTGAATCATGATTATTTCTTTGAACAAATTAACAACAAAAATCCAATAATATATAGCATTTTTGTTTGGTATTTGATCAGTAACATGTAAATGGAAATGAGACTGGGGCTTGTAACTTTTGATAGTCTACTGAGTAAAGAGCTAAATTTTAAGGAAACATTATGTTATTTGTTTTTGTTTGGTTCTGGAAAGATTACCTTAAACCACTGTAATTCTCGCTGCATTTGAAGAGCTGCACCAGCTGCACTGACTCTGACACTGAGATGCTGCTGCGGTCCCAAGCATCCAGCCAAATGTAGAGCATTGTTCCCAAATCTGTCTGGTACTGATAAAAACATATGACTACACTCCTTGAGTTGGTATATGAGGTTGAACACATTTTCACGGCGCCACACAATTGCAGATTGGAATATGGATTGATTGTTCTCATTTTTAAGAGAAATGGCAGCAGGGTATGACCTTAAAATCTCTTCAACAATTTCATGAATACCTGAAGATGTTGCTTGGGCTAACGCTGGGGTAAATATCCAGGTCGCGGTTGAGAAATCTAATTTTGCAATTTCCTTGCAAAGGCATTTGACAAGCTCTAGTGCTTCATGGTGTTTCAATTTTATTTCTCTGATGTGCATAATCGCTGTCACTGTAATTGAAAATGAACTTAAGGATCCAATAACAATTAATGAATGGTAGACTAACATGAAGGTAAAAGGAAAAAGATGGGAGCGCTTTTACCTCTCATGGTTTGAGTTCGAACATTTTATCCCTTATAGTTCATAACAAAGTCGCCATATGATTTTAGGCTAAAGTGTTACTTCTAATTTTTCTGTTCAAACTAACCATTTTTTAGAGTGTCCCTGATTTTCTTAAAAAATAATTTGACATTAACACGGCAGAAAGATAATTTTTCCATCATCTTCTCCAAACTTGAAATTAGATTAAGATGTTAATTAAAATTAAATAAAATAAAAATATAATTAAGGATTGATTTAAAATATAATTAAATTAAGATTAGATGAAGTTATTAGAAATTACACTAAATAAGGATTTAGGATTAATTGTGATATAAATATAATTAAACTAAAATTAGATTAAAAACTTAGGAATTACCATAAATAATTAAGAATTTAGAATTAACTATGAATTAATTGAATTAATGTTAAGAATTATAAATTATGTGTATGACAAAAGAGAGAAAAAAAAAGATTTGAGAGTATTACATTTGTTTCAAATCTATAATTAATGATTGTATTTTAATCCAAAATTTAATGAAATATTCTCTAGATATTTGAACTAAAAAAGTAAAGTACTTCAAATTCAAACCATAATAATATGCCAATCTCAAGGGGTTGGCTGAGTGGGTGCAATTTGAGGTTTAGGGATGTGCTCTCTTTAGGTTTTAGGTTCAACTCCGATTAGGCCTAATTAACTCCTTGAGGCCATGCCCGAGATTTGCCTGATCCGCATGGAGGGGACATTTTGCATGAGTCCTAGGATTAGTCAAGGTGCATGTTAATTAAACCGGACACACAATCATCAAAAATAAAAAAAAAATAAAAAATTTTTTTTTGCCCAAATGGTATTCGTCAAATCCCTACCAAAATTGTCAGCCAAGTGCGAAAACATAGCATGCCGTCGTCCTGTCACTGCACAACAATACTAAACCAATCAAAAATCAATGACGGAAGGGAAATTTTATGGTACACATCCTTATTATAAGTTTTGACATAATTTTATCATAAAAATTTATAACATCAATCATAAAATGTATAATTTCATCACAAATTAATATAACAAAAAATATCGTAACTACATCACAAATGTATACTACCTGAATCATAAAAATTTAGACATTTGTGTACCATAGGATTTCCCATGACGGAATGCCCTGGTGACAATCTAATTCCTACCGAATGAGAGAAAAGGTTCACAGCTACTCAAGCGTTAGTTCACAAGTAATGCAGAGATTGAACCTTTTTAATCTCTAGTTCGGATTGTGTAGGGGAAAGTGTCTTATAATATGATATTTATCTGTCTGTCTATCTATCTATAAACCCTATTTATCTATCTCTTATTATTTGAGTAACATATATATTATGATATTTATTTATTTATTATTTATTATTATTTTTATTTACAACATATCATGATATTTATTTATTTAGTTTAAAGTATCAAGATTCATATTATTTAAGCTAAGTACACATTACAATATTAATTTCATTATTATTTTCTTTTATACTTACTTATGTAAATTGCACACGTATTACGTGTATCACCTATTAGTTATTATATATGTGATGACTGGACTTGGTGTCCAAACCTTTGGTGGCTTCTTTTTATGCCACATATCCCTTATTTTCTAAGGAAAACCAAAAAAATTAGATAAACAAGACTTGAACTTTGGACCTTGAATTTGGTAAAATTCTTATCACTTGACATTTAGGCTCTGTTTGTTTCGACGTAAAATATTTTACACGATTTTTTTGTTTTTGTTTTTGTTTTTCGGGTTTGGTTGACATTTGAAACAAAAATATTTAATTACTTGAAAGAGAAATTTTGATTCAATAATGTGTCACTTATGACTTTTTAGTGAGCCAAAATATTTATTTGAAAAGGCTAAATTTGTTGAAAAAGTAGTGAGTGAGAGTCAATTTTGTAAGAATTGACTTATAGAATTTTTAAAAAGTCATTTTTGAAAAAATGATGCAAATTTGAAAAAAAAAAATATTTTACTTACTTTTTGTTTAACCAAACAACGGAAAATGAATAAAATATTTTTGACAAAAATATTTTACGTCAAAATAAACAGAGCCTTAGTAAATGTTTTCTTTTATTTTTAAATATTTGAATGGGGACTCAGTCCATAAATCTAAACTTGAATCTTGTTTGGCCAAAGATCCAGGCATTGAAATATTATGTCCATAAGAGCATCCGCAATGGGATGGCTAAAATTGTTTGTTAAAGTGTGTTATATGACAAAAAGTGATAAAAGTGAGACCCAAAAATATGTGTTAAGATGTGTTAAGAGTTTGTTAATTTTAGAGAGTGAGTAGTGGTGCAATAGATGTGTTAAGGTGTGTGTTAAGAATATATATATATAAATAATAAATAAAATATAAAATAATTGAAAAGTGCAGCAGGCCCCCACCCCATTGCACTCATCAGAACCTCTCTCTCTCTCTCTCTCTCTCTCTTCTCTATTCACAAATGCATTCAGAGGCTTTGCAAGGTCCGGACGTCCGGCCGAGCGACCGACCGGACATCCGGTCGGACGACCCCACTGTACTTCCTAGTGTCCCTCTATCTTTCTCTCTCTTTTGGCTGGCTAAAGGCATCGTTATAATTAACACACAAGTTAACAGCTGACACTAGCATCTGACACTAACACACCACTTAGCTACTCCATTGCATGAACTAAAATGAATTTAGCTGGCCAAATATTTAGCATCTGACACTAACACACCCACTAACACATCCACTGTGGATGCTCTAAGGACAAGCTTCCATAAAATGATCAAAATACACATACTATATATGTAGATATATATCCGTCAATTTCTCTCTCTCTTTCTCTCTCTCTCTCTCTCTCTCTCTCTCATGCTAGGGTTTGTCAGTCAGCTTTCCTCTCCAATAGCACGACCACAGTGGTTGTTCGCGTCACCACCGTTTCCTCCTCTCATCGACGTCGCCGTCGACTGACCACCACTTTTTTGCCGTCTCTCTCTCTCTCTCTCTCTCCTAAACACCCATCGCAACACGTCTCTCTCCAAACCTCCCACTGCCTCAGATTTGGACTTTGGCGCCCTCTTTCGTATCATTAGACTCTGCCGCCTCAAATATGGATTCCGCCGCTTCAAATTTGGACTTTGCCATAGTTCTTGACCGAGGGTCCCTCTCTCAACATCGATGTTGTCTTTTCTTCTTTGAGAAGTCAGTGTAGGCGCAGCGGCTGAAAAGAGGGACTTGGAACACCACCACGTCATCGATCTCTTTCACTCTTTGGCTTTTTCTTTATCTTTCTCTTCTAGATCTCTTTTTGTTATTATTATTATTGTTGTTGTTGTTGTTGTTGTTATGGTAGATCTGGTGAACATATACCTATTTTTTTTAGTTGATTGTTATTATTGTTGTTGTTATTGTTATTGTTGATGATGATGAAACAAATTGTAACAGCTAGGGGAGTTTTATAGTTAGATTTAAATAGATAAGGGACCTCCTGTGGCTCTGATTTGTTCAAAATGGCTTTGATATTTCAACCGATAGTTTTTTAACAGATAAAATGCTCTAACATGTTCAAAACAGATCTGTTGAAATAAGAAAAATACGCTTGATAAATTGAATAGATAGTTAAAAAAAAAAAATAGATAAGAAAAAAATAAATTTTTTTGAGCAGATAGGAATTTCAACAAATAAAATTAATTTGAACAGATAAGAGGAAAAAATTGAGTAGATAGTCAAAAAATTAAACAGATAAAAAATAATTTAAACAGATAGTCAAAAAAAGTCAATAGATAAATTAAGAGTAAAATTAGAAACAAAATGTCCTCCTAAACAATAAAAATGACTTTTCACCAAACTATTTCACAAATGGTAATGTCTCACTAATAAAAAATATCTACTAAACCTAATGCCGTAAATACCCTCCAAATTAGATTTATCACCAATTTTCTCTATTTAAATTACACAAGCATTATGTGTGCAACCCTCTAATTTATGGTTGAAGCTCCAGCCTAGCAATGATAGCTAACCGTATTTATTTTTTTTCAACCCATTTTATCTTTGATACAAGATTCTTGTTTTGATTCAAGATTTGATATAAACTAATGAGCTTTGTGCTATAATTGGTCTACAAACAAATCAACCCCTCCAAAACACAACCAATCAGCAGTAGTGGTGGTGGTTCGGTATATTAATGGCCTGCAAGCAACTTCAATCTCACAATTGGGGGCTGAAGCGACCATCTGTAACTAGCCCAATATTGTCTGTTTTGGGTGTCACCCCTCACGATTTTATTCTTCCTTGAAAAAAAGGCCTTGAAGAAAAGGTCTCGTACTAGTTGGAGGCAGTAATCAGTTTTATAAAGTGGGCTGTAAACTCTTCATGGGACGCACCTTGGATTTATGCCATTCGCGCGTGGGGCGGCCTTGGCAACGTAACAACTATTACTATAAAGATCACACTACTGATCCACATAGGCTTGGAAGTCTTTAACAAGGATTAGAATAGTGCATCACATTGTTATTTGGGGTTATAGAGAGAAAAACAGAAGGGTTGTTTCGAGGGATGTGGGTTGTAATTATGTCATGATGGTCGTGATGAGCTTTATAGTGGTCAGTTAGAGTTGAGTGTTGGTGGTGATTGGTAGCTGTAATGGTGTACATATTGTTGAGTTTTGTGGATTTTGATAAGTAGTGTTCACTTAAGCTTGGTGTTAGGTTTTTATTTTGGCAACCCCGTTTGACAAAACTCCTTTGAGTTGTAATTTTATTCGCACATTTTATTTCAGTGAGGCTATGAGTTTATTAGATGCGAATCCAACCCGAATCGAGCCATGCAGAGAAGTTTGTGATGTTAATGCTTTCAAGATTGCCACTTCGCTGATTATTACGGGGGTCGAGCTGCCCGGTCAGCTCGCGGCCGAAGCAAAATGCAAAAGTGCATTCAAAATTGCATGTCAGCCGTTTCTCGCTCGAGCCAAGACTTTCTCGCTCGAGCCAAGGAATGCTCGCTCGAGCGAAGGATTGCGTCCGCACAAAAACCTGAAAGCAGTGATTGGTCGCTCGAGCCAAGGATCCGTCGCTCGAGCGAAGGCACTAGTAGAAATCACGAAATTTACTCTCCTCGCTCGAGCCAGGAAATCCTCGCTCGAGCGAGCCTCAGAATCCGGATTTTTTTCAAAGAGTTGGTTTTCTTTTGAAACAGGATTTCTTTTGGTATTCTACAAGAAGTTGGATTTCTTCCTTGGGAAGTTTTGGATCACTTTTGGACTTCTACAAAGAGTTGGTTTTCTTCCAAGACAAGAATTATTTTTCTTTATAAGTAGTTGGTTTTCTCCCAAAACTAGACTACTGATTAATTATTCCTCCAGATCTTCTTTTTGGTTCTTAAAGGTTTATATCTGGGGATATTTTATTTTTCTTTGATGTCTTATTGAGTATTCAACTCATAATCTGAAAAGGCTACATCAAAGGTTTTGTTTGTTACACAAAAGAGAGAGTTGTTCTTCAGTTGTGGATTCTGAAGAATTCGAGCCTGAAGCTTCAGTTGTGAATTCTGGAGTGGCTCATCAAAGTTGTTCTTCAGTTGTGGATTCTGAAGAATTCGGTCTGAAGCTTCGGTGGTGGAATCCGGAGTGGCTCATCAGAAAGACAATTCCGTGGTGAAGATGGGGTTGGAAGAGGCACATAGAGGTTGGTTCAATTAGGCGTTGTGGATTCGCTAGATAATTGAGAGTGATACCTGTGTAATTCCTTTATATCTTCTTAGTGGATTGTTCTGGTGGCTGTGGCCCGTGGTTTTTTGATCACAATTGGAAGGTGTCCAATTGTGGTTTTTCCACGTAAAAATCTTTGTGTCTCTTTCTTTTGATTGTTTGATTGGGATTGTTTTTATATTCTGCTTAAAATTGATACATAATCACAAATCAACATCTAGGAGGTTTCTAGATTTTTCACTTGGGTTTAATGGGAGTTTGGAGAACTCCCAAGGGGGGGTCTGTGTTGAAAAATCCAAATCCAATTCAACAACAAAATACAGAAAAATGAAGATCATTCCAGGAGGAGCTTGAAGCTGGAAGAAAGAAGAAGATAGCTCATGGAAGCTTCATGGTCAAAACCTTCACCATGAAGGAAATGAGAAAAATGTGGGAATTGAACTGTACACAGCTCTTAGCCATCAGGTGTTCATACCTGAGGTTAGACCTATAAATAATAGATTGCATTAGTTACTGTTTTAGATTATGAGATAGATAATGAGATGAGATACAAAAATAAATCTTAGAGATGCTACTTGTATCCAACCATTCAAGAAATAAAATAGTTTATTCTTCCATTGTCAAAGGGATCCCATTTCCATATCTTATCAAGTGGAATTTTAATTTTCCATCAGTGGTATTAGAGCCAAGGTAGCCTGAAATTGTAGAAAATCTGCAAAACAGAGGAAGAATAGAGCAAAAGTCGAATTTTGCCCAGAAATTAAAGTACTCAAAATTTATTTTTGAGTATACCAAATTGAAGTACTCATCGAGAGGATTCCGATGACGCAAAAATCAAGCAAATCGGAGTTAAAACGAAACCACACGGGCTAGTCAAAATTTGCCCAAAAAAGTCAACTATGCCAAAGAAGCCGACCGGCGCTGATGTTATCGACGCTGATTGCTGCCATCATCACGAGTCGCCAAGCCAAGCCGACCTGACCCGACATCCAAGCCGACCCGTCCCGTCCCGACCCGACATCCAAGCCAAGCCGCCAAGTTGTTAGCTAAGCCGCCAAGCTACTGACATCATGTTGATGTCATACTGACGCAAGGAGAAATTATCCACTGCTTCGCAGAGCACAAATCTTAGCAGATCTGAACCATTAGATTATTTTTGGCTAAAACTAAGCCATCTGGAGTCTAATCATAATGATCCAATAGTCATTTCCAATTATTTGGATCATTCCGGACACATCTGTGTGGTCAAAATTTGCAAATTCAATTCATAAAAATTGCAAATCTTATTTGAAGACTAACAATAAAAATGGAGTACGAAACGAGAGAAAAATTAATGTTCTCTAATTACATGAAAGAAGATTGAGCTTTACATTTACTTTGGAATATGTGATCTCCAAGACATGCTCTTAGAAGATTTCTTGTATAAAAAGTTGCCTAAGAATTCAGGACAAGAAAAACGAAAGATTACTTCAACTATTGACATGGTCAATACATTCAGAGATTTGGAAGTATATTGAAGATTCCAAATGCCCACAACAAATTTGGAAATCAATGGACGACATTGTCCTCAAACATGCAGGAAAAGTCCTACCCACAGAATATTGGGTCGGATGCATTGCAGAAGATGAATTCAAGTGGGAAGAATATGAATATGAAGATACACCACTAGTGTATTCCATCGAAGTTGCACAAGAGAAAGAAAGTGCAAAAGATAGTGCAGAAAAAGATCAGGAGGCTAATATGGCAGGAGAATTGGCTAAAGAAGAGCAGGCAGAAGAAGCAAGAAATTCAGAAGAAAGAGTATCTGAAGAAAGAAAAGATACAACAAGTCCAATCAAACTTGATAATGGACAGATGCAAACCCAGGGGTTAACAAAACAAGAATGGAAGCAACAGAACTTGATAAAGATATCCAAACAGATACTGAGTTTGATACAGAATCAAACTGGAATTGTCAATCAAATGCTTAGATGAAGAGCATGCTTTTAGATGACAACCAGGAAGAAGAGTCACCAAACATGGAGACCATAATGACCCTACACTCACCGCAGGAGGGGACAAACAACATTTCAAATGAAGAATCATCACCAAGAAATATCAAGACAAGGCCAATCCAGGATATCTATGACGTAACCAAATGCATGGATGAAGACTTTGAATTATTCTGCCTCTTCACAGGCAGTGATCCAATTGGATTTGAAGAAACTCAACAAGACGCAAAGTGGAAAAGTCATTAAGATAAAACATTTACGGAATGTCTAAGAATGAAGAAAACCCAGTGCAATGCTCATATTAGAAAACAACAAAAGAATGCAACACTGAAGATTTACCACCAGTACAAGAGAATAATCAAATATATGGCATACAAACACTTGAAGACAAGAGTAAAGATCCTTACAACAAAAGAGAAAGCAATAATGCTTGCAGCCATTGAAAGATTGAAAAAACCCACCGAATTGGGTTTGAGGGGAGATGTTGAAAAATCCAAACCCAATTCAACAACAAAATACCAGAAAAATGAAGATCACTCCGGGAAGAGCTTGAAGTTGGAAGAAAGAAGAAGATAGTTCATGGAAGCTTCATGGAAGCTCCATGGTCAAAACCTTCACCATGAAGGAAATGCGAAAAATGTGGGAATTGAGCTATACATAACTCATAGCCATCAGGTGTTCATACTTGAGCTTAGGCCTATAAATAGATTGCATTAGTTATTGTTTTAGATTATGAGATAGATAATGAGATGAGATAGAAAAATAAATCTTAGAGCTACTACTTGTATCCAACAATTTAAGAAATAAAATAGTTTATTCTTCCATTGTCAAAGGGATCCCATTCCCATATCTCATCAAGTGGAATTTTAATTTTCCATTAGTCTGGGAGTACTTTGGTAATTTTATTTTATTTTATTTATTTTTTATTTTTTTATTTTTTTCACGTTGTCCTAATTCTATACTAATAGATGAAAGGCGCTTTTAATTAATTCATTTATATTTCTTGTTTACTATTTCGTGTCTCACCTATACTGGTTAGGAAGAAATGATTTCCTAACACATATTAAATGGATAGTTAGAATTGTGTCACATTATTTTATTTTATTTTTTATAATTATGACTCAATATCAGATTTCTTATCAGTTTAATCACAATTTAATTATGAACCACCACCAAATTTGTTCATAATTGGAACTAGTTTGATAATAACTTAGTTATGATCCACCGCCACTTCTTTTCATAATTTTTTGTGGGCAAATTACACTTTACCCCCTTAACTACGACTGTTTTTTACTTTAACCCTTCAAACTAAAAATTGATAGAATATATCCTTTCATCTTCTGAAAGTTCTTAATTTAACCGTTATGTTTTTATTCTGTTAACAAAATAGACAGAAAAAGTGCATATAATGTGCTCATGTCATATTTATGATAAATTTTTAAAAGCTATTTTCATCATAAATATGACATGTACACATTTTATGCACATTTTCTGTTTGTTTTGTTAACAAATTAGAGATATAAGAGTTGGATTGAAAATTTTCAGAAAATGAAAGAGTTAACATTATATCAATTTTCAATTTGAGGAAGTAATGTGAAAAACAGTGATAGTTGATGAGGTAAAATGTAATTTGTCCTAATTTTGTTGCCACTTCTCGTAACTTAACTATGACCAATACCACATGTCTCATAATCATTAACTCCATATCTCATAATCATATCTCACAACCTTAAACCCTTGAGCATAACCAACACCACATATTACATATCTCATAACCAATATTACTTTGCCTCATAATCAACACCACATATCTCATAACTACACGACTTGGAGTACAAGCAACATCATATATTTCATAACCACTACCATATGTCTCTTCACAACAGGGTTGGTCTTGGCACTTTGGGGGGTTAAGGCGAATCCAGAAAATGAGGCCCAACCTTCAAATATATTTATATATATATATATATTAGTAAAATAATAACAATATTAATTTATTTTTGTTTATACCTACACAATTTTTGTAGTATATAAAAAAACTAAAATTATTCATGGAAATCACTTAAAATTTTAAGTGAAAATTTTAATTTTAAATTATTGTATTAGTAAGTGAATCAATTATAATTTATTTTTCATAATAGTTATAATATTTCCTGAGTAATTTCATATAATTTTTATAGTTGACATAAATCATAAATCATAAATCATAGTTATTGAGATTGATGTAAAACATAATTATTAAGAATTTTTTTTAAAATTTTCAATTGCTAATATTATTAATTTATTCACACTTTTTCTTCACGTAGTAGATTGAATTGTAAATTTTAATCTATTTAAATCTTTAAAAAAAACATTATTTCTTCAGAAACAATTGTGACTATTATAGTCAAACAATATTTTGTAAATAATTCAGATATTTAGCAATCAACCATCAATTATTTTTAAATAATTTACCAATTCAATAAATTTTTTTTTATACAAAAAATTTGTAAAATTTCATTTATAAATTACTAATACTATAATGTACCGTTTGGTTCACTCAAATAAAATTGAATGGAATGGAATGATCATTTCTTAATTTCTTTATAGAATTTCTCTTACAATGGTGAATGATGATTTTGTTTGTAATATATTTTTTTAAACTAAAAGTGATGATGGACATTATGATAAAATGATTATTTAATTCAATTTCATTTGAATAATCTAAATATAACTTAAGGTCGGAATAATTAACTAAACATAATTTAAGATCAAAATTATTTTGGGACCCTGTATTTTGGACAGAATTCAAGGGCTTGAGGTGGTGGCCTTGCCCACCTTGCCTCGCCGCCTTAGGCTGGCCCTGCCTAGAAAACACCACCTATTTTATAATCAATATCATATATCTCATAATCATATATTTCATAACTAATACAACATATCACATAACAAAGACAATTTTGACTCTTAACTGAATGTATGGTAGCTCAAGCTTTATTTATTTATTTATTTATTTTTGGCCAAAAGGACAATTATAATGTAAAAGACTATTTTATCCCAACCTATCTATCTGTTTATCCACTATCCATATATCTATCCATGTCCGCGTGGGTGTGGACTTTTCAACAATTATCTCTAATTCACACTAAATTAGAATCACTTTGTTTGGTTCTAATTTTTTGAATTCAATTTTTGGAAATTAGATTTTTTATTTTTCGTTTTATTTTTTTAATATTTTAAGCATTTTTTTTTTAACTTTTTAGATATAGATATTTGTAAAAATTAATAAGTACATAAAAATATAAAAATGTACTGAATTTTTATTTTTTTAAAAATATTTTTGGTATTTAGTAAATTTTTTAAAGATTTTTTTCGCAAATATTGAACTTCTCAATTGTATTTATATTAAAAAGTAAAAAAATTACTTAAAATATTTTTTAAAAAAATCACTAAAAAAAAAAAAAAAACGAAAAACAAAAACCTAAATTTTCAGAAAATTGAATTTTCAATTGCAACAAAATTTAATCAAATATTAAAAAACAATAAAATACAAATGTAAATTTTATAAAATCCCATATGCGTCAATTTTCCTTCTAACTTATTAGCAGTCCGAGCATCTAAATCAGTTCTTTTCCAAACGTCAAGGTGGAGCTAATAGATACATCCTCCAGTACTGGATATTAGGATGTATATCAACCTTTTTTTTTATATATTCCCTATATAAGTTGTGGAACTAGGGCACCTGATTCACCTAATGACACTTTTTAATTTCCCCAACCCATTCAGATCTAATTGGGGAGCACTCAAACTCAGGATCGTCACTTCTAAAGATGGGAAAATGCTCATATAGTCTTCCAATCTAGGCTTTCATCTTCTTGTGAAATTGGTGTTATTAATTTATTTGAGGGTTAACGCAAGTTGCTTTGGACTGTCTATATGGTGTTATAAGTATTAACACGGTATAGCACGGACAAAGTGAGGTTATTTTTGTTAAAAAAAAAATTAAAGTGAGATTAGAGGTAAAAGCCTTACCAATACCATCGACCGCAAGATTCCTTGGATTGAAAATCCCGACAACTTTCTTATCGTCTACGGGATTCTGCGGATTGTCAATGTCATTATGTGGAGTCTCATAGACGGGATTCTGTAGATTCTCATTGACAATAGAATCCGCATTGATGTCGATACCAATTTGCGGATTCTCATTGACAATAGAATTATCAGTGACGACAAGGTTCTGCCACTGTTCATTGATAATAGGATTCTCAGTGACGGTAAGATTCTCAGTGATGGTACAATTCTGCGGATTCTCACTGCCAGCAATGTTCACAGGATTCTGCAAATTATTCTCAATGATAGGAGGATTCTCAGTGACGGCACCATTCTGTGGATTCTCATCCACAACGGAATTCTCAGTGTCGGTGACGGCAGGAGGATTCTGTCGATTCTCATTGACAATGGGATTGACAGCAGCATTCTGTAAATTCTCATTGACAATGAAATTGTCAGTGATGCCAAGAGGATTTTGTCGATTCTCATTGACAATGGGATTGACGGCAACATTCTGTGGATTCACATTGACAACGGAATTCTCAGTGTCAGTGCCGGTAGGAGGATTTTGTAGATTCTCATTGATAATGGAATTGTCAGTGATGGCAAGAGGATTTTGTCGATTCTCATTGACAACAGGATTGCCGGCAACATTCTGTGGGTTCTCATCGACAACGGAATTCTCAGTGTCAGTGATGGCAGGAGGATTCTGTCGATTCTCATCGACAAAGGGATTGACGGTGTCATTTTGTGGATTCTCATTGACAACAAGATTTTGTGGAAGATTTTGAGGACCCTCAGGATTGGGATTTTCTCTGTTGGCAGGATTTTCAGAGTAACTTTGTAAATTTTCAACAGGATTCTCTGTATTTGCAAGATTTTCAGTGTCTACAGGACTCTGTAAATTTTCAACATGATTCTCTCTATTGGCAGAATTTTCAGTGTTGCCTTTGCGGTGCTCTGTAGGATTTTCCGTTGCAGTGTTTTTCAACTTCACAGGAGCATTTTCAACAGAATGCTCTCTATTGGCAGAATTTTCAGTGTTGCCTTTGCGGTGCTCTGTAGGATTTTCCGTTGCAGTCTTTTTCAACTTCACAGGAGCAACTACATGACAGAACAAGTTAGTGAATTATGCTTTTATATACAGTGCCTTATGGAAAGCAATTTGTAGAACACCTGAAGAAACTATGAGACCTAATGTCTGGTGTGTGGTTTGACTTTGGGGTTTCATACCTTTTTTTATTTTTATATTTTATAGTTAAGTCCTTAACTGTTAACTTTTGTCTGGTCATATTTTGGTTTTCTTTTTGTTAAAAAAAAATTTGTGAGGCTAAGAGGTTGGTTGTATAAGTGTGAGTAGTAGTAATAAAAATATTTTGTACCGGCTAAACCTCTTTCAATGTATTGCATTTGCCTATACCTTTAATTTTATGTTTTTAATAAAATTTTCACTAATAAAAAACAGAACACGTGAAGAAATGTATGCATATACTGCTTTTTGATGCATGATGATTGGTACTATTCTCTAATGCTGTGTTTGGTTGAGAGATTTGAAGAGGAATTTGGAAAAGAAAATGAAAAAGATAGGTGCAATGTGAATAAAATATACCTACATTTCACCTATTTTCACACATCTTTTCTATTTTTCTTTCCAAATCTCTTCCAAAATTTTCTAACCAAACACAATGTAAAGTAATAATATAATTAGACAGTCCTATTGTTCTTTTTGTTAACTGTGATAATATAATTGTCAGAGACGATTATTGATTAGAAAACGACGTATAAATTCACTTTCTAAATTTAATATAATGAATAAAAAGGATAATTAACTAATGATTAAAGAATATATAAAAGAAATAGTTGCTTCGGGTATTTTAGTAGGCTCGCACGTCATTACTACTGTTATTATTATTGAAGGGGCATCGGGTCTAGCTGTCCCTCGTACATGAGAAATTATTCAATCGGTCTGGTGCACCATATCATTATGGTTATGTGATGCGTTAAATCAAAAATTTTTAAAGAAAGTGATAGTTATTGGAATAGTTCGTAAAATTCTTCCATGCATTGTGATTTTTTTTCCTCCATATATTTTACCTTTCAAATATGTGAAACTTCACGTTACAAGATTAAAAGAAAAATTCAATTAAAAAATTATGTGAACGTTCAAAATCATTTCTAAAATATGTGAAATAATTAAAAGTAAAATTTTTCATATTTTAAAATCCAAAAAAATGTGAATTATATATATGTATATATATTATTTTATATAATTTTATATTTAATTGAGATTTCATTTGATACATCTTCTCAAATAGTTTTAAAAAATATAATTTTTTTAAAAACAGACGAGTACAACGAAAGTCATGAAATTTAAAAGTTTGAAAAAAAAAAAAAAAAAAATATTCAGTGTGTTTTGTTTGAGTTTTTTGAATTAAATTTTTTGAAAACTCAATTTTTTGATTTTCGTGTTTTTTTTTTGTTTTTAGTGAATATTTTTAAAATTTTAAATATTTTTTTTACTTTTTTAAATACACCTTACTTAGATGTATCTAAAAAATAAAAAATTTGTGAAAAAATATTTAAAAATTTAATAAATACATAAAAATACAAAAAATATACTGAATTATCGTATTTTTTTTTGTATTTTTGGTATTTAGTGAATTTTTAAAAGGTTTTTTTCACAAAATTTTTTACTTTTTAGATATATTTATGTTATGTATGTCTAAAAAGTAAAAAAAAATTGCTTAAAATATTAAAAAAATTCAGTAAAAATAAAAAAATACGGAAAACAAAAAAATAGAATTTTCTGAAAAGTGTTTTTAAAAAAACACAACCAAGCAAGCTAATCATGTGACCACTTTTCTAAAATTTTATTGATGGTAGCATTCTATGGATTCTTACCATTTTGTAGATTCTCATTGACAATGGAATTCTCAGTGACGGCAAGAGGATTTTGTTGATTCTCATTGACAACGGGATTGACGGCACCACTCTGTGGATTCTCATCGACGGCGGAATATTCAGTGTCAGTGACGGCTGGAGGATTCTGTCGATTCTCATTAACAGCGGGATTGACAACAACATTCTGTAGATTCTCGTTGACAATGGAATTCTCAGTGACAGCAAGAGGATTTTGTTGATTCTCATTGACAACGGGATTGACGGCACCACTCTGTGGATTCTCATCAACGACGGAATATTCAGTGTCAGTGACGGCTGGAGGATTCTGTCGATTCTCATTAACAGCGGGATTGACAACAACATTCTGTAGATTCTCGTTGACAATGGAATTCTCAGTGACAGCAAGAGGAATTTGTTGATTCTCATTGACAACGGGATTGACGGCACCACTCTGTGGATTCTCATTGACAACGAAATTCTCAATGCCAGTGACAGCTGGAGTATTCAATCGATTCTCATTGACAGCAGGATTGACAGTAGCATTCTGTAGGTTCTCATTGACAATGGAATTCTCAGTGATGGCAAGAGAATTTTGTTGATTCTCATTGACAACGCGATTGACGGCACCACTCTGTGGATTCTCATCGACAACGGAATTCTCAGTGTCAGTGACGGTTGGAGGATTCTGTCGATGCTCATTGATAGCGGGATTGACAGCAACATTCTGTAGATTCTCATTGACAATGGAATTGTCAGTGATGGCAAGAGGATTTTGTCGATTCTCATTGATAACGAGATTGACGGCACCATTACGTGGATTCTCATCAACAACGGAATTCTCAGTGTCAGTGATGGCAGGAAGATTCTGTCGATTCTCATTGACAGCAGGATTGACAGCGTCATTATGTGGATTCTCATTGACTACAAGATTTTGTGGAAGATTTTGAGGATTCCGAGGATTGGGATTCTCTCTGTTTGCAGGATTTTCAGTGTGACTTTGTAAATTTTCAACAGGATTCTCTGTATTTGCAAGGTTTTCAGTGTCTATAGGCCTCTGTAAGTTTTCAACAGGATTCTCTCTATTGGCAGAATTTCCGTAGTGCTCTGCAGGATTTTTCGTTGCATTGTTTCTCAACTGCACAGGAGCAACTACATGACAAAACAAGTTAGTGAATTATGTTTTTATATACAGTGCCTTATGGAAAGCAATCTGTAGAACATCTGAAGAAAGTATGCATATACTGCTTTTGATGCATGATGATTGGTGCAACTCTCTAAAGTAATAATATAATTAGACCGTCGTTTTGTTCTTTTTGATAACTGAAAAATATAATTGTTGGAGATGATTATTGATTAGAAAATGACATATAAATTTACTTTTTAAATTTAATATAATGGGTTTTGATTTGTGGCACTAAAAAGTTGGGCACTAATGTCCCTAATTTCCATATAAGGTAAAAAAAAAAAAAAAAAAAAAAAAACAAAACAGTTACCCAAAATGAAAATTAGGGACATTAGTGCCCAACCTTTTAGTGCCACAAATCATTTTTGTTAATATAATGTATAAAAAAAATTAATAATTAAAAAATATATAAAAAATAGTTACTTTAGATATTTTAATAGGCACGCATGCCATTACTACTGCTATTATTATTGAGGGGGCATTGGGTCTAGTTGTCCCTCATGCTAGAGAAATTATTTAATTGGTCTGGTGCACTATGTCATGATACTGTGATGTGTCAAATCAATAAAAGTTTAACGAAGTAATCGGTAAAATTCCTAAAATTCTTCCATGCATTGTGATTTTTTTTTTCCTCCATGTATTTTACCTTTTAAATATGTGAAATTTCATATTACTAATAATTTAATTAAAAACCCAATTCAAAAATTTTGTGAAATTTTAAAGTCATTTCTAAAAAATGTGAAATATTAAAAGTAAAATTGGTATGCACCCGTAGAGGGGTGCACACCATTCCTAATTTGATACATGACTAATCGGAAAAAGAGGGATGCTATAAAAACAATTTAGAGCTATTGTTAGTGTATTTTTATTTTTTTAAGATTGAGATGGAGTGGAGTTTTGGATTGAAAAATGTGTGTGTATTAAAATATGTAAAAAAATAAAATAAAAATATGTAAAAATATTTGAGATATGTAAAATGTGTATTAAAATAAAAAATATTTTGACATTATGTGATTCTTATTGACAAGACTGTCATTAGCAAAACCATTTCAGGAGTTTTGACATTATTACACCAACATCCTAGTTTTTATCTTTTGGGTAAGTTACAAATTCATTTTTTGAGGGTTGCTTCAAAATACTAATTGTCCCGTGTGATTTGAAAAATTACAAACACATTCCTGTTAGAATTTTTTATTTAACATAATTAATTGAAAAAATAAAATTTCTAACTGTTCACCTATACAATAATAAAATTATCTGAATTATTAATTGAAATAAAATTTTAACATTATTACAAACTGTTAATTAATTTGATGATTTATTAATAAAATGACCTATTTGTTATGAAATTAAAAACCTTAAGAGGCATAATATAATTTCTAAAACCACATGGGGCAATTTGTAATTTAAGTAAACCTCAGGGGGTGTGTTTGTAATTTGCCCTTATTTTTTTTAGATTGGAAAGAAAATCTTTATTGTAAAATTGATAAAAGATCAGATCAATATAGTATAATGGTATAACAAGATGATACCACAACTTCCTATTTAATGAGTTCAAAATGATTAAAACTCATGCAAACAATGTGAAGGTATAAAGAAAAACAAGATATAATATTCATTTCAGTATAAAAGAGATGATAATATCCTTTTTCTATTTATATGATTGATGAATTATTAATAAAAAATAGTATTATATGAATTAAAATCTTAAGGGAATCCATTATAATTATGCTAAATTTGTTAGACTTATTGTACTTTTTTCAAAACTCAAGAAAAGTTGTATAATTTATCTTAATTAAAAGGGCAAATTACACCGGTGGTCCATATATTTTGTCCATTGTATCATTTTGGTTCATATACTTTCAATTGGTTCAATTTTGACCTTTAATTTTAGATTTTGTGTCAATTTGGTCCGATTGATAATGTCATTAGTGTTTTTGATAGAAAATTATCACTAAATTGATTAGTGTTAACTCACTAAGTTTAGCAAGTTTATAATTTTTTTCTATAATAACATGACATATGCCACTTATGTGTGTATGTATTTTTCAAAAAAAAATACTAAGAGTTATAATCAATTGGACTAAATTGAGACAAAATCATAAATTTAATGTAAAAATCGAGCAAAATAAAATTACAGAGATCAAAATGACATAAGAATCAAAATATATTGACTATTGTCATAATTTGCCCTAAATAAAAACTACATATACCTCTTTCATGGAAATTCCACTGCACTCATGCACTTTACACAAAATCTCACTTTGACCCCTATACATAAAATCATGACAGTCAACCCCTAGTCAAATTCCACTTTGGTCCCTACATATAAAATCGTGACAGTCAACCCCTTATACTTTTGGTCAAATCCCACTTTGGTTCTTACACAAATGTCAATATCCCCTTTATGTTATTTCATTATTTAAATCTTAAATAGATTCCAGTAATGTAACAAAAATGTGACTACAAAATGAGGGTAAGAGAGGAAAATCATTCTTATTTCCACCAATACATAGTTTGTTCCAAGATTTACATCAAATTATGATTATATTAGGCTAAAATAAAACACAGATTGTGAACGATTAAGAAGATGAACTAGAATTTTGGATAAATTGAAATCATAAAATTCTATTTTTTACAATAACACAGTTTTCTACCCATTCCTCTTTTTCTCTCTTCAATTTCTCTACTGCCTTTTTTTATTTCAAATACTTTATTTTCTTACATCTTTGTCTCAATTTTTAGCATATGAATATATATATATGATATTATATAACTCTTACATGCTTATCATATAGGACAAAGTGTGTATTGGTGGAAAATAAGATGATTTTCCTTTCTTACTCTCATTTTGTAATCATATTCTTGTCATATGACTGATTCTGTTAAAGATTTAAATAATCAAGTAATAGAAAGGGAGACATTAGCACGCATACAGGGACTAAAGTGGGATTTGACTAAGGAGTTAACTGTTATGATCTCAAGTATAGGGACCAATGTTAGATTTGACCAAAAGTGCAGGGGCTGATTATTATGATTTCATGTATAGGATTAAAGTGAGATTTGGTGCAAAGTGTAATTACCTAATAAAATATAAAAAGAAGGGAATATTCTATTTACACACCATAAATCTTCTCAGTACAAACCATTTAACCATTAAATTTATATGACAATAATATCTTTAAGTAAAATGATTATTAAGGACAAGATGAATGCACATATACTTATTCAAAGTAATTTACATATGAAAACACAAATCTATTTTTACATACCATTACTTATACATTATATCTTTTGGAACAAATCTCACTTCCAACACTCATCGAACACTGTTCATCATCACCATTATAATACAACATACTACACTCATCATCTTTACCATTATAATCTAACACATTACACTCATCATTTTCACTATTATAATCTTCACGATTATTTTTCAAATTCAAAATATTATTACGTTTGAAGATTTAGAGTTTTAAAAATATTGAAATCAATTTATTTTGAAAATTTGCATACCATGGATGACACTCATATTGTAGATTTGAAACAATACAACAATGAAAAGGTCAATTTACTTTTTTGTTTTATCTCATTCGTATAGAAGATGACTTATTTGTTCGTCACATATTCAGATAATCAGAGTTAAACATTTATAAAATGTTCAATTATTTATATTTGAAAAAAATTATTTTGTCTAAATTATTAAGGTTGATCAAATATTAAATATTCATACATAAAAAAAATTGAACATTTTGGTGGTGGTGGTGTCTACCAGTTTATTAGCTCAGAGTTAAAAAGGAAAAGTTATGGTGTGAACTAAGATATTTTTACAATTTAAAAATTATTATGTATATGTACTAAGTAATAGTGTTTACTGCAAAGATCGATATTGTGTAAATAAAATCTATCTCTTTTATGAATGAAACTAACTCGATAAAATTAATATTTTTAACTAGAATATGAAGCAGTTTTAGATAATCGCATATGTAATGCTGTGAAATAAGGATGAAATGGAAAAATAGTAAGTGATTTTCATCATATTAACATTTATAAATACGAATACAAATATAAACATGAGAAATTACAACTTCCATGGTTCGACGTAAATCTACGTGTAATTACGCAATAAAAGGATTTCACTGACACAAAGAGAACAATGCTCAAACAGCAACAACAACGACAACATAAAATCTCACAAATAACAAAACTCAACAAACACAAATAAATGTTATCTAAAAATCCTCTCTAATAAATAAATAAATAAACCTCTATGCGCAAGTGTTATAGGAAACCACAAGTTTCAACTAAGAGATATCAAAAAAGAAGTATCACACGAAGATAAGATCTAACAAACATAACTTATAAAGATCTCAAACAAAAAAGTGGGATAAAAACAAATTAAAACTTTTTAAATAAAGGTGTAATAAAAATTGATAGAATTAAACTAACCCATTATGACTGATTAAAATTTCAATTTTGAAGACTTCTACAGCGATACAAGCTAAACCGATCTAAATATTATATTTAAATATATTTTTATATTTTAATGCTTTGAGCATTATTAGAAGATAAATGATTAATAATATGCATTTTGCATAAAAGTTAAGGAGAAAAGCATTCATAGAGCAACTTTTATCTTTTTAGGCAAATTATATTGGTGATCCTTATATTTTACCTCTTGCGTCATTTTGGTTATGCAATGACACTTATGTGCATATTTTTCATAAAAAAATGGTAAGAATTATAATCAATTTGACCAAATTGAGACAAAATCATAAATTCAAGGTCAAAATCGAGCTAATTGAAATTATAAGGATTAAAATGACATAATAATCAAAGTATAGGGACTACCATTATAATTTGCCCCATCTTTTTCTTCATTTATTTTTGAGGTGAGATTTCATAAGTTCTCTTTATGGGACTTGGTAGTCCTACTGTGCCTCGTAAGGGGAGTCGATATCGAACTTTTTTTTTTTGATGATCTGAACTGTTCATATTATAGGGTTTATCGAGAATATCATCTATGTAAAAAATTAAATTTATCCGACATGAGTAACTTCATGATCAAGTCCTAATTATTTTTAAAAACTTATTAAAATTATATTCCCTGCTAAATTTAAAACAAACAAATGTGCCTTTGTTATGAGACTGTACATGTCCAATCAACTTAATATTTTTTTTTGCATAAATGATCTACTTACGTTGTGTTTGGTTAAAGAATTTAGGAAGGGATTTAGAAATGGAAAGGGAAAATGTGTGTAAAACTATGTGAAATGTAGGTATATTTTATTCACATTTCGCTTACCTTTTCTATTTCTGTTTCTAAATTCTTTCTCAAATCCCCCAACTAAACATAACATTTCAATTCCCCATTATGGATCCCTTCACCAAATTGACAAAACCGAATCATAGTACGTGATTTGTTTTGATTTCTCAACTAACAAAACTTAAAAGGTTGAGTTCGATATAAAGTTTTCTGTTAGCGGGTATTTTAATATTATATTGTGATATTGGTTTCCTTCAGGTCTTCCTCTAGTCTTCCTAATCTCCCTAACTTCCAAGCTAAGTGCCTGTTTGGCACAGCTTATAATCAGCTTATTCCAGCTTTCAACTTAATTTAAGCTATTTTGATGTGTTTGGTTTAGCTTATAGCTTATAGCTTATAGCTTTTTGGAAGTCAGAAATCAGCTTATTCTTTGAGTGGGGCAGGAGATGCTTTAAGAATAAGCTGGAAATCAGCTTAAGCTGAAAGTTATAAGCTATAAGCTGTTTAGGCATAAGCTATAAGTACTTTCCCACAGCTCTACCAAACAGGGCTTAAGTCTCCTATCCTTTCCTTCCTTAGTAAGCTTTCTTGGTCAAGTCTCTAACTTATCCACCAAAGCTTATCCTTCCAAATCTTTCAAGTTAAGTCTTTGCCAAGACTTTCAGTCTAAGTCTCTAAGTCTATCCGTGAGCCTTGCTTATTAAGCAATCCAAGTCTTGGTCTTTGGTCTTGGTCATTGTTTACTTCTGTACTAAGTTGTTCACTTCTATTTATATATGTATTGCACTTTGTCATAAGATACATGACATACGAGAGAAGGAGTCTTGGGTTGCTTTGGTTATGTTTTAAGTGAGATTATTAGGCAAATAAAAAAGGGTGTGTGTGATAAAGCTTTGGGTTTAACCAATTGTGCAGTATTGGTAAACCATACGACTTAGTCGGGCTGTTGTATCCTGGGGGGGACAAGTCAAGGTTTTTCTGCTGCACCGGTGTGAGGCTTTACCTAACCGCAGAGGGCTTGAATCTCCTTAAAGAGAGCGAGTTTCCCGCGCCTCAGCCCTGATAATAAGTTATTGTAATTTTATTATTTGTATTTTCTGGTGTGTTATTTGTAATTATCACCAACAATTTTAAGGAGATTCAAAAAGCAAAAATCCATGGAGCCAGTACTGGAGAAGCCCAACGAGAACACCGGCGATCTCAACAAGCCCTTCCGGTTCAAGGGAGCCCATTTCAAGAGATGGAAAGGCAAGGTGCTTTTCTACCTCAGTCTCCTTAAGGTGGCCTATATCCTGACCGAGAAAAATCCAAGCAAAGTCCCCACTGAAGAGATGACCGACGAGGAGTATGCTGCTCATCTTGAGAAAATCGAAAAATACAACACAGATGAGTATAAATGTCGATACTATCTTTTGAATTGTCTTTCAGATCAATTTATGATTATTATGATACTACTTACACCACTGCCAAGAAAATTTGGAAAGCCTTGCAGAACAAATATGACACTGAAGAGGCAGGCGCTAAAAAATATGCTGCAAGCCGTTTTTTCCGCTATCAGATGATAGATGGAAAATCAGTGGTGGAGCAAGTTCAAGATTTTCAGATGCTAGTGGTTGAAGTTAGATCTGAAGGCATCAAAATTGGAGACAATCTTGTTGTCGCAGGTATTATTGACAAACTTCCATCATCTTGGAGGGAGTTCCAGAAGTCAATGCGCCATAAGCAAAAAGAGACGTCCTTGGAAACTCTAATCACACGGATTCGGGTGGAGGAGGAAGCTCGAGGACAAGATGCGCTTATGACACAAGTGCATTCCACTGCTAAGGTAAATTTAACTTCTGGAAATACTTTACCTAAAGGTCGATTTCATAAAAATAGTCATTTGAAGCTAGTTAAGAAAATTTGGAAAAATACTGGAAGACTACAAAATAAAAATTACCCGAGGCAAAAGAAATGGAACCAAGAACCCCCTTCACAAGATCTGACAAATGTGACATGTTTTGTGTGTGGCAAAAGTGGGCATATTGCTCGAACTTGCAAATATCGGAAACAACAGTCTCGACCACAGGCTAATGTTACCGAGGAACCATTTGTGGCTATGATCACAGATATTTTTGTGGTTCAATCTGTGGAAGGGTGGTGGGCAGACTCTGGTGCCAATAGGCATGTCTGCTATGATAGATTGGTTCAAAGATTTCACTCCTTTTAATGAGGAGAGGACTGTTATGCTTGGTGACTCCAGTTTAACCAAGGTGCTCGGGTGTGGGGATGTTGAGCTGAATTTTACTTCTGGACGTGTGCTTGTTTTAAAAGATGTGTTGTACACACCGTCTATGAGGAAAAATTTGATGTCAAGTTATTTGCTCAACAAAGCTGGTTTCAAACAGACTATTGAATCTGACCAATATGTAATCACTAAAAAAGGCATATTTGTGGGAAAAGGGTATGCTTGTGATGGAATGTTTAAATTAAATGTTGGGAATGAGAAAGCACATGTTTCTGTTTACATGATGTCTTCTATGAATTTTTGGCATGCTCGTCTATGTCATATTAATAGCCGATATGTGGGAGTCATGAGTAGTTTATGATTAATTCCCAGACTGACAAATAAATTTGAGAAATGTGAAGTTTGCAGTCAAGCAAAAATAACTAAAAGGTCTCATAAAAGTGTGATAAGAAATACTGAATTGTTAGAATTAATTCACACTGATTTATGTGAATTTGAAGGAATTTTAACACGTGGTGGAAATAGATATTTTATCACTTTTATTGATGATTTTTCAAAATACACTTGTGTATACTTATTGAAAAATAAAAGTGATGCTTTTGAAAAATTTAAAGAATTCCTTCTTGAAGTTGAAAATCAATTCGGTAAAAAGATTAAAAGATATAGAAGTGATAGAGGCCGGGAGTATGAATCTTTTGGATTCAACTCGTTTGCTCAGTCTTTGGGAATAATCCATGAAACTACTCCACCATATTCACCTGCATCAAATGGTGTAGCAGAAAGGAAAAATAGAACTTTAACTGATTTAACAAATGCTATGCTAATTGAAGCAGGTGCTCCTTCAAATTTGTGGGGAGAAGCAATTTTAACTGCATGTTATGTTATGAATAGAGTGCCACATAAAAAAACAAAAGTTACACCTTTTGAGTTGTGGAAAGGGCATAAGCCAAATTTGAGATATTTGAAAGTTTGGGGTTGTCTAGCTTTTGTTAGACTTGTGGACCCTAAAAGACCTAAATTAAGTGTGAAAGCTGCCACTTGTGCTTTTCTTGGATATGCAACAAATAGTACAGTCTATAGATTTTTTGATATTGAAAACAAAATAATTTTTGAATCAGGAGATGCAATTTTTCATGAAGAAAAATTTCCTTTTAAATTTAAAAATGGTGGGGGTCAAAACTATCAAGAAAATATTTTATCTGAAACTGGTTCCTTTACTTCTCTTTTACAAAACCAAGATCCTATAGTTTTTGAACCTAGAAGGAGTAAAACAGCCAGATTAGAAAAAGATTTTGGTCCTGATTATCATGTTTTTAATGTGGAGGAAACTCCATTAACTTTACAAGAAGCTTTAACATCTCCTGACTCTGTTTTTTGGAACGAGGCTGTAAATGATGAGATGGAATCATTGTTATCCAATAAAACTTGGGTTTTAGTAGATTTACCACCAGGTTGTAAAACTATTGGCCGTAAATGGGTTTTGAGCAAAAAACTTAAACCGGATGGAACTATTGATAAATATAAAGCAAGGCTTGTTGCAAAAGGTTTTAAACAACAGGCAGATCTTGACTTTTTTGATACATTTTCTCCAGTTACTAGAGTTACATCCATTAGATTATTAATTGCAGTGGCTGCAATTCATGATCTAAAAATTCATCAAATGGATGTTAAAACAGCCATTTTAAATGGAGACCTGGGTGAAGAAATCTATACGGATCAACCTGAGGGTTTTGTGGAACCCGGTCAAGAAAGCAAAGTGTGCAAGCTAGTTAAATCCCTCTAATGGCTTAAAACAGGCCCCTAAACAGTGGCATGAGAAATTTGATTCCTGCATGATTGAGAATGGCTATAAAACGAATGAATGTGATAAATGCATTTGCTATAAATCTGAAAAGAATTCACATGTCATTATTAGCCTCTATGTGGATGATTTACTTATATTTGGCTCTAATTTGCATATCATCGTGGAAACTAAAAATATGCTTAGTAGCCACTTTGATATGAAAGATCTTGGTGAGGCTAATTATATTTTGGGAATGAAAATTACCAAAACTTGTGATGGTATATTTCTTGATCAGTCCCATTATGTTGAGAAAATTTTGAGAAAATATAACTTTTATAACTGCGAGCATGTTCTTACTCCTTTTGATCCTCATGTGCGTTTATTTCCTGTTGAAAATGATGAGGATGTAATTAATCAAAAGGAATATGCTAGTATGATTGGTAGCTTGCGTTATGCGACTGACTGTACTAGACCTGACATTGCCTATGCAGTTGGAGTACTTAGCAGGTTTACTAGCAAGCCTGGCAGTGATCACTGACTAGCTATTGAGCGTATTATGAAATATTTATGTGGTACCATAAAATATGGCTTGTTTTATAATAAGTTTCCTGCAGTACTTGAAGGTTACAGTGATGCTGATTGGAATACCTTGTCAGGTGATTCATTATCAACCACTGGTTACTTATTTACATTGGGAGGTGGTGCTATAAGTTGGAAATCGAAAAAACAAACTATTATTGCTAATTCAACAATGGAGGCTGAGCTTATTGCTTTAGCTACAGCTAGTGAAGAAGCAAATTGGTTGAGAGATTTGTTAAATGAAATCTCTTGTTGGGAAAAACCAATTCCACCTATATTGATTCATTGTGATAGCACCGCAACAATTGGTCGAGTTAATAACTGTTATTATAACGGTAAATCCAGACCTATCAGAAGAAAACACAGTACTGTGAGATCTTACATGAATAATGGCATCATAAATGTGGATTATATTAAATCTGGTGATAATCTTGCAGATCCATTAACTAAGGCCTTAGCAAGAGATAGAGTCTGGAATACATCGAGGGGGATGGGGTTGAAGCCCATTGAATATAGCAGGAGCCATGTATGAGGATACTCAACCCAGGGACCAGAGATCCTGTAACTGGGTTCAATGAGAAAAACGATCATATGATGGCCGTGAGAAATGCACTAAATTAATTTTTACCCATCCCTATGAGGTTGAGTTATTAAAAAATCTTAATGAATTTCTGTAGCTCTTATTGAGTGGGGTGTCATAGTTACAGGAGCACTCTTGACAGAATTCACCTATGTGAGTGTGGTAGTGGGGCCGCTACCTATGAGATTTGGGCTAATTCTCAAATACACTCATGAATCCTGGGATCGCATAAGGCCGTAACGTGCTGGCTTTTAAAGCTTTTGTGAACACCTGGAATATTATGTGTGTGCAATAATTATTTATTTCCCTTAAGCAGTCATAGTTCAATGCTGAGCATACTATTGGCTCTGGAGTAGATATTATTGTTTCACTAATGGAGGTTCAATGCAGAGCACACCTACCATGATGCATAATATCCTTATTTGCCTAATAATCTCAGTCTTTGTTTCCTATAATATTAAAATAGGTGGGGGAATGTTAGCGGGTATTTTAATATTATATTGTGATATTGGTTTCCTTCAGGTCTTCCTCTAGTCTTCCTAATTTCCCTAACTTCCAAGCTAAGTCTCCTATCCTTTCCTTCCTTAGTAAGCTTTCTTGGTCAAGTCTCTAACTTATCCACCAAAGCTTATCCTTCCAAATCTTTCAAGTTAAGTCTTTGCCAAGACTTTCAGTCTAAGTCTCTAAGTCCATCCGTGAGCCTTGCTTATTAAGCAATCCAAGTCTTGGTCTTTGGTCTTGGTCATTGTTTACTTCTCTACTAAGTTGTTCACTTCTATTTATATATGTATTGTACTTTGTCATAAGATACATGACATACGAGAGAAGGAGTCTTGGGTTGCTTTGGTTATGTTTTAAGTGAGATTATTAGGCAAATAAAAAAGGGTGTGTGTGATAAAGCTTTGGGTTTAACCAATTGTGCAGTATTGGTAAACCATACGACTTAGTCGGACTGTTGTATCCTGGGGGGGACAAGTCAAGGTTTTTCTGCTGCACCGGTGTGAGGCTTTGCCTAACCGCAGACGGCTTGAATCTCCTTAAAGAGAGCGAGTTTCCCGCGCCTCAGCCCTGATAATAAGTTATTGTAATTTTATTATTTGTATTTTCTGGTGTGTTATTTGTAATTATTACCAACATTTTCCAACTGAACCGAATCATTTAGACATAGGTCTCACCAAAAACTCGAAGATGCCCCACAAGAATTTTGTGAAGACTACCGGACAACAAATAAGAATCTCCACAAAGATCACCAAGCAAGGATGTCCACCAAATAAGACCAAGAAAAGTTCAACCAAAGAATACCATCAAGTGACCAAATGCCAAACAAAGAACAAAATTCTAACAAAAACCCAATAGCATCAAATATTTTTGGTTATATTAATTTTTCCCAGGTTCTTCGCTCAACAGAGCATAATGACCAAAATATTCGCTGCTTTCCACCATAATTTCTTAGTTTCGACAACAACAAAGCGTTTATCTCTAAGTCAACATCTTTTGTCTATCCTCTAATCCCGTTATTGGTACCTCAGCAAACTTAAATAAATTTAAATAAATTGTTAACAAATAAAATTGCAGAGTAAATATTAGAGAGAAGAGGAGAGGGAAGCGAAGGGATCAAAGAGACTAACTTGAATAGATAAATTTCTGGAATGAGCTTAAGGGCGTTCCACTTCGGAATGAAGATCGCCTTTGAGACATTGCCATCAAAGGGGAGGTTTCGATGCCTGCTAACATAAAGGTGTCGGTGCATTCTAACATAGGGTTTTGCTGAAGCAATTTTAGAGCAATGTCTGTAGGATTGATGGAAAATAGTAGTTAGTTAATAGGAAGTTTGATCTATTTAACACTTTGATGCCACTTTTGTTTCTTTTAACGCTCTAATTCTCCCATATGCCCCTTTAATTATGTCATTTTTTGTTTTTAGTTATAATTAATTTTTTTTCTTTAATTATGGTATTATTTTAATTACGACATGCAACAATTGGTATATTAATTATGCTATGACTATTATTTCAAAATTATGATCCCACCCATTATACAAACTACAAAAATTGAAAACCTCTAAAATTATATTATATCATCAGTTAGTACATTAATTGGTATACCAATTGGTGCATATAATATTATTCTTTTAATTATGACTCATGAGATTTTTGCTTATACCTCATGTGGTGTTTGGTTATGATTTTTTTTTTTATAACTTAAAAAGTATGAAATTGTGCCATTTTTTTCTTTAATTATAAAGTAAATAATTTTTCCTTTGTTTTATGTTTCTTATAATGTTTAAAAGTTTTTGAATAAAAATAATCAAGATAAATTGGTGGTCTTTGGTGCAGATTAAATAAATTGTTATAAATTATTAGGTGAAAATAATTTAAATAAATAAAAAAAATAATTTAAAGTTAAGGAGGAGGTACTTGTAACTTTTATTTTTTTATTATTAACATTTTAACATATAATAAATTACATCAAATAGACTCATTACACAAATCTCCTTTAGTTATTTGCCTAAACTATAGGGGTAATTCTATTCGCATATTATATTTTATATTAATAAACATCATTCGTACCGTTTGAATATTAACTTTCAAATAAAAATAAAATATTTAAATATCAACTTTTAATTAAAATTCAATTGTTTGAACAAAAATCTCGTTCAATAGTTAAAATTTGAATATTTATATTTTAGGCAAAAATAGATATCTGATAACTAAACATCATAAATAATGTGTACGAAGACAAAATGTTATATGCAAATAAAATCACCCAAACTATAGCCAGCCTCATTCATACAGAAAAATTACACCAACCTCCCTCCAGATCAATCACTAGAGCCCTCCAGCCGTGACCGTGTAACGTACCCTTTCCCATCTCTCTTTGTTCATTTCCCTTCTCTATGTCTTCCCTCTGCCTCCACTGATCCCTACCTCCTAAACCTCCCAAAATCGACCAACCAATGATATATGGAGTAAAGTGCCCTTGTTTTGGAAAGGAGTAGGATTAAGGATGCAAAGAAGTTGTTTGATAAAATGTCTCTGAGACGGACGGAGAATGCGAAGAAGGTGAGCGGAATTTTGGCTTATGGGCGTGTACAGTGGTTGAGGACGAGTTTACTTTTGGAGAAATAAGCTGATAGTGGATGTGAGGCAAAAGTAATTACAAAAAAGTGATAAATATTATTAATTATTATAATTATAATTTTTTTTTATTAATATGTAATTATTTTTAAAGATTACTACTGAGTAGTAATTTTTGCCTTGAGTGATCCAGTGGCAGTGGGGGTGATCGGGGCAAATTATAATCATTATTTATTGTATCCCTTCATGTCCCTTAATCATCCAATATAATACTTTACCTATCCACTTTTCTCACTAATCACAATATTATGGAATATCACGTGTCTATATTCCGAAGATTATTGGTGAAAGGTGAATTCATTTTAGAAAAATCTTATGGTGTGCACTTTTTAGAAGTGTATATCATATCCATCCTACCACAAAAAAATGTATAATTTTATTATAAAATTTTGTAATATTAATTACAAATTATGTAATTTCATTACAAATTGGCATAATAAAATGTTCAAAATTTTATGGTCAATATTGCAAAAGTTTATGGATTCGTTAAGATATTTTTTGTTACGCTAATTTGTGGTGAGATTATGTATTGTGTGATTGATATTACAATTTTATGATAAAGTTACACATTTGTGATAAGATGCATACCATATGCACCCACCATAGCATTTTCCCTTCATTCACCACATCTTAATTTCTACATTTGAGATTTTTTGTAAATATTTTTTCTCTTATAGACTGTTATTGTAATATATATATATACATAAATACCATATATGTATGAGAGAAAAGATCGCGGACATTTCATTTATGATATATATAAAATATAATATATAGAATGTGAGATTATTATTTTTTGTGTTTTCTTTATCCCAATTTGAGAGATTCACTAGATTAAAGTTGTTTTTTTATAATTATTTTGCAATAATGTCTCGCCATAGAAGAATATTTGAAAGAGAAGGCTAATTGTAAACCGGTTATAGAGATGATGGTGGACTTGCCACAGAGATTATAGTAGACTAACAATGGACAATCTTTTTTTGCCCTTGATACACACAAATCATAGTTTATTTATCAATTTGTGTAGTCACCGGTATTGTGTACTTTATTTATCTGTATTATGCCAGCATTGATTATATATAAATTTTTCTGAAAAAGGTGTTTCAATATATATGAACTATTTGATAATTTTTTGTAGAAAAAATTTTCGATGTGCATTGCACATCGTATGCAATCATATTACAAAATTACTTAATTTTTCACAAATTTACATAAATGATCTCAATAAAATGTGTAAGTTGAACACAAATTCACATAAGTCTATTAATAAAAGTGAACTTATGCGAATTTGTGTTTAATTTACACATTTTTGTGCAATCACTTATGTAAATTTGTGATAAGGTTACATACGATGTGTATTATACATCGGAGCATTACCTTTTTTTGGTATGGTATTTGATGATTTATTGTATATTGTTTGTTGCTATTGTTGTTGGCTAGACAATAATTTTTGTTGTCATTGAATAATTAGCATAATTGGTTTTTACCCTTTTTTTTTTTTTTTTTTTTTGAAATTTTGTTTCATGTTTCACATTACAATGTAAATGTTCATGAGTTTAATTTTTTTTAAGGCTAGATGTATGTTAGTTGTAAACTGTGAACATTTATATCATATTTTGATGGGTCTTGTTATGGTGTGCAACTTACACCTTACACCTTACACTTACACCTTATACTTACACCTTTTGGGAGGTTGCAAATGGTGTGCAACCCACTTACACCTTACACCTTACACTTACACCTTATACCTACACTTACACCTTACACTTACACCTTTTGTGAGGTTGCATATGGTGTGCAACCGTAAGTGGGTTGCACACTTAAGAAAAGTCCTATTTTGATATGAACTTTGTTTTTCTAAAAACTAGTTGTATATTTGTTATTTACTGTGAACATTCACGTCATATTTTAGTCATCGTTTAGATTTTTTGTTGCGAAATTTTTATATTTTCACATTATAAACAAAAGTGTAAAAATTCATAATCTGATCATTTTCATAATACTTTTTATTTGATAATTTGTGTAATTTCAATTAAAGAAGTATGATGTTATGATGTTTTAATAAATTTGTTAATTAAAAGTATAAAGTTTTGTACTTACTTTTTATGTCACCGTTTTGAATGTTAATATTTACATTTACAACCTTGGTTTGAAAAATATAAGTTATTTTATTTGTTGAAGTATAAATATTTACATTTTCAACTTTTATATTTAAATCCACAATATATATATATATATGAAGAGTAAGATTTTAAATAAGATGTTTATTAACTTTGGATGATTTTCTTCTATAATACAAATTCAGCAAGGTTTTGAAAAGTGATTATGGTCATTGTAATGGTTGCGGTGGTATGGTTGTAGTTACGGGATGTAAAGGCTATAATATAATAGTTACGGTAATCGGAACTGTGATTTTTTTAATTTTTTGCATAATTTAAAAAAACTTACCAAATTTTTTTTTTTCATAATCACATTTATTAGGATTGAAAATAGATTTTGATCAATTTTTGTTAATTTTTAAGTATGATTCAATATATTTCATATTTTTAAATCATCATAAAAGGAGTTTTTTACATTTCATTTCAATAGTTAATGACTTTAAGAATAATTGATTTTAAATATCTATAAAATTATTTTTGACCAATACCTAAACTAACTAAATAAAAATATTTACAATTATTAAATGAAATAATTATAAAAATAAAAATTGTGTCAAAAAAAGTTATTTTTGAGCTAATGATTTTTATTTTAAAAGACTTTTCAAACAACACTTTACGACTAACTAAATAATATTATTTATAATTAAGTATTAAGTGAAATGATTATAATAATAAAAATTGTGCCATAAGCAAAAATTATTTTTGAGCTACTATTTTTTTTAAAGACATTTTTTAGACAACATATTACAATAGCAAAATAAAAAATATTTACAATTAAATATTAAACGAAATGATTATAAAAATAAATATAATCATTGTTTATATATATTTTTATTTTACATACTAATGTAATGAAATAAAAATTAAAAAATAAATTATAAAGAAAAAAATTCTTACAAAGTTTTTCGTTTAGTTTGGATCACTTAAGCATTCATTCTTTTTTTTAAGGTATTTTTATTTTATTTTTGAAAGAAAGTTATTTAGAATATTGTAAAGGTGTATAATGGGCCGTTACGCAATATCGAAACGGTCATTACGCATGTAAATTTCAATTACATTGCAAAAATGGGTGTGACGGGTAGCACCTACCATTGCAAGCGTTACGTAATGGCCGCAACTGTTACGTAACACTGCTTTTTAAACCTTTGAAATTTAGCTTTGGTTTGGGGTGTCCTAAAAAAGTGTACTTTTTGTCTTTTTACGAAAAGATGTGTAGAAAAGTAGAGAGGTGATGTGATGGAAAAAAGATGAAAAGATAAAAAGATGGATTATATAGGTTATGCCAAACCTAGCAGTTTCTATTCTTTGTGTTAAATCTTATTATATTTTTGATCTTTTGAATCGCTATAGGAATTAATGAGTTATGAGAAATTGACCAATTGGTACATAAGTATGGATTTTTGAAAAAATCCACCTAGTTTTAACTAGAATTCGGTATTTTTGTGTAGTAAAGCTCTCTGTGGAATGCGAATTACTTACCATAAAGTCCACTATTTGCCAGGTGATACAGAAGTGTAGGTGGTACGGGTCCAGTCTCCAAGACTCCTGATCCTTTGACATGGTTCAATAAGAAAAGTACGATCTCCCTATTCCCAGTTTTAGCGGCATAAAGGAGAGGTGTTTGTCCATTTACATCCTTAATACTGGGCAGATTGGAGTTACGTTCCACTAACATTTCGGCTGCGTTAAGGTTGCCAACTTCTGCAGCTACGTGAAGAGCCGTCCTGCCTAAGTTGTCAATCTGAGCTAGGTCCTCTGTTGACAACTTACTTAGTAGGTATTGCACAAGTTTATTTCTCCGCACGGACCTAACGGCAGTGATGAGCATTGTTTCTCTCTCTGTCGAGATGGGCATCCTGATTGCCTCTGGTTCTTCAAGCATAAACTCTCTGGCGCTTTGAATGTCACCTTGGATTGCACTTATGTGCAGTGGCATATAACTACTTAGCCTTTTGTCAATTTCTATGTATGACGAGTCTGTCATCCAACACACAAATAAGATGGCAGTCAAATAAAAATGCAATAAAATGCAATGTGCAATAATACTAATGTTTCGTTCACTGACATAATTTTGGATGTAATTGAAAACAATTTCTTGACCCCTCCCTCTCAGGGGCGTAGGCAATATTTTTCTTAATTGGGAGGTCAAGTTAGAGGGCATATTCCGAGATCATACTTGGGAAAACAGCAGTCCACATCTTAACACCCAACTCATTTAATTTTGGAAGGATGTTGATTAAGAATTTAAAAGGTTATTTGTACTCTTTCTATTATAAAATGTATCAATTGTTCAAAAAAATGTGTAACATTATTAACAAAATGTTAAATGTTATCATAAAAATGCATAACCTTAGTTTTAACTTTACATTGTCTTAAATTTATTAAAAAATTTGCATAATAAAGTATATACGATACATACCAGAAATTTTCCTTCACTTGGAAGATCTCATGTTTATCTAAAAATAAAGACGTAGTCAAGTGAATTTTACAGACTTTTATACTTTTAAAAGCTTCATTTTTTTTTTCACTCCTTTCAATTATCTTTTCGTCATAATTTCAAATTTTCTCTGGGTGTTTGGGTTCCCTTCAAAATCAAGGATGTCTTGTTTTGAAACGAAGCCACAACAACTAGTTGACTTGGTAACAAAGAATACTCGTTTGAAGTTATCGACAAACGTAATACTGTTTTTGATTTGGATTATTTTATTTTTATTTTGTTGAATGATTTTGATTCTATTGGATGTTAATTATTTTACTCGTATAAAATGTCTTATTTGATGTTTGCATTGCTAGATACAATGCGTACTTGTTAATAGTATTCATGGGCAAGTAAAAATAAAAAAAGTACATAACATTACTATATAAATATTTTTAGGGTTGGTTTGGGATGTTTTAAAAAAGTGTACTTTTTAACTTATTGACTTATATGGGTTGGGTTTAGGTTGGGTTTGATGTGATGTGTTATAGAGGTGATGTGATTTAAATAAGATAATGTGAATAGTACAGTGACTTTTTGACTTTTTGTATTATTTAGTAGATGCTAAACTTGACATTAATTTTATTTTTAAATTATAAATTATCGTAATTCTAATTGAAAATTACGTATTATTTATTATAAAAATGAATAATGTGTACTAAAAAAATGCGAAGCAAAATGCATATTTAAGGAGTATGTACGGAAGGGATTTTCTCAAATGAAACAAAGACAAAAGTATATGAAAAAATAAAGAGCAAATTACACCAGTGATCCTTACATTTTGTCTTTTGTATCATTTTGATCTCTCAACTTTCAATTAGTTTAATTTTGACTCTTAATTTTAAATTTTGTGTCATTTTAGTTTAATTGATAATGCCGTTACTATTTTTGACAAAAAATAATCATTAAATTAGTCGAATTTAACTCACTGAGTTTAGTAAATTTATAATCTAAAAATATATGACACATCTCACTTATATGCATAATTTTCATAATCAATTGGATCAAATTAAAACAAAATTATAAATTCAAGGTCAAAAGGATTAAAATCGAGTCAATTGAGATTATAAAAACCAAAACGACACAAAAATCAAAGTACAGAGATTACTGTCGTGATTTACTCAAAAATAAATAAATTACAACTTGTCCCCCAAGTTTCGCAGCAAGCTCCGTTCGTTGGCCCTCACATCGGCTTGCCTTGCAAGCCCATCTATGCCAAGCCTGTTAGACAAGGCTCGGGACTAAGATTTTGGCTCACATGCCAATCCATCCTAAAAAACAAGCCCGTCGGGCTTCGTCTGATGGGAAGGTTTGGGCTCAACTTTTTAATGACAGAGTTGAATTTTTTTTATATTCACATCTTTTATGTTCTCTTAAATTTTTTCAAATTGAAATGTGAATTTGAAAAAAATAAACCCGAAATACAATCATATAATGAGCTAGGAGCATTGACAATAAAGTAGATAAAAAAACGAGAGTAAATTTTATAATAAAAACAATCATAAAAATAAAAAATAATAATAAAAATATACGTGATTCCACACTCTGCTCTCTCACTCTCTTTCTTTTTCTTCTCCGCTCCTATTTTTTTCTCACTTACCTGACTTCTCTGCCTAGTGGTCCCCGGATATATGAGGTTGATGATGCTATCACAGTTCTCGTGCTGTGACGCTCGTGAGATTTATGCCGAATTTATTTTGATGAATCAAATTTTCATAACGTTATGACCAGACACATATATGGGTCACATTAAGTCCAAACCCAAAACAGTTCTACAATTTTAATTTCTTTATCTAGCAACTTCTTTCACGTATATACATACATTTATATCTATGAGTAATTATACAAATAAAAAAATCATATATGTGGGAGCCGAATAAATAGAAGAGTCGGAAAGTGCGTACCCCAGAAATCAGATATTATTCGGCTCCGTATCGCGTGACTAGGATGCCGAATACGTTAGGAAGGCCGAATAGCCAGAGATCAGTAGCTCCGAATAAATAACAGGGGAATGGGATAAAAGTAGGCTCAGGCCCCGCGGACCAAAAAGCAAGTATAAATACAAGAACCACAAATTTAGAAAGGTATGTAAGAATCACTTCACTTAACTTAGTAAACAAACTATCCTGAGTGTTTGAAGTGACTTGTCCGTCGGAGTGTTAATTCCGGCACCCCCGACCGGAGTGTTTGTATCTTTTCAGATGACTAGCTGAGGATCACTAGCGTCTCCCAAGATTTGAAGAGTATTTCCAAACCACTTCTCCACAATTGGCGCCGTCTGTGGGAATACTCAAATACATCCATGGCAGGCGTGACTGAAGATCCTCAGATAGCCACTGACGAGACCACACAGAGAGATGACCTCACTCCAGCAAACTCGCTTGGACCAAAAACCACCGCAGCAAGACTTGCCTTGGACCTTTGTTCATCTTCAAACCTAACGCAAAAGACAATACAAGCGATCATGGCACACAGAGGTTGGACAACATCATCGTTGAGAACGAACGCCTTCGTCACGATCTGGCCTCGGAAATAGCAAAATCCAAACAAACAGTGCGCTAGGCTTCTAAGCGACCCCTGAGGGCAGATGATCGACGATCTCGAGCCTGACAGCAAGAAACTGACGGCCGCTATGCCTCAACAGATCATCTTGAGGAGTTGGCAAAGGACGAACGTCTCCAACAATGCGTCCGGAGGAGTGCGATCAAAACACCTGCCCTTCCGAAGGATGCATTTCTGCTTGACACCGTCTACATGATATACAACCTGCCAGCAGCCCCGGCCGTGCATGCGATCCAATCACATCCAGGCCCCCAACAGCAACTCACGCCAGCGAAGCGGCTCCGAGAAACGCTAAGTATCACCTTTGATGACTCTGATTTGATCAGCGTAACACTCCCTCACATTGATCCATTGGTTGTTGAGCTACGTGTAAACCGGTTCACCGTCGAACGCGTTCTTATCGACCAGGGCAGTACCTCGGAGGTGATGTATTATAAAACCTTCATCAAACTCGGATTCAATGAGTCAGACCTGACTCCGGCTCCTTATCCACTATTTAGCTTCAATGCCAATCCAGAGTACCTATTGGGAAAGATCAGCTTACCCGTTCGAGCAGGTTCCAGAACGGTGGATGTGGAATTCTTGGTTGTCAGGCTGCCATCGCCGTACAATCTCATCATGGGGCGATCGTGGTTGCATACCTTGCAAGCCATCCCAAGCACCTATCATCAACTGCTACGTTTCCTAACAGAACACGGCATTGAGCAAATCCGCGGCTCCCAGAAATCGGCACAAGCATGTTATCTCCTTGCCGCCAGAACGCCAAAGGAACTGCAAGTAAACTCCATTGAGGTGTCGAATCGGGAGATCCTTGATGACGTTGGGCGGCATCTGAATGAGAAGGCCACGGAAGGTTTAGACCGAGTTGACATCGATGGAACCCCAGAAAAGTTCTTCATGATCAGCGCCTCTCTGAATCAGGCTGACAGGCAGCAGTTGATCTCTTTCTTGCTCAACAACCTCGATGTCTTTGCGTGGACTCCGCACGAAATGCCGGGAATAGACCCATCAGTCTCACAGCACCGTCTGAATGTCGATCCCAAATGTATGTCGATCATTCAGAAAGGCAGGTAGTCAGCCGCGGAGCACACTGCCGCCGTTGTTGAGGAGGTAGATAGACTGCTTGACGCTGGGCCAATTAGAGAAGTCACTTACCCTACGTGGCTCTCCAATACGGTGGTGGTGAAGAAGAAAAATGGAACTTGGCGAGTGTGTGTCAATTTCACGGATCTGAACAAAGCTTGCCCCAAAGACTATTTTTCTCTACCTAGAATCGACCAGCTTGTCGATGCGACGGCACGTCATCAACGCATGAGCTTCCTCGATGCTTACAGAGGCTACCATCAAATCGCCATGCATCCAGATGACCAGGACAAAACTGCATTCCTCACCCCAAGAGGAACCTACTGCTACAAAGTTATATCTTTTGGGCTGAAGAATGCAGGAGCAACCTACCAAAGACCGGTCACTGCCATGTTCAAAGAGCAACTCGGCCACACTATGGAAGTATACATCGACGATATGGTAGTCAAGTCCAAAGAAGAACAGAATCATATAGCCGATCTAGAAAAGACATTCAGCATCTTACGCAAATACAGAATGAAACTGAACGCTTCCAAGTGTGCGTTCGGAATCGGCTCTGGCAAATTCCTGGGTTACATCGTCAATCACCGAGGAATCGAAGCCAACCCGAGGCAAGTCACAGCAATCTTGGAACTCGGCTCCCCCCGTTCAGTAAAAGAAGTCCAAAAGTTGATGGGGATGGCCGCTGCACTTAACAGGTTCATCAGCCGGTCTACAGATTGCTGCCGACAATTCTTTCAGACACTACGACAGGGTAAGGCTTTTGAATGGTCCGCCGAATGCGAAACAGCTTTCAACGGACTCAAGACCTACCTTCGCTCAGTACCTCTCTTGACAACACCCACCGCTGGTGACCCGCTCATTTTATATCTGACAGTTTTCGATAGGGCCGTCAGCGTCGTACTGTTAAAAGAGGAGGAGGGGGAGCAACGGCCAGTGTATTATGTGAGTAAGGCAATGGTTGACGCCGAAACACGCTATCTTCCGCTGGAAAAACTTATCTTAGCCCTAGTCACGGCGGCAAGAAAACTGATGCATTACTTCCAGGGACATAATATTGGGGTGCTAATAGATTATCCCCTCCGATCAGTACTACAGAGTGCAGAAGCATCAGGATGTGTTTCAAAATGGGCTCTTGAACTCGGCCAATACGACATTCAGTTTTTACCTAAAACCGCAATCAAGGGGCAGGTGTTGGCCGACTTTGTTGCCGAATTCACCGGCGAGCTTGCCAACCTCAAACCTGACGAAGTTTGACCAAAGCCGAACTGGAGAACTTATGTCGGGGATATTTGGCAACTATACTGCGATGGATCGTCTAACCAAAGGGGCAGCGGTGCCGGAGTTGTAATCATGTCTCCAGACGGTGTAGTAATTGAGCAGGCCGTCAAGCTTGGCTTCGAAGCATCAAATAACGAAGTCGAATACGAAGTCCTTCTAGCCGGTTTGTGGAATGCGCACCTTCTCGGCGCTCGGCGCCTGCTTGTGTTTTGTGATTCAAAATTGGTAATCAGTCAGCTAAAGGGGGAGTACGCGGCAAGAAACGACCGTATGGCGGCTTATATGAAAACGGCCAATTCCTTGCTGGCAAAATTTGACCATCACGAACTGAACCAAATAACATGCGACCAGAACACACACGCGGATGCCTTGGTGTGCCTAACCTCCGCCATCAATTCTGAGATCAAACGGACCATCGAAGTAGGTTTCATCCCGGAGCCGAGTATTGGCCCTTCGGAGGAAATCCATGTCAACGTTATAGAATCTGCACCAAGCTGGATGGACCCCATTGCTGCATTTCTCTCTTCTGAACAACTCCCAGAGGACAAAAAAGAAGCACACAAGCTGCAAAATAAAGCCCTGCGATACTATTTGGATCCGCAAGGAGGGCTTTATAAAAAGTCCCTCTCTGGTCTATATTTGGAATGCGTGCACCCCGACAAAGTGGAGGAGCTTTTGACAGAGATACATGAGGGCAGTTGTGGTGCCCATTCTGGCGGACGCTCCCTGGCCCATCGAGCTATAACACAGGGATATTATTGGCCGACAATGAGAGCTGACGCGGAGAGTTATGTAAAAAAATGCGAACAGTGCCAAAAGTTCTCCCCATTAACCCATCTGCCTGCCGAAGGGTTGAACTCTATCACCAGCCCCTGGCCGTTTGCTTAGTGGGGACTTGATATCGTAGGACCATTGCCGAGGGCCCCAGGGAACAAGCGATTCTTAATCGTCGCGACAGATTACTTCACAAAATGGGTCGAAGCCGAGGCTTTAATACATATACGAGATGCCGACATTAAACGCTTTGTATGGAGAAACATCATAACACGATTCGGCATTCTGAGAGCTCTTATCTCAGACAATGGCACCCAGTTCGATTGTGGCGTATATCGAGAGTTATGCAGCAAATATGGCATTCGGCCTTACTTCTCTACACCGGCCTACCCCCAAAGCAATGGTCAAGCCGAAACCTCTAACAAATCCATCTTGGACGGCATCAAAAAGAGGCTGGAAAAAGCTAAAGGCAAATAGGTCAAAGAATTGCCGAGTGTATTGTGGGCTCATCGTACTACGCCGAGGAGATCCACTGGAGAAACGCCGTTTGCTCTATGCTTTGGAACCCAGGCAATCTTACCCCTGGAAATCGGCCTCCCAACTCTGAAATCGCAAGTTTTTGATACGAGCCGAAACGACATGATGCTTGCCCTGAATTTGATTCTAATCGAAGAACGAAGAGACCGCGCTCTGGCATCCATGGCATGGTATCAGCAGCAGCTCGCCAAGTCGTATAATCAGCGAGTTCAGTTGCGCCGATACACGACAGGAGAGTTGGTCCTAAAAAAGGTACTTCCAGCCGATCGGAGACCGGTCGATGGAAAATTGGGTCCAAACTAGGACGGCCCTATCAGATAGAATCCATCGCAGGAACAGGGGCATATCGGCTCTCAGACATGTCAGGAAGAAGCCTGCCACGGCCTTGGAATTCAACACATTTACGTAAATTCTATCATTGACCCGATTTGTGGGCTTGATACTTGTACATATTCCACCATTGCAATACAAAGTTTCTAGTTTTCTCAAGCTCGTTGCCAAGCCTATAAGGGCCGATTAAGCCTTCTAAGGCCGAAATAAAGTCTCCGGATTCGGAGCGCCCTTCGTGGATATCACGATTGGCCCAAACAAAGTCTCTGGATTTAGAGCCCCCTGTTGGTGCATAACACCTTAGGGCCGATTAAGACTCCGGATTCGGAGCGCCCTTCGTGGATATCACGATTGGCCAAAACAAAGTCTCTGGATTCGGAGCCCCCCCCTTTTTGGTGCATGACACCTTAGGGCCAATTAAGATTCCGAATTCGGAGCGCCTTTCGTGGATTTCACGATTGGCCGAAACAAAGTCTTCGGATTCGGAGCCCCTTTTGGTGCATGATACCTTAGGGCCGATTAAGACTCCGGATTTGGAACGCCCTTCGTGGATATCACGATTGGCCAAAACAAAGTCTCTGGATTCGGAGCCCCTCCCTTTTGGTGCATGACACCTTAGGGCAGATTAAGACTCCTGATTCGGAGCGCCCTTCGTGGATATCACGATTGGCCAAAACAAAGTTTCCGGATTCGGAGCCCCCCCCTTTTTTGGTGCATGACACCTTAGGGCCGATTAAGACTCTGAATTCAGAGCGCCCATCGTGGATATCACGGTTGGCCAAAACAAAGTCTCCGGATTCGGAGCCCTTTTTTGGTGCATGACACCTTAGGGTCGATTAAGTCTCCTGATTCGGAGCCCAAAAGACATCACGATTGGCCAAAATCGTCTCCGGATTCGGAGCCCCTTTTGGTGCATGACATCTTAGGGCTGATTAAGCCTCTTAAGGCCGATTAAGACTCCGAATTCAGAGCGCCCTTCGTGGATATCACGATTGGCCAAAATAGTCTCCGGATTCGGAGCCTTTGTGAGAGATGCATTCGGACCACTTCACTGGCCGAATAAATATTCACTAAGAATTGTTCTTAATTCAAGCCGGTCAATGCATGTTTAAACATTTGCACCACGTAACACAAAACTTGCCAGTAAGTTGAAATAATACGTTTAATTAAGCACATAACATTTCAAGACCAAATACGAACGTTGAAAATAAAAGAAATTCTATTTGTTCGGCGTAAAGTCTGTTCTCGCGTTCCAAAGTCTATTTATTCGGCACCCTCATCGTTGCTCTTCTCAATTTTGAAATCGGAATAGGGTAAGTAGTGACGATGATACAGGGGCGAAGTCGAATCAATGCCCACGGCTTCGAGAGCTTTCTCGGTTTGAAGGGCCTTGATTCAGCCATGCTTAAATCCACTATTTTCACATCGGCAGACCTCCTCGGCAAGGTCTCGTTTGGTCTTCTTTATCCCGACCTTCAGGCCGTCCTAAAACCCCTTTTCATAACCCGAGGTCCGTTGGGTCACTTTCTCCTCAACGACCAATTTAGATTGACCGGCCGCCACTGACGCGCTCGTTTGAACATTCTTCAGCTCCTGAAGCTCACGCTCAGCCTTTTCTGCGCGAATCTTGAGACTGCGATTCCTTTCGTCTTTTTTCTCACTCTCACGTCGCGCTTCCCGCAGACGCATGCCGACTTCGTAAGCAGTATATAGTCCTTTCACGGCCCCATGTATGCCGTCTCGAAATACTTCGAAATCTTAACGTCCGACCATCGATTGTTGGACTTCCGGCGGAAGATCTGTCGAGCGAACTCGACTGCCACACCTGGGTCTTTAATGATAGAATCCGCCTCCGTCATTGGTCTATTCCTCATAAAAACCGCAAAACTCAACGGTCATGGCGTCGCATCAGGCTCGATTCTCGGTCGCGGGTGCGGAGAATTTCCCCGTTGTTGCCTATCCTTTCGGGGCGATCTGCTTCAACGACTAAGGGGCTGCTGTGTTTCCCGATCCTTGGACGTTCTTCTTCCCGTACGCATAGGCTCACTATTGCAACTCATTGCGGCGTCTAATTTAGCCAATCTTTGTCCCTCCCAAGTTGCCTGAATGGAAATAAGTAGGGCCTCTGGCGTGCACTCGCCCCATTTATCCTTCAATGTATGCAGCTCTCCCGAGGCAACGTCAGTAATCCCAAACGTCAAAAGTCGGATGACAATTGTCCAGCCCACGAGTTAGGCCCATTTGGCTTCTCAAGCTCGCGCCCCGGCTAAGGCAAGGGCAGACTTACTCATCTGGTCAGCCATGTTTTCAAGCGCAAGCGCCGATCAATCTGTGCCTCAGCCATCCCACGAGTTAGGCCCATTCGGCTTCGCAAGCTCGCGCCTTAGGCTAAGGCAAGGGCAGATTTACTGATCTGGTCGGCCATGTTTTCAAGCGCAAGCGCCGATCAATCTGTGCCTCAGCCAGCCCACGAGTTAGGCCCATTCGGCTTCGCAAGCTCGCCCTCCGGCTAAGGTAAGGGCAGACTTACTGATCTGGTCGGCCATGTTTTCAAGCGCAAGCGCCGATCAATCTGTGCCTTAGCCAGCCCACGAGTTAGGCCCATTCGGCTTCTCAAGCTCGCGCCCTGGCTAAGGCAAGGGCAGATTTATTAATCTGGTCAGCCAAATACCTAAGCTAAGCAGCCAATCTAACCATAACCAAAAGCAATATCATTCATCAACAACATTTTCCTTAGCAAGTTGAGCACAACTCATGAAATTTTATATACGCAAATTACTAAACAAAAAGCCACAAGCCCGTATGAAAATGCCTAGCAAAAAACTATGACTGTAGCAACACATGAAAAATACCAAATTAAAAACTGTAAAAATACACTCGACATCCTAAAAACTCTGTCAGTCACCTAGATCAGTCATCGGAATCAGACTCCAATGGCTCAACATCCACTTGCTCATATGGTATTGGCATAATCAATGAAACTTTAGCAGCAGCAAGGGCTTTGTGCCAGCAATGTTTGAATCCCCGATTTTCAAACGTGGGGACTTGGTCCAAATACCCGGCGAGTCCAGCATTTTTCTGGCCTCGAATACTTTGGAAGCCTCCGAGTCGGCTGTTTCCTTCGCCGCCTTCATTTCAGCCAACTCAGCCTCCAGTTTGGAGACCGCCTTCTGGGCCAATTTGAGCGCATCCTCGTTTGCGTCCGCCTCCTTCTCGGTATCCGATCTCAATTGATTCGCGCTACGAGCCCTCTCCACCATAGCCTCGGCCCTTGAGGCTTCCTTGTTCGCCCTCAAAGCTTCGACCTCGGCCCTTCTCATCTGGCCCTCAACTTTCTTTCGTAAACGACCAATCTGTTTGACGGCGTCGCAATGGCGACGGCCCATATCGGCTATCCTTCCGATGGTCTGCAAAACAAGAATTTAAAACCTTAACTTCAACAGTATTTGGATTAAGTAAAGCAAAGTCCGAATATTTACCAAAAGTACCGATTGGGCGGCTAGTGCTGTCGCATTCAGATCTGGTTCCACTCGGAAAGCCTCCCTGTCAGACGGCAACGACACGGACGTAGCCAAGCTGAATGCGACTTCTGGATCTTTAAGCACCGAAGCATCAGAAGAAACCAGCATGTTTTTATCATCGGCTGAATGACAAAAGGAACGATCACATTCGATCCCTCTAATCGAGGACGTTTGACGCCTTGTCCTTCTGAGCCGGCCTCAAACTCGGCAGGGCGTTTCTCTGCCTCTTCCTCAACTTCTTGGCCGGCCTGCACGATCAAAGTAGATTTGACATTCCGATTTTTTGCCGTCTCCACCTCAATAACGCGCAAGGACTCTGATCCGCTAACAGGCAAGGAGAGTTGAGATTCAGTAGCGGGTGGTACTTCAGACAGAAGGGCCTCCGCTCTTCGCCGCGCGGCCAACCTTTCTGTATTCGCCTTTCTGGCAAGTTTGGTCAGGCTTAACCCGGCCATATCTTCGGGGCCTGCGGCGGGAAGATCCTCTAAGCCGTGAAAAATGCCGTCAAGTGAAAGATCCCCTTGGCCCGAAGTAGATGGAGGATCAGCCGAATTCAATACCTCGTCAGACTCGGTTTCGGACTGATCTAATTTGGTAGCATTAGCTACATCTCGCTCCGAATCAGACCCTTCAAAACCAACCTGCCTCAAGTTTTTGAAGTCGGACAAAATAAAAGCGATAAGAGAATCTTCACGCTCCGGAACCAGGATATTTTCCGCCACCGAGAAAGTCGTATATGTCGGCTTGTAACGAAGTAGAACGTGGGCCGCCCTCCCTTGTTTCTGAAGACTTCGACGGCCGAAATACTTGAGCGCGACTTTGATATCCGAAAGAACGGCGTCGTCAGTTGAAGACAGGACTTTCTTCAAATCGTTCCCTGCACAAGCCAAGCCGTAACATTTCAAAGAAGAGGCTTTACAGTAAAAATGAACAAATAAAAGCGAGAAGGCAATTGGCCACCTAGCTCGCCTTTCCGTCTAGGAATAGGGTTGACGTGATCCTCCCCTTTGCCAAATTCCCAGTTACCCTGGACAACGACCATAACATCATCAACTCGTTTCCCAGAACTGGAAAGCATAGTAATTAGCTGATGGTCGATATCCTTGGCCCTAAGGAAGAAACGCCTGTGCCGACCAGAAGACTTAGCCAAGGCATAGCAATGCCGGATGGCTGGAATGCCAAGGTTAATTCTAAGGTGACGGTTGAGCGCTATAACCCCCATTATAATTCTAAAGAAATTCACATTGGGTTGGGAAGGGATTAAACCCCAATGGCGAAGCACAGCCCTAAGAAACGGGTGAAGGGGAAAACGGACTCCACCCTCTGTGATTGACAAAAGAGGAAAGACAATCGTGGTTTTGTCCTCCCTCTCCATATCAAGAGTGCCGTCTGCTACAAGCGACAGACGGACATCATCAGGAGTGGAGAAATGGCGTTTAAAGCCAGCAATTCGATCTGACGAGAGAAGGTCTTTTAAATGTTTTGCCATACCCTACAGTTTATAAGAATATGCCAAGGAAGGAATAAATCAGAAAGAGTCTTCGAAGCAAGGAAGGAGAGAACTTACAAAGGACGAAGAGAATATCGGAGAAGAGAGTTGCAGGGATGATTCAAAAGGCAATCCAGCGACGAGCGTCATAAAATACATACTCGAAAGGACGTCAAAATTTTAAATCGCAATAAATAGACACGTACGAGGGGACGGGAAGTCGACACGACAACCGAAAGGGGTGCGCTTAGATATTCGCATGAGGATGAGGCCAACCGCCGAATTTTGGCTTTGACTTTTCGAAATTCGGAACCAAGCACTCCAGCCAACTGTCGTTGGCAAAGTGCTTGGGGGGCAATTGTGGGAGCCGAATAAATAGAAGAGTCGGAAAGTGCGTACCCCAGAAATCAGATATTATTCGGCTCCGTATCGCGTGACTAGGATGCCGAATACGTTAGGAAGGCCGAATAGCCGGAGATTAGTAGCTCTGAATAAATAAAAGGGGAATGGGATAAAAGTAGGCTTAGGCCCCGAGGACCAAAAAGCAAGTATAAATACAAGAACCACAGATTTAGAAAGGTATGTAAGAATCACTTTACTTAACTTAGTAAACAAGCTATCCTGAGTGTCTGAACTGACTTGTCCGTCGGAGTGCTAATTCCGGCACCCCCGACCGGAGTGTTTGTATATTTTCAAGTGACTAGCTGAGGATCACTAGCATCTCTCAGGATCTGAAGAGTATTTCCAAACCACTTTTTCACAATATAGAATTTTTATCTAGAATGATAAAACTAAATATGAATTTTTTACTTTAATACAAAACACTTGTAAATATAATTTTTATTTATAAAAATGACATTATCCTTTCATGTTTATAGTGTTTTTTTTTTTGGTATCAATTTTGTTATTTATTTATTTATTTTTTTTATGTATACATATGCATATTAAACTGCTAATTAAAATGATTGGTAAAGAAAATTAGGCCCGTGTATGTTCCATTAATCACTAATCAGACGCCATAAAAAAGAAAAAAAAGCACTCAGCAGTAAAGCAAATATAAACAGAAAACTTATACGGTTGTTTCCAGCCATCAAATGCAATACAAGAAATTAGTTTTTTAAAAATTAATATTTAAAGACTAGTTGAATTTAGTCTCTAAAAACAATGTTTTAGGGATAAATTTAAACTAATGTTAAATCTATACTATTATATACGCGAGCATTGGGCTTAGTGTCCAAGTGTTTTGTAATTTCTACTTCTGTCATGTGTTCCTTATTTTTTAATTAAAAAAAATGATAAACAAGACTTGAACCATAGACCTTACATTTCTTAAATAAGACTCTAACCACCTAACTACCCACAATATTTAATAAATATTTTATTTTATATTTATTTATTTAAATCGTACATGTGTCACATGTGCCCCCGCTGGTATACATTATGGCCTTGTTATTTAAAAGATTTCAAAAATGACTATTGATATTCTCCCTTTTGCACTTGGGTAATATTTACGTCACTTTTTTAGACTAATAAATTTGGTTGAGAATACATTATTGACATTTAGGGACTAAATAATGGGAAATTAAAAATCTTCCCTAGATGCAAATACACATTTGTTTTTCCACTTTTGCAAATATGATGCTCGATGGAACGCTCTCTCATCATTGAAGAAACTTCTCTCTATCTCGAGTTTCATCACAGATCTTCTCGTGCGGAGGTCCCTGAATTTCAACCCATTAACACCCTTTTTACTATCAACGTCTGCAGAGGATGCGATGCAAACTTTGATCAGCCAAGTCAAGCGCAAGGGACAGCGTTTTGAAGCTATGGCAGCTGAAAATGAACATTCATTCCAAGAAGAACCCATGAAACAGAACTGGGATAATGACCTAAGTTCATCCGATGAAGAAAATTCTTTGTAGGCACGACAAATGTGAAAATGGAAAGATGATGATTCTGATTGGGAAGACAAGCATAATTTGTTCGTCTAGCGGATGGAAAAGGCTGCCCTGCCTAAGAAGTTTAAAGCACCATCATTCACACTTTATGACGGAAAAGTGGATCCTACTGATCATGTGCGTCATTATAAGCAAGCTATGACGTTGCATGTAGATGATGAAGCACTCATGTGCTGCATTTTTCCTAGCAGCTTAGGACCTCTGACTGTTAGATGGTATTACAAACTTGAACCAACTTCGATCAAGAGTTTCACTAACTCTAAAAATATTTCTGGGCCAGGTTTATCACTAATGAAACACAACCCAAACAAACAGATTCCTTATGGGCAATGAAGATTGGACCAAATGAGACACTTCGAGCGTACTTGACACACTATTGGGAATCTTTCAATCTCGTGGATGATGACTGTAACAATTCCATAACAGTCATTACCTTCAAAATTGGGCTTAACCCAGGCAGCCCACTTCGGAGTTCTTTGGCTCGAAGGACCCCAAAGTCAGTTTAGGTTTTGATGAAAAATGTGGATAAGTATTATAAGGTCGAGGATGACGCACTCCGAATCAACGCGGGGCTTCAAACTCCAGAATTGGCGGCACCAGTCGTGGCATAGCCATTAACAGCTGTACCCCCAAGGAAGGGAGCCACACTGCCGAGAAGGAGTCCAGAGCCGAGGGGGAGGTCCAAAAGGGATAATTGCTGAGATTCACGCCAACGCAATGAGTAGTACCAAGTAGATACAAGATGTCCACGAGGGTTGGACAAGAAGTACACTAAATTTATTGAGCCAATTAGTTAGATTCTTTTGAAGATCAAGCATTGTATTTTCTTCAAATGGCCGACTAAAATGTCTGGGCCCCTGATATGAGGATGAGGGATTAGAGGTGTGAATACCACAATGATCATGGCCACTTGACAAACAAGTGCCACACCCTAAAGGATCATTTAGAAGCTCTGATGCGGGATGGTCATTTGCCTAACTATCTTCCAAAAAGTGCTGCGCTGGCTAATGCACTAACCATATAGCCCAAGTCTCCCCCACTTGAAATGTTTCAAATGATTTACAACATCCCACCATTGAACAAGGTAAACACAGTCCATCCGTTCAAAGAGTCTTCACAGCCTTGTTTAGAGTCGAATTTGCACCCAAAAAGGCAGCGAGTAGTGCGGACTAATGAGATCAAATTTTTTGATGATGATTTAGTGGGGCTGATTTTCCTCATGGTGATGCTCTTGTTATTGAATTGAGGGTAAACAGGTATTCCGTTGAATGCATCCTAATTGATCAAGGAAACACCTTGAAAATCATGTACTAGAAGACTTTCCTCAAACTCAGCCTCAAAGCTGAGGATCTCAAGCCAGCAAATTATCTGCTCTTTGGTTTCAATGCCAACCTTGAATATCCCCTTGGCAAGATTGTGTTGCCAATCCACGTCGGCACAAAGACACTAGATGTCGAATTCCTAGTTGTCAAGCTCCCCTCCTCCTATAACATGTTTATGGACAGAACTTGGCTCCATGCGATGAAGGCTGTATGAAGTACGTACTGCCACCTCTCGCAGTTTTTAACTGACTATGGCATTGAGCAGATTCGTAGATCTCAAAAATTAGCAAATGACTGCTATAATACAACTCTTACCAACAAAATAAAGGAGCACGAGGTCAATTCCATAGATATTCCAGAACATAAGATTCTTGACTATGTGGGGAAGATTCCAGCGGATAAAGTGACCGAGGATTTGGATCGGGTTCAGATTTCTAACAATCCGGAGAAGTTCTTCCTCATTGGAGTAGCTATTAATAGTGCTGATCGACAGGAGCTGGTTGCCTTTCTTCTCGGCAGCATTGATGTCTTTGCATTGACCCTATATAAAATGCCTGGTGTTGATTTGGAAGTAGCTGTGCACCAATTAAATGTGGATTCGAAAGCCAAGCTCATAATTCAGAAAAGTTGTCGCTCCACTATAGAGCATGCCACAACAGTTGTTGAGGAAGTTAATAAATTGTTGGAAGTTGGGGTAATTTGGGAGGTCACTTATCCTACGTAACTATCCAACACCATGGTGGTAAAGAAGAAGACGGGGATGTGGAAAGTTTGTGTTAACTTCACGGATTTAAATAAAGCTTGTCCCAAAGACTATTTTTTGCTCCCCTGAATTGATCAGCTTGTGGATGCCACTACTCATCATTAGATGATAAGCTTCTTGGATGCTTATCGGGGCTATCATTAAATTATCATGGATTTGTCTGATAAGTAAAAATGGCGTTTCTTACTCCAAGGAGTACGTATTGCTATAAGGTTATGCCCTTTGAGTTGAAAAACACCAGGGCATCTTATCAGAGGTTGGTCACTACTATGTTCAAAGGTCAACTCGGTAAGACTATGGAAATATACATTGACGATATGGTAGTGAAATCCAAGCAAAAGAGTACTCATTTGTCTGATCTTGCGACCACTTTTAATAAGAAAGAGGGGACTGAGTTGGATGGATCCTATATCTGCATTTTTAACTTTTAAGCAATTGCCGGAGGATAAGAAAGAGGCCCATAAACTCTGGAACAAGGCTTTAAGGTATTATCTAGATCCTGAGGGGAGTTTGTACAAAAAATCTCTCTTGGGGCCCTATTTGGAATGTGTTCATCTAGACAGGGTTGAAGACTTCTTGGCTGAGATACACGAAGAGAGTTGTGGTGTCCATTCGGGAAGTCAATCGTTGGCTCATAGGGCGATCAATCAAGGATACTGGTGGCTAACCATGTGCACTGATGCTGAGGAATATGTTAAAAAGTGCGAGCAGTGCCAAACACTTTCTCCTCTTACACATATACCCTCCGAATAATTGACTTTAACTAGTCCTTGGTCTTTTTCTTAGTGGGAGTTAGATATTGTGGGGCTCTTGCCGAGAGCTCCAGGCAACAAGTGATTTTTGATCATTGTAACTAGCTACTTCACCAAGTGGGTTGAAGCGAAGCCGTTGGCTCATATTCGGGATACTGATGTCAAGCGTTTTATGTAGAAGAACATTATAACTTGATTCGGCATTCTCAGGGCACTTATTTCGGATAATGGGACTCAATTCAATTGTGGCATCTATCGAGATTTGTGTGATATGTATGGGATTCGACCCTACTTCTTTTCATCAGCTTATCCACAAAGTAACAGTCAGGTGAAAGCCTACAACAAAGTGGTTTCGGATGGTATCAAAAAACGCTTGGAAAAAGCAAAGGGAAAATGGGTTGAGGAGTTGCCAAGTGTGTTGTAGGCTCATCGAACTACGCCGAGAAGGTCCACTAGGGAGACTCCGTTTGCCTTGTCCTTTGGCAATGAAGCAATTATACCCCTGGAAATCAACTTTCTGACTCTCCAAACTAGGGCCTTTGATACTAGACAGAACGATATGATGTTGGCACTTGATCTTGATTTAATTGAGGAGCATCGAGATAAGGCACTCATTAATACGACTTGATATCAACAGTAACTTGCTGAAACGTATAATCAACGAGGGTATCTCCGCCGTAATACACTCGGTCAATTAGTCTTCAAGAAGGTTCTATCTGCTGGTAAGAATTTCACCGATTGCAAGGTTGGCCCCAATTGGGATGGCCCTTATCAGATCGATTTGCCTTTTGGATGAGTGGCAATAAATTACCCCGGCCTTGAAACTTTACTCATCTTCACAAATTTTATCATTAATGTAAATTATTTTTGCTTTTCACGTGTTTCTACTTAATGAATGTGCATTTGTATAGGCAATCAATAATGCGAGATGTTTTATTCACTTCTTGTATATTTAAAATGGATCACCACTTAAGAATCAATAAAAGCCACCGAATTCAGAGTAATCTTCGTGCTCGACATGGAGCGCTATCAATGAAAGCCTCCGAATTTGGAGCAATCTTCGTGCTCGACATGGAGCTGCCACTTATTCTTAGCTATTGTAAATGAATGTCCAATCTTAGAGGAAACATATTATTGCTTGTTACGAAAATAAAAAGTGTATATATTTTTATAGAAACCAGCTTTGACTTTCATTAAGGAAACATTATGACAAGTACAAACTACATTGTGAAATTACAAGTACATACACAAAGACTGACGTCTACACCTCGTCGTACTCGGCGCCACATTTTTTACCACTTGGCATCAATTGGTTGAACCTAATAATCAAACTGGAGAGACAGCCGCTGTTCAATTTTTACTAGGAGCTTCTGTGCCCTCGTTCTTGTCATCCGTTTTCTAGGTATCATATGCTTCAAACGGCATTGTGTAGCTCTTGTACAACGGGGACTTAAGATCTACACCCGCTGATTGAAGGGCTTTCATCCATCTATGTTTAAGGCCACGGTTTTCACATCGGCAAACCTCATCGGCCAACTTCTCAATTGTGGTTTGCACTCCAAGCTGTTTGCCTTCTATAAATCCCCGATTGCAAAATCAACTTTTATTAAGGTCTTTTAGGAAAAATTGGACAGTATCCAGTTCGGATAAAGCATGATCCATTTGGCGTTGTGCTCCTTTGTTTTATACCATCGCCAAATCGACAGTCCCCGTCGCTTTTACCTCTGTTACCCTAGCTTTTCGAGCTTTTGAGTTGGTCATTTTCTTGGCCTTGTTTAGTCGCTGCTCTAAGTTTTGGATTAACCCATCTTTCTACTATAGTTCTTTCTAGACGACGCGAATGTGCTTGCCTACTTCATACTAACTATAGAGCCCTTTCATGGCTCTATGAATTCCTTGTTGAAAAACCTCGTAATCACTAAGGTTAGTCATTGACTTCTGTACTTCACATGGGAAGATTTGGTGCGCAAACTCTACCACCATGTTTGAATCATTTACCACCAAATTGGCTTCTGTCATCGATTTGTTCCCAATAAAAACAGAAAAGCTCAAGGGGCGCGGTGACCTATTTGACTCAGTTACAACTTAAGTGCCAGCCATTATGTTGCCCCATTTATCGCGTGCACCACTTCTGGGCAATCTGCTTCGTTGCTCTCTTCTGCTAGAACTCTGGTGGATCTGTCTAGGGAACTTTGTCTATTCATCTCCTCCGTTTCTCCCAAACCTCTATGAACGAAGTCATTGTGCACGCATTGATTCACATCTGTATCTAGTTTAGCCAAGCTTTCCGCTTCCCTTCTACTGTTGTAAAATAGCCTTCCTAACATAAACAAGGAATTTCGGTATTCATCTGTGATGAGGCATGGTCGCAAAATGTGATTTTTTGTATAGAGCTTAGGTAAATCGAGCACACTAGAGGATTTAAAATAGGGACGTCGTTGTTCATGATTTTCATAGGTTTGTAGGAGTTAGATCACATACTTTGTCTATTTTAGCCTATTCAGTAACAGAAAGAAGAGGCATGTGTCACTTTAAATAGGTCTTAAGGGCGCCAATTTCAAAGTTGTTTAGAGACCGCCACGTGTTTACAATCACAGTCGCCATTAGACTGCGCACCATCGATCAATGGGGCAACTCCATTATGGCCCATTTTGTGCCAATCTCATTGTGAATGACTTAGTTTATGCTATTGTCTTCGTTTCACACTTGGGGCAGGGGCAGATCGGCACAATGTAGTCGGCAAGGTGTTTTCCCCGTTTATGTAACTTTCTGTCATCGAGTGCACGCACCATAAGTGGCTGCATTGTCAAGTTTGGGCGCATCTTTGTGAGGATCGGCTTTTTGTGTGCCCTATTAGTTTTATAATCTGGGTAGGGGCATATCGGTACAGTATACTAGGCATAACGCTTATCTCGTTTTTGTTATGATATCAAGTTTTCATCAACACTTGGTTCACACGCATGTGTAGATAAAACATTTAACATTAATAGAATTCACACTATTTTTAGCAAACAAGATTGTTTTCATTAATAAACTGATTTGGTTACAAATTTAAGTCATTTTATACATGAAAACGGCCCTAGTACACATTATAAACCAAAACAAGCAAACAAAATACAAATAAACAACAAAAAGCAAAACCCAAAATAAAAACATAACATTAAACACAACGATAAGGGAAACCAATAAGGGTGCAAGTTATCGGCTATATCTGATCGGCATCAGGTTTATTCGGGGTCCAACTTTAGGGCTTCAACGCATTCGTGTTCAAACGATATTGTCACGTCTAAAGTGGTCTTGGCGGTTGCAAGAGCCTCGAACCATTAGTTCTTAAAGCGCTTGTTTTCCAATTTCAACGCTTCGTCGGCATACTTTTTGGTTGTCGACTGTTCCCCTTGCTCGAAGGCCTTTGATGTCGATTTTTGTGCTTCCGATGTTTTTTGTTTGTGCCTCCAGCACTTTAGCCTTCACTTTTTTCTGCTTCTCGTCCACTGTCTTGTAAGCTATTTTAAAAGCACTTGCTCTCTCTTCGGCAGCAAGGCGCAGCAGATCGATATGCTTGATTTTTTCTTGTTTAGTTGTAGCCTTCTCGTGCTCAGTATCAACTTTTGCTGTTTGGCATCTACTTTTTCTGTTGCAATCGCAAGGTCAGTTGCCACCATTTGGGCTTTTTTTCTTCGGCCGCCACTTGTTCTTTCAGTCAGTTGACTAAGTCCATAACGTTGTGATGTCAATGCCGAATATTGGCGATCCTCTCCACAGCCTAAACAAGCAAAAATGTTAAGAGTCAAGTTACCAAACTATATCACTAAGTCCATTCGGCATCGCCAACTTACCAAGATTGCTGATTGAGTAGCCAAGGCTATGGCCACAACATCCTTCTCGGTGTAAAATGTTGCCTTGTCAGCTGGGAGGGTAATGGCTTTGGCCACACTAAGGACAACTCCAGACTCTTTGAGAGGCGAAGCACCCATTGGTACAAGTGCACCCTTCACCTTAGGTTGGATAAAAAATGGCGCTAAAAGGATAATTTCTTACGTCTTCCGCTCTTGACCCTAGTAAATCCTCAAAGTCTTGAAAGATGTCTTCAACCTCTTCCCAAGTGTGAACTTCGAGGTCGCCTTGGCTAGAAAAAGGCTCGGGCTCTAATAGGTTGTGACCTAATGTGCCGACTTCTTCAGTGCTGATGTTTGCAGTATCGACTTCTTCAAGAGTCTTATTTGCTAAGTGCTTGTTCTCGGCGACTGCTTTTACATCTTCGCCGCTGGATGCTTCGGCTACTCCCCCTTCCCTAAAGCTAAAGATATCGTCTTATGTATGGGCTACAAGGCGTTGATCGCCCTTAGGAATCGGTACGTTGTTAGCAGTTGCAGAAGTTGAGTACGTAGGATTGTCTTGGAGCAGGGTATGGGCGGCGCATCCTTGACCTTGCAAGTTCTTTTGGCCGAAATAATCAAGGGCCGTCTTTACTTGTGTAAGTACTTCTGCGTCCCCTAATGGGAGGCCCTTCCTGACTTCGACACCTACAAAAAGTAGAGCCAATTAGAAAACAAGTCAATTACGCATTCAAGATTCAAAGGTTAAGAACTACTTGGCTACTTGGGTTACCCTTGCCTAGGAATGGGATTTGAGCGATCTTCCTCAGCCCCGAATTCCTAGTTGTTGTAGATGAGGACCATCACATCATGCACATTTTTGCCAGAGCCGGTAATCATGGTTACCAATTGATGATCTGCATCCTTAGCTTTCAGAAAGAACCTCCCATGTCGACTAGAAAACTTGACGAGGGTATAATAGTGTTAAATCGCAGGGACTTCTAGCTTAATCCCAAGGATGCGATTCAATTCAACTATCCCTATAATGATTTGGAAGAAGTTAACATTCGACTTGGAGTGAATTAAACTCCAAAAGCGAAGGACAGACCGGAGGAAGGGATGGAGGGGGAAGCGAATTCCACCCTCAGCAATAGCTAATAATCGCAGAATGATAGTGCTTGTATCAGCCATCTCAAGGTTTAGCATTCCATTCCTAATGAGTTCCAATTGGACGTCATCAGGGATTTCGAAGTGACGATGGAAGGAGATTACCCTAGATTTAGACAAGTGGTCCTTCAAATGGTTCGCCATCGAAGACTCAAGAAAGAAATCACAGAAAAAGCGAAGATGAAGGGTAGATTTTGGAAAAAAAAATTAAAATATCAAGAGAGAAGGGGCACATAAAACTTACAAAGGAGAGTGTAGGGCACACTGGAAAGGAATCTACAAAGTAGCTTCAAGTAAGAAGGACGAAGAGGAAGAGTTGCAAAGGGTGGAGGTTTTTGAAAAGTGAAGGGGCACTGAAAGAGGTTTTTTGAAAAGACAATTAATGAAGAGAAAAGAAAAATTGAAGAGGCGGGAAGGTGTATATATCTTCTGTGGGGTCCCATCAGTCGTGTGAAAAATGGAACGGCGTATCCATCATGCGCCCAAGATTGAAGGTGCATTAAATGCAAATTACGTCAGCAAAATTAGCCAAGTGAGCAATTCAATGCAAGCTAAGCACACAGGTTGCTCGGTACTCGAGATAACTAGGAGCTCGGGAGGCAATTGTGGGAGCCGAGTACACAAATGGATTACTTGACAAACAGAGCATACTATTCGGCATTTAGAGTGGACAGGCCCATCGTAGGTAGGCCAGAATTTAACAAGGCCTATTGGGCTATAGAAGTTGAACGTTGAGTAATCCCTCAGAGACTGAGCCATATGCCAAGTAAGTGGCACGTTGTGGCACCCACAACCATTGAACTTCAATGCTGAATACCCAAGTATGATCGGCGTACTATCCCAGTTGGTGGGCCCAAGCCATCCCTAAGTTTACGAAATTCTTTGAATACCAAATACCCTCCTTAACCAGAAACTAACTTGCCCATCAGAGTATTAATTCAGACACCCCCGATCGGAGTGTTTTCTTATTTCAGGCACTAAAGCGAGGATCCTACAAGGGTTTTTTTGGGATGAAGGAGTATTATAAAACTACCTGTCACAATTATAGCTTTATTTTAAAATATAAAAAAAATTACATTAAATAATATCTAGGTTATGTGAGCGGGTTTGAGATTTTATATTGAATTATTTAAGGGTTAGTCCTATTTGTTACACTTATTTTACCTATAAGTATAGCTAATTTTTTCACCCAGAAGACCAATGCTATGCCCTGTTGCCAACAACTACTGGTGACCACCTCAGGTTGCCAGTGACCAACTCTAGCAACTAGTGACCAGTTTTGGCCTTCGGTAACCACCTTTAACCTGTAGCCGGCCATTTTTTATTAAAAATAACGTCCACCTCTACAAATCTGGTAATGGCAAGAGAAAGGGGGAAAAAAAGAAGAGAATGAGGAGAAAATTGATAGGTCTTTCGAAAAAATATTTCCCTTTGGGCATGTTTGATTGGAAGGATTAGAGTATGGGATTGAGATTATTAATCCGTGGGCCCAATTATCGTAGGTTTGTTTTGACATTTTGTTTTAGGATTACTAATCCAACGGATAGTTAATCCAACAAATTTGTAGGATTATTAGTAATGGGGTAGGGGTGGGATTGTGAATATCACACTAATTTAATAGGATTATTAATATCTCACTATTAATCTTGTGGAATCAAACATAGCCTTTAAGTCTTCACCATCACAGATCTAACACAACAATTATGCTTTTCTCGTTTGTTCTCCACTAATAAATTACCACTGATAAATTTACTGAGTTGAATTTGTAAAATAATTACAAATAGAGATGGTCACGGATTGGATTTTGGGCAAATTTGGTAATTCATCTTCACCCGTAATCATACTTAAATGAGAATTATAATATATAAGATAAAAAATAAATACTTTAAAATTAATGTTTTGTTTTAGTGTTTTAAGTATAATATTTTATTGCTTTAATTTTACAGTGGTGCTCGATACCACTAATCTAAACTCACCACTAATGAGATGGCAAAGCAAAAAGAGAAAAAAAAAAAAAAAAGAGACACAATACATACTGTGACAGCGGGTGGGACCCGCTGCCACATTATTAGTGGTAGCTCTAATTAGAGAGCCCACTCATTTTCCTTAATTTTATTACTAGCATATCACCCGTGCTATGCACGGATTGTATTTATAATTATATATATATGTGAATTGTGATTTTTAAATATTTTTTTTTAAATGTCTTCTTTTTTCCTTTTTTATATTATATTAAAGTTTAATATTTTGATAATAATCATATGTGTTGGATTTTTCAAGAAATTAAATGCCTTTTTTTTATTATTATATTATATTAAAATTTAATATTTTGAAAATAATCATATGTGTTGGACTTTTCAAGAATTTTTTTTTATGCTTGTTCTTAATGCATTAAAGTGTTATTATGAGGGATAATAATCATATGTGTTGGGACTTTTCAAGGAATTCATATGTATTGGATTTCAAAGAATTTTTTTTATGTTTGTTCTTAATGCATTAAAGTGTTATTATGAGGGATAATAATCATATGTTGGGACTTTTCAAGGAATTCATATGTATTGGATTTCAAAGAATTTTTTTTATACTTGTTCTTAATGCATTAAAGTGTTATTATGATGGTAAGACTTGAGAGTTGGGAGAAGTTAATAAATGTTAAGATTTTTTTTTAAAATAAAAAAATCAAGAATTTATGCACAGATTGTGTTTAATGTGAATTACGATTTTTAAATATCTTTTTTTTTTTTTTTTAAATGTCTTCTTTTTTTCCTTTGCTATATTATATTAAAGTTTAATATTTTGATAATAATCATATGTGTTAGATTTTTCAAGGAATTAAAAATGTCTTTTATTTATTTATTATATTATATTAAAGTTTAATATTTTGATAATAATCATATATGTTGGACTTTTCAAGATTTTTTTTTATACTTATTCTTAATGCATTAAAATGTTATTATGAGAAATAATAATCATATGTGTTAGGACTTTTCAAAAAATTCATGTGTTGGATTTCAAAGAATTTTTTTTATACTTGTTCTTAATGTATTAAAGTGTTATTATGATGGTAATTCTTGGGGGTTGGGAGAGATTCATAAATGTTAAGATTTTTTTTTTTTAAATCAAAAAATCAGAAAATTTAGATTGGGAGATTGGAACTCCCACAAAACTTGGGGTTAAAAATCCCATTTTGCTTAATATATAGTATAGATAGATAGATATGTGAATTGTGATTTTTAAATGTTTTTTTTTTTTTTTTTTAAATGTCTTATTTTTTCCTTTTTTATATTATATTAAAATTTATTATTTTAATAATAATTATATGTGTTGGACTTTTCAAGTAATTAAATGTCCTTTTTATTATTATTATATTATATTAAAGTTTAATATTTTGATAATAATCATATGTGTTGGACTTTTCAAGAATTTTTTTTATACTTGTTCTTAATACATTAAAGTGTTATTATGAGAGATAATAATCATATGTGTTGGGACTTTTCAAGGATTTCATATGTGTTGAATTTTAAAGAATTTTTTTTATACTTATTCTTAATGCATTAAAGTGTTATTATGAGGGTAAGACTTGGAAGTTGTGAGAAATTAATAAATGCTAAGATTTTTTTTTTTAAAATCAAAAAATCAAGAAATTTAGATTAAGAGATTGAAACTCTCACAAGACTTGGGGTTAACAATCTCATTTTGCTTAATATATAATATAAATAGATTGTAAAAAATATTATATATATTATATACACATAAATATACTTAATAAATATTATCTGGATGGAAGTCGAACAGAACGCGGTGAAAAAAACAAAACCCGTTCTCACTTCCTCAATGAGTGAGAAAGCGGCAGGACTGGTTTGAGAGAGAAAAAGAGTGTGGGTGAGAGAGAGAGAAGCACCACTCAATCACTCATTCTCACCCATTTACTTACTCAAATTTACATATACAAACATTCACTATCATTCACTTTTTATTTCTTCAGTTTCATAAACACAATCACACACGCACACAATGAAAGCAATAAAGTTTGGTTTGATCAATTTTTTATTGAAATTTATCAAAAATACATTCAGGATAAATTTATGGGCAAATTACAAACACTTTCCTCGAGGTTTGGTAAAAATACAAATTTCTCCTGAGGTTTGAGAAATTACAAATTGTCCCATGAGAGTCAAATTTTCATAACAAATTAAGAAAAATTAGGGAGGAATCTATATGAAAATAAAAACCTCAAGGGATAATTTGTTATGAAAATATAAATCTCAGGGGACGGGATGTAATTTTTCAAACTTCAGAGAAGAATCTGTATTTTTACCAAACCTCGAGGGGAGTGTTTTTAATTTGCCCTAAATTTATCTGTCCAATTTGTAAAAAAATTATAATCCACAAATCTAGTTCATTCACTTGCACACTTATTTTCTCAAAAGACACCCCCTCACAGATAAAGAATAAAAGAGACTAATAAATTTATCACTGACAAAAAAAAATGTGTAACAAATCTAGTTTGAGAGAGAGAGAGAGAGAGAGTGAGAGAGAAATGGCTGGAGGGGTGAAATCTGAAAAAAACTGTCGTTTAGAGTCGTTTGGAGTCAATTTCATCATTAGAACAACTAGATTTGTGTAGATTGGTGTAAATCTAGAACTAGATTTCTGAATCAATGATGATAGAGTATAAATCGGTGATAGTAGCGGTGGTTGGTGAACGGTACCGATGGATCAGCAACGGTGGACTATAAATCAACAACAGTAGAGTGTAGATCGGTGGCCAGCAAATGAGAGAAGAGAATAGAAGTGAAGAGAAATAATAAATGATAGCAAAATATATATATATATATATAAGCCCAAATCGGGGGTGGCCGGGCTCAAAAAATAACTTTAAGTGTTATTTTGTAGTATGGTAAATCCGCTCAAACACGGCCATGTCCACCCCTAGCTAAGGAACCCCATTATATTACTGTGACTTTTTCAACTCCCAAACACCCTATACTAGTTTCTATTCTATATGAAGTCAACTTACCAGGTTGTTGAGCTTTAAGGGAACCTAACATTGTCTCCAGCGCCTTCCACACCTCTCTAGCAGTTTTATGGTGCAGGACTTGTTTGATGATATCTCTGTTAAGCGTGGACAGGATCCATGTCCGTACGAGGCCGTCTGATTTTCTCCAGGACCTTTCTTTGTAATCATCAAAATATGGGTCTTCTATATCTTTTTTTGGGTCATTAAAGTCTTCGATATCTTTAGTAGTGTGATGGATGAACTCATTCATGCCTCGACTCTCAATGAAGTCGAGCATGAGTGGTTTCCATTCTGAGTAGTTGCTTTTAGAGAGCTTATCGGGTACAAGATCACTCACGTTAAACTCCGACGGGTATGGGTAATTCGGATACGGGTTAGTGCTCGAGGAAGCCATTGATGGAAACAAGTTTCAGATCCTCGCTCTCACACACTTCACAAGTTTCAAATATCATGCGCCCCTTAGCATTCTATTGAAAGTGACACTATAAATAAGGAAGATGATATAAGTTTGGACAAATTATGTGATAATCTCTATATTTTGGTTTTGTATTATTTTAGTTCTTATAATTTTAATTAATTTAATTTTGTTTTAGAATTTATGATTTTATTTTAATTTAATCCAATTGCTTACAACTGTTAGTATTTTTTATTGAAAAATATGTATATAAGTGACATATGTTTTTAGAAACAAATTATAAATTTACTCAACTCAGTGAGTTAATCTCAACTAATTCAGTGATTATTTTTTGTCAAAAAAATTAATGGCGTTATCAATTGGATTAGATTGATACAAAATCTAAAATTGTGGGGAGTAAATTACGCTTTGTACCCCTGTACTTTATACCAAATTTCACTTTAGCCCTTAGACATGAAATCATAACACTCAACCTCCTAAATTTTTGATCAAATCCTACTTTGATCCCTACACATGAAATCGTGATAGTCAACACTTACACTTTTGGTTAAATCCTATTTTGATCCTTACACAAGTATTAATGTCTCCTTTTGTTACTACATTGTTTAAATCTTTAATACAATCCAGTCATGTGACAAGAATTTGACTACAAAATAAGGGTCAGAGATGAAAATCACTCATATTTTTCACTAATACACACTTTGTTCTACGTGTTTAGCATGTGAGAATTATATAATACAATATATATATTTGTATGTTGAAAATTGAAATGGAGAGGCAAAAAAATAAAACTTTTAAAATTAAGAAAAAGGTAGTAGAAAAACCGAAGAAAAATGAAAAGAAATAGACAAATGACTGTATTACTGTAAAAAACAGAGTTTCGTGATTCTAATTTATGCAAAATCTTAGTTCATCTTCTTAATCGTTCACAATCTACATTTTGTTTTAGTTTAATACAATTATAATTTGATGTAAATTTTGGAATAAATTATGTATTGGTGGGAAATGAGAATGATTTTTCTTTCTTCTCTCATTTTGCTGTCACATTCTTGTTACAAGATTGGATTCTATTAAAAATTTAATAATAAAGTAACAAAATTGATACTTGTGTAAGGATCAAAGTAGAATTTGATCAAAAATGCGGGGGGTTAACTGTCACGATTTCAAGTGTAGAGACCAGAGTGGAATTTGACTAGAAGTACAAGGGATTGATTGTCATGATTTCATGTGTAAGGGGTCAAAGTGGGATTTGGTGCAAAGTGTAGGGGTGCAAAGTATAATTTATCCAATTAAGGGTCAAAATTGAGTATTAAAGAAAATTTTTATTTATTTTGTCATTCTATAATAGGATTAACTATATGAAATTTCATAAATATACAGAGTATTTTTGATATATTTTATAAATATATATATAGATATATTTATGTACTATATTATTTATATTTTTGGGTATTATATTATTTTAATGTTATATATATATATTTAATATTATATATATATATATATGATTTACCCCTTATAATTCTGGAAATTACATATTGCCTTTTGAACTTTTTAATTTCATAACAAATGACTCATTTTATTAATAAATTATTAAGTCAATTAACAAATTTTTAATGATGTCATAAATTTGTTTCAATTAATAATTTTGATAATTTTATCATTGTATAAAAGAGTATTTACGAATTTTATTTTTTTCAGTTAATATTGTTAAATAAAATTTTTTGGTAATGGAGTATTTGTAATTTTTCAAACAACATGAGAGCAATCAGTATTTTAAATAAACCTCAAGGAGTGTATATATAATTACTCAATATATTATTATACTATTATATTTTAATATTAAAAAATATTTTTATATTAAATTAGTTTTGTAAAATAAGGAATAAAATAGTAATTTCACCTTTAATCTCATGAAATTAGATTTGAATACTACCTCCTCGTGAAATTACTAGTCCCCTTTCATAGTTCCGGGGACTATTAATCCACTGTAAATTTTCAAAACAAATATAATATATGTGAGTCCTTTCTTATTGTTAATCCAATCTCACCCCTATCTCTAAAAACAAACGGAGTTGTGCTGTGGATATCTTTGTCACTGTTTCTTAGGAGGGCTATTGTCTTTTTATTTATTTTGTTTCAGTTCATCTCTCTTTTTACCGTTAAAAAAAAAAATGCTATAAAAGCCTGAGTTTAGCTTTTCCACCAATGAGTTATAAAGCATGCGTGACTGAAAAATTATTGCAACCCCACCTTGTCAGTTAATTAATATATAAAGAATGACCCATTATTCTGTGTTTGCAGTATATATTTAGGTAGAGAGTTAAAAAAATGTCTAAAATAAGAATTAATATAATTATATTTTTTTTCTTTTTAAATTTTTACTCAAATTCATACTCTAAATACAATATTCTTAATGTATGTTACAATTTTTCCTTTTTTGGTAAACATATTTGTTACAATTTTTCATACCTTTAATTCAAATGACCTATCTAGTCTCCACTTTCTTTCTTTGACCAATAAGTTTGGGGAGCTTTCCTATTTTATCCAAAAATTTATCAACCATTGACATGGCAGCCCAGCTCAATATATGAAGGTTATTTTTATTTAAAATATATATATATATATACACAATAATCTACCCTTAACCTAATTTAATATATATACAATAATCTAATCTTAACTATGGGGGCCGAATAAAAGTGACCACTAAGGTGAGCTGCTCAAAGAGGATGCCGAGAAGACTGGCGAGGATAACTCGGCATCACCAAACCCATCTGAACGAGACCAAGGCCCAGTAGAATCTATCCCTGCGGGCCGAGTGTGCCGTAAATCTTCTGGCACATCTGGGGGTCCCAGATGTGAAGGTGAAAGGTGATAATGGGAAAGTGGGCCCCTAGAGAGCAATATAAAAAGGAAGAGCATCAGCCAAAATGAGGTATGTGAAAAAAAAAAAAAAACTTGAAAAATAAGAAAAACTTGAGAGAATACTGATTTGTCCGTCAGAGTGCTAATTTTGGCACCTTCGACCGGAGTGTTCATTTCCATTTCAAGTAGCAACCCGAGGATTGAAATTGTCTGCTTGGATTAGAAAGTATTCCAAAAACCCTTTTACCACAATTGGCGCCGTCTGTGGGAATACTCAAGTACGTTCATGGCAAGCGTAACAGATGATCCTTCGTTCGTTGTTGACGATGTTACACCAAGAGATGATATTACTCCAAGAAACATGCTTGGACCGGAGAATATCACCGCGCGAAGGGCCTTGAACTTCGACCTAGTGGCTCAAACCTCACCCTCAACCTCTATGCACAAGAATATGCAGACGATCATGGATCAAGCAAAATGAAACGAACAACGTCTAGAAGATATGGCGGTTGATAACGAGCACTTACGTAAGGAATTGGCCCTGGAGTTAGCCAAATCCCAACAGGCCGCACGTCATGATCGGGGTCGATCACCAAAGAAGAAGAAGGATAATCGACGACGTCGACATCGGAAACATGATAGTGGCAGTGATTCCGACTCGCCAACCCAAGTACATACAATTCAATTGCAACCTAGCCTGTCCAAGCCGATTACACCAGCCAAACGGCCCCATGAAATTGGCAAGATTAGCTTCGACAACATCGATCTAGATGGAGTAACTCTCCCCCACGCTGATCCCCTTGTCGTTAAGCTACGCGTGAACAGATTTACGGTCGAGCGTGTTCTCATCGATCATGGAAGCACCACAGAAATAATGTATTACAAGACATTCATTAAACTCAACTTCACTGATTCGGATCTGTTACCGGTCGATTACCCACTGTTCGGCTTCAACGCCAACCCCGAGTACCCTTTGGGCAAGATCACACTACCAGTACGGGTGGGTACCAAATCAGTCGACGTGGAATTTCTGGTCGTCAAACTCTCGTCACCATACAATCTTATCATGGGAAGAACTTGGCTGTACGCTATGCAGGCTGTGCCAAGCACCTACCATAAACTACTCCGCTTTCCAACTGAATATGGCATTGAGCAAATTCGAGGTTCTCAGAAATCGGCACAAGCATGCTATCTTATTGCTTCTACAAAAAGGCCAAAGGAACTGGAAGTGAACCTGATTGAAGTACTGGATTGAGAAAGCCTCAAGGACATTGGGAAAACCCCCAGCGAGAAGGCAACTGAAGACCTTGATTGGGTCAAAATCAATGGGGACCCTAACAAGTTCTTCATGATTGGCACTTCCCTAAATGAAGTTGAAAGACGCGAGCTGGTTTTCTTCTTACTCGGCAACATCGACGTATTTGCTTGGACACCATATGAAATGCCGAGAGTGGATCCAGTTATAGCCCAACATAGTTTAAACGTCGACCCAAAAGTCAAACCAATCATTTAGAAAAGTCGGCGGTCAGTCGCGGAGCATGCATCGGCCGTTGTTGATGAAGTTGACAAGTTGCTTGATGCCGGGGCAATTCGTGAAGTAACTTATCCCACGTGGCTATCCAATACCGTGGTTATAAAGAAGAAAAATGGATCTTGGTGCATCTATGTGGATTTCACGGACTTGAACATGGCCTAGCCTAAGGATTGCTTTCCTCTTCCCAGAATCGACCAACTTGTGGACGCAACGGCGCATCATCAGCGGATGAGCTTCTTGGATGCCTACAGGGATTATCACCAAATTTCCATGCATCTAGAGGATCAGGAAAAGACCGCACTGCTCACTCCAAGGGGAACATATCGCTACAAGGTCATGCCCTTCGGACTGAAGAATGTGGGGGCAACATACCAGAGGTTGGTTACCACTACGTTTAAGGAATAACTCGGTCGCACCATGGAAGTATACATCGATGACATGGTGGTGAAATCCAAGGAAAATTATGCTCATCTAGCTGATTTAGCAGAGACCTTCTGCATTCTTCGAAAGTACAAGATGAAACTGAACGTCTCGAAATGTGCATTCGGCATCGGATCCGGCAAGTTTCTCCGCTATATTGTAAACCATCGCGGAATAGAGGCCAACCTGAGGCAGATCACAGAAATTCTAGAACTTGGCTCCCCTTAGTCAGCCAAAGAAGTTTAGAAGTTGATGGGAATGGCCGCCGCCCTTAATAGGTTTATCAGCCGTTCCTCAAATCGCTGCTGACAATTTTTTCACACACTTCAGCAGGGCAAAGCATTTGAATAGACCCCCGAGTGCCAGGCCGTGTTGGACGGCTTGAAAACTTATCTCTGTTCAGTGCCACTCTTGGCAACCCCATCGCCAGGCGATCCGCTCATCTTGTATCTGGCGATATCTGACCGGGTAGTCAGCGCCGTGTTGCTAAAGGAAGAACTCGGGGAGCAGAGACCAATCTACTATGTAAGCAAGGCAATGGTTGACGCTGAAAGACGATACCTACCATTGGAAAAACTCATCCTAGCTCTTGTGGTGGCTGCTAGAAAGTTGATGCACTATTTTTGGGCTTATACCATAAGGGTATTAACGGACTATCCTCTTCGAGCAACGCTCCGTAGCGCGGAAGCATCGCGGCGAGTTTCTAAATGGGCTAACTCGGCCAGTGTGACATCCAATTTTTGAAAGGGACAGGTGCAAGCCGACTTTGTAGCCAAGTTCACAGGATGCTATGTCGACTTTAAGTCCGATCAAGTCCACCTTTAACCTCAACCCGATTGGAGAATGCATATTGGAGACATTTGGTAAACGTACTGTGATGGATCATCTAACCAACGTGGCAGCAGGGCAAGCATAGTAATCATGACCCCCGAAGGGGAAATAATCGAGAAGGCAGTCAAACTGGGTTTCGATGCATCAAATAACGAGGTCGAATACGAAGCATTGCTAACCGGCCTTCGTAACGCACTTCATCTTAGTGTATGGTAGTTACATGTTTTCTGTGACTCAAAGTTAGCCATCAACCAGTTGAAAGGGGAATATGCGGCTAAAAATGACCGAATGACAGCCTACATGAAAACGGCGAATTTCTTGCTCACGAAATTCGACCACCACGAGCTGAATCAAATAACCCGGGATCAGAACACGCATGCGGATGCCCTTCCTTGCCTAGCTTCCGCCATTAACTCAGAAGTCAAACGAACCATTGAAGTAGGGTTCATTCCAAAGTAGAGTATCACTTCTTCTAAACCAGTTTAGATTAACATCATTAAGTCAGAACCGAGTTGGATGGACCCTATTGCTGCATTTCTTTCGTCAGAGCAGCTCCCAACAGATAAGAAAGAAGCCCACAAATTACGGAATAAAGCCCTACGATATTATCTAGATCCGCAAGGAAAGCTTTATTAAAAATCTCTCTCTGGGCCGTATTTGGAATGTGTTCACCCAGACAAAGTTGAGGACTTCTTGGCCAAAATACATGAAAGTAGTTGCGGTGCCCACTCTGGAGGACACTCATTGGCCCATCGAGCCATAACACAGGGATATTATTGGTCAACCATGCATACTGATACCGAGGACTATGTAAAGAAATGAGAATAATGTCAAAAGTTTTCCCCATTAACTCATCTGCCTGCCGAAGAATTAAATTCTGTTACTAGTCCTTGGCTGTTCGTTCAATAGGGACTTGACATCGTCGGACCATTACAGCAGGCTTCAGAAAACAAACGATTTCTGATTGTCGTAACAGACTATTTCACGATGTGGGTTAAAGCAGAGGCATTGGCACATATCTGAGATGTCGATGTTAAACGCTTTGTATGGAAAAACATTATAACTTGATTTGGTATACCGAGAGCACTGGTATTCGACAACAACACCTAATTCGATTGTGGTGTCTATCGGGAGTTATGCAATGGATACGGTATTTGGCCCTATTTTTCCTCAGCGACGTACCCGCAATGCAACGGTCAAGCTAAGGCCTCTAATGAAGTGATCCTGGACAGAATCAAGAAACGATTGGAGAAGGCCAAAGGCAAGTGGGTTAAAGAGTTGCCTAGTGTATTATGGGCTCATCGTACCACTCTGAGGTGGTCCACTGGAGAAATGTCGTTCACCTTGTGCTTTGGGACACATGCTATCATCCCTCTTGAAATCGGCCTGCCCATACTAAAATCAAAGGTTTTTCACATGGGGTGTAATGACATGATGTTGGCCTTAGATCTGACTTTGATTGAAGAACGCCGAGATCGCGCTCTTGCGTACATATCGCGGTATCAGCAACAACTCGCCAAGTCATATAACTAGCGCGTGCAGTTGTGCCGTTATGCACCTGGAGAACCGGTTCTCAAGAAAGTCCTTCTTGCTACTAAAAACCCGGCAAACGATAAATTAGGCCCCAATTGGGACGGTCCTTACCAGATTGATTCGATTGCCGGAATGGGGGTATATCGGCTTTTAGACATGGCTGGCAGAAGTTTACCACACCCCTGGAATTCGATCCACTTGCATAAATTTTATCATTAAGCTAACTTGTACGATATGCTAGTTCGTTTTTGATTTTTGCTGCTATACAAACATGTATGCATCTATGTATTCCACAATACAGTGTGCCTTTTTTATTGTCATCTCATTGAAAATGGTTGAATGATGAAAAAGCCTCCGAATTTGGAGCGCCTTTTGTGTATACCATAATTGGCCAAAACAAAGACTCTGAATTTGGAGCGCCTTTCGTGCATGATCACATTTGGGCCGAATAAGCCTCTGGATTCGGAGCACCTTTTGTGTATACCATGATTGTGTATACCATGATTGGCCAAAATAAAGACTTCGAATTCGGAGCACCCTTCGTACATGATCACGTTTAGGCCAAATAAGCCTTCGGATTCAGAGCGTCGTTCGTGTATATCACGATTGGCCATAACCAAGACTCCGAATTCGGAACACCCTTCATGCATGGTCATGTTTGGGCTGAATAAGCCTCCGAATTCAAAGCGCTTTTCATGTATACCACGATTGGCGAAAAAAAAGACTCCGAATTCGGAGTGCCATTCGTGCATAATCATGTTTGGGCCGAATAAGCCTCCTGATTTGGAGCGCCCTTCGTGTATATCATGATTGGCCATAACCAAGACTCTGAATTCGGAGCAGCCTTCGTGTATGGTCATGTTTGGACTGAATAAGCTTCCAGATTCAGAGCACCTTTCGTGTATACCACGATTGGCCAAAACAAAGACCCTGAATTTGGTGCGCCCTTCGTGCATGATCACGTTTGGGCCGAATAAGCCTCCGGATTCTGAGCGCCCTTTGTGTATCATGATTGGCCACAACCAACACTTCGAATTTGAAGCACCCTTCGTGCATGGTCACATTTGGGCCGAATAAGCCTCCGGATTCAGAACGCCTTTCGTGCATGTCATGATTGGCCAAACCAAAAACTTCGAATTCGGAGTGCTTTTCGTGCATGATCACGATCGGCACCAAATTCGGAGCACTCACTACAAGGATTATTAGATCAGTGTTGCCTAAGTCGGCGAAAGTTAGTAATTAAACTGCAACAATCAATAGAAAAACAATTCTAAAGATGCATTAATAAGCTAGGAGCAAGAACATGGCATGGGACCACAAACACATTTCTGACAGGGACAACCAAAATATCAAACAAACATGCACAAAGGATATTTATTTTTTACAATATATACAAATACATGGGTACCGATAGACTAAAAAATATAATGTATTTCTGGTTATCTAGGCCTTCTCCTGGTCGGCACCTTCTTCTTTGTCATTAGTATTTTCGGCCTCATAAGCCTCGAAAGGGGACCTTATAACTTTGGTACAATGAAGATGACGAATCGACACCTGTGGCTTGCAAAGCCTTAATCCATCCATGCTTAAAGCCACGGTTCTCGCATTGACAAACGTAATTCGCCAACTTTTTCCTGGTCTTCTCAATGCTGATCTTTCGGCTGTCAAAAAAGCCTTGTTCATAGGGCCACGTTTTTATTGCCTTTGCGAACATGCTTGCTGTATCCCGATCAGCTATGGCATGATCAAGCAGGCGCTGGTTTACTCTGTCCGTCACGATCGGGTTCGTCTGACCAGCAGATTGCATCTTGGTAGCTTTGGCTTTTCTCAGCTCGCTCTCGGCCTTCTCTGCGCGGCGCTCCAAGTTCTGAATGTGGCCGTTTTTCTGTTCGATCTCTCTTCGTATGGCACGAATGCGCATGTCGATCTGATAGGAGTTATATAGTCCTTTGACCACTCCATGGACACCCTCTCAAAAAAATTCATAATCAGCTCGACCGACCATTGATTGTTGGACTTTGGGCGGAAAAATTTGTCGAGTAAACTCTACTGCCACATTCGGATCGTGAATAATTGAGTCCGCTTCAGTTATTGGTTTATTACCAACAAAAATCGAAAAACTTAACGAGCGTGGTGGCCTGTTGGTTTCGTTTTGCGGTGAGGCATGTGCACTCCCAGTCCTCGAGCTCCTTCATTGTTGCATCCCCCTCCTTGGTGACTTTTCTACCTCGTTCCCTCTTGGAGACTTGCTTCGACAACGGGGGGAATGACGCCTCTTAGGCTCCTCCGATGTCCTATTTCCTGTTCGTGCAGGTTCTCCACCAGCCCCACGGTTTATTTCTGGTTAACTAGGCCTTCTCCTGGTCGACACCTTCTTCTTCGTCATCAGTCTTTTCGGTCTCATAAGCCTCGAAGGGGACCTTGTAACATTGGTACAACGAAGACGACGAATCAACACCTGTGGCTTGCAAAGCCTTAATCCATCCGTGCTTAAAGCCACAGTTCTCGCATTGATAAATGTCATTCGCCAACTTTTTCCTAGTCTTCTCAATGTTGATCTTTCGGCCGTCAAAAAAGCCTTGTTCATAGGTCTGCGTTCTTATCGCCTACTTTGCAAACATGCTTGCCGTATCCCGATTGGCTATGGCATGATCAAGCAGGCGCTGGTTTACTTTGTCCATCACGACCGGGTTCGTCTGACCAGCAGATTACATCTTGGTAGCCTTGGCTTTTCTCAGCTCGCTCTCGGTCTTCTCTATGTGGCGCTCCAAGTTTCAAATGCGGCCATCTTTCTGTTCGATCTCTCTTCGCATGGGACGAATGTGCATGTCGATCTCATAGGAGTTATATAGTCCTTTGACCACTCCATGGATGCCCTCTCAAAAAATTTCGTAATCAGATCGACTGACCATTGATTGTTGGACTTCGGGCAGAAAAATTTGTCGAGTAAACTCTACTGCCACATTCGGATCGCGAATAATTGAGTCCTCTTTGGTCATTGGTTTATTTCCAACAAAAATTGAAAAACTTAACGAGTGTGGTGGCCTGTTGGTTTCGCTTCGCGGTGAGGCATGTGCACTCCCAGTCCTCGAGCTCTCTCGTTGTTGCATCCTCCTTCTTGGTGACTTTTCTACCTCGCTTTCTTTTGGAGACTTGCTTCGATGACGGGGGGAACGATGCCTCTCATGCTCCTCCAACGTCCTATTTCCCGTTCGTGCAGGTTCTCCACCAGCCCCGTGATTTATTTCTATGTCCAGTTCAGCTAGCGTCTTGCCCTCTTATTTGCTGTTAAAGAATACTTTTCTTGACATATGAATCTCCTTAGGTCGACGCAGTGCTCTTTTCCCTCTCTCACTCTGCTGGATCTGAGCAGTGTATATTTAATGACAGCATAAGCCCCACGCACGCTTGGCCCCCTCGCTTATTAATTGCGGATGCAGCGTTTACGAAGCGTCCGTGCTCGCCGCTGTTTACTTGTATATTCGGCAATTGCGCTTAGTGGTCAACTGGGGCAAGGGCAGATTTATTAATCTATTTGGCTCTTCAAACCGTTTATGCCAAGTTAAGACAAGTGCCCCACTTGACCATGAACCTGCCTTGTGGATGTATTCGGCGATTACGCTCAGTGGTCAACTGGGGAAATGATAGATTTATTAATCAATTCAGCTCTTCAAACCATTTCTGCCAAATTAAGACAAGTGCCCCACTTGACCATGAACTTGCTTTGAGGATGTATTTGGCGATTATGCTCAGTGGTCAACTGGAGCAAGGGCAGATTTATTACTCTATTCGGCTCTTCAAACCATTTTGGCCGAATTAAGAGAAGTGCCCCACTTGACCATGAACCTGCTTTGCGGATGTATTCGACGATTATGCTCAGTGGTCAATTGGGTCTAAGGCAGATTTATTAATCTATTTGGCTCTTCAAACTGTTTTTGTTGAATTAAGAAAAGTGTCCCACTTGACCATGAACCTGCTTTGCAAATGTATTCGGCAATTACGCTCAGTGGTCAACTGAGGCAAGGGCAGATTTATTAATTTATTCGGCTCTTCAAACCGTTTCTGTCGAATTAAGACAACTGCCCAATTTGACCATGAACCTTCTTTGCAGATGTATTCGGCGATTATGCTCAGTGGTTAACTGGGGCAATGGCAGATTTATTAATCTATTCGGCTCTTCAAACCGTTTTTGCCAAATTAAGACAAGTGCCCCACTTGACCATGAACCTACTTTGCGGATGTATTCGGTGATTACGCTCAGTGGTCAACTGGGGCAATGGTAGATTTATTAATCTATTCGGCTTGACAATGCTCTTGTTTTCATAATTTTATTCCTATTTTAGTTCCACTGACCAGGCAAGGCATATTCATTCACATTTATAAGCAAGACATTTTCATTCATAAATTGCACAAGTACATTCGACACTTTATACATGAAAATGGCCCTAGTATAAAAACTAAACTGTTTAACAAAAGCAGCAAAATAAACAGCTAACAAAACCAAAATCCTATTACAAAGGCAGCCGATCAAAAGTCCAAATCCTCTGGATCTGACTATAGTGGTTGGACTTCTAATTGCTTGTAGGAAATCGGCTGCTCGAGATTCACCTTGGCAGCCACCAAAGCTTTGAGCCATCCATGCTTAAAACCTCAATTCTCGAATTTCAAGGCTTCATTAGCATACAAATCCTTGGCCTTAAGTTCTCCGGCGTCAAAAGCTTTGGCCATACCAGCTTCAGCAAGCACCCTCATCTTCTTCTCCTCTTTAAGCTTGGCCTTCAGTTTTTTGACTTCTTCTTGAGCCGACTTCAGGGAGCCGTCTATTAGGTTCGCTCTCTCTTCAGCGGCCCTATGAAGAAGATCAGTGTGTTGTGCTTTTCCTGTGCTGCAAGTGCCCTTGCCTTCTCCTCTTCCGCCTTTGCAGCTTCAGATTTGGCCTTTGTTGTGGCCATAGATAAATCAGTGATCGCTGCAGTGGCCTTGGCTTTCTTCTCAGCTCTAATTGGCCTTAAAAAATTTCGAGTCGTTCTACGGCATCGTAATGCCGACGACCGATCTCGGCAATCCTTCCTGCTACCTGACAAAGTAATGAAACCAAGACTTGTTAGTCAGAATCAAAAAAGAAAATTCTAGGCAAAGCCAAAAAGGACATCCAAGCTTACCAGAATAGCCGACTGCGCCACAAGAGCAATCGAAACGACATCTGGCTCAACACGAAATGTGGCCTTGTCTGCTGGAAGAGAGAGAGCCGAAGCCATACTTAGGGCCATAGCGGGGTCCTTGATGGCTGACCCAGCGGTGAGAACCGGCGCATTCTTCATCCGTGGTTGGATAACAAATGGCTCGGACAACTCATCTGCGGTGGACGACATCTCTACTCTTGGCCATTTGTCAATCAACTCCTTCGTTAAATCAGCCACAACCTCGGCAGGTCGTTTCTGTCTTACCAGATCAGCTCCCTACACTTCTATCTAGCATTTAGGAGTCAATTCGGCCACGACCACTTCGTAGGTCGTTTCCTCCACAGAAGCCTGGCGTGTTAGGGTCACTTGGCTTCCCCCAGATTCACCAACTTGTCTTATGGCCGCCATTTTCTCAGCATTTCGTCTTCTAGCAAATTGGGCCAGAGATTCTCTGCCCATCTCTTCGACTTCTGATTCTGCGCGGGGTAGATCATCTAAACAGGTGAAAATGTCATCTTCTGGAATAGATAAATCTAGTCGGCCAGAGGTGGAAGGGTTATCAGTCTGACAGTCAAGACTGATATGCTCAAATGCCAGTTCAATTTCTCTGTTCAGCTCCTGGTCTCCTGCATGCCCCTCCAATTGAGTGTCTACACTGACTTCTTTTCCTACTTCTTCGTCGGCATCGGAGCCGACACTGATTTCCCATAAACTCTTAAGGCTAGGAAATATTAGTGCAGTAAGCTGTCGCTTGTCTCTCGGCACAGGGATATTATCTGCGATTGAGAAAGTGGAGTAAGTTGGGTCGTATCGTAGTAATATATGAGCGGCGCGCCCTTGTCCTTAAAGATTTGCATGTCCTTTGTAACTAAGGATCGTCTTCACTTGATCGATAACGGCTTCATCCACCGAAGTCAGCGCTCTTTTTAAGTCATTTCTTGCACGACATAAAAATAACAATCACCATCAGTTTTCAAAACCAATAAATCATTTAATTAAAACATGATAATAATTCTATTCGGCCACTTGGCTTGCCTCTCTGCCTAGGCACTGGGTCTTGGCGATCTTCCCCCTTGCCGAATTTCCAATTGTCTCGGATGACGACCAGGACATCGTCAACCCTTTTTCCAGAGTTGGCGAGCATAGTCACCAAGTGGTGATCTACGTCATTGGCTCTCAGAAAGTAACGGCCTTGCCGACCAGATGATTTCGCCATGACGTAGCAATGCCGAATAGTTGGGATCCCTAGGTTAAGACCTAGGCGGCGATTCAACTCTACTATACCCATGATTATTCAATAGAAGTTCACGCTAGGTTGGGAGGAAATTAGTCCCCAATAACGTAGGACAGACCTCAGGAAAGGATGGAGGGGGAATCGGACTCCACCCTCAACTATTGACAGAAGAGGGAAAACAATCGTATTCATATTAGCCCTCTCTATGTCCACCACACGGTCTGCAACAAGGGATATGTGGATGTTATCTGGGATTGAAAAGTGACGATGGAAGGCTGCAACTCGATTCTTTCAAATGCCTCGTCATTCGAGATGGAATGAAAACAACGTGTACAAAAAAACAAAAGTAAAACACACAGGGAACTTGAATGAAGAATAGAATGAGAAGAGAAAGGGGACTTACAGGTTAAGAAAGAAGATGAACAGTGGGAAGCGGGATTGCAGAGGTCTTGAACGAGGTTAATATGAAGAATGCTCAAAGGATGTTAATAGCCTTTCGATTCAAAAGTATATAGAGGTACAGATTTCAAATCGCATTAAATGAATGTCAAATACGAAGGGGCGGGAAGTTGTAATGATTCAAGTAAGGCATTTGCTCTGACAAATCAGTACGAAAAGGAGTGCAACCGCCGTATTTCTGACTTTCGAGGGTTATTTGTTCTATAAGTTGAGAAACCAAACACGCCGAGTAAATATGTTATTCGGATGTTTGGGGGACAATTGTGGGGGCCGAATAAAGGTGACTGCTTAGGTGAGCTGCTCAAAGAGGATGCTGAGAAGACTGGTGAGGATAACTCGGCATCACCAGACCTATCTGAACGAGACCAAGGCTGAGTAAAATCTATCCCCCGGGCCGAGTGTGTCATAAATCTTCTAGCACATCTAGGGGTCCCAGATGTGATGGTGAAAGGTGATAATAGAAAAGTGAGCCCCTGGAGAGCAATATAAAAAAGAGGAGCCTCAGCCAAAGTGAGGTATGTGAAAACAAAAAAGATAACTTGAAAAATAAGAAAAACTTGAGAGAATACTGATTTGTCCGTTTGAGCGCTAATTCCGGCACTCCTTACCGGAGTGTTCATTTCCATTTCAGGTAGCAACCCGAGGATCAAGATTGTCTGCTTGGATCAGAGAGTATTCCCAAAAACCCTTTTACCACATTAACATAATTCAATTAATTAAGTTATCAATATATATTATTCATATAAAGAGAGAACAAATTCATTTGAATCTAAATGAGTAATTATCAAACTCATGTACATAGCAAAAAGGAAAAAAAGAAAGCCTCAAATATATAAATAATTACCAATTAATTAAGTTAAGGCTCACATAAACAATTTACAAAAAAATAAATAAATAAATAAATAAATTCATCTTTAAATATCAACAATTTTCTTTTCTTTTCTTTTGATTAAAAAACCAATGAACTTGCATCAAGGTTTCTGATTCAATTTGTTTATTTGAATTTTCAAAAAAACAAAAATTCTAAAAAATTTCATAAATTAGTTTGGTATAAAATAAAATAAAAAAACTCACTCTTTTTGTATGATTTTTCCTTTTTTGGTACATAATAATTTAAAAAAAAATTTAAATGTATTTTTTAGTATTTATTTTTGTCAAATTAGTTTCTAATTTTGGGGAAAAAAAATTAGAACATAGATTCTTAAAACTCAACCAAATAGAATTATATATATATTTGAAGCATGCATTTATTTTATTTTATTTTATTTTTTAGTTTTGTGTATCATGGTATTACAATCCTAAGACATATTCAGAGAAAAAAAGAGAAAAGAAATGCATACCTGTTTAACAAATTGATAACGTAATTACTTGGAACTCTATTTTTCCCTTAAAAGCCTCCACTTTGAGGTGGGTTTCCATGTGAACATTTGGTTTTTAGTTTTGTGTATCATGGTATTACAATCCTAAGACATATTCTGAGGAAAAAAAAAGAAAGAAAAGGAAATGCATACCTGTTTAACAAATTGATAACGTAATTAATTGGAACTCTATTTTTCCCTTAAAAGCCTCCACTTTAAGATGGGTTGCCATGTGAACAGTTTGTAAATATTTAGGGTAAATTACACTTTGCCTCCTTTATCTTTGACCACTTTCTCACTTTGGCCCTTCAAGTTTAATTTTTTCCTACTTTGGCCCTTTATGTTTTAAGTTTTTCACACGTTATACCTAAAGTTAACTTATGTTCAAAATTAGACAGAAAAAGCCGTAATAACTATTAGGGGTGTTTAGCGGATATTCCGATCCGTCCAAATCGACCGACCCGAACCAATCCGCCGCATTTTAGACGGATGCGTAATAACGAGCGGACGGTTGCGGATTGATTTTTTTCCAATCCGTCTAGTTTTAGACAGATGGCAGATTTGAGGTTCCTTTGGAACTACTGTTACTGTATTGATGGCCATCAACTGACTGTTCGGTTTTTAAGACCTACTGTATTGTTCTGCTATGGGATATACCACGTATGACTGCTATGATTACTATATGACAAATATGACATGAAATATGAGACATTGATTGAGTAAATGATCTATTGATCCAATTAACTGTTTTAAATACTGAAAGGACATTCATTCTTAACTCCTTTACACATTTGTTATTCACTGGGTTTTAGCTCACAATTTATATTATATACGTAGGTGGTCAGGTACCGGAGCAAAGTTAGCAGCGCCAACCTGATTTCGTTTTGTCAAGCCAACCTATTATGCCTCACCGCGAGGATCCGAACCGTTTTTGTCAAAGCTTTTTTGGGGTGATCTAAATCCACCCTTTTTGAATGTTTATGGAGTCAAGTGAATATTTTATGACTTTTGTTAATATTGTTTTTAATAATGGAATTTCATTCCCTAATTTGTGTCTTGTCTTGTATATATGTGTTTTATGGACATAAGTGTTTGTGTATATGAAAGTTTATTTCCATTCAGGTCCTCACAGCTCATTGAATGATATATTCTATTATTGATTGGCTTTCGCCAGCCTCTTTTTATTGCATTATTGTCATTATTGATAAGCAAGCCTTTGGTAATCACGGATTACTGGCCGGTTATGATTTAAACTCATAGGGGCGGGTTTGGGTCGTGACACATATACTGTACATAAAAATCACATCATGATTAGTAGAGGCTGATCTTTGATCGGGTGAGTGGGGTGCTCTATTCATGACCTTCCTCACTCATACCTAAGTTCCCAAGCCGAGACACTTTGGTTATGATGGACAAGTGGCCTTTGGCACGAGTCACGAGTTTTCTAAATTTCTCAAAAACATTTAGGTGGCGACTCTGAAATTTGTCAATGTAATCCATTTTTGGCATTTCTAATTGTAAATGGATTTTCCAAAGATTTGCCGAATTTGGACTCTCATTTGTGTTTTTCTGTTTCACATTGCACTTGTGAAATTCAAAACCACGAGAGTCCGAATTGTAGGGCTATCATACCCGAGGAGAGTAAACCCCTCCGAGGAGCACAAGAAACGAGCTACACATAGACTTGATTGTGTCATTGGTAATCTCTATGCCCCTAATGATAGTAGAGATAGAAGTCATCTTTGGGTGGTCCTTGCTAATTTAAAAGCATCTTTTCCAAAATTTTAGTATTTAGGGGGGGATTTCAACGAAATCAAAAGTATTTGGAAAAGGAAAGGTTGTGTAAGAAGTGATAGGGGAATGTAGGAGTTCAATGAGTTTTCTAATAATCTTGAATTGGTTGATGTTCCTATGTTTGGAAGGAAATATACTTGGAGTAATTCACAGTTAGGAGTATGTTGGAGTAGAATTGATAGATTTCTATTAAATCCGGAGTGGCTTGAATGGTTTAGCTTTAAGTTATGGGGCCTCCCTACAACTTTGTCTGATCATTGCCCAATCTTATTGAAGAAAGATTAGAGGGATTGGGGTTCCAAGCCATTCAAATTTTTAAATGCTTGGGTGTTACATCCCAAGTTTATCAAAGAAGTCAAAATGGTTTGGGATAGTTCACAAGTGAAGGGGTGGGCTGGCTTCAGAATTATGGTCAAACTGAGATTACTTACACAGGCATTGATGATATGGAATGTGGAGGTATTTGGTCATGTGGAGTCCAAGCTCAAAGCAGCTGAGGCAGAGTTACATTCTTGGGATCTATCTGCTAAAGAGCGAGATATTCTAGAAGCTGAAGTCAGAAGAAGATTTGAAGTTAGAGATGAAATATGGAAGCATAGAAAAAGGACAAAGTGGATTTGGTTGCAAAAATCCAGATTGAATTGGGCCTTAAAAGGGGATAAAAACACCAAGTGCTTCTACATAATGGCATCTAGAAGGCAAAGTAGGAACCTCATTGATTCAATGAAGATTAATGATATTCTATATGAGGAACCTTTGGAGTTGAAACAGGTAGTGTGGGCTCACTTTAAAGAGTTGTTCACTGAATGTTGGAAAATTAGACCAAGACTAGGGGGTGAGTTTAGATGCATTGATCAATGTCAGCTTCAGAATTGTTTGGTGAAAGATTTCTCAAAAGCAGATGTTTGGGCAGCAATCAAGGAATGCGATGGAAATAAAGCTCTAGGTCGAGATAGGTTTAACTTGACTTGCATTCAAAAGGGCTGGAAGTTCATAAAGGGTGACATCATGGAATTCATGAAAGAGTTTCATGATAATGGTGTTTTGGGTAATGGAATTAATTGCTCTTTTGTGACCCTTGTTTCCAAAGTTGATAGTCCTGAATCAATTAAAGACTTTAGACTTATTAGTCTTATTAGTTCCATCTATAAAGTGTTGTCTAAAGTGCTTGCCAACAGGGTTAAATTAGTATTGCCAAAAATTATTGATAAAATTCAATCAGCTTTCCTAAGTGGGAGGAATATTATGGATGGAGTTGTTATAGCAAATGAGGTTGTGGGCTGGTGGAAGAAGTCTAATAGAAAGGGGCTAATCCTTAAGCTTGATTTTGAAAAAGCTTATGACACTGTAAACTAGAACTTTCTCATTCAAATGCTAGAGAATTTTGGCTTTGGTACTATTTGGACCAAGTGGATGAAGGGTTGCATTTCTTCTACACGAGTTTCAGTTCTTGTCAATGGGTCACCATCACCTGAGTTTTACCCCCAAAAAGGATTAAGGCAAGGTGACCCATTATCCCCATTCTTGTTTAATGCTGTAGCTGAAGGACTAAATATACTCATATCAAGAGCTAAGAAAATGGGTCTATTTAAAGGTATATCAGTAGGTGGTAATGGTTTGAATATATCTCACTTTGCAATTTGCTGATGACACAGTGATTTTCTGTAAGGCTGAATGGTCTGAAATTATGGTTATTAAAAGAATCCTTAGGTGTTTTAAAGTAATCTTAGGTCTAAGGATTAATTTTCATAAAAGTGTTGTGTGTGGAGTGGGAGTGGCAGATGTGTTGGTTGATGAGTTTGCTGCAAAATTGAATTGTTTAAGTCAGAAATTATCACTGAAGTATCTAGGATTCCCATTAGGGGCCAGTCCTAGCAGGAGATTGACTTGGAGACCAATTATGGAGAAATCCAAGATGAAGTTATCTGGGTGGAAGAGAAGAGTTTTGTCATTTGCTGGTAAAGTTACACTCATAAAGTCTGTGTTGTCTGCTTTACCTGTGTATTACATGTCTCTTTTTAAAATGCTGGAGTGTGTTGCAAAAGAGATTGATAGGATTCAATCATCATTTTTATGGGGTGATTTAGAGCATAATAGGAAGCTCCATTTAGTTAGTTGGATAGAGGTCTGTATGAGTATGAAACAAGGAGGTCTGGGGATAAAAAATATCAGGTTAGCCAATGACAGTTTGCTATTGAAATGGTGGTGGAAGTATGGCCAGGAGGATGATGCAGTGTACAAGATGGTTATTTGTGAGAAGTATGGCTCTATAGGGGGTAGGTGGTACCCTGTTCTAGCTGATTATGGTGATACATCTAAGATATGGAAAAACATATTATCAGTGGCTCCAAGGAATGGTATACTTTTTCAATTCTACAAGGATAATGTGGAAATTATAATAGGGAAGAGACTAAGAGTTAGTTTCTAGAGAGATCCTTGGTTGGGATCAACAAATTAATCACTGCTTTGGAGGCTGGCCCTGTTTTAAGAAGTGATTCAGTTGATGTTTTGGTGTGGAAGTTTATACAGTCAGGTGTCTTCAAGGTCAATCTTGTCTATGCATGGAGTTTGGTTAATGATGGCCCCATTCAGAGATCAGTTGAACTAATATGGAATAATTTCACCACCGAAAGCTAAATTTTTCTCTTAGTTAGCTTGGAGAGGAAGACTGAAAACAAAAGAGCTGCTACACAGGTTTGGAATTTTGAAGGGAGATGAAGTTTTGAGTTGCATTTTCTGTCATGAGGCAAGAGAATCAATCGACCATATTTTGCTTCATTGCCCTTTTGTTTGGCAAATATGGTCTGGTATTGCTTTATGGTGGGGTTTTCAGTGGGGCTATTCCCAGTTCCATGTAAGGTCTAATACTTTGGTGGATGGGTTAAAAGTTTAAGAAGAAAATTAATCAGGTTTGGAGGGCTCTACCTGCAGCAATATGATGGTTTGTGTATAGGAACGAGTGTGTTTTCAAGGCAGTTCAACTCAATTTTCAAGATTTGTATAAGTGTATCAAGGTTAGAGTGGCATTATGGATGAGATCTCATCTCAGTGGTGCCTTATTCTCAGTTGATGATGTTGTTTTCAAATTTCATCAAGTTAGGAGTTGTATTGGGTCTTCATGAGTTGAATGTGGCGCGATGGAGGTACTTAACAGTATTGTTGTCTACAAGGGCCGTAGGAGTGTTGGGCTGTACTTGTGATTTGTTTGTTGGTTGTTGCTGGTGTATTGGGTCTTCATGAGTTAAATATGGTATGGTGGAGGTGTTTAGCAGTATTGTTGTCTGCAGGGGCTATAGGAGTATTGGGCTACTGCTGGTGATTTGTTTGTTGCTTGCTGCCGGTGTTTTGCTACAGCTGGTGTTTTGTTTATTGGGGTGCTACTGCTGGTATTTGTTGGTTGTTGTCATTTTTGTTTTGGTGTTTTTTTTGTTTTGTTTTTGGGCTTGGTTTCTCACCAACCCTTTGGCTTGAGCTAACATATGATAGGGCGTTTCTCTTGGTGCCAACCTAATTGGGATGAAGGGAAGCGCTGTGATTTTTTTACTCTTTACCTTTGCTTTATTGATATTATCCATATGTTATGTATGTTTGATACTATCAATAAAGTTTTTGCTGATCCCAAAAAAAAAAAAAAAAACTATCACATAACATAAGAAAATATATTATTATATTAGAGTTTAAGTTTTTGTTAGAGGTGTGAGTCATATGTAATGAAATATTTTTATGTCACGTAATTTTCAATTTGTCAATTTCTATTTAATTTTTAATAGAAATTAATTTTAGGAGTAAAGTGAAAAAAATTTGAAATATGAAAGTTCAAAGTGTAAAAAAAAAAAACAAAAAAACAAAAAAACGAAAAAACAAAACTTAAAGAGTCAAAATAAAAAAAATGTCAAGCATAAAAGAGGTAAAAATAATTTATCTAAATTTTTAAATTGAGGAGACTCTTTAAGATTTCGTTTGATTGTCCGAATTGAATATAAGAGTTTGAGGAGGATATGTAATACTTAAGGTGATTAAGGCCGAAATGTACATCATTGAGGCCGTTAATTAGAATCTCTTAACTTCACTTGCTGGTCAAACCGTATATTTTATGTGTGTTGAATGTCAATCAGGTTGTACATCGTCGGAGCATAAAATGGGCAAAAAGACAAAATTTGGACAGAGTTGACTTTTTCTGGAAAAGTCAAACTGATGTTTTAAACCTATTTGGAAGTGAGTAGAAGTATAAAAAGAAAAGGAAAAGGTTTTTTTAGGGTTATGAAATTGTTTTGACCTAAAGGGAGAGGCTAGGGTTTGGAAGGGAAGAAACAAAAAGTTTCAAGGATGTCTCCCATGGCGGTTTCTTCTCCATCTACTTCCTTCCACTCCTCCATGAGTGGCTAGTCTCATTTTCTAGGGTTTTGATGAAACCCTAGTCATGTAATTATTTTGTTTTCTTTTTGATTTTTAATTATCTAAAGGTTTGAACAATTGTATGGTGATTTAGAAGTTCACATATATATTTTTCATTATCTCTTTGAATATTTGACTTTCTGTGATTGTTGAATGTTATCCATACATGTGTTTTCTATTCCTTCACATTCAAGGTATGAGACGAACCATACTACGAGGAACGAGTCGTATCACTACCTTAGTTTAGAGTGAACGATTCGTATTACTTGAGATGGTTCGTGCTCGTACATTGAATATGATGATCTTCTTGTCAAATGCTTCGAGCTTGTAGTTGTGAAACATTAATCCGTTCAAACCATAGCATAATTGATTTCAATTGGAAACCCTGATTATGTGGTTAGTGGTGAATTCTCTACCCTAGGATTTTTCCCCAATCCAGTAAACCCAATTTCAATTATTATTGATAATTTAATTCCTTAGTTTAATTTATTTGTTATTTAATTAGGTTATGAACAATCAATCTTTTTATCAAAATTAATTTAGGAATTTAACAATTAAATTAGTTTAATTTCAAATTGTCCCTGTGGATCGACACCTGGACTTACCATTATTCTAATTGAATTTGGTATAGTTTAGTATTTAATTTTGGTTTGTTCAACGACCCATCATAAGGGTAAGGATGCGATATAATATGTTATAGGATATGAGATGGGTTATATATACTGTGTGGTCGCTTATACTATGGGGGTGTTTGTTTGGATTTTTTTGAGCCAACTTATAACTTCTAGCTTTAAAAAAGTTATTTTGGACTGTTTGGTAAACTTATTTCAAACAGTTTCTAATTTTAACAACTTATTTTAATTCAAAAAAACTGATTTTAGAAGTTACTCACCTCTTACTTCTTATTATCAACTTCTGCTGTGGATATGTTAATTTACGGTTATACTCTTAGATTTTTTTATTTTTTGTTTTTTTAAAAATAGAAAAAGACTCAAATGGACTATAGCTTATTATTATTATTATTATTATTATTTTATGAAAAATGTAGACAAATAGTGAATAACAAAAAAAATTAATTGAAAAAATACTTTACAGCTTATTTAACAAACACTACTCAGCAACTTAAATCTATAATCTAACAGTTACACAAAACAGATTAACAGCTTCTGATTAAAGTCATAATTTATAATCTATTAAGTTATAATTTATAATCTGTTTTAACAGTTACACCAAACAGGACCTATATTTAATTAAGATAAAATATAGAATGAGATAAGAGAAGAATAATTATTTTTGACATTTAAATAAACAATGAGCTATATCAGACAATAAGAGATACACGGTACTATGCGCAGACTATTGGGGGCCATGGCCTCCTTATTTCTGTAAAAATTATTGTTTATCATAGAACTTTAAAAATATATATATATCATTTTATACATAAAATGGACCCCCAATATAAAAATATATATATGTCATTCTTCTTCTATCTTGAGTTCTCTTTCTATTTTACACTTAAAAAGTTTCTTCATCTTATTAGAAATTATTTCTATGGTATCTAATTTTTTTTATTATGTATATATAATTTATATATATCATATTATACATATATATGTATTTTGTATATATGATGAAAAAAAAATTATTTTTCTTTTACCCATCGAATAATAAAATCATAGTTCCGTTCCTAACTATGCGTGTGGTTGCATATCATTCTTTTATATCATATACCATGTAGACTCTTCATATCTGAAATAATTAAATACAAAATATAAAGAAATAAAACTATCGAGTAGACAACCAGGCCTAAGGTTATTGTTAGGGGTGTACACGGTCCGGATTGGTTCGGTTTTGAGTAAATCCAAGAACCGAACCGATCCTAACGGTTCTGTGATTTTGAGAACCAGACCAGACCGTTACACTTATAAAACCGAACCAGAACCAAACCGAAAAAACGGTTCGGTTTCGGTTTGGTTTACGGTTCCAAAAATTTCTATTTACAAAAATAAATTGTTAATATTAGCAAAATAATTACTCAAACTAATTACATTTAACTCATGATAAAAACTAATAATATTAAGGCATTACTTAATATTACATATCTATATCATCCTAATATCATTAAAATTATAAAAAACCAATTAATAAAAATAAAACTTGATATTATATATATATATATATTTTAAAATTCGGTTCGGTTCGGTTCGGTTCGAAATAATTACTCAAACTAATTACATTTAACTCATGATAAAAACTAATAATATTAAGGCATTACTTAATATTACATATCTATATCATCCTAATATCATTAAAATTATAAAAAACCAATTAATAAAAATAAAACTTGATATTATATATATATATCTTTTAAAATTCGGTTCGGTTCGGTTCGGTTCGAACCGCGGTTTTTTCATGAAATCCATTAACCGAACCGTTTTTACGGTTCTCATATTTCTTAATCCGAAACCAAACCAATTCTTAATAGAACCGAACCAAACCGTATGATTCGGTCTGATTCGGTCCGAATTACCGATTTGAACGGATTTTTTGAGCAACCCTAGTTATTGTTTTTTGATTTCTCTTGATGACCAACCTAGTCTCTACTTTCTTTCCCACTAATCAAGAAAGTGACTTGGTCTTTCTCGTTTTGCTTCTACCGATGTCTCCTTTTTTATGTTTTCTTTTTCAAAAAAGTTTTGGGTATGCTTGGTTTGAGTTTGGGAGATGAGTTTGGGAGATAAAAAGTACGAAAAGTTATTTGGTTTGATTTTTTTAGAAAGATGTTTTGGAAAATTATTTTGAGAGAGAGTTTTGAAAAAAGTGATTGATTTGATGTGTATGAGAGAGAGATTTGTTTGAAAAACTTGTTTGATTTACAAGTTTTGAGAAATTTTTAAAAAAAATTTATTTGGTTTGAATTTTTCTAAAAACTCATTTGTAGAGAAATTTTCTCAAAAATTTTTAAGAAATTCAAACGAAACGAACCCTTTGTTTCTGACTGTCTTTCTCTTGATGACCAACCTGGTCTCTACTTTCTTTCCCACTAGTCAGGAAAGTGACTTGTCGTTCTCCTTTTGCTTCTATCGATAACTCTTTTTTTTTGTTTTCTTTTTCAAAAAAAATTTAGGTGTACATAGTACCAAACAAAGATTTAAATACAAAAATTATGCATCCAGTCATTTAGTTGGACGATTCGCTAAAATTTGTCGGTTGCGACTGTCATGATATTAATCACGATTGTCATTGTATTTTTCAATCATTTAACTGATCGTCCAGTGAAATAGTTTATGCTTCCGTTTGGAAAGTGGGTTGATTTTTTAATTTTTTGACTTTTTTGGCTATATGAGTCTGGACTCAAAAGTTTAATTTGGGAAAGACTTTTGACTTTTTGACTTTTTAAACTTTTTTGTAAGAGAAGAGTATAATGATTATGGGATTGGATGTGATATTTTGTCTGTTGTGGCTCATGAGCCTATTCTGTCTTTTGTGGCTCATTGAGCCAAAAAAGCCCAATGAGCCCTTGCCAAACCAACCCGTGTTAGATCCCCCGAAATTGGGGCTCCCTAATCCCCCGAAAATTGCAAATAAGACCACAAAAAAAAAAAAAAAAAAAAAAGTCCAAAACGACGTCATTTTGAGCATTAGGAGGATTAAGGGAAACATTTTTAGGGGGACAAATCATTTTCCATATTTAAATTATATTTAATCCTCTGCGTACACAGTATTATTATTTCTTTTCCCTAGATCCATACGACCCACCCAATCTCCATTTTCTTTCCTGAGAATGTCTATTGTTATATAAATTTTTTGAGTAAGGTTATACGTATTCATTGACATACTAATTATTATATTAATATATATTATGACATTATTATTTTTAAATTATGAATCTGACTCATTGTATAAATTATAAAAATAATTTTTTTTTAAAATTATGACACATTATCTGTTAGTACTTTAATTAATATAACAATTAATGTATATGACTTATTCTAATTTTCTAGATAGTGTCTTGTGTTCAAGGTAAATTTTTAAAATTTTTAGAATTCACTTTAGTTCTGATTTTTTGAATTTAATTTTTTAAAAATTGAGTTTTTCATTTTTTATATATTTTTATTTTTAGTGAATTTTTCTAATTTTTAAAATAATTTTTTACTTTTTAAACACACTTAATATAAATATAATTAAAAAATATAATATTTGTGAAAAAAACTTTAAAAATTTCAATAAATACCAAAAATATAAAAATACCAAAAATATAAAATAAAAAAAAAATTTAGTACATTTTCATATTCTTATATATTTATTGATTTTTAAAATATTTTTTTATAAATATTTTATTTTTTAAATATATTTAAATTATATACATCTAAAAAGTAAAAAAAAAATTATTTAAATTATTAAAAAAAAAATTCAGTACTTGTTAGAAATGAATTGATTGTCATCAACTACTTGCCAGAAATGAATGGATTGTCATCAACTACTTGCCAGATATGAATTGATTGTCATCAACTACTTGCCAGAAATGAATGCAAAAGAAACCAATCGATAATTTTAGAGTTAGAGTCTCGCTTTGGTCCAGTCCACGATCGGACTGGACCGTAGTGTTGGGTCTGTGGGGGTTCATCGCGGGTCTCATTTTGAAAATCTGAACCGTTCAATATGTAGAACTCGTCAAGTACTATATGTTTGTAAAAAATCACGTTGATTGAATATCGATAGCTATGTGATCAAAACAGTTTTTTTGTCAACCGTTAATTTATTCACCGTCTATTTTTTTTTAGGGTAAACTACCAATAGGTCCTACTTTTGAGACTTATTACCCATTAAGTCCTGTTGATAAATTTATTAAGTGATAAAGATAAATTTATCAGTCTTTTATTTTTATGAATAAATTTATAGTGATAAATTTATCAATCTCTTATTTTTATAGTGTTAAATTTATTAGTTAGGACCTGTAGGTAAATAAGTCTAGTTAATAGGACCTACACGTAAGTACCTCTTTTTTTTATTTATACAAAACTGATTTGATCACATAGCTATCGATATCCGATCAACGTGATTTTTTGCAGGCATATATTACTTGACGAGTTCTACACATAAATTGGTTCAGATTTTCAAAACGGGACCCGTGGTGGGCCCCCTCGGGCCCAACAGCACGGTCTAGTCCGATCTTCGACTGGACCAAAACCAAACCCTTTTAATTAAACTCTAATGATGTAAAAAAAAAAAAAAAAAAACTAAAATCAAAACATCACATTTATGGGTGAAACCCACCCCCAAAGCTCGTTTAGAGTTCATATTTTAGAACTTCCAAACATTTTTCGTAAACAAATAATAATCCAAGTTGTAACAAGGAATCAGATCAAGTAGTTGCTCGAAATCAGTGTAGAAACTCGTTGTTAAAGACATTAAAAAGGAAAATGATTTGTGGCACTAAAACTGTTGGTACTAATGGCACTAATTTTCTGTTTTGGTAACTTTATTTATTATTATTATTTTTTTACCTGATATAAAAATTAGTGCCATTACTACTCAACAAATTAGTCCCACAAATCACAACCGCATTAAAAAATACAGAACTGATTGAGAGCTCTAATAGTTTTAATGAGCTGAAAATGTTACAAAAAAAAAAAAAAAACTAGCAGAAACACCATCACATCATGGGAGGAGCCAGCCTATTAGTGCTTCCCTTTGTGCTCCCTTTTTAGTGCCCTCAAGTATTTTTTTTAAAAAAAATCTAGATTAATGTAATTGATCTTACTTGATTGGATACAAGGTTGGATTTGATTTGATTTATTAGTAATCTTGTTTAGGTGTGCTTTAAATCATGTTTGTTCAGTTTTAAAGAGACGGAGATTAATTTAGACAGGATGTGAAGTTATTATTTTACCCCATTTTATAAAAATAATAAAAAATTATTTTTTGTATAATAATAAATTTTTTATAATTTCATAAATTTAATTCAGTCAATAAAATATCACTATCCTATTGTACAAACAAACGCAACAAGAAGCATATTTGGTCATTTTGATTTGGACAAAATTTGTTTTCATTCCATTGTTGTTTGGCTGTTTTATATTTTCTTCAACATTTAAAAATAGTGAAAATGGCCTCTTGTAATTTTGCTCTCCTTTTCATTTACTTATCGATGGTTAAAATTACGTTTAAATTGATCAAAAGTATAGCACACGTGCCTATATTGTGAGAGTTGGCGTAGAAAAAAACAAAATAATAAAAATTCAAATAAAATGAAATAGACAATTATGCCCTTGACTTCTAGCTCCCGCCACCCCCTCCATACCTTTACACCTGCCGCCTGCCCCTGCTAGGGCCAGAATTTAGGCTCAGAGAGGGTATTATTGAGTTAAAATTTTAATAAAAATTATAATCAAATTTAATATAATTTTTATTTGATGATAGGAATCAAAAGTACTAAAATGTATATGTTACATTTAAATATAAGCTTAAATTAACCGATCTTAATTATTATTTTTTTAATTTGATTTTATGTATGATGATCACATGGTTTGAAAAATAATCACATGCCTTATAAAATTATGAAAATGAAATTATATTAAGTTACACACACAAAGAGATGCTGATAGGAATTTAAAAAAAAGAAAAAAAAAGGTGATATATAGCATTGTTTTTGTATTATTTATTCACCTCGTCTCTCATATTTTTTTTTAACAGTTTTGAATCGTTGAATTACATAATAATATATTATTAGTTGCTATTAATTGTGTAATAAATATCTCTAAATAAAAGAATAAATTATGAGTATTCATATAAGAGATGATACAAAAAAAATTCTATGACATATATTTTTCTAATATAAAAAATTGATGACACACAATAATATATTAAACAAGTTTTTTTTTGAAAGAGAAAATGTAAAGAAAATAAAGTTTTAAATTTAATATCATATTTGAATGAATTAAATTATTATTTTTTTATTTTTATTCGACTACAGATAAAAATATAATTTTTCAAAAATTAAGGAGTAGCACGTGCCCCCATCCTCACTTGCTTCCGTCGCTGCCTGCCCCAGTACCTTCGCAGCTTCCTCCTCCTCCCTCATTGGTAACCCTCCAGTTCAACCCATTAAACAACTGTAAATCTTCCCTATTTAGCACAATTTGTGTACACGTATATATTTAAAATTAGGATTCTAGGTGGAATCGTTGGGAGAGACATGTCGATCAGGTCGTAAAATCGGATTGAGAATCGTATGATTTTATTTTTATTGTAAAATAAAATGATAAATTATCTATAATGATAATATATCCTAAATAATTGTAAAATCATTAAAGAAAAATGATTAATTTAATATAATGTATCCTTTATATTATTATAAATTAGAAGAGATATTTGTACAAAGAATTTATTATCAAATTTCTTATATATATATATAAGAAATAAATAATAAGATTTTTTTTTTGATAGGATCGGGATCGTAGTAGATATATAGAACCATAGTGTGATTCTACACAATTTTATTATTAGGATCGTAGTCACTTTAATATCCTACTAAATTTAAAATCTTAGTATAATCCGAATAATTTAGCCTAACTAGAATCGTAAGATTTTAAAATCTTATGATTCGGATCAAAATTTTAATAACAATGATATTTAGTCATTGTCAACGTGAAAAAATACCCAAAAAAAAAAACAGTTGGTGCATTGTTTAAAAAAAAGAAAAAAAAAAAAATCTTAGTACCTATAAAAATTAATAAATATATGAAAAAGAATGGACCAATAGTTGTTATTGTTAGAAGAAAAATAGGTTGTAGCTCGAAAACTCCGAGGCTTGATTGGCCCGAATCGGAAAACGACGTTGTTTTGCGATTCTTTTTTTTTTTTTTTTTCCTTTTTTTCTTTCTATTTTGTATCTGAAACAGGGGGAGGGAGGAAGAGAGAGAGAGTGAGGGAAAGCGAGAGAAGAGAGAAAGCGAGAGGCGAGAAAGGAGGAGGAAGAGAAGGTGATGGCGGTCGTCGCCGATTGATCGTCGGTGGATATCGTCGCCGATCGCCACTTTCTCTGTTTTCTATATTTCTTTTTTTGATGATGATGATCATCTGCAGTATATATGTGTTGTTGTTGATGATGATGATGATCTGTAGTGTAAATTTTTGGTGCTGTTGATGATAATGATGATCTGCAGTATATATATGTTGTTGTTGTTGTTGATTTTTTTTTTTTTTTTTTTTTTTTGTGTTGGGTGATTTGGGTTTGATTTTTGTTTGATTCTTGATTGATCTCTCTCTCTCTCTGCTCGGGTGATTTGGGTTTGATTTTTGTTTGATTTTTGGTTGACCTCTCTCTCTCTCTGCTCCCCTTTTCTCTTCTTTCTTCTTTCTTCTTCTTCTTTTTCTTCTTCTTCTTCATCATCATCATCTCTGTTTCAGAACAGAGAGAAGGGAAAAAAAAAAAAAATTAGCAAAACGACGTCGTTTTGCGATTCAAGCCATTTCGACCCTCTGTTTTTTCGATCTACAAAACGAAACTGTTGTTAGAAATGAGTGTAGAAAGTCGATATAGATAAAGAAACAGTAATGTTATATGCACTAATTAATATACAAACTGGTGTATCAATTAGTGCTATGTCATTATTATTGATTCCACTTATTATATAAATTACAAATATAAAAAATTTTAAAAATTATATCACATCATCTGTTAATATACTAATTAATATATTAATTAATACATATAATATTATTTATAAAGAAATCCAAGTAGTAATAAGGAATGGGGGATCAAGTAGCAAATAGAAAAGAGTGTTGAAGTAAAACTAGTAATTAACAGATGAAGAAATCCAAGTGTAGTTGTAATAAAGAAGTGGTACGACAGACGACCTCACATTGATGAGTCTTATAATAATGCGACTCGAAATAACATATTCATTATATATTTTGCTCTTGTTTACGGTCGTCAATGATTGTTTCTGAATAGAAAAATGTTTGGGAGCACTAATTAGTACTCCCACTAATTAGGTGGCAGTGGGTCTCGCCAGTAATGATGTGATATTTTGATTTTGAAATTGTATTTTTTTTTATTTTTTTAATACATTAATGCTATTAGTGATGGTGTTTTTAATGGGATGAATCATTGTTGTTCTGAATATAGTTCATTTGGTGACATCCATCTTTGAGTAATTCTTAACTTTTTAGTTTCTTAGATGATTTTTTTTTGGGGGTCAAAGGTCAGCCTACTCTAGACTTGATGATCTTAAAATTTTAAAAAAATAAAAAATAAAAAATATTTTGTGTAAGAAAAAGTATAACAAGGATATAAATCAACTTTTTATGCTTCTTTTTGGGCACAATTTGACTTATTTTTGTTTTTGTGGATATTGATTTTTGACCACACAATCAAACAGAGAACTTAGTTGAAGAGCACCGATAAAATAGATCAAGCCCCGAAAAATTGCCAACAAGAAGATGAGAATATCGCAGTAGTTTGTCCACCCGGGGGCACTCCAACGATCAAGTCAGTAATCAATATCTCTTAAAGATAGCAAATTATACTTAAATTCACAAGAAAAAACTTCATAAATAAAAGCATAAAAGCATCTCAAATAAAGCATATCTTAGACCCACGGGGTGCCTTTCTTTTATAATGATCAGTGTCTAGATTCCCTAAAAGTCTTACTTCATGGGATTCTATCATTTATAAGGATAACATCTATCACAACTCACACTATTCAGATTAAGATGAACTTTCTCAAGAGTCCTATCTCTATCCAAATAGGTAGCTTGATGTTATCTAGGACTTTAGTCTTCTATCCAAATATCTCGGATTTTAATATCCCTTCAGAATACCTCGGCAGTGCCCTAAATATCTCGGTAAACATGATCTGTCTACGTGACACCTTAGCTGACACCTCGATGTCACCTTAGCCACGTGGCGTCATCTCAAAATAATTCTCTACAGTTTTCAATGATTTTTTTTAATTATTATTTAAAATATAATTTTTAGAAGTCTAATTTAAACTCATCTAAAGTTTAAAAAAAAAATGGTTCTAAATAAAAAAAACTGAAAACAAAAATATTTCAAAAAAAAAGGGTAAAACTTGCATTTGGACGGGAGGTGTGGTCCTAGCTTGTGGGGCTAATCATTGGTGACTCATTCATTTTGTAGAGCCTAATATTAAGCCGACTCGATAATTGTAATCTTTTTATTTTATGATATTTGTTTTTAAAAAAATAAATTGGTCGATTTTAAAAAAGAAACTTTTACCATATATTTTTTTATAAGCCAGCGTGACAAAAATGATGAGTTTACAATCGTCAAATCTATCTAATTTTTTTTTATGAATAATATACATGTAAAGTCCTATAAAATGATTGGTTCTGATAATTCAAATAGGGTACGAGCTTGGTGGCGGAAGTTGTGGGTTTAATTTTTATGAAAATAAATTTGATATTTGCGGGGTTTGTTTTTCTCGGAATTATAAGTGTGGCTCAAGCTTCTCTTCAATTGAGAAACTGTTGGCTTTTTTGACTTTCGAAGATTACTTTTGTAATTATGAGCGTGCCAACAAGGATCAATCAGTCCTCATAGAAAATTAATTGCCAACCAATTATCGGACGATTATGTTTTAGTTCTTTCGGCCTCAATGAAGAAGACTTTTACTGGAGGCTTGATTTAAGAGAATTAAGCAAATAACAATTAGATAAAGAACAATTGAAGCATTTCATTAAGATGAAAAACTTACAATGATCCAAACTCAGCCTCGTGGAGGTTTACAGTAACAATCTACTTGAAACTACTCCTATGAACGAAGTGCAGTGCAGGAATTTTAAAGTACAGAAATGTAAAGAACAGGAAATGTAAAACTGGAAAGGAAATAAAGTAGAATAAGACTGGTTTTTTGGATCTGAGTCTGGGCCTTTTTCTGGAGCCTTCTTTGCTATTTATACTTCTTAAGGATGACCATCAAACTGCGTTTCCAACCGTTGAACTGCTCCTCCATGATCGCTGATCATGTTGCCTTATAATTAGCTCCACTATGCTATCACTTGCAGTTAGGCTTCCCTCATAATTTTGAATTTAAATGTGAGTAACCGTTGAAGCCACATCACTTTGCATCTCTTTGCTGATCCAATGCTACTCAGATCTCGTAATAACCAATGTTAACTGCCACGTGTACGATTATGATTGAAGACTTGAATAGTCTTCCTGTATTACCCTTATTCTGCCACGCGTCGAATTGTGATTGGCTTATACAAAATATGTAGCTAACATTACCCCCTGCACTAATATACCCAATACTTGGTGATATTAGTGGATCAAGTTCTTTTATCCACGTCTTAGAACGTGCATGGGCTTTGCATTCTTCCAGAAATGCAATTGTCATTCATCATCTGCATTAAACTCTTCTTCAATCTTTTGAACACCCCCACCACCTCAGTATTCGAACAGACTGATACATTTTTTTATGGTCGAATCAATTTTCTCCTCCATTGATCGAGCACACGAAGAGTTATCTGATGATGCTGTTCTTCCTCGAAAGAACCTCCATGCATTAATTAGCCACCTTTACCCACCTTTCTATATTCAAGTCATGGAAGCCTTTGCAAACTATCAACCCTTGGACTACGAACATATTGCCCTTAATCCTTTGATTCAGAAAGTTACAAATATGGACATGAGAAGTTCTTCTTCTGATTCACCCCCGGACTATGAACAAACTGCCCTCAATCCTCTGATTCAGAAAGTTACAAATATGGACATGGGAAGTTCCTCTTCACAATCCTCTGCATGGGATAAGGCTATGGCTTCTTCTTCCTCTGGGGCTTCTGACTGGGCAAGCTGGTTGGAACCTGAGGCCTGTGATTTAAAGGAGTGAATTAACCATCACTTTGTCGAATTCACTGACCCTTTAGAGTTCCCTTCCTATGCGCGAAGCTCGGTGGTTTACCCTTATGTGCCCATTGACCGACGACGCAGTTTGGAGGACAATCTGCTTGTAGCATGGTACACATCCTCCATGCCTACAAAGATAGTGCATGCTACCCGACGTCCAGAAGAGGCACAAGGGTACAATCCATCGTTTTTAGCCCAGAAGGCGAAGCTTTGCTCTTATGACTGGCTCGATTATATTAATGCCCTTGTTCCTTCTGCCCTTGCTCCTTCTCCTAAAGTGGAAGCTTCCATATCTCCTCCTCCGCCAAACCCTTGCTGGACAGAGAGACTGAGGCTTGCCCTCTCTGCGGATAAGGTCTTTCCTCCTTACAAGCCTCCACCTTCCCCTACTCCAGCTGAGCGGAAGCAAGCCCAACTTCTGCTTGCGGCCTTCTCTCACTTGCCTTTCAATGTTCTTGAGGACGACATCCCTCTCAAGAACCTTCGATGGGCTCGTGACATTCTGACTCGGGGTCACGTCCTCAACCCCCTCGCCCAAGCAGAGCTTTACATGTTTTGGACCAACTCCCATTGCTACTTCACTGGCATCGAACTTCTGTGGCCACCACTCAATCTTTGGACCAACTTTCATCCCTTCGAGTTCATGCCCAGTACGAAGCAGAGAACCTCATTGAAGAATTCAATAACTTCAAAAATAAAGACTCTGCGTACTGGGATGACTTGGATATCGACGAGTTGGAACAAGGATTGAGAGAAACAGCGTTCGAAATAAAGGCTGAAGAGCTCTTCTATGAAGTGAGAGCACATCAACTTCAGTAACCAATCCTAGAAGAAATAGAAGATAGAATAAAGAAAAAACAAAAATTCATTGATCATAGTTGGACCAAATTTCATGATCTTGTTATTTATTCTATTCCTTATTTTTATGAACTTGAATTTGTACCCAAAGAGGGCCATTCGATGTAATTGCTTTTGCTTTAATACAACTAAGACTTTTTCCTTTGTTTGTTTGATCTTGTCTCCGTTTGTTTTCAAAAGCAAAGTTAGGGCTTCGAATTGAACAATTTTATTCTTCGAATGTGGACTCAATCGTTTTAAATGAAACACTAAAATACCAACATGAACTTTTCCAATTTATGGAATACAGTTGACAGTTTTTTTGCTGATTTCATTTAAAATCAGTGCTTCGAATTCAACAGCCTTACCCCTTAAAGCTTGTTTTAATCATAACCAACATGCGGTCATGGTTAGTATGATCAATTAGTTTTAAATTGACCATTTTTGCCTTGAACAACAGTTCATACTTTCAAAAATATGGAAACTCCTTTTGAGGGCTGCACTGTTTTAGTCTGAAAAGATAATCTTTTCTGTATATATATAAACCAACTATTGGTTTTGATGTTTCGAACACCAATTCTCATCCTTAAGGGATCTCAAGTTTAGCTTCGAAGGACATTATTCTCATTAAGAAACCTAAAACAGGTCTTTAATCCCTTTGAAGTAAACAAATACTTGAGTACTCTTACATCCTTAGGTATGGAATGTGCTTCGAAGTCGGCTTCTCAGTTTCGAAACCGTTGTTATTTGACTTTTGGCGCCAAAATCTGGTTTCGAAGCCAAACATTTTACTTCGAAGCTGGCATCAACATCTGGGATGTGTTTTTCCCTCCAAAAGTATCAATATTGAAGGAAACTCTTCGTATTTGTACTTTTAGTATTTAACGAATTACGCGATATATCTTCCAGACACAAAGGCTTTTAAAACCCTTTTATTTCATGCTCTGAAATCACTCGCTTGCTCAAAACACAAACTCTTCCCCTCTGTTAACCTTCTCTTCCTTGCTGCTTGCTACCAATGGATTTTTCTTCTCTGAAAGTGCTTGCTGGTGATCGTATAAGCCCGACCATGGCTTTGAAAAGATGTATTGATGAAGAGATTGCCAAGTTAACAGCTGATGGGTCAAGTGCCATAGACGGACGCCTCTTCGTTCCTCGCCATAGCAACAAACAAGAATATGTCTTAGGTCCCATCTTTCGAAAAGCTCCTGCTCAACTTCCAGCTTTATATCCTCGTCTAGAGGACCATTTTCTTCTCTATGAAAGGGGGCTCGACTGGGGAAATTGGAGAATGACCCGACCTCACCGTTGCTGGCCGACATTGAGAACTGAATGGGAGGAATGGTATGACAGAGTTGTACCTATGAGAGAAGATGACCTACAAGAGCTCTGTATTCTCGATGCCCTCCGTCTTTCCAGGTTTATCATTCCTGAAGACCCTTTCTTGATTCCTGCTGGTCTTTGCTTTTGGAACATGGCTTTCAAGTTTTTTCAGTTTCGGTGTGGCATGATGGCCCCTACCGTTCTGGATATTTGCCATCTCTTAGGGCTTTCACCCCTTGGCTCTCCTTTCACTCCCAGCTACCCAGACCTCTTTGTTAAGTTTTCCCTTCCTCTCTTAAACTCCTCTTACAGTGATTTTGTAAAGGTTGAAAATAAAAGGGAAGGTCCCGTGAGAGATAGAGAACTTTTTTCCTTTATTTTATACTGGTTGTGCAAATTTCTCTTTTGTATATCATCTCAGCGGATCATGCCTGAGTTCGCTCCACTTGCGAAGGCACTTGTTTTGAAAAAACGCATAGCCCTGGCTCCTTATCTCTTAAGCCATGTTTATAGAGCCTGTTCCCAATTTTGTGAGAAACCTCTTGATGTTAACCAATGGGGTCCCTTTTGGGTGCTCTAACTTTGGCTCTTTGCTTACTTCACTGATTTGCATCCCAAATGCTTAAAATTCCTTGTTCAGGACCCTAGCACTTATGGGGAGAAATATGTCAGAATTGTTCTTTACCCTGCTTCCTTTGCCTACTACCTCACATTTTTTCACCAACTTCCTATTTCTCCATCTGCCACCTTCTTCTGCCCCTTTGATGCCAACAAAGGACCTGCTTGGCTGCAAACATTCTTAGCTGATAAAGAGTGCTCCACCCCACCCCACAATGACATGTGGGCTTCTATTTCGCTGCCGAGGGAGCTGTTTATTGGCACTTTAAACCCTCGAGCTTATAAGTGTGTAGCTGAGGTATACTGCCCTTCTCAATTTGCCAGGCAATTTGGGTTAACACAGGGATTTCCATTCCACTTTGCAGCCTCTCAAATGTCCATTTTACAGCCAGAGACCTGAGAATACCCAAATCAAAACTGGAAGATGCAACATTTAAACTGTTGAAAGAATTGAGCGAGTTCAAATTTGTCCCATTCCTTCCCTCTGGCTTGGCTCTGAAAAGATTTCAAAACTGGTGGACAGCCAATATGGAAGTGCGCCTATCCGTACACCCTCATGATTTACTGATAGGGTTAGGAGTGCCTTCGAAGGCTAAATCAAGAACAGTTGAGAACATTCCCTCTCTTTCCACAGTTGCCAAAACTGCTCCTGCAGCCTCACCCCCTCCTGCTAGAGTTACCAGAGCTGTTTCAAAAAGGGGTAAGTATTTTCAGGTTTCTTTTTCCTTAGACTCTTTTGTTTGTTTCCTTTACATTCATATCTCTTGGTTCAGGGTCTCCACAAGAAGAGTCTCCTAAAAGAGCTGAAACTTTAGCTACTCTAAAAAACAAACAACAACAAAAAAAGAAAAGGAAGTTAATACTCCCTCCTGAAGAATCTGAATCTCAGATTGAAGAGAAAGCGATGGAGGAAGAGCAAGAAATACCATTACAGAGAACAAAGAGGAAAAATATGATTGTCTCTCCTTCTAACTTGGTCGAAGACCCTTCTCATGAGACAACTGCCAAAGCAGCAAAAAAGGAACTTACCTCTGAAAGGTTTGAATCCCAAATTGAAGAGAGTGAGACTGAGAAAGAACAGGAAATACCATTACCAAGAAGAAAGAGAAAGAAGATGACTGTTTCTCCTTCTGATTTGGTCGAAGACCCCAGTCATGAGGCGGCTGCCAAAGCAGTAGAGGAGGAACATTCCAGAGAAATAATTGTTTTTCAAAGAGCTGAGAAGAGACGGCAGCAGCAATTCTTAAGAGATGAAGCTGCTGCTGCTGATGCAATCCTAAGGGAAACTGCAAGAAGGAAACATATTGCTGAGCACTATTCCCTTCGTAGCTCTCCCATTGTTGCTATCACTTCTGAAACAAGTAACTTCTTTTATGCCTCTGCTGTTTTTCCTTGTCAAATTTTTGGTATTGAGACTTGACATTACTTTGTACTTCTTCTTTTGCAACAACAACTACTGAGCCTATTCTTCCAATAAGGACTCCTTCAGTTTCAGTTGAAGTTGATCAATTGCAAAATGTGAGATCTATTCAGATAATACTCCCACTTCCTAGGCCTACATTCTCTGTACCCTCATTGAGGCCAAGTATTCCTGTATCACTTTCTTTTGGCTTAACTCCATACCTTCCTTATTTGTCTTTTGATCTTACTCAATTTGGTTCCCTTTTGAGCTTCGTTTCTCCTCCATCTCCTAAGGAAATTCTAACTATTACTTCATCTTCAATGGTAGCTGATTCCCCTATAGAGAGTGCTGGCAGCTCTCCAACTTATGGTCTATTGTCTTTGCCTGATTCCAGCCCTTCTTCCCTCGATCTATTGGTGGCTAGAACCATAAAGACTGCTGAAGACGCTCCACCCATTTCTCCTATCCCTATGCAGTCCTTTGTGCCTTCCACCAAAGCTCTTTCTGCACCCTTCATGTCCACGGATGAGGTAGACATCTTCAAAGCAAGACTAGCTAGTCTTTTCGACATGCCTTCTACCTCTCCAATGGCTAGTGATAAGACTGAGCCATTAGTTTTGGCTGATTCCCTACTAGAAATTTTTGAGAGCTCTTCCTCCAGTAGTAAACCTTCTTCACTTCTGATAGACTTGGACAGCTGCCTGGAGTTATTGACATCTTTTTCGAGGATCCATTTTGAGGCTTTACAGAGGCCTATAATAAGAAATGACTTCATTCAGTGCTGCAAAATCGTTGAGCAATCTGGCATGATTGTCTCCAGTCATTTATCTCAGGCAGCAGCCACTATTGACTTTTACATCAACATTTGCCATGCTGCCAAGGCTGCAGAGGAGAAATTGGTTAGAGACCAGAGTTTTGTTTCCACAGTATATACTGAAGTATCAGAGCTAAAGGAACAATATTCTTCTGTCTCTCACTTTCGAATCCAACTACTTGAGGAGGAGTTATCTGCAGTTAACCAGACCTTAATCCGAACTGACACCAAGTTGCAGTTTACCAATCAAGGACTAGCCGACTGAAAGTAGGAAATGACCACAGCCATCCAGTTGTTCTCATCATTTAAGAATATAACATCCATTGTAAAAGAACAACTGAGACATTGTAATGACTTTTGGGCTAATTTATGGCAGAATGTATTTAACTCTTTATGAGAAGCAAATTCTTATTTATCATTTTGAATATTCTCATGTTCTTTAACATTTATTCTGTTCCTTGTGTTTCCCATATAGTTGGAAAATAAGGCTTCAAATACATGCCATTAATCTTTTTGGGATGTACATATCCATTCAAATTTCTCAAATGGTATGCTCCAAAAGGCAGGACTCTATGAACTTGATATGGTCCTTCCCAGTTAGGTGACCATTTGCCAAACTTATGGCTTTTAATCCCTATTGGGAGTATTGTCTTCTATACCAAATCACCTTCATCAAAGCCAATGTGTTTGACTTTTTTGTTATAGTTTTTGGCTGCTTTCTTCTTTTGAAAAAGAATGCTATTTAATGCCAGAATTCTAGCTTCATCTATGCTTTCTAACTCCAAGCACATACTCTGATGGTATTGCTCAAGATCTAACTGGTCTTGGCATCTTACCCTCAAGGACTTGACATTAATTTCCACAGGTAACACTGCATCATGCCCATATACTAAGGCATAAGGAGTGACTCCTGTGCTTGACCTTGGGGAAGTTCTATAAGCCCACAATACATCCAATAATAAGTTATGCCAATCCCTAGGATTGTCTTCCACAACCTTTTGTATTCCTTTTTTCAAGAATTTATTGGATGATTCAGCTTGACCATTGGCTTGTGCATAATAGGGGGTGGAATTAACAAGGCTAATTCCAAACTCTGCCACAAAAGACTTTACTACTTTCCTATTGAATACAGTCCCATTATCAACAGTTATAGTCTGTGGGATACCAAATCTATGGATTAAATCCTTAATGAATCCAATGACCTCAGTTTGGTCTACAGCTTTGTATGGCTTAGCTTCGACCCACTTAGTGAAGTAATCAGTGGCCACCAAAATGAAACAATGATGCTTCGAAGAAGGTGGGTGTATTTTCCCCATCATATCCATGGCCCATCCTCTAAATGGCCAAGGCTTCACTACTGCATGTAAGTCAGTTATGGGCACATGCCTTATTATGCCATGCTTTTGACATGCCTGGCAACGTCTTGTATATTCTATGCAGTCTTTAAGGATAGTTGGCCAATAGTAGGAATGCCTTCGAAGTAACCATCTCATCTTCACACCAGGCTGATGAACATCGCAGATGCCTTCATGAACCTCAGTCATAGCTGTCAATGCTTCTTTTGGGCCTAAACATTCCAGCAATAGACCATCTCCCCCCCTTTTGTAGAGAGCATTACCATATATCATGTATTGCATAGATTGCAATTTAATTTTTCTACTGGCCTTTGAAGATGGGCCAGCCAGATACTGCATTATTGGATGCCTCCAATCTTGTTCTTGTAAGTCATTATGATTGACTTCCAGGATCACATTCCTTTTATTTAAGGGTGGTATTAATTTCTGAAATGTTGTTTGGCTTATGTCCCTTTGAACATTATCATTTCTCTTGAAATTCGAAGTTTTCTAAGTCACATCATTAGCTCTATTATTCAAGAATCTTGGGACATGAGCTACATTTGCTATTTGAAATTGAGAAAGCAGATGTAATGTAACAACATAGTATGGCAACATGCTTATACTTTGACATTTGAAAATCCTTTTCACTTGGTTAACAACCAATTGAGAATCTCCAAATATGTCAACTGCATGAACTTGTAATCCAATAAGAATTTCCAGTCCCACTATTAAGGTTTCATATTCAGCTTGATTATTAGAACAAGTAATTTCATCCACTCTGAAACCATGTGTGGTTTCTACTCCTTGTGGTGACTTAATCACTATACCAATTCCAATTAGGCCATTGGCTTTTGATCCATCGAACCACATTTGCCATGGCTCAACACTAGCCATACCAAGTTCCATTATCTCTTGGCTTTCTGTTTGAGATGGATGGTCTGCCAAAAAATTAGCTAAAACTTGTCCTTTTACTACCTTTTGGGGAACATATTCTAAATGAAATTCTAATAAGACTAGTATCCATTTTCCAATTCTTCCCCGCAACATAGGTCTAGATAACATATACTTAACCAAATCTGTGGTTGCAATTACCAAGACAGTTGTAGGCAAAAAATAGTATCTTAATTTCATTACAGCAAAATACAATGTAAGGCACAGCTTTTCTACAACTGAGTATTTACATTCACAAGAATTTAAAAACCTACTAAGGTAATAAACAACTTGCTCCTTGCCTTCTTCATTGTCTTGGGCTAAGAAAGCTCCCAATGAATCCTCTGCTGCAGCTATCTATAACTTTAAAGGCTTCTCACCCTTTGGTGGCATCAGCACTGGAGGGTTGGCCAATTAGGCTTTGATTCCTTCGAAAGCAATTTGATACTCTACTGTCCACACAAATTCCTTTTCATCTTTTAGCCTTAACAAGGAAGAAAATACTTTAGTTTTTCCTGCAATGTTAGAAATGAATCTTCGAAGAAAATTAATCTGTCCAAGGAACTTTTGTAATTCTTTCTTACTTGATGGAGGTCTGGCTTCAATGATGGCTTTGGCTTTATTCTGGTCAATCTGTATTCCTTTCTTGTGTACTATATGGCCCAAGAAGTTTCCAGATGATATGCCAAAAGCACACTTAAGAGGATTGAGTTTCAACTTGAACTTGAACTTTCTCATTTTTTCAAAAGCTGCTTCTAAGTGAAACAGATGCTTCTCCATGGATTGGGATTTAACTACAATGTCATCAATATGACACTCTAAATACCCTCCAATGAGGTCATGAAAGATAATGTTCATAGCTCTCTGATATGTAGCCCCAGCATTCTTCAGACCAAATGGCATTTTAACCCATTCGAAGGTGCCAATATTCCCAGGACATCTGAATGCCGTCTTGTGGACGTCCTCCTCTGCAATGCAGATTTGGTTATAACCAGAGTGCCCATCCATCATTGATAAAATTTGATGCCTTGCTGAACTGTCTACCAACAAATCTACTATAGGCATAGGATACTCATCTTTTGGAGTTGCTAGATTTAAGTTTCTGAAATCAATGCATACCCTCATTTTACCATTCTTCTTAACTACAGGCACAATATTGGATAGCCATTCAACATACCTGGCTGCCCTAATAAAGCCTGCCTTGAGTAGTCTAAGAATTTCCTCCTTAACTTTCTGAATCACTTCTGGACTCATTCTTCTTGGTTTTTGCTTGTATGGCTTGAAATTAGGCCTCATAGGGAGCCTATGTTCCACTAATGACCTGTCCAATCTTGGTAGTTTATTATAAGACCATGCAAAATAATCTTTATATTTCTTCAGAACAACCAACAACTAGTACCCTGTCCAGAGCATTCAAACAAGCACTTATATAGGTGGGCTGTTGTATAGAACCTTTCCCTAAATATACTTCTTCTAAGGGGTCTTGTGTCTGATAACTTACTGAAGCTTCTTCTTTGATTCCTTCTGCCTTCGAAGCAATCTTCTTGCTTTGTTGTGCTCCCAGGTTCCTTAATTCAACATCTTTACCCTCCTCTTCATAGACAAAGTCTGTCCATAAGGCTTCTTCTTCCTGTATCGCCTAGACTTTTGTTTCAATGTCCAATGCATAGTATTTATTAAGGGCCAAAACTCTGGCCTGTTGCTGCTCCTGCTTGCAACCAATTATCATGGCTTCTTTCTCTTGCTGTTGCACTTTCTAGACTATTGATTTTACATCCAATATTGAGAACTTAATTAGAGCCAAAGACTTGGCTTCTTGTGCTTCATCTCTTTGCCTACAACCAGGCATCATTGTCATCCTTAACGACAACCTCTTCATTAGCACTTTCCTAGACTAAGTGCTTCAGGTGTGTCACTTCCTCATTAGCCGTCACTTCGGCTGAGCCATTAGGTTTCCTCAGTATACTGAGTGGTGTCACTCCCTCAATACACAATTTGGCCTCTGCAAAGTCTGCACAGGCTATGAAGGGTTGAGGATCTGCATCAATTTCCTCCATCTCTCAATTGCCCAAGGCCATCATTATTTTCTGATGCAAAGAGGAAGGCACAAATTTGTTAGTGTGGATCCAATCTCTACCAAGTAAAGCATTATACTTAGCATTGCTGTCGATAACGAAGAATGCCGTCATGCAGTCCCTGGTTCCCACACTCAGGTTGATGGGTAGAATTCCCTTGAGCCATCTGTTTGTCTCCAGCGAAGCCAGCAATGGTTGTGCTGGTTGGGATTAACCTGGGGTTCCTTTTCCCTAGTTTCTTCAAGGAAGATTTCGGTAGTAAGTTCACCGCTGCCCCATTATCCACCAAGACGCGGTTCAATTGTATCCCATTGAAGAAGGCCTTAATATACAAAGGCTTGACATGCTGTGTCATAGAGTTCGAGGGATACTCAAAAAGATATGAGAGGTTAATACTCACCTCTTCTTCACTCTCATATTCAGTTTTCATTGGGGTAGCCATTCCGGATTCATCTTGCACCATACTCACTTGTGAGTCTTCACTAGAGACTGGAATTGGGTCAATTTCTTGCCCCTCTTGGTTTTCACCTCCAGCTTGGAATTCATGCGGTAGTATGTGTACCATATTCACTGATACTAAGCCACATTAGATGGCTGGCTGTGCCTGTTTCTCCTCTTGGCCACCTTGTTCAGTCACTTCAGAAGCATCTTCCATGCTGCATTCTGGCACCTCATTACTAACAGACTCCTTCGAATGGTCTTTTCCGACTGACTTTTCAACCAAAAATGTTTGTTTAGCCATGAAGGTGTGACGCCCCAAATTTTTTGAAACATCAAGGGAAACTAAATAAACAAAATGACTTAATAAACTAAAAAGTTGACATCTTAATAGGGCATTCCAACTCTCGTACATAACCAAAGGTTCAAATAATATTAAATAGAAACTTAAAATTATCCAAATACAACATCAAATGAAATTATAAGGTCCTTAATAGCTAATATATAAGATAATAAAGTTATTTGACTTTAGTCATGATTTCAAGTCAGCCAAGGCTCTATGTTAGCGTCAACTCCATTTCAGCTTCAATTATTTCCTCGCCAAAACCTGGCATAACACGCCAGGGCAACAAAAATATATGCCATGAGTTTTGTAACACAGTAAGAAAACATAACCAACCTACCATTCTTTTTAAGAGAAAAATAATGAGATTATAAATATGAGATAACAATATAATTGTAAACATAAATTACAACCATTAAAATAATTTCAATAATTTTAATAAATTAGGTGACACTCGAAATCTCACCAAAGAGATTTAACTTACCAACCACTAAGCATGGCAACGGTTAATTTGAAACCCTCCCTTGGTCAAATATTTAAGTGTTACCAACTATAACTACCAGGGATGCCCACGTCTGGAGTTATATACCCAAGTAGTGTCATTCGTGGTCTGCCCCAAGGAAACGGCCTGCTAGGGGTACGTAACCTCCCTGTGTGCCACATGCACATCCACCCTTATTCCAAAACTGAATACCGAAAAGGGTTCAAATAAGTCCCGTGCCATCTTAGAGTTTCGCAACACAATTTACGTGAGAATTCTCAAAACCAGGGCTCACCCTGAACAACCGGTATTGACCGTCAACCCTTAATCATTTCAGTTAATTTTGATATTAATCACAAACAATTCCAATTTTTAATCACAAATAATGTTATACCAACTCATTAAAGTTTCCAACATAAAATATTACACATGTCACACAATAATAAATAAATGAACAGAATTTAAATAAATAATTTATTTAAACCATGGTATGAAATAATGATTTAGATACAAAGAAAATAAACCATAGTCAAACACATGCATGGATTTTTAATTTACAACATTAGACTATCGCAATATATATTAAATAAACCACAATACACCCATACATGGATTACCAATTTACAATATTTGACGAATTAGAGCAACACAATAACTGATTTTTATCCAAATAAATAATTGAAGTGATGATCTTAAACCTCTCCAGAAATTTTTAGGTTATACCTTAAGTAATAAAAATTATAAATAAATTATTTATACAATTCTAAAATTCGTGAAAATGTACGGAATATTCAATAAATATGTTTGGGTCATTTTTCAGAAAGAATTTTCCAAAAATAAGTTATAAATAATTCTGTAAAATTCCCAGAAATTTTATGACACAGATTTATCACATTTTCTTAAATTAATTCCATACTTAAATTCATAAATCAATTCCATAATCTACAAATTTATTATGAAACTAGACTACTCAAATTTCATATTTTAGTTAGAAATTACCAGATTTGGCTTAACATAAAATTTTTAATAAATTTTCAAACATATAGTAAAATCTGTCTTATAGTTTCAGATTTAATTAAAAATTTGTATAAATTCGTACAAAGCTCAATAATTGTTGCAAAAATTCCTGGATGAACTAGACATCATTCTCAACAACTTTGTAGAGGTAATCATCTCAAAATTTTGAGTATAAAATTTTGTAAAAATTCGTACAAGTTTCTGGCAGATTGAAGAGTTATATAATCAAACCAAATAAAATTTTTAATAATCTCTTTAATGGCACAAACAATACATGCAAGTCTAATTCTGAGATTATATCATGATTTTAAGGCTACTAATAAAAAAATAACCTTCAAATATTTAACATACAAATCACAAATTTACATACAACTATAAACAAAATTTTATCTAAATTTTTAGCTATTATAACATATGAACACAAATCTAAAAATTTAACAATTAAAAAGAATGAGAGGGTTATGAGAGTTTTCTTACTATGTTAGGTTGCTAACGATTTATCGTCCGAATTTGATTTATGATTCTGATCGTAAGATATGACCATCCTGGCTCCATGATCGTCTTGTTGAAATTTCACATCAATCGGACGCGATCTCACCGTTGATCTTCCATTGGATTCTCTTAGAACTTTTAGTTGTGGATCATCATCTTAGACTCAGAATTTGCAAGATCTAACCCCAAAAATGGATTCTACACGTCGAAAAACCTAAGGGTGGTCATCCCCAAAGTCATAGGACCACTCGATTAACCTAAAGTTACTAGGATGCACCGTAGCACCATGAGTCGAGAAACGCTGGATAAAATTCAATTCATCTTCTCCAACAGCCGTAGCATTCACGAATAGAAGACCCAGAAATTTAGTTTCAATGTCACCAGTTCAAATGCTTGTATCTTCTTCATCGTAATTCCATTTTATCTTATTTTTTTGTCATTGGATTCACCTCACGGCCTAGTTTTTGATTCACTACTCACACGCCTCGTTCCGTCTCTTTTTGCATGCCGTCGGATCTCCAAAATTTGACAAAAAAATAAGATTATTTTCCTACCGTCTCGGACATTTTTTCGAACCATCTTTCGGACTCCATAACTTTCTTAATTCTTAACGGTTTTACTTCATTCTTTCGCCAATCTCTTCAACTTACTTCGTACTTCATCTTACATGACCTATTTTTCTCACTTCTTTCCGGAATGAATGGTTTTGGCATGCCGGAAGTAAGCCGAAAACCAACTTTGAAATTCAAAATAAACTTCTCTAACTTTGTTTCTTTCTCCTCCATCTTCCTTCTTCTTCTCTTTCTTCACCTACAACACTTTGTGAATGGTGGTTCTAGATGATAATGGAAATAGGTGATGGTGGTGGTGACGGTCCGACGGTGTGCCGGTGGTGGAGAAGGTCGCGTGTTGGTGATAGTGTGGGTTAAGGCCGTGGCTATGGATGTCGGGGAAGGAGGAAAAACATAGATAAAGAAGAAGAAAGAGAGTTTTGAGAATGAGCGGTGGAGAGAAAGAGAGGGAACCGAGAGAGATGAAACTGGAAGTGAAGAGAGGTGAGGAAGACTTAGGCTCAATTTATGGGCAAAATAAGGAAGATGAAAAGAAATAAAAAAATGAGAAAGGGAACACCTGGTGGTATGGCATGGCATGTTCACCACGTTTTCTTTTGTTACAGAGAATGATAGCACGTAGAAGGTAGGAGGTGAGAAAACATGGGGAGCAAACCCATGGTTTTCAATTGGATTTTAGTACAGAAAATATTAGGTTTCAGTGTAATTTGATTACAAAAAAAAAATATAGAGAAAAATATAATAAAAATATCATAAGGTACATAAATTAATATTGAGTAATAATATAAAGTTAAAAATATTTTATTTTATTTTATTTTGAATAAATTTTCAGTATAAAAATATACAAACTATTAAATTCAAAATATTGTGAATAATTATTTAAGAAAATTAAATATATATATATTATTTTTATTATATAAAATACGGGGTTTCACAGAAGGCTTCGAACATTTCTTCCTCAACCATTCCTTTCTTTTGGCCTAGGTCAACTTCTTCTTCTGTCTCGCTATTACTCTCCATCAAAGCCTTCTCCAATCTTGCTAAACTGGACTTCTCTCTGGCTTTTAGTTCAGAGTGAACTTTGGTCAACTGTTCTCTGCTGCAGTCCATTTTGCCTTGTAGAGTTGGTTTTGGAGTATGGTCTGACTTTGGATTCTTCTTTCCTTCGGTCTGGACCAATGAAAAGCTCTCTCCACTTTCTTTCAGGTCTTTCTAGTACTGAGTGTACCTACGCTGAATCTTTCTCCTTTGTGATCTCAAAATTACTTGGACCATATCTGGTTCCTTTGTTTTTGGTGTTTAAGCAATACCCAATTGTTTGGGGCCACCAAAGGAGGTTTGACCATCCTACCTTGGTTTCCAACAACATCTCTTTGGGTAGATACCTCCATAGGTTTGTTCTACATGACAAACTAATCTGGAACTCCAGGTACCCACGAACTTACTGACCCAGATCTTGAACTGTTCCTTTCTTCCTTCGAAGCCATCTTCGAGGCTGGCTGTGAAGGCCATTGCTTGGTTCTGACTTCATGTTTTGGGCCTAACTCAGGCCTTTGATGAACGTGGTCACTTTCTGTCCTACGTGAGGCTGGTCTAGGGAGCCAATCTCTGGCTTTGATCCCATAAATTGAACCCTTCTCCAGCCTCCTTTCAGAATGACTGCTCTACATTCTGTAATAATTAGGTGGCTTGGACTCAGATAAAGGTGTCTTGCCTTTAGAATGCATTCTATCGGTTGTTGGCTCAACCATTAATGGCTGCTGCCTACCACTAATTGGATATGGCCTTTTGTTATAAGCATTGGTTGGTTTAGGACGTCTCTGCACATCCATGTAATATTGCTTCCTATCAATTGGAAGCCCTTTCAACCACTTATAGCTCAGTCTGCACCTAGGACACATCTTTTACATTACAGCTGCCTCTAAAGAGTCGGCATCCAGTGCTTCTTCATCAGAGTCTTCCCTCTGGTGGGAGAAACCTTGTCCAATAGCTGGTAGATTTCCAGTGTCTTTCTTGATAGTTGTCTGGTTGGCAACATGCATCTGCACCTTGACTTCTTCCAATTCTTTCAAGGACAAGTTCTGGAAGTCTGGTATAATGACATTGGCTACCACCTCTCCAATTTTTGGAAATTGATTACTGTCAATCCCCATGACCTTTTCTACTTTGGCTGCGAATTTCAAACTTCATTTCCAAATTTGTTCTTGGATCCTATCTCGAAAAACAATACAGTTTTTAGTCGAGTGAGACCAAGAATTATGCCATTTACAATATACTTTTCTTTTAAGTTCATTTGGAGATGGAATTTTGACTCCTTTTGGTAACTTAAGGAAGTTGGCCGCAAACAAATGATCAAAAATGTCATCTGCCTTAGTTAAATCGAAAGAGTATTTCCTATGAAGGTCTTTCTTTTTAAATTGTTGGTTAATTGTTGTATCCTTATGAATTAATGCTTCACAAATCACAGGTTCTTTCCCCACAATCTCTGCTGCATCGATCTCATAATTAGGATTTTTATAATATGTCTTGTACGATGCATTATTTCGATCTTGTTCCTCCTCTAGTAATGCTTCGTACCTAGACACCTTATAAGTGAGTTCCACTAAGTCTCTGAACTCAGTTGAGTCAAACTTCTTTCGAAGCCTAAACTCTAAGCCATTTTGAGCCAATCTCACGAATTCTCTGGTAGGATGACTCTACATTTATTTCGAGCCCTTTTAAATCAATAAACTGAGTAGCCTTCTCATCAGGCCTTTGACTCAATCTTGCCAAGTCTGCCATGGAAACCTTTGGCTCCGATTGGAAGAATTGGGCATGAAATGCCTTTTCCATTTGTTGCCAAGTTTGGATAGAGCCAGGTGTAAGGTTAATATACCATACAAATGCTCCCCCAGTTAGAGAATTTGGGAATAATCTTAACTTCATATAGTCATTATTAGTAAATTCACTGCATTGAGCAGCAAACCTAGCAATATGCTCCACTGTTGACTGGTTTCCATTCCCATAAAAAATGACAAAGTCTGGTATCCTGAAACCTCTTGGGTATTCATGTACCCTATCTACCCATTCTGGGTACGGTTTCCTGTACACAGGAGTCGGGACCCCCCGAGCCATCGGTCCACACATCTCTCTAACAATATCAGCAATTTGGTCCCTAGGAACCATATTTTGTGCCGGCTGAACCATTATTGGAGGGACAAACACAGGGTTTGGTGGACAACCTTGTGCTTGGGATCCTCTTGGTCCATAAGGTGGTATATTTGGGACTGGTTGTCCCTGTGATGCCAGTTGCTGTTGGGGGTGTGGGTAACCTCTTTGAGCCAGTCCTGCTGTAACACCCCGACCCTTTACACGTCATCGATATTGTTCACTTTGGGCCACGCTTGCACGGATTTGTTCTTCCCAGTGGGCACCCATCCTAGAACTACTCCAGCCTAAGCACGCTTCACTGGGGAGTTCTAATAGGGATTTCACCACTTGGGAAAAGGCCTCGATGCTATATAAGGGTTCAGGTTTTTACTTTTATAGCTCAGGAACTTCCCCTTCATTCCCGATGTAGGACACCGGGCCTTACACCTGCGAAAGGACCTGGGAAAGGTGCTGGAACTGGTGTTATGTCTCTTTTATTTGTAGGAAAACCTTCTAACCCCCCGGGTATAAATTCGAACAAGGGATTAGTGAACCCCCTCATGTCAGGTATGGCTTCGAACATTGGATTTGGGACCATTCTTATGCCATTTTCTTGTATTGGGCCAGATCCGCCAACTTGCATGGTTTCACTGTTGAGTACTGATGCATTTTGACCTGCCATAGGCCTCGAAATAGGTTCATACCAAGACTGAGGTGATGGTCTTTCATAGTTTTGATTGCTAGTTTGACCGTTAGAATGTCCATTAATTTGTATATGCTGTTTATCTCTAGCCAATCTTTGCTGAGGGACATTTGGAATATCTTCCGTGTGTCTTGTGTTTGTTGGTTGGTTGGTATTCATTCGATCAAAAAAGGATGTTGCCCACCTTTCCATTGTATTCATTAACTGCTGTCCCATGGCATCTACTAGGCCACCCCATGGATTCATTGGCTGAGTAGATAGAACAGTGGATGGTCCAATTCCTTGGCCTTGTCCAATATTATGAACATGTGGTACTTGTTCCGAAGTGCTGATCTGTTCGACCATAGGTTCTGAAAAAATGGTTGTTTCCATAGGATGTGCTATCACATTATCCTCTGGATTAGGTATCACTACTTCTCATTCCACGCCTTCTTCCAAGCGTTCATTTTCTCCTTGTCTCCTACATCTAGCCATTTCGATTAGTTCCACTGGGCGTGCCAAAAATATATGTTGGTTTTTTTGGCTTTCGAAGGTTCCTTTTGTAATTATGAGCGTGCCAGCAAGGATCAATCAGTCCTTATAGAAAATTAATTGCCAACCAATTATCAGACGATTGTGTTTTAGTTCTTTCAGCCTCAATGAAGAGGACTTTTACTGGTGGCTTGATTTAAGAGAATTAAGCAAATAACAATTAGATGAAGAACAATTGAAGCATTTCATTAAGATGAAAAACTTACAATGATCCAAACGCAGCGTCGTGGAGGTTTACAGTAACAATCTACTTGAAACTACTCCTATGAACGAAGTGCAGTGCAGGAATTTTAAAGTACAGAAATGTAAAGAACAGGAAATGTAAAACTGGAAAGGAAATAAAGTAGAATAAGACTAGTTTTTTGGATCTGAGTCTGGGCCTTTTTCTGGAGCCTTCTCTGCTATTTATACTTCTCAAGGATGACCATCGAACTGCGTTTCCAACTGTCGAACTGCTCCTCCATGATCGCTGATCATGTTGCCTTATAATTAGCTCCACTATGCCATCACTTGTAGTTAGGCTTCCCTCATAATTTTGAATTTGAATGTGAGTAACCGTTGAAGCCACATCACTTTGCATCTCTTTGCTGATCCAATGCTACTCAGATCTCGTAATAACCAATGCTAACTGCTACGCGTACGATTATGATTGAAGACTTGAATAGTCTTCATGTATTACCCTTATTTTGCCACGTGTCGAATTGTAATTGGCTTATACAAAATATGTAGCCAACAGAAACCCAACAGGAAGGTGGTGTTAGGGCTCCGTGGTTCCATCACGAAACTCACATCGATAATCTAAACCGTTCAAAGTGTAGGAATCATAATCACCTTAAGGCCACATTTGTTTGACGGATTAGATTGGATGAGATTGTTAGTGAGAGGATTGTTAGTGCAGAGATTGTTAATGCGAGAATTATTAGTGAGAAGATTAAGTAAAAGTGTGTTTATTTGTATGTAATACTATGGTATGAGATTAATATATAAAATTACATAAATACCTTGAAACTAACAAATGTTAAAATAATTACAATATATATATAATAAAAAAATGAAAATGGGGAGGCAACCCACATGGGTGTGTCTTGCCCCTAACATAAATGCCCCCAAACTATTTATTTATAATTTTTTGGCCATTTCTTGCTGGAAATGGTTTGGCATAGTGTTGAAGAGGAAGGGCAAAACAATAATAGCACCAACAATTCTTGGAGGTGGTTTGAGATGTTCTAAATAAGTGTACTTTTTGACTTTTTATAAAAAGATGTGTAGAAAAATAGAGAGGAGATGTTGATTGATGTGACCTAAAAAAGATAAAAAGATTGACTAAAATAGGGTATCCCAAACAAGGCCTTGGACTAAAATCTGAATCCCATACCCACTACAGCTTAGCTAATTCGATTGTGTGGTGGGATTGACAGTCAGACTAGACAAATAATCCAGCCACAAACTCCTCAAGCCAAACATGCTCTGAGAGATCTCACCTCACTATCACTCCGATCCCACCATTCATGCGGGATAACAAACGTGCCTTAAGATCCTACTAAATTTAAGATCTTAGTGTGATTTGAATCGTTTAACCCAATTAAAATCGTAAATTTTAAGATCTTACAATGTTACGATCCGAATTGAAATTCTGACAATCATAATGTTTACTTAGCGTCAGTGTGAAAGAACAACCAAAAATAAGAACAAATAGTTCGTGTAGATAAAAAAAAATCCAAATAGCCACAAAAATAAATAAGTAATAAAAAAGAATAGATCAATAGTTGTTAGAAAATGAGTCAGAAATGATTTGGAGCATTAATTTTAGTATTTTAATGGAGCACTAATGACATAGTAAGAAGAGAAAAAAAAAAAAAAAATAAAGACTAAAATATTACATCATAGTGGGTAAGACTCACTGTTAACTCATTAGTTAGAGCTGATTTTAGAATTTAAGATTTAAAACTCAAAGCATTTTTTGAAATGAGTGTAGAAAGCCAATGTAGGAGCTTAAGGGGTAAGTTCTACTCATTGATGTGATATTTTAACTTAAATTTTTTTTTTTGAATTTTTACTTTACTAGTGGTTAATTAAAACTCTAAAATAGGAGAGATGAATCATTGTTGATAAAGAAGTCCAAAGTAGTTCGATAAAAAAAAGAAGTCCAAGTAGTAATATTAGAATGGCGGGAATCGGTAATGCTGGGGACCCCCAGTGGGGGTGACTCCCAGCACCCTCACCTCCATGTGGGGGGTTGTCAATGGAAGGAAAAAAAAAAAAAAAAGAAGTTATGGACCAATCAAAAATCAATGGGGGTGATGGGGGTTACCCCCACTGGGATCTTATGCATTTTCCAAATTATAATATGACGCTGTGCTAAAAAAAAAAAAAAAATTATAATATGACGCGACACAGAATTTTCATTACATGTTTTGCTTTTGTTTACGGTTGTTACTGGTTATTTTTTTAATGTAGTTTGTTTGGTGACTTTTTATCTTTGAGCAATTTTTAGAGGTTGTTTGAGATGATATAAATAAGTGTATTTTTTGATTTTTTATGAAAAAACGTGAAATATGAGTTGAATTTGAAGTGATGTGGTAGAGAGATGATGTGATTTAAATGAGATGATGTGATTTAAATAGAATAATTATTTTTTGACTTTTTAATTTTTTTATAAACTAGGTCTTAATTTTTTAGTTTTTTGCTTTTTTAAAGATCAGCCTACTTTAGACTTGATGATGATCTTAGAATTTTAAAAAATAATAATTTATTTTTTTCTGTAAGAAAAAGTATAATAAAGATATTAGTCAACTTTTTATGCTTCTTTTTGGGCATAATTTGACTTACTTTCGCTTTTAATGATTTTTTTTAATTATTTTTTAAAATATAATTTTTAGAAGTCTAATTTAAACTCATCTAAAGTTTGAAAAAAATGGTTCAAAAGAAAAAAAACTGAAAACAAAAATATGTAAAAAAAAAAGGGGTAAAACTTGTATTTGGACAGGAGGTGTGGTCCTAGCCCGTGGGGCTGACCATTGCTGACTCATTCATTTTGTAGTGTTCAATGTATATATTATTAATGAAAAAAATTAAGTGACTTTAATAATTATAATCTTTTTATTTTATGATATTTGTTTTTTTAAAAAAATGGTCGAATTTAAAAAAGAAACTTTTACCATCTATTTTTTTTTTTATAAGCAAGCGCTATAAAATGATGAGTTTACAATTACCAGATCTATCTAAATTTTTTTATAAATAATATACATATAATGTCCTATAAAATGATTGGTTCTCATCATTGAAACAAGATACGGGCTTGGTGGTGAAAGTTGTGGGTTTAATTCTTATGAAAATAAATTTGATATTTGCGGTGTTTAATTTTTTCGGAGTAATAAGTGTGGCTCAAGCTTCTCTTCCAGTGGGAAACCTAGCAGGAGCGTGATGTTGGGGCTTCAAGAGTCCATCACGGAACTCATATCGATAATCCAAATCGTTCAAAGCGTAGGAATCGTAATCATCTTAAGATCTTACTAAATTTAAAATCTTAGTGTGATCTGAATCGTTTAACTCAACTAAAATCGTAAGATTTTAAGATCTTATGATCCGGATAAAAACTCTGACAATCATGATATTTACTCATTGTCAGCGTGAAAGGACAACCAAAAAAAAAAATTAGTCGGTGCAGGGTAGATAAAAAATCCAAATAGCCATAAAAAGAAATAAAAAAAAAAAAAAATGGATCAGTAGTTGTTAGAAATGAGCGTGGAAATACAGATAAAGAAATCCAAATAGTAATAAAGAAGGGGGGAAATCAAGCCGCTGTTAGAAAGATAAAAAGTGTAGTTGTAATAAAGAAATGGTACGACAGACATGAGTCTTTCTTATAAATTATAGAGAAATGTTTTTTAGCACTAAAAATTTTAGCACTAATGCCCCTAAATTTTCAATTTTGGTAATTTTGTTTTTTTTTTTTTTCTTTGCCTTGTGTTTTTTTTTTTTTTTTGCCTTTTTTGGATTTTCGGGGCATTAGTGCCCCCAAATTCGGGGCACCAATCAAGTTTGTAAATTATAATGGGGTGTTTTGGGAAATTGGTAAAAAGTTGGCTTTTAGTTTTTTACCAAGCTTTTTGATTTTTTTGAAAGTGATTTGGAAAGTTGGTAAAAAGCTAGCTTTTTTACTTTTTGGTTTAATATTTTTTTAAAGTGTCACATCACTTCAAAATGACTAAAATATCCTTACTTTTTGATTTTTAAATTAATTAATCAAAATTTTCTAGAGGGTAATTTGATAAATTTAGGGGTGGCGTTTTTGGTCTTCCCAAATGGGAATTTGGAGCGTTTTTGGCAACTTGAGTTTTTAGCAACACACCGAAACAGAATATTCATTATACGTTCTGCTTTTGTTTACGGTCGTCACTGGTTGTTTTTGAATGTGGTTTATTTGGTGATTTCCATCTTTGAGTAATTTTTAATTTTTTAGTTATTTTTTTGTTTTTTTGTTTTTTTAAAGATCAGCCTACTCTAGACTTGATGATCTTAAATTTTTTTTTTAAAAATAATTTATTTTCTGTAAGAAAAAGTATAATAAAGATATTAGGCAACTTTTTATGCTTCTTTTTGGGCACAATTTGACTTATTTTCGTTTTTGAAGAATTTTTTAAAATTATTGTTTAAAATACAATTTTTAGAAGTCTAATTTAAACTCATCTAATGTTTTAAAAAGATGGTTCTAAAGAAAAAAAAACTGAAAACAAAAATATGTCTAAAAAAAAAAGGGGGTAAAATGTGTATATCATTAATGAAAAAAATTAAATTGATTCGATAATTATAATTTTTTATTTTGTGATATTTGTTTCTAAAAAAAAAAAGGTCATTTTTAAAAAAGAAACTTTTTAGCATCTATTTTTTTTATAAGCAAGCGTGATAAAATGACGTGTTTACAATCATCAAATCTGAGAGGGTAATTTATATCTAAATTGGGCCGAGCTAAGGAGGAGACTTCTTTGGAAATTGGGCCGTGCGACGAACCGAGGTAAGAATAGATGTACTTCGGTCCAAGGACTAAACGGATGTGGGCCACGGTGGAAAGGGCTTAGCAAGTTTTCTGCGGTCCAAGTATTAGTCTGGTCCAAGTGTAAAGGCGCTTGGAGTGGTAGCTCGGTCCAAATGTAACGATGGTCACCACGGTCGGAGTGAAGAGTTGTAGCTCGGTCCAAGTGTAAAGACGGTCACCACGGTCGTAGCGCACCATAGTTAGCTCGGCCATGGCATTCGGAGCCGAGGTATGATGGCTTCTCTTTGTGCACTTCGCTCTGGATAGCGCGGTGGAAGCTTACTCCGGTTAGCCCGGTCTCAAAGGACCCAACTGAGGTACCAAGTTGGAGTGTGTCAAATCAAGGTACACGCAATGAAAGGAAGAACCGAGGTGTGGAGCTCGGTCTACTCTGTGGCTTTAGCATGGTCATGGCACAGTACGGTTAGTTCGGTCTAAAACCTTGCTAAAAGCTAGTTCGGTCGTGGTGTATGGAACCGAGGTATGCTGAGCTTTCTTAAGTACTTAGTGCCAGAATTAGTTCGGCTCGACTCTCTTATGGATAGCTCGGTCTTAGCATGTGAAGGCCGAGGTAAGAGAAGGGAAGTAATAGCCGAAGTAACAGTTAGGTCGGTCGTATGGTAATCCGGCCATGGTAAAACCATCTCACTTGGTTTAAGCAGTGAGGGGGGTGTTGGAGGATAAGCATTATCTTCCAGGAGTATGAATCCTAGGAGGACTCTACATGGAGGAGTAAGAGTCCTACTAGGATTGTGCCACTCGAAACCTATAAAAGCTCACCAATATCACCTAAGAAGAGGTAATGCAATTTTTGCTCCCTGACTACATTGAGCTTTTGCCTATTTGTCTTGCTTACTGACTTAGGCATCGGAGGGGTTTTCCGGCACACACCCGCCGGCCAGTTCAAGTTTGAGTTTTCAGGTGATAGAACGACGACGTGCAGAAGAACACAGGCTTGATCAACAGGATTATACGTGAAGGTGAATCTCTTTCCCGTACAATTGGCGCCGTCTGTGGGAAGAACAGACAAGAACAACCTCTTGATCAAGTGTTTTTCTCTCAAAATTCGATGGCCAACAATGAAGAACTGCCTCAGTCCGCCATTGACGGACAAACTCCAGACGGGGGTGCAAGGCGTGAAGGCCTACCTTTGGTCCCTCCCATGGCGAACCTGGAACCACAAAGGCAAAATTCCAGGAGGGATGCAAGGGGACGGAGGAGGAATAGCAGCCCTCATCCCTCTCGTTCGCAAAGCCCAGAAAGACAAAGGCGTAGGGTTGATCCTCAGGCTTTGGAGGATCGCGTCAAAGCACAAGACGAGTTGATACAGCGGATGGCAGCAGACATGGAAGCTCTCAAACGCCGGGTGAAAGGAAAAGAAGTGGCGACAGGAGAGGGGCGCATGAACAAGACGCCCCCTCGCCACTCAGAGGGTCGTAGTAGGAATTCTACACCCTCCCAGGCAGAAGAGAGAAGCCTCAGGACAGGCGATACGCAATCAAGATATTCCAGAACTCGTCACTCCAGGTCTGAGAGGGCGAGATCTGAAAGGTCTTACACGGAAGGAAGCACATACTGGCCTTCGCATACGCACCAAACAAGGTCCAGACAAACGGAGTTACCCAGGTCGTCCGACCTACGAACCGTGCTAGAGGAAAAGGCACGATGCAGGGAGGATGCCAGGGCGCGTGATCCACATAAAGTTTCGGCCTCACAGCGGTTGGCTTCTCGGACGCATGGAAGCGTCGAGGTTGGAATGCCACAACCGCGCCCGGCCTACGAACCAACGGACAAGGCATTGGCAAGGCTGCAGACCTCACCGTTTGTCCCAGCAATTGAGAACGCGCCCCTACCATCAGGCTTTCTACAGCCTAAGTTCACTACATACGAGGGGAAGACGGACCCCTACTTGCACTTAAGCCACTTCCGCCAGGTCATGGCTGTATACCGGCGGAACGAGGCCTTAATGTGCATCCTATTCCCCTCAAGCCTTGGTGACCTAGGCTTGACTTGGTTTGAGAAACTCCCAGAGGGCAGCATAGCCTCCTGGGCGCAATTGGCAGAAGCATTTGTCACAAGATTCAGAACAAACACTAAGACTCCGGTGGAGATCGACCAGTTACTCTCCATCGATATGGGCGAGAAAGAGACCCTGAGGTCATACAACAGTTGTTACTGGGAGACATTCAATCAGATTGGAGACTGCCCAACCAATCTCGCCATTGCGCAATACAAGAGAGGACTCCCAGTTGGGAACAGACTAAGGGATTCTATCACCATGACGTCACCTCTTACCATGGAAGCCCTGATGGAAATAGTGCATCAGCACATCAGGGTAGAAGAGGATGGCGCGCGTGCCAAAACAAAATCTGGCACAACCGCAATACCAGATGAAATGACTACGGCAAAGGTCAACACGGTAGAACGTCCAAGCAGAAACGGGCAAGGCAGGCGGGACAACGGAGAGGACCAAGGCAAAAGAAGGTTGAGAGTCCACACTGCCATTACCACAGTGTTCAAAAAACCGATCTATCGGATCCTTAGCGAGATACGCAATGAACCTTTCGTCCAATGGCCTGCTAAGTTGGGAGAAGTGCAAAAAGACTATGACGAGAGATCGCGGTGCACCTTCCATGATGAACAGGGGCACCGCACTGAAAATTGCACACCATTAAAGCAGCATTTGGAGGAGTTAGTGGCAGCTGGGCACTTGGACCAATACATAAAAGGAAGAACTTGAGAGCAAGGAGCTATCCGCAGATGTTAGCAAGGCAGCTGAACAGGAGACAGTGGAAGACTTGGTACAGGAAATGATAGATGTAAAGAACCCAGAGAAGGCAAGCTAGGGCTCAATTGGGAAGGACCATACAAAGTGGTTGGTTTAGCTGAAAAAGGGGCATACCACCTGGAAGATGGAGATAGCCAGGTTATCCCAGGCCGCGGAACATTGCCACTCTCGAGTTATTTTTTCTAGGATACTTGTAATTTTCATTCTCCTCAATAAAACAAGTAGTTCCCTCTTCAGCATAGAGTATTTTCCTCTGTAAAGGTTGTTTTAATGAGCTAGGGGCATTGAAAGTAGAGTTGGCCGGAAAAACCAACACTTACCTCTCCTAATCCGAGATAAGGCTGCAAGAAGTTGGCAGGATTGACCAACAAAAAACTTTTTTGCACCCTTTAGCCGAGGTAAGGACCTAGGCTAAAGGTGGTTGGCAGGTTTGACCAACAAAACTCTTTTGCACCCTTTAGCCGAGGTAAGGACCTAGGCTAAAGGTGGTTGGCAGGTTTGACCAACAAAACTTTTTTGCACCCTTTAGCCGAAGTAAGGACCTAGGCTAAAGGTGGTTGGCAGGTTTGACCAACAAAACTCTTTTGCACCCTTTAGCCGAAGTAAGGACCTAGGCTAAAGGTGGTTGGCTGGATTAAACCAACTCTTAGTACTCTTCAGCCGACGTATGGGTATAGGCTGAAAAGTGGTTGGCTGGATTAAACCAACTCTTTGTACTCTTCAGCCGACGTATGGGTATAGGCTGAAGAGTGGTTGGCTGGATTAAACCAACACCCTTCCTAAGCCCAGGATAAGGATCCAGGCTGCAGGACGTTTGGTCGGAATAACCAAACACTTTATTCTAGGTTGGCTGGATTAAACCAACACTTTGTACTCTTCAGCCGAAGTATGGGTATGGCCGAAGAGTGGTTGGCTGGATTAAACCAACACTGGATACTCTTCAGCCGAAGTATTGGTATGGCTGAAGAGTGGTTGGCTGGATTAAACCAACACTCTGTACTCTTCAGCCGAAGTAAGTATATCGGCTGAAGAGTGGTTGGCAGGTGTATATTATTAAGCTTAGACCGAGATGGTTATCTCGGCATGAAAACATTGCAAGGTAAAACAGGAGATCAAAACCGAAATAGCAGCTTGAAAGCAAACGTTCAAAACCGAGATCACAGTTGAACAAATGAGTTCGTGGAAAAATTCATTACAAGTGCAAGCATACAGAACAAAACCGGAATAAGAGTTGAGCACAGAGGAAGATTTTTTGAAGTGCAAAACAAAATACAACTGAGGGGCTGTAGCCCGGTTACACATTCTTTCCAAGATAAAAAGAAGGATCGAGCAAAAAGGTCGTCAAGATCAGCATCCAGATCAACTCGAAGCCCGGTTTCAGTAGGGAGCTCGGTTGTTGCAAGCACACTTTGGTTGAGCAACCTCGAAAGCACCGCATCAGACACAGCAAGCAAAGGTGAGATGGAGACCACTGGAGTTAGAGAGATGGACTGGCGACCGGGCTGGGTGTTGTCTTTAGGAGCAGCATCCTTGTCCTCCCCTTCTTGAAGAAATTTCTACTGAATGGCATTTGCATACTCCACCATGGAGCTAAGTATAAACTATGGAGGAGGGTTTAGGAAGATTTCGGTCTCTTAGCCGTAACCGATCTGTGCCACAGCCGTTTTCCACCCACATTTGAAGAAAAGGTCTATGGTAGCTCCGCATTGTTAGATGTATAAATTAGCTCGGTATAGAGAAGGTGCTGAGTATCTCGGTTGAAGTGTTCAGAGGAGTACCTGGGCAACCTAAGTCAGAGTCTGCAAAGTGAAAAGGAAAAGTGTTAAGCATAGATCGGTGGACCATGCTAAAAGTAACAAAGTTCGCTAGCTCGGTTAATTGAAGCAAAAGTTTATTCGCGAATCCAGTAGGTGTGATAACTGTTCAGAAGATTTGAGCGACATACAAGTCAAGAATGAAGGAACTGAAGATGGAAGCCGTATCAGCAAAAGCGCGAGATTCGCAGGCACTGCATCTAGCAAAACGGAGGCTCAGAAGGAATAACAAGCGATTCAGATGACAGCATAACTGAAGAGACGTTTTTTGACTGAACCAATCGGTAGCCCGGCGGCATTCTAGCCTGGTTGAAAGGCAAAAGTTTTTAGCTCGGCTGGTAACAGGTAATCCCAATCATGTTGCACAGATGGAATTAAGGGGCAATTGAGAGGGTAATTTATATCTAAATTGGGCCGAGCTAAGGAGGAGACTTCTTTGGAAATTGGGCCGTGCGACGAACCGAGGTAAGAATAGATGTACTTCGGTCCAAGGACTAAACGGATATGGGCCACGGTGGAAAGGGCTTAGCAAGTTTTCTGCGGTCCAAGTATTAGTCCGGTCCAAGTGTAAAGGCGCTTGGAGTGGTAGCTCGGTCCAAATGTAACGATGGTCACCACGGTCGGAGTGAAGAGTTGTAGCTCGGTCCAAGTGTAAAGACGGTCACCACGGTCGTAGCGCACCATAGTTAGCTCGGCCATGGCATTCGGAGCCGAGGTATGATGGCTTCTCTTTGTGCACTTCGCTCTGGATAGCGCGGTGGAAGCTTACTCCGGTTAGCCCGGTCTCAAAGGACCCAACTGAGGTACCAAGTTGGAGTGTGTCAAATCAAGGTACACGCAATGAAAGGAAGAACCGAGGTGTGGAGCTCGGTCTACTCTGTGGCTTTAGCATGGTCATGGCACAGTACGGTTAGTTCGGTCTAAAACCTTGCTAAAAGCTAGTTCGGTCGTGGTGTATGGAACCGAGGTATGCTGAGCTTTCTTAAGTACTTAGTGCCAGAATTAGTTCGGCTCGACTCTCTTATGGATAGCTCGGTCTTAGCATGTGAAGGCCGAGGTAAGAGAAGGGAAGTAATAGCCGAAGTAACAGTTAGGTCGGTCGTATGGTAATCCGGCCATGGTAAAACCATCTCACTTGGTTTAAGCAGTGAGGGGGGTGTTGGAGGATAAGCATTATCTTCCAGGAGTATGAATCCTAGGAGGACTCTACATGGAGGAGTAAGAGTCCTACTAGGATTGTGCCACTCGAAACCTATAAAAGCTCACCAATATCACCTAAGAAGAGGTAATGCAATTTTTGCTCCCTGACTACATTGAGCTTTTGCCTATTTGTCTTGCTTACTGACTTAGGCATCGGAGGGGTTTTCCGGCACACACCCGCCGGCCAGTTCAAGTTTGAGTTTTCAGGTGATAGAACAACGACGTGCAGAAGAACACAGGCTTGATCAACAGGATTATACGTGAAGGTGAATCTCTTTCCCGTACAAAATCTATCTAATTTTTTTATTTTATTTTATTTTATTTTATTTTATTTTTATGAATAATAGACATGTAAAGCCCTATAAAATGATTGATTCTGACCATTGAAACAGGATACGGGCTTGGTGGTGGAAGTTGTGGGTTTAATTCTTATGAAATTTTTTTGATATTTGCGGTGTTTGTTTTTCTCGGAGTTGTAAGTGTGGCTCAAGCTTCTCTTCAATTGGGAAATCCAATAGGAGCATGATGTTGGGACTTCGTGGTTCCATCACAGAACTCACATTAATAATCAAAACTGTTCAAAGCGTAATTATCTTAAGATCCTACAAATTTAAGATTTTAGTGTGATTTGAATCGTTTAACCCAACTAGAATCGTAAGATCTTCAAATCTTACGATCCGGATCGAAATTTTGACAATCATAATGTTTACTCATCGTCAGCGTGAAAGAATAACCCAAAAAAAAAAATATAAGTGCTCGATGTAGGGTCAAGACTAAGCACGTCTGTCAATGGTTTACTAGGGCATAGACCTAATTGCAATCTTTGCTGAAATGGTCCCTAAACCTAAACGCGACTTGGGTGACATCCCACTTAACCTTACTCTGTTCTACCCTTATTTGGCACAAACCCAAGAATATAAATTAGCATAATAAAAGTATATAACAAGCAAATTATAACATATATGGTCTCATGATTTACTATTGAGGTGGAGGCTTAACGGTGGCCGCCCCCACACAAATATGTTCTTGTATTTGCTGTTGGATTCTATGGATCTGTTATTCACATAATTCTAACTGTTGAATAGCCCAAGGCTGGAGATATGGGTCGTGAATAGTAGTTAAGTTGTAATGACCTAATTTTTTTTTTAAAAATAGCCAACGCATAATTTAATTGAGAAAATTTTTGAATTTGATTGCCGTGTAAATTCTGTGCGAAAACAGTTCGGTTTTGTATTTTTTAAAAATAGTTTCCGATATCAGAAAATTATAAATTTTTTTAATGTTGTTCCCATATGAGTCTAGCATGTTGGATAACAATTTCAGAATTTGATGATGAGTATTTATTTTATGAAAATTCACGAACTGATTGGTGTTCAGTTCAATTTATAGCAAAATTTAAAATTAAGTTTTGAGTGTTTGGACCATGATTTGAGATAAATTTGTTAGGGTCTATTTTGGTATATAATTGAACCATATTTGACTTATGGGTGAGATCCATGACTTAGATTTAATTTAAATTGAGTTTGTTTAATAACTCACGTTTAACTGTTTGGTCCTTTTAAAATGTGATTGATAATAAATACCTTGGGAGTTGTTATTATTTATTATATAGGATTATAATAAATATTTAATAGTTGATTTTATGGTGTGTACCATATGGTAAAAGATTATATATTTTTGTAGTAAATAAAATGGGCGTATATTTCGTGGTGAGCAAAATATTATATTTTGTAATGTTTACAAGCAAAGAAGATATATTTTGTGGTGAGAAAATATTAATTTGTTTTATCATTAATAATGTTGAAATATACTTTTAATTAATATATATAGATATATATGTATAGATAGATAATTGTATTGATTTGAAAAGGCGAAAAAAAAAAAAAAATTATTTAATTGAAACAAGAAGGCAGACCCTACGTGGGTGCTGCTCTCCCATTTTTTCTTTTTTTTCCTTCTTTCTTCTTCTTTACTTCTTTCATTCTTCTTTTCAATTGCACAGCTCACTCCCTCTCTCTCTCAGCTCTCGGTGAGAGTAACGTTTTGACCGGTGGAAATCGAAATTCGACAAAATTGAAAATTTGGATTTTTGCTTGTTCCTCCTTTTAGCTTGAGGTAGGGATTTTTTCTATACTTCTTTATGTACTTTTACTTGATTATAGGGAGTTTAGAGCTGTATATAATTTAATTAGAATTTTTGAAAAAATTGTGATTTATTTGCTTAAAAGAGAAATTTTGAGAAAAATAAAAAGTTGATGCTCAAATTGTGAAAGTGTAAAATTGGAATATGTTTGTAAGGTTATGAAAGAGTTATGTTTTAAATTTGAACAAAAACGGACTTCGATTCGATTAGTTTTGAAATTTTTACCAGTTTGTCACCAAAAGAGCATTTTTAAAGAAAATAAAGGAATTACGTTTAATTTTTGGGGCTTTCGATCAAAATAGGATATCATAACTGAATAATGCTTGAAGAATGAGTTTGGAAAGAAAATGATATTTTCTTGGACATTAACGGTATTATTTTGTTTAATGTATCTATTGGAATAAAATCGACACGGTTAGAAATGGACCTTGAGAGGTTATCGGATGTGATTGTGATATGAAAACCAGTGTAGTTGTTCATATTTGATAAGATATGAAATAGATTGTATTTATCGGAATTTTTTTTAGAATTTAATTGTTTAAATATCTATTTAAAAATATCTGTTTTGGGTTATCGGTGGATGATAGCCATGATTGTTGTAGAAATGCATGAGACTTAGGTAAATTGAACCACATTCCTCATTTGTTGCATTGGACATTGCATTACATTTGTAGAGAAGTGGTTTGGAAATACTCTCCTGATCCTGGGGGATGCTCGTGATCTTCAGCTAGTCATCTGAAAAGGAATGAACACTCCGGTCGGGGGTGCCGAAATTAGCACTCCGACGGATAAGTCAGTGTATACTCTCTTGATTACTTGTATCTTAAGTTAAATTTGCTAGTTCTCACATACCTTTCTCTAACTGAAGCTCCTGTATTTATATTATTCTCTTTGGGCCTTAGGTCCTGGCCCAACCCTGATCCTTTACATGTACTTCTACTCGGCCTTTGTTCTACTGGCTGGAATGCCGGCTATTTTATTCGGCTCTTCAATTGACTAGGGTCAATGCCGAATAGAGGTTATGTTCTGGACTGGACTGGTCCATTCGTCTCTATTGATCCAAGTAAATTCGGCTTCCACAATTGCCCTCCAAACACCCCACTAGCATCAGTTAGTCGGCGTTTTTGGCTTCCAGCCTGGGAAGTCAAAAGTTCGGCAGTTAATCCTTTTCCCAATACATGCTAGAACGCGTACACACCTTTTGGTCATTATAACGATTTCCCGCTCCTTCGTACACTGCCTTCATTTAATGTGATTTGAAATTGTCTCTTCGAATGTATGTTTTGAATACTTAAAGATATCTAGCTCGCCTTCTAGTGCGACTCCTTCACTTGGCGGCTTCTGCAACTCCTTGTTTCTTGTTTTTCCCTTTGTTTCCTGTAAGTTTTCTTCTCCTTCATTTTTTATCCCGCTTGCTTGTTTGCTTTTAGTTTTCCATAATCCTTGGGCTGGCCAAAATGGCAAAACATCTGAAGGAGCTCCTTTCAGCAGATCGAATCTCCGGCTTTCGACGCCATTTTTCCATCCCCGATGACGTCCATCTATCACTTTTGGCAGACAACACCACTGATATGGAGAGGGATGATGAGAGCACAATCGTCTTTCCTCTCTTATCAATTGCTGAGGGCGGAGTCCGCTTTGTCCTGTATCCATTTTTGAGGGCCGTTCTTCGACACTGGGGTCTAATCCCTTCCCAGTCCAACGTGAATTTCTTTCGCATCATAATGAAAATTGTAGAGCTAAATCGGCATCTTAGGATTAATTTAGGTATACCCGCCATTCGGCACTATTATGTCCTAGCCAAATCTACTGGCCGGCTAGGATGCTACTTTCTTAGAGCCAATGATACTGATCATCACTTAGTGACCATGCTTGCCAGCTTTGGCAAGTGCGTCGAAGACATGATGGTCGTTGTCCGCGGCAATTGGGAATTCGGCGACAGTAGAGATCGCCTAGACCTTGTGCCAAGGCGAAAAGGTGAACCAGGCGGCCGATTAAATCACTTTTATTTATGTTATTTCCATATTTGTACTCGGCACTATATATATCTAATCGTTTTGTTTATGTAGGCAGTGACTTGAAGAGAGTGTTAGTTTCAGACGACGACGTTGTGCTTGTAGAAATCAAAACCGCGGTACAGTTCGTCGGTTGTCCAAACCTTCAAAAACAAGGGAGGGCGGCCCATATTGTCCTGCGGTACGAGCCGACTTACACGACATTCTCGGCAGCAGACAACATTCCGATCTCGCGAGGCGACAACCATCTTACAGCCCTCATCTTCCCCAGCTTCAAAAACTTAAGACAGATTGGTGTAGAAACATCCGATTCTGAACACGTAGAAGAACAAGCGGCCGAACTGATCGCCGAGGACCCGGACCAGTTGGCAGCGGAGGTTGACGAAGCAATTAACTCGCCCTTTAAGGAAGCCGGACTGAACTCGTCTGACCCTCCGTCCACATTAGGCCAAGGGGACGCCTTCGAAGATATTTTTACAAATTTGGGAGACCTTCCCGGCGCTTATTCTAAGGGTATGGCTGGGGAAGGTCTCACGCAGATGGCGCGAAAGAGAAATGCCGAACGCATGGCCGCCTGACGGAAAGCCGAGGCCACCCGTTCTGGACTTGCCTTGACTGAATCTTCCGAACCCATTATTGTAGAAGAAACGGCTCACGTTGACGTGGCCGAGACGAAAAAGGCAGCCGATCGACCGAATCCAGAAGAACAGCCGATTTTAGAAGATCGGGGAGAGAAACGTGCCACCGAGGGCGAGGCCGGCTCTGAGGAGAACCCTGTTGATAAACGGCCACGCTTAGAGGAGTCGGATGTGGTTGTTCATTTCGTTGTTCAACCAAAGATAAAAAATACGCCGATCTCCTCCAAGGCGTCGGCCTTGAAGGATCCCGCTGTGGCGTTGAGCTTGGCTGCCTTGGTCTCGTTGCTGGCTGAAAAGGCAACCTTTCGGGCGGAGCCGGATTTGGTAGCAGTAGCGTTAGCTGCCCAGTCGGCCCTCCTGGTATGTGACTTCATCTTAACTCCTTGTTTTGGTTTTGTTAGCAAACGGTATTTCTTGGTATGTGACGATCCCAACTTGTTTTGCAGACGGTCGGAAGGATCGCCGAATTAGGCTGCTGCCAACATGATGCCGTTGAAAGGATTGGCTGTTTGCAGTCGGAAGTCGAGGGTTAGAGGAGCAGGGCCGAGTTTGAGGCGATGAGAGCCACAATGGAAAGTGCGCGGGCCGAAGCTGAGAAGGAAAGGGCGCGGGCTACTGACCAGCTCAGATCGGAAGTCGAGGAGAGGGCAAACGCGAGTAAGGAATCGCTCAAGTTAGCCAAGGAGGTGCTTGCCAAGCTGGAGGCCGAATTGGCAGAGTCCAAGGCGGCGAAGGAAAAAGCCGACTCCGAGGCTTCCGAAGCATTCGAGGCTAAGAAGAGCGCCGCTCTTGAAAATTGTGTAGAAGAGGTTCCCAAATTCGAGAATCGGGGATTCAAACATGGCTGGCTCAAAGCCCTTGCTGCCGCTAGAGTGACGTTGGACATGTCGATTCCATACGAGCAAGTGGACCTTGAGCCGCTTGAGTCTGATCCCGAGGATTGATTTGGGGATCACTTTAGTTTTGTTAGGTATTTTCAATGTATCTTTTTGTAATCATGTTTTGTTTTCTTAGTAAACATCTATTTACTTGGGGCAATCTTCATGTATAAAATGATGACTATCTGTAATCACTTTATGAATGAAAATTTCTCTCGCCTTGCATTATTTCCTGTACTTAATTGTTGTTATCAATGAGGATTACTGTTTTGCTTTATCTATTTTGGGTAAAAACTACTGCGTTCTATCGCGCGGTATATAAACGTTTATGTAAACTTGCCTATTAGGTATCTAAGGGTTAATAAATGTGATCTTGCCAAATATTATTCGTTCATGGAGTGGCTGCGGCATGAATCGATCGGCATTGGGCTTAGGTATTTGTCCGATCAGATTAATAAATCTGCCCTTACCCCAGCCAATGTATGAACTCTGAAAGTTGAATAGCAAATCGGTCGGCATTAGGCTTAGGTATTTAGCCGATCAGATTAATAAATCTGCCCTTGCCCCAGCCAATGTATGAACTCCGAGAGCCAAATAGCACTAGTTCATGGAGTGGCTGCGGCACAAATCGGTCGGCATTAGGCTTAGGTATTTAGCCGATCAGATTAATAAATCTACCCTTGCCCCAGCCAATGTATGAACTCCGAAAGCCGAATAGCACTAGTTCATGGAGTGGTTGCGGCACAAATCGGTCGGCATTAGGCTTAGTGTAGACACCCCATTTTTGACCGCCTTTAAGACTTGGGCACTACTGATGGTTTACTTGGTGGAGAAAGTTGTGCAGGGCAAAGGTTCAGATTTCTTCGGCAAGAGGAGAATCAAATCCCAACCTCATACCCCATTTTGGACCAAAGCTATTTTGAATGGTGTTTAGACCTTAAAACTCTCTCTTTCAAAATGTTTTGAAAATAAAGTTTCTACGATGTTCTGACGCTCGCATTTCGTTAAATGTTGCGCTTTTCGGTAAACCGAGCGAGGACAAAGTGGAAATGAATGAAAGAGAGATGAAATCTTTGAAAAATCTTTCAAAACACCTTGTTTAGGGGTTTGGAGTTGAGGAAAATTGGAGAAGAGGGAAGAAACCAAGTTGAAGAAGAAGGTGGACATGAATCGCTAAGAGAGAGTCGAGCGGTCCTCGCTAAATCAGGCTTATCTGTCTATACACTTGGATTTAAGATATGAGGCCACCACCGTTGGAAAGAAGACTTCCGGGGCGTCATTTTTCACTCAAGAATCTCCTAAAGCCAACTCCAGATGGGGGAGATATGGTTGGTTGAAGTATGGCATCAATCCAGTTGGACAGAATCTGCGCGGCTTCACCAAAACAGGCATAACTTTTTGCACAGTTGGAATTTTAATGCAAGGCTGGCGCCTTTGGAAAGCTAACTTTTGGGGTTTCATCATAGGGGGTGGCCAACCACCTTGGACCTTTTGACCTAGTCGGCCGACCAGGACAAGTGGTCGACCGACCACTTGAACTGGTCGGCCAGCTCTCTGCAGATTTGTTTCAGTGAGTGTGTTCCAGTTGTGCCAGCTGGGAGGCATTTGCTGCATCCTCCACGTGTATGGAGGATGTTTAATCTTGGTTTTAAGCTTCCAAGAGAAGCTTTGGCCTCTCTTCTCTATAAAGGAAGCCCTCCCTCTCCATTGCAAGGGTTTAGATTTTGGTTAGGGCTAAACACTATATCTCTCCTTGTATCTCTTCATTTGAGCCTTGAAAGAGTGAGATTCTTGGCCCCTTTGCACACCACCTCACAACCACACACTTCCACCATTGCTTGGAGGTTCTTGGAGCGTGTTTTCAGAGGCTAAGGGTTGATTTTTGGTCCAGAAGCTGTTGGTCCTTGCTGAGCTACAAGGGTAACCATTTTCTCCCTTTTTGAGCATCATTTTGATCCTTGTTTTAGCCATACTTGCAAGTATTTTTGGTCTTTGTCATAAACTAAAAAAAGTCTTATTTTGAGGTCCTTAATATGTTTGTTTCAGATCATTTTTCTGTTAGGGGTCATCTACCCCCTTGCATGCTTCATTTCACCTTGTTTTGAGCCATGCCTTAGAGCCTTTGCATTGACCTTTGTTTGGCCTTCTAGCCACTGAAATCCAGTGGATTTTCAGTGGCTAGCATGCTGTTTTGAGTGCCAAAATCAGAGAGGGGTGACCCTCTCTCTCTTTGTTTTGATTTCTAGCATATTTGGCCTAACAAAGGAGACCTCACTTGCATGCTTCCTAGCCTCATTTTAGGCCTTTTTCAGTGAGTTTTAGGACTTGCATGAGCTCTGTCCAGAGCTATTTTTTCCATATTAGATGTCCTTCTTGCATGTGTAGAACAACCCCTTTCATGGCCTTTCAAAGGAGCACCTCATTCTAGCATGTGTTGACTAAGTTTCAGTGGGTTTTTGGTCATATTTTGCTATTCCATGTTTCTATTTTTGGCTGGTTTGGTGGCCTCTCATGTGCTTCATATGGTCGTAGTGTAAATCATGGTTCACTAGCTTGTATTGCATGATGTTTTGGCCCCCTTTCCTAGCATATTTTGGCCATGATTCAAACTAATTTTATTCATATTTTAGGCTGCCTTAGCTCTGTTTGAAGTGTTTTGGGTCATGCATGCATTGTTGTATATGGTCATAGTTCAATCAAGCTTACTAGCTTTGCATATCGGGTCCACTAGCATGCGTTGTTTGGGCCCTAGGCATGTTTTGGCATCATTGAGAGTGATATTTCAGACCTTATACTTGTGCCATGTTTCCATGTTTTCCACTATTTAAGTGCATTTGAGAGTTGTGCTTGTATGCCTCATTTACCGACCATTGCATGAGCTTCATTTGAATGCATTCCGAGTCACCATCCCAACACATTTTGCCACTAATTTTGGTCCGCATAGGGACTGTTTGGGGTTGGTTCCATCATTTGAGCATTTTTTTGCATACCTATAGCGTAATCCATTTCACTAGTTTCGGTATCCGAGCCATCTAGCATGCATTGTGTGAGGTGTTTGCTTGTTTCGGGACCATCTTTTATGCCATTTTAGAGCTGGATCATGTGCCATGCTATGCCATATTCCATCCCTTGCCATGCCTTATTAGAGTTGCACTTTGTGCCTTAGGTTCGGTCCCTTACGTTGGGCATGTTTGCATGAGTGTTCTTGCCTAATTTCATTGTGTATGGCCACTGATTTGAGTGTGGCTGAGGTCCACTCCTTTTAGTTTAAGTCCATCTTGCATTGTGTATGCCATATAGTTCATGCTGTTGCATGTTTGGCCATTGCATTGTGTGCCTTGATCATCTCATTGATAGTCTTCATATGTACATGTTAGTTTCCATGCGTGCATCGCGTATGCCATATTATGTCATGTGCATTGAGTATGCCATTGATAGTTCATAGCATTGCGCATGCTAGTTGCACCTTTGCATATCACTCCTTGCATGTTTGCGTGTCTTAGTTGCATTTCGTTTAAGATTGCATGCTAGTTGTTGCATTGTGTTTGCATGCCATGCCATTCTAGTTGTTGCATAGTGTTTGGAGTAGAGTTTAGTCCAAACACGGGAAACGAGGGACGTTTCGTACTCATAGTGACGAAACGTGCTTCAATTCCCGGTCGCCGACACTCTTGACTATCCATGATAGAGTTGTTGGCTTTAGGTGTTCATTTGTGCATTCATTTCACATTGATTCGTGCAATTCGACTCTTCGGCCATCATGCATCGAGATACGTGATTGGTGGCACGAGGACTAAGGACTACACTCCCTAGAGCTTGTGCAATGATGGGGAGAGTGGTCGTGCACACATTTGTTGAAAATACCTTGCCATGCCTCTTTCTTGCTTTGTGTTGTAGAAAACCAGAATCCAGGGGCAGAAAGTGGTCGGCCGACCAGGTTTTCTGGTAGGCTGACCACCCTTTTTGGTCCCCACCATAGAGGGTAGTCGGTAGGTGGTCTCCCATGCCAAGGGTTGGTCGGCAGCCCTCCCACAGCTTCCCAGAGTGGAGTTTTAGCCTCTTGGAGCTTTGTACAGTGTTCTGGGACCAGTTGCAAACAGAGGCAAATTGGGGCATCGCGATGGATTTCCCGACAAGGCGACTTGAGCATGCATGCATCCCTATCATTCGGAACAGAGCTGAGGCAGTCCATTTTGTTTAATTTACATGCTAGTTTCCTTACTTACTTAGTTAATTCGTTAATTGATTAATGTTGTGTAATAATTAGTTTAATTAGCTTAGATTAGCTAGTTTATTCTGTACTATTTATTCGGACCCTCCAAGAGAGGGCACAATTGTGTAATAAGTGTGCGTGAGTGTGTGCATGTCTTCCAACCCCACGTCTTTCTCCCTTTTATTTACTAGCTTATGATGGTTAGTTTAGGGCATGTTTTAATTAGCATACTTATGTTCGCATGTTTGCATTTATTCATCTGTCTTGCATGCACCAGGTTTGGCGCACCATACTAATTGCATTGTATTTCAATACCAAGTTGAATACACGTTATCTGTTGCATCTCACATGTCATTCTTAGATTAGTCGAGCCTATTCTTAGCCGCATTTGTGTGTGTGTTGCATTAGGCATCTCAGCATAATTAGGACTTATGTATGATTTCTAATCAGCTTCTTTCTTTGGCTCAGAGTACTCGGTAAATGTTTATGCTTTAGCATCCTTACATGTGTGTGAGTGATTGCCATGACAGCTTGATTGCCATGACAGCATGCTTACCATGAGGCTATGTGCTTATGTGATATAACTGCCTGAATGCCTATGGGTGAAGGTTGGGTTGCTTGAATTGGAATAATTCGTCGAAACCCGTGTTTTAGCCTACTTGCGAGTAGAGAATTTCAATCCATTTTCAAAGCAAACGGATATGCGATGCTTTGTTCAAACTTAGGAAATCTAGTCTATACTTGTATGCTGTGCGCATCACATAGTAATTCTAGGCTAATAAACCGGAATAAGAGCACATGTGTTTTCAAAAACTCGATATCATGCTTAGTAGTGGCCGATCTTCAATCGGGTGAGCGGGGGTGCTCATGAAATGACCTTCCCCAATTGTACCCAAGTTCCCGAGCCGAGGCAACTTTGGTGATGACGGACACGTGGCCTCGAGCATGAGTCAGGGTTTCCTAAATTCCCCCAAAACAAAATATTTAGGTGGCGACTCTATATCTGGCAAAGCAGTCTATGTTTGGCACTTCTTTCTAAAAATCAGTTTTTCAAAACGATTTGCCGGATTTGGACTCTTTGGTGATTTATCGGTCTTGCATTGCACTTTGCGAGATTAGATTAAGAACCGTGACATTTGAGTCCAACTGTAGTAAGCCCAATGAACAAAATGAGATTTTCTCTCGGGACGTTCGGGGACGTCTACACTTAGGTATTTAGCCGATCAGATTAATAAATCTGCCCTTGCCCTAGCCAATGTGTGAACTCCGAAAGCCAAATAGCACTAGTTCATGGAGTGGCTACGGCACAAATTGGTCGGCATTAGGCTTAGGTATTTAGCCAATCAAATTAATAAATCTGCCCTTGCCCCAGCCAATGTATGAACTCCTAAAGCCGAATAGCAATTCTAGATCGGAATGAATCAATAATGCTGAATATTAGTGGTTGCTGGAGTGTGCGCATTGATGATGTCGCCTCGGGAGTGGGGTGCACTCCTGAGTGATTAAAAAGGGGTTGAGAAATTCCATCTGAGTCTCATAAAGTGACTCGATTCTGCTTGTCTTTCGTGGCTGGAAAAGCGTGAATGTCAACCAGACTTTTCTTTAATAGTAAAGGAAAGGGCAGGACGCTGGCGGAGCTGGACTCAACAATGAATCAAAGTGGCGAACCTCCCTGTACGAGGGGTAGGGCATCTACAGAACACGAGAGGCGCCACTCTCTGCGTCAACGAAGTAGGTCACCAAGGAAGGAGAAGCGCTAGCGAGGGAGCTTCCCTCGTTTGCGAAGTGAGGATAGTGGGCCACCACGCCCATTGAGCTTTTCTGTTTTCGTTGGGAACAGACTGATGACAGAGGCAGATTCCATCATTCGGGACCCGAATGTGGCGGTCGAGTTTACATGACAGAACTTTCCACCAGAAGTCCAGCACTCGATGGTTGGTCGACCTGACTTCGAGGTGTTTCGAGAGGGAGTTCATGGGGCGGTGAAATGGCTGTACACCGCCTACGAAATTGACATGTGCCTTCGTGCTGCCTAACGAGAAATAGAGAAGAAGGATGAACGCATTCGAAGCTTGGAAGCTCGCGCGGAAGCGGCTGAGCTCGAGCTAAGGAAGGTCAAGGCTGCTTAGACATAACTAGCCAGACAGGCTAACCCAATCGTGGAAGAAAGGGTCACCCAGCGGCTTATCAGTACTGCACTTGCCGATCGTGATACGACAAGCATGTTCGCAATAGAGTCCGTGAAGGGGAGGGCCTATGAAAAAGGCTTCCATGAAGGCCGGAAAGTAGGGATACAGAAAACTAGGGAAAAGCTCGTCGAGGAAGTTTGCCGATGTGAAAATCGTGGATTTAAGCATGGTTGGATCAAGGCACTTCAAGCCGAGGAAGCTCTTCGAGCAGCGAGCATTGATTCGGCATTGCCGCTGTACCAACGTGAGGACTTCCCCTTCTCCGCCTTCGAAATCGAGAAGAGTGACGACGAGGGAAACGTCGAACAAAAATAGACATTGTAATCCTCGAACACAGATTGCGTGCGAGATTATGTAATTATTGTCTAATTGAATAAAATGTGTTATTTTAAATGTTTGTATTTCATTCTGAATTTTTACATGCTTAATTAGGCATCTCATTTCGAATGTTGGCATGTTTTGTTTTGTTCATACGGTTGGGCCAGCCCAAGTTAACTAAGCATTTCATTTTGAATGTTTGTATGCTTTGATGTGTAAATGGTTTTTGCCGGCTCAACTTAACGGAGCATCCCACTTTGATGCGTAAATGTTTTGTTTTGTATGTTTTAACCCCCGTCGTGAAGGGCGCTCAAAATTCAGAATATTATTCGGCCCATGAGCGTCATGCACTGATAGGGCATTATTTGGCCAGTTGAATCCAGAGGCTTTATCGGCCAAAGGCGTTATGCGTCGGCCCAAAGACGTCATGCGCCGATGGGGCTCCGAATCCGGAGACTTTATTTGGCCAATCGTGATATCCACGAAGGGCACTCCGAATCCGGAGGCTTTAACGGCCCAAAGGCATCATGCGCTGATGGGGCTCTGAATCTGGAGACTATTTGGCCAATAGTGATATCTACGAAGGGCGTTCCGAATCCGGAGGCTTATCGACCCAAAGGCGTCATGCGCCGATGAGGCTCCGAATCCGGAGACTATTTGGCCAATCGTGATATCCACGAAGGGCGCTCCGAATTCAGAGGCTTTATCGGCCCAAAGACGTCATGCACCGATGGGGCTCTGAATCCGGAGACTTTATTTGGCCAATCGTGATATCCACGAAGGGCGCTCCGAATTCGGAGGCTTTAACGGCCCAAAGGCATCATGCGCCGATGGGGCTCTGAATCCGGAGACTATTTGGCCAATCGTGATATCCACGAGGGCGCTCCGAATCCGGAGGCTTTATCGGCCCAAAGACATCATGCGCCGATGGGGCTCCAAATCCGGAGACTATTTGGCCAATCGTGATATCCACGAAGGGCGCTCCGAATCCGGAGGCTTTATTGGCCCAAAGACGTCATGCGCCGATGGGGCTCCGAATCCAATGACTTTATTTGGCCAATCGTCATATCCACGAAGAGCGCTCCGAATCCGAAGGCTTTAATCGGAACACTTTTGAACTGGATTTCGCAGTAAGTAAACAGGAATCTTTGCATTACAAAACTGGAATGTGTACATGGTGAGCCATTTAGAACTAGTATCATTTCCCACAGGTCGGGTTTAATGATAGAATTTGCGCAAGTGCGTTGAATTCCAAGGCCATGGCAGACTCCTTCAAGACATGTCTTTGAGCCGATATGCCCCTACTCCCGTGATCGAATCGACCTGATAGGGGCCGTCCCAGTTAGGACCCAATTTTCCATCAGCCAGTTTCCTGGCAGCTGGGAATACTTTCTTCAGAACCAACTCTTCTGGTGTGTAACGGCGCAGCTGAACACGTTGATTATACGACTTAGCATGCTGCTGCTGATACCGCGCCATGGATGCAAGGGCATGGTCTCTTCGTTCTTTAATCAAAATCAAATCCAAGGCCAACATCATGTCGTTTTGGCCCCTATCAAAAACTTTCGATTTCAAGGTTGGGAGGCCGATCTCCAAGGGTATGATTGCCTGGGTTCCAAAGCATAGAGCAAACGGCGTTTCCCCAGTAGATTGCGTCGGCGTAGTTCGATGAGCTCACAACACACTCGGAAATTCTTCGACCCATTTGCCTTTGGCTTTCTCCAGCCTTTTCTTGATGCCGTCTAAGATGGATTTGTTAGAGGCTTCAGCTTGACCATTGCTTTGAGGATAAGCCGGCGCAGAAAAGTAAGGCCGGATACCATACTTGCTGCACAATTCTCGGTAGACGTCACAATCAAACTGGGTGCCGTTGTCTGAAATGAGTGCTTTTGGAATGCCGAATCGTGTTATAACATTTCTCCAAATGAAACGCTTCACATCTGTATCTCGGATGTGCGTTAGTGCCTCCGCTTTGACCCATTTTGTAAAATAATCTGTCGCGACAATCAAAAATTACTTGTTACCCGGGGCACGAGGAAGTGGTCCGACGATGTCAAGTCCCCATTGGGCGAACGACCAAGGACTGGTTATGGAGCTTAACTCTTCAGCAGGCAGGTGGGTCAAAGGAGAGAACTTGTGGCACTGTTCACACTTTTTCACGTAACATTCGGCATCGGCTCTCATTGTCGGCCAGTAATACCCCTGTGTCACGGCTCGATGAGACAAAGAACGCCTGCCAGAATGGGCGCCACAACTGCCTTCATGTATTTCAGTCAGAAGCTCTTCGACTTTGTCTGGGTGCATGCATTCCAAGTATGGACCAGAAAGGGATTTTTTGTAAAGCTTTCCTTGCGGATCCAAGTAATATCGCAGGGCTTTGTTTCGTAGCTTGTGCGCTTCTTTCTTGTCCTCTGGGAGCTGTTCGGAAGACAGGAATGCAGCAATGAGATCCATCTAACTCGATCCAAATTCTATAACATTGACCTGGACTTCCTCCGAAAGGCCAATGCTCGGCTCCAGGATGAAACCTACTTCGATGGTCCGTTTAATTTCTGAGTTAATGGCAGAGGCTAGGCAAGCCAGGGCATCTGCATGTGTGTTCTGATCACATGTTATCTGATTCAATTCATGATGGTTAAATTTTTTCAGCAAGGAGTTAGCCGTTTTCATGTAAGCCGCCATATGGTCATTTCTTGCCGCGTACTCCCCCTTTAGCTGATTGATCACCAGTTTTGAATCGCAAAATACAAGTAAACGCCGAGCACCCAGAAGATGTGCATTACGCAAACCGGTTAGAAGGGCTTTGTATTCGGCTTCGTTATTTCATGCTTCGAAGCCGAGCTTGACGGCCTGCTCAATTATTGCACCATCGGGAGCCATGATTACTACTCCGGCTCCACTGCCCCGTTGATTGGATGATCCATCATAGTACAACTGCCAAATGTCCGCAACATAAATTCTCCAGTCTGGCTTAGGTCGAATTTCATCAGACTTGAAGTCAGTAAGACCCCCTATAAATTCGGCAACAAAGTCGGTAAGCACCTGTCCCTTGATTGAGGTTCTAGGTAGAAACTGAATATCATACTGGCCGAGTTCAAGAGCCCACTTTGAAATGTGTCCTGATGCTTCTGCGCTTTGTAGTACTGATCGGAGGGGGAAATCTGTTAGCACCCCGATGCTATGCCCCTGGAAGTAATGAATCAGTTTTCTTGCTGCCATGACAAGGGCCAGAATGAGTTTTTCCAACGGAAGGTAGCGTGTTTCGGTGTCAACCATTGCCTTGCTCACATAATACACTGGCCGCTGCTCCCCCAGTTCTTCCTTTATCAGTATGGCGCTGACGGCCTGGTCAGAAACTGCCAGATACAAAATGAGCGGATCACTGGCTGAAGGTGTTGTCAAGAGTGGAACTGATCAGAGGTAGATCTTGAGGCCGTTGAAAGCAGCTTCGCACTTGGCGGACCATTCAAAAGCCTTGCCTTGCCGTAGTGTATGAAAGAATTGTCGGCAGCGGTCCATGGAACGACTGATGAACCTGTTGAGTGCGGCGGCCATCTCCATTAACTTCTGAACTTCCTTGACCAATCGAGGGGAGCTGAGTTCTAGGATTGCTGTGATTTGCCTTGGGTTGGCTTCGATTCCTTGGTGGTTGACAATGTAACCCAAGAATTTGCCAGAGCCGATCCCAAACGCACATTTGGAAGCGTTCAGCTTCATTCTATATTTACATAGAATGCTGAATGTCTCTTCCAGATCGGCCATGTGATTTTGTTCTTCCTTGGACTTGACCACCATTTCGTCAATGTACACTTCCATAGTGTGGCCGAGTTGTTCCTTGAACATGGTAGTGACCAGTCTTTGGTAAGTTGCCCCTGCATTCTTCAACCCAAAAGGCATAACCTTGTAGTAGTAGGTTTCTCTTGGGGTGAGGAATGCAGTTTTGTCTTGGTCCTCCAGATGCATGGGGATTTGATGGTAGCCTCTGTAAGCATTGAGGAAGCTCATACGCTGATGGCGTGTCATCGCATCTACAAGTTGGTCAATTCTGGGTAGGGGAAAACAATCCTTGGGGCAGGCTTTGTTTAGGTCCATGAAATCGACGCACACTCGCCAAGTCCCATTTTTCTTCTTCACAACCACTATATTAGAGAGCCATGTAGGGTAGGTCACTTCCCTAATTGCCCCGGTGTCAAGCAACCTGTCAACCTCCTTGACAACGGCGGCAGTGTGCTCTGTGGCTGACCGCCGGCTTTTCTGAATGATGGGCTTGCATTTAGGGTCAACATTCAAACGGTGCTGTGAAACGGACGGATCTATACTCATCATCTCGTATGGAGTCCACGCAAAGATATCAAGGTTCCTGAGCAGGAAAGAAATTAGCTGCTGTCTGTCGGCTTGATTCAGGGAGGCGCCGACCATGAAGAACTTGTCTGGGCTTCCGTTGATTTCAACTCAATCTAGGCCTTCCGTGGCCTTTTCACTTGGGAGCCGCCCAACATCGTCGAGGCTCTCCCGATCCGGCATCTCAATGGAATTCACTTGCAACTCTTTTGGCATCTTTCCAGCAAGGAGATAACATGCTTGTGCTGATTTCTGGGAACCACGGATTTGCTCAATGCCGCGTTCTATCGGGAAGCGTAGCAGCTAATGATACGTACTCGGCACGGCCTGCATGGTGTGCAACCAAGTTCGCCCTATAATGAGATTATACGGGGACGGCAGCTTGACGACCAAGAATTCCACTTCCACTGTGCGGGATCCTGCTCGAACGGGTAGTGTGATTTTCCCCAACGAGTATTCTGGATTGGCGTTGAAGCCGGATAGTGGATAAGGTGCAGGAGAGAGATCTGATTCTGAAAAGCCGAGTTTGGTGAATGTCTTGTAATACATAATTTTCGATGTGCTCCTCAGATCAATGAGTACGCGCTCAATGGTGAATCGATTTACGCATAACTCGATTACCAAGGGATCGATGTGAGGGAGTGTCACTCCAGACAAATCTGAATCATCAAAAGCAATGCATGCAGCTTCATGGGGCTGTTTAGCTGGAGTGAGTTGATTTTGAGGGTCGGGATTCGACTGAATCGTGTGCACCGCAGATGACATTGGCAGGCTGCATATCATGTGAATCACGCCGAGTGGAGGAGAATCCTGTCTTAAGGCTATTGCTTTGGTTGAGCTGTCTGTTCGGATATACTGTTGTAGCCGACCATCCTGTACCAATTCCTCTAAGTGATCCTTCAATGCGTAACAGCTCTCAGTATTATGGCCGTGATCTTTGTGATACTAGCACCGCCTATCCTGTCTTCTGGTTTCGGGAGGTCCCACCATTTTGGACGGCCATTTGAAGAATGGAAGATGTTGGATTTTGGACATAACCGCGCTGATCGGCTCTGACAACTCTGTGTATTTCTTGTCGGCGCGCCTTGTGCACCTACCATCAACTTACAGTTGTTCATTTGCTTAATGGGGGCATTGGTTGTTCGATCGGCTAGAATCCCGTCTCTTGTCTCGTTTAGATTGATGCCACGGTTCAGGGCTCTGAGGTGGTAGAGAGTTTAACGACCGAGCAATTGCGGAAGGAGCCGTCTTGTTGGTCACGTTCCCAACTTTAACCCGCAAGGCTTCATCTTTCATTTTACAGTATTCCTCAACTTTCTTCATCAACGGCCAAACTGTTTTGAGGGGCCGTCTGGTCAAAGAGCTGCGGAGGGCACTGTCGGGATGTAATCCCATCTTGAAGGCGGTAATGGCCATAGAGTCATTGAAAGCATCATCTACTAGATTAAAACACTCCCAATACCGCGCCGAATACGCATGAAGGGTTTCCCCCGGTTGAATCTGCATTGACCAGAGGGAATCAGCTTGCTTTGGCTGGACCTCATTAGTGATAAATCTTGCCCTGAAGGATTTTTGGAGTTGGTGGAAGCTTTTGATCCAAGCTGGCTCTAGTTTATGATGCCACCTGACTGCCAATGGTCCTAAACTGCTCGGAAATATTCTGCACATGAGAGCCTCATCATCTGCGTGCAGTGTCATGGCTTGTTTGTAATGGCGGATGTGATCGGTGGGGTCTGATTTACCATCGTACAAGGTGAATGTCGGTGCTTTGAATTTCTTGGGTAGCACTGCCCTTGCAATTTGTCGTACGAAGGGATTATGCTGGTTTTCTTCCTTTGAACTGTTTCTTCTTCGCTTATGCCTTATACGTGGACTCTCTTCAGAGGAACTGGTAGTTTCGGTTCGTTCCTTCTTCTTAGGCTCCGGGGATAATGAGTCGGAGTCGCTATCAGTGTCTTGTTGTCGGGTTGGAGGCCGTCGACCACCTGCCCTTAGTGGTCTTTCCGGATCTTGGCGTACATCTTGTTTGGACTTTGCCACTTCCAAGGCCAAATCCTGACGGAGACGTTCGTTCTCTGCGATCATGTGCTCCAACCTCTGTTCATTTTGCTTTGCTTGTTCCATGATCGCTTGCATTGTCTCATGTGTTGAGGTCGAGGGTGAGCCAAAGTTCAAGGCGCGTCTTGTGGCGATAGTCTCCGGTCCAAGCATGTTAGTTGGGGTGAGGTCGTCTCTTTGTGTGGTCTCGTTAGTGACTATCGGAGGGTCTTTCGTTACACCCGCCATGGATGTATTTGAGTATTCCCACAGACGGCGCCAATTGTGGAGAAGTGGTTTGGAAATACTCTTCTGATCCTGGGGGACGCTTGTGATCTTCAGCTAGTCACCTGAAAAGGAACGAACACTCCGGTCGGGGGTGTCGGAATTAGCACTCCGACGGATAAGTCAGTGTATACTCTCTTGATTACTTGTATCTTAAGTTAAATTTTGTAGTTCTCACATACCTTTCTTTGACTGAAGATCCTGTACGTATAGTATTCTCTTTGGGCCTTAGGGCCTGGTCCAACCCTGATCCTTTACATGTACTTCTACTCGGCCTTTGTTCTACTGGCCAGAATGCCGGCTATTTTATTCGGCTCTTCAATTGACTAGGGTCAATGCCAAATAGAGGTTATGTTCTGGACTTGATTGGTCCATTCGTCTCTATTGATCCAAGTAAATTCGGCTCCCACAACATTCATTTCATTGGAAATGTATCTGTTCTTTGAGAAATGTTTGGAAATGTATCTATTTGTGAAAAGATGAATACTTGGTGAATCTGGGTAGGGGGTGTAGAACCGCGCGGTTAGGTGTCAAGCCTTCCAGTTTACAGGTAAATATGACAGTGGTAGTGCATTTAGGCCTACTTGCAAACACTCACCTAGAGATTCACAGAGCCTGTATTCATGTAACATATATGGTTTAAAATGGAAATGATTTTATATCTGTTATTGCATCTCAGCATTGCATGCTTTATAAAAAAGAGACATAAATTGTTTTATCATGAACATGGTATGAGCATACTCCTCTTTAGTCTTGTCATGGTCCATATGTAGTATAGTATATTTTTACTGGGCTGTGGCTCACCCTATAAGGGAAACCATTTCAGGTACAGGTGCTATGTCTCTGCCAAGGCATTGACTTGGGAGGACTCGGAGCTAAGGCTTCATTTTTGTTTTATGGTTATTTGTTGAATGTAAGCCCAGGGCTATATTGCGTTTAGTTGAAACTCCATTTTGTGTAACGAAGAATGTTCTTGGATAAATTTGTAAGCCTGTAGGACACTTATTATCTATTTGGCTTCCATTTCATACTTGTTGTAAAATGCATGGTTGGGATTGGAATCGGGGCATTGAGATGTGAACAACATGTATTTGGTATTTGGGATTAAATGGAAATGGATGTATGGAACAGTTAGCTAGATATATGTGTTTGTCTATCAGGTGAGTTTGCTGTATAAATAGATATACCCTGCCCAAATTTTATTATAAGAAAGTGCTTGCAAAGGAGGAAGCACTCTTAAACTTAGAGAAAATTATAAAGATATTCTCCCTCAACAAGGGTGAGGACCTTCCTTTTTATAGACAAAGAAAACAAAAAGAAAAGATAAGGTGAGGACATGTGGCATGTCCTAGATTGGGTGGAGTCGATCATCCTTATCCTTTGGCTAGGTGATAATCTACTTTTGACCTAGCATCCTTATCTTTTTTGGACAGATCTGAGAATTTTATTTCTCTTTTCTGGATAGTAGACAAGGAAGCTATCTTTGCCGAAAGGAGTTTTGTTGTTTTGTGCCGACTCTATGGTTGATTGATTCTGGTGGGAGACAAAGCTTTATTCTTTGCCTTTTCCTTTTTTGTCTTTTTCTTTATTGATTTTTTCTGCAATCATACTGGTTAGAGAAGCCCAGAAATCTCCAAAACTCGGTTCATCCTCTTCTGGTGCTTGTGACTCACCAGCCAATACAGTAAATGCATTGTTATCTTCATCTTTTGAATTTTCCTGTTCTTGACTGCTGGTAACAGATTTCATGGAGAAGTCATCCTTGGAGAGATTTTGGAGGAATTGCTCCTTCATAAAATCCATACTTTTTATAATTAACCCTGTTTCAGACAGATTGGAAAATTTTTGTCTTAATTCTGTTTGAATCTGAACAAAGGGATTTGAATTAGGTGGTTAGCTAGGAAGGGCTTTAGGAATAGCATCTCCATAGGCCTGCGTATGTGCCTTGATTTTCTGGACAGTTTCTGTTAAAGTAGGGTTCATACCCTTATCCCACCATCTTACAAAGAAAACTCTTTTATGACGTGAGATTTTGTTTTGGTAATCACATTGAAAGTCCCATTTCCATATCCATGGAATTCCAAAACAGATAACAAAATGGACTAATGATTTACTGATAGAAATGTCCTTGTTTACTGGTAAATGGGAATGAGCAGTATGCCAATCATTATATGCTTCCCTAACTGGTATTGGTAAAATTTCAAACTGAAGCCCAAATTTATCCCACCAAACGAGGAACCAATTGGGTAAATCATTTTTTAGGACATCAGGGCAAATTCGGATAAGCCAAGAATGATTATTGATTGGATTTTGGTAGTAAAAGGTATGGGTGAAAGCGTCAATATAGTCCTAATAACTATATTGTGTCTCACGGTTGCGGATATCCAACTATCTGGTGGTATGTGGATGAATGCCCCAAGTGGTAATGGGCATAATATTTCTGATGGTAATCTTGCTATATTGGATTGGACTAGCTGTTTTAGAGGGATCAAGCAAAGTATGCTTGATCTCAGCAGATCCGGTTTCAGTGAGTATCTGTTCATAGACATAGCTGCACTAGTCAAAGTGAGGAGGAAATTGTTGCGTAGTAAGATACCGACGCTTGATTTCCCATGAATCTGTCATCCATTTTTCATCTGCTGGTTCAATATAGAGGACTGTCTCCTCGATAATACTGTTAGGAGTATACTGTTCTTCAAGCTTGAGGAGAATATCCTTAGTCGTTTGACTGGATTCACCTTTACTGATAGAGGCATGAAGCCTAGGGAATTCTGTATGATAGGGGTTAGAACCCTTACCACGACCTCTGCGGCCTCTGCTGGTCATTCTGAAATATTTGCTTGACCCTGCAAATATTCATGAGTTAGAAAATCGGGTAAAGAATTCTGTTCACCTTTAATATATTCAATATCAAAGTCAAATACTAATAAAACACTTTGCTATGTGGCAAATATCTGTTTTGATGCTAAATTTAAATTTTTTTTTTTTGAAAATCTGTTTAGCAGCTGAGCAATCAACTCTTATAAGAAAATGTTGATTGAGAAGATCATCCTGGAATTTTAAAACACATTTAACAATGGCTAAACATTCCTGTTTAATAGTTGGATAATTTAAAGCTGCTCCTCTCCAACTACCAGAGTGAAAACGTAAAAGTTCTTCTGTTGAAGTAGTAGGATTAATTTGTTTTAAAATCCCACCAAATCCCTATTTAGAAGCATCAGTTTCAACAATCTTTTTCCACTGAGGGTTAGGAAGTTGAAGACAAGGTAATTATTTGACCTTAGCTTTAATTGTCTGTACTGCTGCTGTATGTTCCTTAGACCAACGTGGAGGATTTTTCTGGAGACGAGTATAGAGGATAGAAGCATCCTGGCTTAACTGATGATAGTAATCTCTAATATAATTAAGACTATCAAGAAATCGCTGTAATTGAGTTTTATCCTTTATTTCATCAGGAAATTTAGATGCAAACTCAATACTTCTGTTAATTGGTATAATACTTCCATTATGTATATTATGTCCAAGAAAACGTACTGTTGCTTGGAAAAGTTTCATTTTGGGTGCAGATATAACTAGTCCATTTCTCATAATAACATTCTTAAATATATTAAGATGTTTTATATGCTGGTCAATGGATGATGAGTAAATTAGAGCATCATCTATGTAACAGATAGGAAATTCTCTATAAGGAGTAAATATATTATTCATAATATGTTGAAATTCTGAAGGAGCACTTTTTAATCCAAATGGCATAACATTCCATTCATAATGCCTAAATGGTACTGTAAAAGCAGTTTTATACCTGTCTGATTCAGCAATTTGTACTTGTTAATATCCTGATTTTAAGTCAAATTTTAAAAATATGACTGCATCCTGTAAACGATCTAAGAGATCTTTTTTTATTTGGAATTGGGTACCTGATCCATTTCAAAACATCATTAAGAGGTTTATAATTTATGACTAACTTGGGTAGGGTACACCTCTTTCAATTTCAGCATTTTTATTCACATAAAATGCGGTACAACTCCAAGGAGAGTGACTTGTTTTGATTAACTTTTTCTGTAAATGACTCTGGATTTCTGTTTTGCACATTTCTAAATATTCTTTCTTTATTTGGCTAGGACGAGCTCTGGTGGGGATGAATTTTTCATCAAAGCTTGGTTTATATAGAAGAGAAACAATGTGACGCTTCATTTCCCAAAAAGCATTGGGAATATCACTGCAAATTTCTAATTGGAATTCTTTTTCTATTAGTTTAATTTTATTCTGTAAAGATGGTTGTTGTAATCTTTGATTAGTGGTGAGAAAATGAATTTCTGTTTAAAGAAAATTTATTTGTTTTTCTTTGAAACTAACATGATCTCTTATTTGATCCAATTCTTTGGTATAAGGTTTTGTTATGAATTCAATAATTATAGATTGATTTCTGATGTTTGTATGAATACCTATGGAATCTATCTTTGTGATAGGCATAAGGAAACATAAAAATGGCGTCCCTAAAATAATATTTTGAGACATATTTCTGATGAGGACAAAAGCAATTGGAAGACAAATGCCTTGATGGCAAATTAATGCTTATGGAATTTTATATCTGATGACAAATTAATGCTTTTGGAATTTTATATCTAATTTTATCTCTGACAATCATAATGTTTACACATTGTCAGCATAAAAGTACAAAAAAAAAAAAAAAAAATGAATTAGTTGGTGCAGTGTAGATAAAAAAATCCAAATAGCCATAATAATAAATAAATAAATAAATAAAAATGGATCAATAGTTGTTAGAAATGAGTGTAGAAAGCCAATATGGATAAAGAAATCCAAGTAGTAATAAAGAATGGAGGGAATCAAGTAGCTGTTAGGAAGATGAAAGTGTAGTTGTAATTGTTAGCAATCATCTATTCTTATTATGCTTAGCAGTCATCTATTCCAATTATACTTAGGATTCTTGTATTCTTGTACACCTAGGTTTCCTATACACCTAGGTTTCTTGGCCTATATATACAGGCTTCCCCTATTGTGTTGATTAATTGAATATAGAATACATATTATTTTTCTCTCTCTACTATCATCATAACATGGTATCAGAGCCTAGGGTTTTCTCCTAGTCTCCTCTTCTTCTTCTTCTTCTTCTTCTTCACGTTTTTTTCCTCTTTCTTTCTTGTCTGGCAGATTGATTCCTTCTCATGTTGGTTTTTGGGTATCTTGTCCTATCTTGCTTTGACGATTGGACTATACCATCTTTCTCGACTCTTCAAGACGAAGCCAACACCATCATAATCATCTTCACCTGTCGCCACACGTGCCGCCAGAAGATAAACATGCACTGTGCTGTTCCCTACGTGCCTCTGCCCCTATCTTGCGTTATCTTGAGCCGCGCCCTCACCTGCTAACGTGAGCCGCTTGTTCTGGCATCATCGTTAACGTTAGCTCTGGTTGACTGTACACCACTGCTGCTTCTTGCTATTGTGCGTCGCGTGCACCTCTGCTAACGTGTGCCGCGCGTTTTTGATGTCAGCCCTCCTTGCTGTTACGTTAGCCCTATGGTTGGTACCCCTGGTTGGTCAAACAACTTTGACCAGCAGCTTGGCCACCTTTTTGGCCGTGTTTTTGGCCTGTTCAGACCATATCCCACCTATTTTTGGCTTCCTGAATCCGCTGGTGTGCTCTGTTTTGGCAAAATCAGCCTTTACAAAGCACCATTTTTCCCCCCCCTATTTGAGCATTATATGTTTGTTGGGCCCAAGCTCTCTTTAGCTTCATCAAAGGGAAGCGCCTTTGGTGAATCATTACTAGTGCTATTCCCAAACCAAACCAGAAAGAGGATGAGACTGACTCTGCCTTCGATGACCGTCTTGACGAATGGGAAAGTAAGAATTATCAAATTATCACCTGGTTCTGGGCTACCTTAGTTCCCTCCATTTGTTTTTTCAGTTTGGCTGGTTCCAGGATGATGCTCAAATTACTTCCCCTGCTAAAGCAATTTGGGATTTCTTGAGGGACCGTTATCAGACCACTGGCCATGCTCATCAATATCAACCGTTACAGACTCTTCATTACATGCGCCAGGCACCCGGTCAGTCTATCAATGAATTCTTATCCCAGATGTCGTCTGTTTGGGACTAGCTAGCTCTTTCTGAGCCTACATGGGTATATTCTGAGGATACGCAGCTCTTTATTACTTATCGGAATCATCAACGACTATTACAGTTCCTTATGGCTCTCCACAGCACTTTTGAGCTCGTATGTGCTTCATTGCTTCATCGTTTGCCCTTGCCCACTTTAGAGCAAGTCATTATTGAACTTTTATAAGAGGAGACTCGTTTTGGGACTCTTAAATCTCAGGCTATGGATTATGTTCTTATTACGCCATCATCCAAGAGTTCCTTATATTCACCGCCTGCTAGTTCATGCCAGTATTGTCTCAACCGTGGCCTGCCTGCCACTTATTCATTTGTTTAGTGCCCGGTTCGTGAATACTTTACTTACCATGAGACTATTCCCAGTCATCTCCAATGCTATTGTCCTCGAGCCCCTTCCAAGAAAGGGTCATCTCGTTCTGGGTATCAGTTCAAATTTGGCCAAGGTTCTCGCTCTGCTACTGTTGCCTCTGAGGGTTCTTCTACTCACCATTCCACTGCTTCCGCTACTCCTTTATTCTCTATGGATGATTTTGAGTCCCTCATCCAATAAGTGCTTGCCAAATCCGGTACTCATCCCTTTATTGCTCTTTCAGTGACTAAAGGTAATTCTCCCTAGTATTTTGATTCCGCATGCTGTAACCATATGACTTCTAACTCCATTCTGTTTTCTTCTATGTCATCATCATCTTCTGTCCTCGTCATCCACACGTTCTCATATGACTGTTCATCACACTGGTCACCTTTCTACTTCTACTGTGTCTCTTTCTGATGCTTATCACATTCCTTCTCTTTAGTTGAATCTTATCTCTGTTAGTCAGTTATGTGAACTTGGTCTAACCGTTACCTTTCCTGCTAATAGTTGTTTGGTACAGGACCTTCAGACGAGACAGATCCTTGGGATAGGCCGTAAGCATGGACGTCTGTTCGAGCTTACCCATCTTCGCATTCCCTACAAATCATCTACTGCTGCTCCCATTGCTTCCTTTACTATATCTACTTCTGCCTTGTCTTCTTTACAGCTTTGGCATTACCGCTTAGGACATGTCTCTTTTAGTTGTTTGAAATCTTTAGTTTCTAGTGGTCAGTTAGGTCGTGTCCATCTTGATGATGTTGATTGTTTATCTTGTCAAATTGCTAAACAACCTGCTTTATCTTTTAATAATAGTACTTCTATGTCTACTGCTCCTTTTGATCTTGTGCATTCCGATATTTAGGGACCTTTCCCCACATCAGCCATGGGGGGGTCAAGATATTTTGTGATTTTTGTGGATGATTTTTCTTGTTATACTTGGTTTTTTCTTCTCAAAAATTGATCTGAACTTAAACAGATTTATTATGATTTCTCTGCCACGGTCCGCACTCAGTTTTCTTGTACTATTAAAATCTTTCGTTCTGATAATGCTCAAGAGTACTTGGACTTTGAATTTCTGTCTTTTCTTCGGGCTAATGGTACACTCTCCCATTACTCTTGTTTTGGCACGTCCTAACAAAATGGACGAGCCGAAAGGAAGCATCGTTGTAGCTCGCCTTTTTCTTGCCCCCTTTCGAAAGGTTTGAAAGAAAGCCCTACAATTTAGACTCCCATGGTTTTGAATCTAATCTCACAAGTGCAATGTGAAACTGATAAACACCAAAGAGTCCAAATCTGGCAAATCGTTTTGGAAAATTTATTTTGAATCAAAAGTGCCAAAATTTGGACTGCATTGCCAGATACAGAGTCGCTTTCTAAATATTTTATTTTTGGAGAAATTTAGGAAACCCATGACTCTTGCCAAAGGCCACGTGTTCGTCATCACCAAAGTTGCCTCGGCTCGGGGAACTTAGCTACGAGAGGGGAAGGTCATGAATTGAGTACTCCCACTCGCCTGATCAAAGATCGGCCTCTACTAATCATGATATGATTTTTTATAAACATTATGGGCTCTTGTTCCGGTTATTAAACTAGCATTACTACATGATGCACACAATCAAGTATAGACTAGTTTGCTCAATTTGGAACAACTGAACTCATGTTTGTTTGCGAAAACGATTTGAATTTGCCATCTCAAATGGGCTTAAAGTTTTGCGGATTTGCCACCAAACATAGTGGGCTTAAAACATGATTTGTCACTCAACAAAGTGGTCTTAAAACATACATTTGTTGAATTGTTCCAATTGAAATAACGAGCCTTCATCCACAAGCATTCAGGCAGTTTAGCATTTAAGCACATAGCCTCATGGCGAGCATGCTAATCATGGAAACATTCACATTCATGCAAGTATGCTAAAGCATATAAACTCACCTAGTACTCCAAGCTAAGAAGACAAAGTTAGAAAAATATGCATGATTCCTAATTATACAAGATGCCTAATGCAACACATGCAATATGCAACTAATAGGCTCGGCTACTAATATGACACATGGATCGATTAAATAGCATACGGTTAAACACGTATTCAAAGAAGTATTGAAATGACAATTCAGTTTAAATGATGCGCCGAGCCTCGGTGCATGCAAGACAAGATGAATGGATGCAAGCGTGCAATATGCTAATTTGAAACATGATGCTCCTAATCTAACCATCAAAAGCGATTAAATAAAAGGGAGAAAGACGCGGGGTTGGAAAACATACACACACGCACGCACACTTGTTACAACATTACGCCCTCGCGAAGGAGGGTCCGAATAAATAAGCTAACCAACTAGCTATGCTAACTAAGCTAACTAATTATTATAAAACTCGAATTAATTAACTATTCTAGTTAACTAATTACAAAACGAAATCGAATAACTAGTTAAACTAACTAATTATTTACAACACTTAATTAGCTACAACTAATTAATTACAACACAAATTTGATCCATTGCTAATTAAACTAATTAGCTAATCTCGAAAAGCGAGGGAGGCCCATGCATGCTCGGTTTCCACCCAAAAAGCCACTGCCTTGCTGCTGAATGCCTCTGTTTGCACATTTGAGCACTGACAATGCTGCCTACTTCCAGAACACCTTTGCTCCACCTTACCAACACATTGTGTAAATTTCACCGATGGCCGATAAGGGGCCAGTCGGCTAGCAATGGTGGCCGGTCGGCTACTGGTGGTGGCTGTCGGCCACTAACAACTTGGACTTCCTTGCTGTAACAAAGAGTAAACAGAGCAAAATAGTATATTTCTCAAGGGATGTTTGCACACTTTGCCTCTCATTTTCATGAGGAAATCAAAGGAGGGACAAAGTTTGGTTTATAAACCACCAATCAAGCAATTTCATTGCATGATGGCTTGTGAAACCAATTGTGCAAGTTTAATAAATGGAAAAATGAGACCAAAATGACCATCACCCTATCATGCATGATCAAGGGCAATGGAGACCTAGGAAAATGGCACATTTCATCACTTTTGAGTGTGAAATGTTCCATTTTCCTTGTGTCCAAATTAACATCCGATTTGAACACATGCAATGCAACACAAAGGAATGCTTATCTTGCCACTTTTACTTGCCGATTTTGTTTACACATTTTAGTTACCAAACCATTCTTTAATCAATTTTTCCATTGGTGAATGTCTTCTAAGATGAAAGAAGTATCAACCAAGGGATAGTTTAAGGCATGAGAGAAGCTTTATGCCGTTGGTAATGAACCCTCAAAGGAGGATTAAACCATTAAGCATGAGCCTCAATTTCAAGCTTAAACAACCCTAAGGTTGAAACAATCCTCAAAGCAAATGAAAAAAGTGAAGAAATGAGGGAGATTGCAGAGATTATAAGTGCTGAAATTAGGTGAGAAAAAACACTAAAACATGCAATCAACCCAAACCAATGGTGGTTAAAGCCTTAAAACACCAAGATAATGAAAGGACTTACACTATAACTATGCAAAACAAGACTCAAAAGTACCAAACAACTAAAGTAGTGGCAAAACAACTCAAAACAGAGTTCAAAACATGCTGGACTTGAGCCACAAAAAGCTAAAACATTAAGCTAATACATGGGGCTAACTAGGCATGCAAACAAGACACAAGAAGGGGAGGCTAATCCCTCCAATTTTGGACTTCAAAATGAGTTTTTTGTCACTGAAAAACCTCTGAAATTTAGTGGTTAAAAAACCCAAAAAAGTTGGTTTGAAAGTAGTGAACAAAGGTACAAAAGCTTTACAAACAAAGAGGCAAGAAAGGTGAACCACCCCATAATTGAAAATGGCTTCAAACCAACACTTTTAGGCCACAAAAACAAAGTTTTTGACAGTTCAAAATCATCCCAAAAATAGTTGAAAAAGATGGCAAAGCAAGTGTGCAAAACAAGTATAAAAGGAGAGTGTTATACCTTTTGAAGGGAAGATACAAATGAGGCAATAAACCATGCCAAAACCTTCTCCTAGAGCTCAAAACAAGTCCCAAGCTACCTTAGCCTAAAGACTAGCAACTCTTGTTACGGATTAATAGACAAATGTGGAGTGTATCCAAGTAACTATGCACAAAATTACTAGAGAGAGATAGAGAGAGAAATTTGTTCCAAAATTGCTAACCCTCCAAAATGGGTGAGGAACCCCCCTATATATAAAAAAACAAGCCTTGAGCTTAGAAACGTCCTACCATACACGTGTAGGGAGATGCAGCTCAATGTGCTAACAGTTGGCACAATTGTCAACAAATATCTGGAAAAAGACACTGGTGGTCATCGGCAACCACTGGTAGTCGACCGGCCACCACTGATGGCTGATTGGCCACACCAATGGCCAATAACCATGAGCCATGGCCGACAGGTCACCAAAAGTTCTAGACTCGAAACACCATTCTTTTGGTCCAAAACAAAGCACAAAATGGACAAGCTTTAAAGGCTCAAAGACAGGGCGTTCCACCAAGGACTTCGGGCACTCAAAGCAAAAAAATGCAATCATAATCATCAAATGCAAAAGCGATGACGTCTAAGTCTTGAGGACGGTCAAAAATGGGTGTCTAGAGTTGCCTCTCTTTGACAGAACTCGAAAGTCATGAAATGACAGGAGTGAATGTGAAAGCCTAGAGATGACCCATTTTTGACAAGGCCGAAGACTCGGACAAACAAAAAAGCAAGACAAAATGGTTGCGCCCACAGGCTGCCTATGTATCCCTTTGCAAGGAATCAAACCAGCGTAGTTCTGGGGTCAGATGCAAGTGATATGCACGATGTAAGAACATAACTTATGATCATGCAATGAGACTGTAATGAAGTATTTAAATGCAAATGCAATGCAATGAAAATGCCACATTCAAACAAACCGAAACAAGGGCAGGATAATTCCAATCATGAAAAGAAATAAGTAAATGAACACGCCACGCATAAGAATCATGAGCCAAACCACATTTCATGCAAAAAGGATGTAAGAAAATTATGCAAGCTTAACCACGCAACAAGACGGAAAGGCGAAAAGCAACATAACCATCGGGCTCACCCAAGGTTTCAACCGAGATCCTAACGCGTTGCATGCGAAAAGAGGGAAAGTGATGTAAACACCGGGTGCACCCGAATGTTTTTTAACCAAAGCAAATAATCCTAATACGTTTCGCGCGATAGGAAAAAGGCGAACAAATCTAAACACGTCTCACGCGAGAGGAGAAAGTGAACAAATCGAAACGTGACTCATGCGAGAGAAAAAGTGAATAAATCCAAATCCATCTCACGCGAGAAGATAAAGTGGATACGTCCAAATGCGTCTCACGCGAGAGGAGAAAGTGAATAAATCCAAACGCGCCTTATGTAAGAGGATAAAGTGGATATGTCCAAACGCGTCTCACGCGAGAGGATAAAGTGGATACGTCCAAACGTGTCTCACGCGAGAGAAGAAAGTGGATATGTCCAAACGCGTCTCACGCGAGAGGAGAAAGTGAATACATCCAAATACGTCTCACGCAAGAGGATAAACTGAATGAATCCAAACGTGTCTCATGCGAGAGGATAAAGTGATGTTCAAATGCATGTCAAACGAGAGGAGAAAATGAATAAATCCAAATGTGTCTTATGTGAGAGGATAAAGTGAATACGTCCAAACGCGTCTCACCTGAGAGGAGAAGTGAATAAATGCATTTCGAAGGGCACAAATGATCTTACCTGGAACTCCTCTGAGTGAACCGTACATACAATATCGTGCCTGTATGAAACTCAACAAATGCGATACGGTAAGAATGCATGTTCTATGTAAAGAAAACAATCAAGGCTGTGGAGGGGTGATTTGGAAATACTCTTGGATCCTGAAGGACGTTCCTGATCCTCTGATTGCCACCTGAAAAGGGATTAACACTCCGGTCGGGGGTGCCAGAATTAGCACTCCTACGGACAAATCAGTATATATTTCACGTTTGTTTATGTCTCAAGTTTCCTGGGGTTATTCCTCACATACCTCTCTTTGGCTGATGTTCTTCTATTTATATCTGCTCCTGGGCCTCAGGGTCGGGCCCACTTTTAATCCACCGTGTGATTGTTCACTCAGCTTCTTCTGTCGTCAACCAATTCCTACTCGACTCCTCGCTCAACTGGTCCTATGGCCGATTAGGATGCTCGGCTTTTGAATGGTACAAGACGGGGCCGAATATAATATATATCCCGATCTTCCAAACGTGTACTTGGCCTCTTTGCATCCCGTATTATTCAGCTCTCACAATTGCCCCCCAAACACCCTACTAACAACAGTTAGTTGGCGTGTTTGGTTTCGAACTTGAAAAGGCGAGAAAAAAAAAAAAAAATGACAGTTGACCCCATTCCAACACATGTCAGAACACACGCTTTTTAGGCATTATTACATCTTCCCGCCTCTTCGTACACTTTCTTCATTTAATGTGATTTGAAACTATGTTGTCCCTTCGAATATAAATTTTTTGAATACTCAAAGCTTACAGTTTGCCTTTCAATATACGTCCATTTCGCGACCTCTGCAACTTCCTCCTGTCTCTCATTGTCTCTTCTGCTTCTTGTAAGTTCTCTTGTTCTTCATTTCGAATCCCATTTCCTTGTTTATTTTTAGTTTTGCATTATCCTTAGGCTGGCTAGGATGGCGAAACACTTGAAAGAACTCCTTTTTGCGGATCGTATTTTCAGTTTTCGACGCCACTAGTCCATCCCCGATGACGTCCATCTGTCACTCGTGACAGATGGTACCATTGATATGGAGAGGATTGATGAAAGTACAATCATCTTTCCTCTCCTATCAATTGCTGAGGGCGGAGTCTATTTTCCTCTTCACCCATTTTTAAGGGCCGTCCTTCGCCACTGGGGTCTAATCCCTTCCCAACCTAATGTAAATTTTTTCCGAATCGTAATGGGGATTGTAGAGTTGAACCGATGCCTTAGGATTAACTTTGGTATACCTGCAATTTGGCATTGTTATGCCTTAGCCAAATCTTCTGGCCAGCAAGGATGCTATTTTCTCAGGGCCAAGGATACCGATCATCACTTAGTGACTATGCTTGCCAGTTCTGGCAAGCGTGTTGACGATGTAATGGTCGTTGTCCAAGGCAACTGGGAATTCGATGAGGGTGAAGATCGTGTAGATCCCGTGCCAAGACGAAGAGGCGAACCAAGTGGTCGTATAGCTCCTTATTATTTTTTTATTGTTTATATATTTATTCATCTCTCCTTCTATGTACTTACCGTTTTATTTGTGCAGGCAACCCTTTGAAGAAATTTTTGGTTTCAACCGACGATGCCGTACTTGCGGAAATTAAAATCGTACTCCAATTCTTTGGTCATCCAAGCCGTCAAAAACAAGGGAGGGCGACCCACATTCTTCTGAGATACGAGTCGACTTGCACAACGTTTTCGGCGGCAGACAACATTCAAATTCCAAGGGGCGACCAGCAGCTTATGGCCCTTATGTTCCCCAACTTAAAAAATGTAAGGCAGATTGGTTTAGAATCCTCCAAGTTAGAGCAGGTGGAAGAACAAGTAGCTGAAGAGGTTGCCGAGGAGACGAACCAGCCAGAAGCTAAGCTAGACGAGGCTTTAAACTTGGCCTTTGAGGAAGCCTGACTTAATTCATCCAACTCTCCGTCGACCTTAGGCCGATGGGACATCTCCTTTGAAGACATTTTTACAGACTTAAGAGACCTTCCCGGCCCGTATCCTGAAAATATGGCTGGGGAGTCGCTCACTCAACTTGCCAGAAGGAAAAATGCCGAAAGGATGGCTGCCCGGAGGAGAGCCGAGGCCATCCGATTAGAAACTCCACCCGCTGCCATCGCTAAGTCCTCTCTGCCTGTTATTAAGGGAGAAACGGCTCAGATTGAAACGGTTGAGACGGAGCGAGTGGAACAGGGGGATTCGAAGGCTGAGTAAAGGGGGGAGAAGCGCCTTGCCGAGCAAGAAGCCATCTCTGATGAGGACCAAATCGATAAACGGCCGCGCATTGAGGAATCGGACTTGGTTGTTCCGTTCACTGTCCAACCAAAGATAAGGAATATGCTGATTGCCTCCGATGCGTCGGCTTTGAAGGACCCGGCTGTGGCCTTGAGCATGGCCTCCTTAATTTCCTTGCCGATTGACAGAGCCACATTTCGTGCGGAGCCAGATCTACCGTCAATTGCACTTGCCACTCAATCGGCCTTATTGGTACATTACTTGCCTTATCTGCAATCTTCTGCCTAGATATATACATATATATTTTGTATTTTTTGTAACTCTATTTCCTTGTTTTGTAGACGGTGGGCAGGATAGCCGAAATCGGCTGTCGTCAACATGACGCTATAGAACAGATCGGCTTGCTGAAAGCCGTAGTTGAAAGTGAAAAGAGTAAGGCTGTGGAAGCCTCTCAAAGAGCCGATTTTGAGGTAGCGAGAGCGGCGCAGGAACGTGTGAGAGCCCACTCCGAAGCTGAGAGCGCAAGGAATTCCGACCAACTAAGGCTGGCCACCGAAGAGAGGGCAAAAGAGAGCAAAGACGCGCTCCAGTTAGCCAAGGAGGAAATCGCCAAGCTGGAAGCCGATTTGGGAGAGTCGAGGAAGGCAAAGGAAATAGCCGACTCCGAGATTTCCAAAGCGTTCCAAGCTGGGAAGGATGTCGCCTTGGAAAACTACGTGGAGGAAGTGCCCAAGTTCGAGAATCAGGGCTTTAAACACTGCTGGCTCAAAGCCTTCACTGCCGCGAATGTGACATTGGCGCAGCTGATTCCATACGAGCAGGTGGACGTTGAGCCGCTGGAGTCTAACCTTGAAGATTGATTAGGGTGATATTTTGATTTTTGTTAGGCATCTTAGATGCATAGTTTTTGTAGGTTTTTGTTAGTAGATTTTCATTTCTTTACTTCGACTGGAAGTTTAAATGTAAGGTAATTTTCATCTATAAAATGACTACTATCTATACTCAATTTATTAATGAAAATTTCCTATGCTCTTCAATTTACCGCAAATACTGTTTGTCTTCAATTTACTAATGAAAATTCCTTATGCTTCTCTGTCTGCGGCATGTATATGAATAAATTAAACATCCGATAAATTAGCCGAATCTATTAAACATCCGATAAATTAGCCGAATCTATTAAACATCTTACGCTTGTCTTTGCTATTTAGCTGAAAAAGTAAACGAATCGGCAGTTAACAATTTGGAAAGGTACATGAATATTCAACAAGATAATGAGTAAGTCGGCGCAAGGCCTCAATGTTTGGCCGATTAGATTTATGAATCTGCCCTTACCCTAGCTAATGCATGAACTGGAACGCCGAATGCTATTAGTTCATGGAATGGCTGGGGCACACAACCTGATCAGCGCAAGGCCTCGACATTTGGCTGATTAGATTAATTAATCTGCCCTTGCCCCAGCGAATGCATAAACTAATAACTTGAGCAGCGCAAGGCCTCGACACTTGGCCGATTAGATTAATTAATCTGCCCTTGCCCCTGCTAATGCATGAACTGGAACGCCGAATGCTATTAGTTCATGGAGTACCTGGGGCACATTAGATGATCGGGTCAAGGCCTCAACATCTGGCTAATTAGATTAATTAATTTGCCCTTGCCCCAGCGAATTCATGAACTAGAACGCCAAATGCTATTAGTTCATGGAGTACCTGGGGCACATTAGATGATCGGCGCAAGGCCTCGACATTTGGCCGATCATATTAATTAATTTGGCCTTGCCCCAGCAAATGCATGAACTAATAACTTGAGTGGCGCAAGGCCTTGACATTTGGCTGATTATATTAATTAATCTGCCCTTGCCCCAGCGAATGCATGAACTAATAACCTGAGCGGCGCAAGGCCTCGACATTTGGCCGATTATATTAATTAATCTGCCCTTGCCCCTACTAATGCATGAACTGGAACGCCGAATGCTATTAGTTCATGGAGTAGCAGGGGCACATCAGATGATCGGTGCAAGGCCTCAACATTTGGCCGATTAGATTAACTGGAACATCTAATTGAATCTGGAAAAAGGTTTTGAAATTGAGCATTGATGAGATCGCCTCGAGGGTGCTGCACCCGTAAGGAATAAATGGGGTGGGTGCTAGGTGCGCGGAGGGGCCATTGTTGCGTTTAGAGTGAACAAATTGAGGGGAAAAAGAGCAGTGTGGACGACTGTGCATGGCAAGAAGATTATTCTTCAATAGCAGAGGAGAAGGGAGAACACTGGCGGAGCTGGACGCAGAGATGAATCAAGGTGGCGAGCCTATGCGTACGGGGAGTAGGACGTCGAGGGAGTGTGAAAAACAGCAGTCCCCACGTCGTCGAAGTAGGTCGCCCAGAAGGGAAAAACAGCAACGGGGCAACTCCCCTCAGCCATGCTCGAGAGGAGAAACCAGTGTGACGCCGCGCCCGTTAAGTTTTGCGATTTTTGTGGGGAACAAACCGATGACGGAAGTGGATTCAGTTGTTCACGACCCAAATGTGGCAGTCGAGTTCGCTCGACAAATTTTTCCACCAGAAGTCCAGCAGTCGATGGTCGGTCGACCTGATTTTGAAGTGTTTCGAGAGGGCATCATGGAGCGGTGAAAGGGCTGTATGCCGCCTATGAAATCGGCATGCGTCAACGTGCTGCGCGGTGGGAGATAGAGCAGAAGGATGAACGCATTCAAAACTTGGAAGCTCGCGCGGAGAAGGATGAGCGTGAACTAAGAAAGGTCAAAACTACTGAGTCACAGTCTGCCGGCCAAGCTAACCCGATTATGGAAGAAAGGGTGACTATAGACACCCATTTTTGACCGACCTTAAGACTCAGACGTCACCGATTGAGCGCTCGGTGATTGTGCATGTTTGTGCTTGTTTCGAGTTTCCGGAGTTTTTAGCTGAGTGCCTTGCCTCCGGGCCTCTGAACTCTTTGTGTTTTGGCTTGGTTTGTGGACCATGCCTTGTTGACCTTGCCTGGAGAGGGAGAGAGGTTTGTAGACCACCTTTTGTGGTCGTAGACCACTTTTCCCTCTTGTAGGCTAGTTTCCGGTTTCCGGAGCCTTCTCCGAGCGCCTTGTCTTGCTTCCCTTTTGGTTTGGTTTTGAACCAAACCTTGTTTTCCCTTGCTTGGAGGGAAAGAGAGGTCTGTAGACTACTTTTCCTTCTTGGAGACTAGTTTCCGGCTTCCGGAGTCTTCGGCCGTGCGCTTTGTCTCAAGACCGCTTAACGTTCTCCTCTTGGCTTGGTTTTCAAACCATGCCTTGTCGCCTTTGCCTAGAGGGACACTGAGGTTTGGGAGACCACTTTTTGTGGTCGTAGATCACTTTTCCCATCGTAGACCACTTTTGGTGCCCGTAGACTAGTTTTCGAGGCTTCCGGCTGCGCGCCTTGCCCCGCGGACTTTCATCTTTCATCCTTTTTGATTTTTTTTTGGCACAAACATTGTTTTCCTTGCTTAGAGGGTGGAATAGGGGTGGTAGACCAGTTTCTCTCCCTGAAAACCACTTTTCTCCCCCGCCAGCCAGTTTTCTGGTCGGCCAACTGGCCTTGGTGGTCTTTGGACGACCAAAAGTAGTCGGCCACCTTGCCACCACTTTGCTTTTTGTGTGTAGACCACTCCCCTCCTTGGCCGACCACTTTTCATTCTGGGAGACCACTTTCACTGGTCGGTCGACCAGTGTAAGTAGCTGTCTGACCACTTTAAGTGGTCGGCAGCTTTCTTGCATTTTCTGTAGAGTTTGTGGATGCCAGCTAGAGAGCACAGATTGTATCCTCCATACACGTGTATGGAGGGATTTAACCAAGTTTCTAGCTTCTCCAAGAAGCTTAAAGCTTGGAGTTCTATAAGAGGGAGGCTCTCTATCCCTTTTCCAGGTTCAGATTTTTGCTTTGGAGTTATACATACACTTCTATCTCTATAATTCCTCATTTCTCTCATATTTGTGCTTAAAAGTGCAGATTCTTCATACTTTTGCACACAAACACATAGTGAAACACCACACTCTTGGAGTTGAGGCACCTAGAAGCTAGTTTTAGTGTTTTTGGATTGGTTTGAGCTCAGAAAAGCTGTTGGAGTTGTAGCTTTGAAGTTGTTCTACAAGGGTAAGTCTCTAACCCCTTAAACCTTTGCTTTTGCTTAAGCTTTTGGCCCTATTTGCATGTTGATTTAGACCTAACTATCTACTGCAAAAATCTCTGATTTCAAGTGTTCTAAATGTTTGTTTAAGGCCTTGTTGGTGTTGGGGGTGGTCTACCCCCTCTTGTGCCTTGTTTGGCCTTGGTTTTGTGCTATCCTTTTAAGCTATTGGGACCACTTCTTTTTGGCCTTCTCACCACTGAAACTCAGAGGAATTTCAGTGGTGGAATGTGTGTTTTGAGGTCCTAAATAGGAGGGGGTCATCCCCTCTCCTTGTATCTTGGTTTCTTGCCTCATTGGCATACCTCTGTTTTAGCTTGGTTGAGTCATCACTTGCATGCATTCTACACTTGTACTGTAATCTTGCATGCTAGCCTAACATGCATCATGCTTTTGGACCATCATTCTAGCATGTTTTTGCTCAACTCCAAGAAGCTTTTGTTCATGTTTTACCATGCTTAAGGTCTGATTTATGTTGTTTTGGTCATGCATGCCATGCTTTGTATAGCCATAGTGCATTCTAGCTCACTAGCTTTGGGTTTCTAAGTCACTAGCATGCTTTGCCTGGGCCATTTGCATGATTTGGCATCATTTGTTACATGATTTTAGTGCATGTAGTGTGTCCATACACTTATATGTGTCACTCTTTCAATGCTTTGGAGAGGTTGTGCTTTATGCCTTAAATATGGGCAATTGTGTATGCCATCTTGCCTAGGCTTTTGGACCACCATTTCAGTGTGTTTTGGGTCTTATTTTACCATGATACAACTCTGTTTTTGGTTGGTTAGAGCATCCCTCATTTTCTTCTTACACTTGTAGTGTAAGTCCTCTTTGCTAGCCTTGTATGCCTAATGAGTGAGCTTGTTATTCTAGCATGTGTTGACTTGGTATTAGCCTATTTTTGGTATTATTTTGACATGCCATAACTCTTATTTTTATTGGTAAAGTCATCTCATGCTTGGTTTTGGTAGGTGTAGTGTAATCCTCCATATTGGCCTTGCATATTCCATGCTTTATGCCTTCATGCTAGCTTGTTTTGGCTCTGGTCCATACATGTTTTGGCATCATTTTGACATGCTCTAGGACTGTTTTGGGTTACCTTGGCCATATGCTTCATGTATTGCATAGCTATAGTGCAAGTGCCTATGCTTGTTTCAAGCTTTGAGCCTCCTAGCATGCTTCATTTTTGACATGTACATGATTTGGCATCATTTACCATGATATTTTAGAGCATATAGTATTGCCATGCTCCCACTTCTTTCAATCTTTGAGTGCCTCTAAGGGCCATGCATTATTGCCTTGTTTGTGGCCTAGCTTGTATGCATGCATGCCTAGACTTTTGAGCTCCCATCTCAGGGTGTTTTGGTCTTTGTTTTGACCTATTTGCGCTCTGTTTGAGGCTAGTTTATCCATTTGTGCCATGTATTGCATGCCTCTTGTGTAATCCCTTTTGATAGCCTTAAGCCTTAGGCTTTCTAGCATGCCATGCTTGTGTTGTTTGAATGGTTTGGCATGATTTCATGCATGATTTCAGTGCTTATAGTGTGGCTATACTCTTACATTTGTCACTCCTTGAGCACTTTTGAGAGTTGTGCTCTTATGCTTAGTTAATGAGTCAATGCATGTGCATGCACCATCTTGCATTTCATTCCATTATTTCAGCATTTTGGCCGCTGCTTTGGGCATGATTAAGGTCTGTCCATATTCGGTTTAAGTCCATGGAGCATTGTTTTGGATGCCCCTTGTGAGGTGCCCTTTACTAGCTTTGATACCTTAGCCTCTAAGCTTGCCATGCATGCCTTGTTTGCATGATAGAATTTTGTGGATGCCTTCCTAGTATTGGTAGAATAGCATGTTGTATGCATGTTGTCACATTGCATTGTTGTTGCATGCTTGTTGCATTACATTATGTTGTTGCATGCTCATGTTGTTTGCATTATGTTGTTGCATGCTCATGTTGTTTGCATTGTGTTTGGATAAGATGTCAATCCAAACACGAGAAGCGAGGGACGTTTCATACTTGGAGTGATGAAACGTGCCTCAATTCTCGGTCGCCAACCCTCTTGATCATGCATGATAGAGGTTAATGCCCTCATGTGTTATGTGTGCATTCATTTACATTGATTCGTGCAATCTAGGCTTCTTGGTCATCGTGCATTGCGATGCTCGGTTGGTGGTCTGAAAGTCGAGAACTATACTCCTTTGAGATCATGAAATGATAGGGAGGATGGTTGTGCACACATACCTTGCAAATACATTGCCATGCCCCTTCTTGTTCTCTGTTGTAGCAAAATGGAGAAGTGCAGAATTTTTTGATCTGCAGACCAGTAAAAGTGGCTGGCCGACCACTTTTTCTGGTCTATAGCAAAGGTAAGTGGTCGGCAGGTGGTTGGCAACACAAATAAGTGGTCGGCAATGCTCCTGGAGGTTCCCATGGTGGAGTAGAAGCTATCTGGAGCTTTGTACAGTGTTTTGAGAACAAATGTAAACAGAGGCAAGTTGGGGCATCGCGATGGATTTCCGAACGAGGCGACCGAGCATGCATCCTTTATCGTTCAAGGCAGAGCTAAGGCGGCCTACTTCATATAGTTTACATGTTTAGTTAGTTGCTAACTTTGTTAATTTGTTAATTAATTAGAGTTGTGTAATAATTAGTTGTAGCTAGTTATCCAATTTGTTATGTAATAACTAGTTTAATTAGATTAATTAGATTAGTTAGTTTAAATTAGCTTAGATTAGCAAGTTAGTTTATTATTCGGACCCTCCGTCGAGAAGGCACAATTGTTGTAATAAGTGTGCGTGTGTGTGATGCATGTCTTCCAACCCCCATTTCTTTCTTCCTTTTATTTACCAGCTTTCGATGGTTACTTTTAGGGCATGTTTCAATTAGCATCCTGTAGACACCCCATTTTTGACCAACCTTAAGACTCAGACGTCACCGATTGAGCGCTCGGAGATGGTGCATGTTGTGCTCGTTTCGAGTCTCCGAAGTTTTGGCTTGAGAGCCTTGCCTTCGGGCCTTGGAACTTTTTGTGCTTTGACTCGGTTTGCGGACCAGGTCTTGTTTTCTCTTCCCGAAGGGAGGGAGAGGTCTTGGAGACCATCTCTCAGTGGTTGTAGACTACTTTTCGTGGTCGTAGGCCATTGTTCCCGTTTGGAGACTAGTTTTCGGTTTTCGGGGCTGTCGGCCATGCGCCTCGGCTTGGGACCGCTTAACATTCTCCATTTGCCCCAGTTTTTGAAATACACCGTGTTTCCTTTGTCTAGAAGGACACTGTGGCCTGGGAGACCACTTTTGTGGTCGTATGCCACCTTTTGAGCACAATAGCCAGTTTTCGGGGCTGCCGGCTGTGCGTTTTGCCTCCCGGACACTCGTTTTGCATCCATGTTTGTTCCTTTTTGGCAGAACCCTTGTTTTCCATGTTTGGAAGGTGATACAAGGGTGGGAGACCAGCATTTCTCTTGGAGACAACTTCTCTCTCTGCCAGCCGATTTTCTTGTCAGGAAACTGGTCTCCTTGGTCTTTGAGCCATATTTACTGGTCTCCCACCATACCACTGACTTGCTTTCAGTGTGGAGACCACCAATTACCCTTGGAGACCACTTTTTCTCACCGACAACCGGTTTTCTGGCCGGGAAACTGGTCTCCTTGATCTTTGGGCTACAATTACTGGTCTCCCACCACACCACTAGCTTTCTTTCAGTGTGGAGACCACCAATTACCCCTGGAGACCACTTTTTTTTTTTTTTTTTCCTGGGAGACTACTTAGGGTGGTCGGCCACCTCCCTCCTGTTTTGTCTGTTTGAGTGGGTGCCGGCTGTGCCAGCTGGAAGGCACAGACTGTATCCTCCATACACGTGTACGGAGGATCTTGAGCCTTATTTTTTAGCTTTCTGAAGAATCTTTGGCCTTGTTTTTCTATAAGAGAGGCCCTCCCCCTCCTTGAACCAGGTTTTGGAAGGGGTCTAAGGCTCCAATATATATCTCTCTCTATATCTCTATATTTTGGGCTCAAAAGGGTCTTGTTCTTGACCTATTACACCACACCTCATAGCCACACACCTCCACCATTGTTCTAAGGTTATTGGAGGGTCTTGAGAGGTCTCAAAGAGTTGGTTTTGGGCTCCAGAAGTTGCTAGTTTTGTTTAGCTTCAAGGGTAACTCATTTTCTCCTTTTTTAAGCTCTATTTTGATCATTCTCTTAGCCTTATTTGCATGCATATTTAGGCTTTGTTGTCAACTGAGAAAAGCTTCATTTTTAAGTGTATTTCATTTTTGTTTAAGGCCATTTTGTTGGTGGGGGTCATCTACCCTCTTGCATGCTCTATTTAGCTTTGTTTTGTGCCTTGCCTTAGGGCATTCGAGCTAGTCTTTGTTTGGCCTTCCTACCACTAAAATCCAGCAGATTTTCAGTGGTGAGAATGTGGCTTTGAGGGCAAAAATCAGAGAGGGGTGGCCTTCTCTCTTGTTGTCTTGTTTACTAGCATTTTTGGCTTTCCAAGGGAGCATATATTTTCATACTTCCTAGCCTTGGTTTAGGCCATTTTTAGTGACTTTTAGGACCTGCCTAGACTCTGCCTGGAGCTGGTTTGGTCACCTCATCTTTGCCTCTTGCATGTGTAGAATAACCCCTTTCATAGCTTATCAAAGGAGAATATCATTTTTGCATGCATTGGTCTTGTTTTAGTGGGTTTTTGGTCATTATTTGGCATGTCATACCTTTGTCTTTTGCTGGTTTAGTGGCCTCCTAAATGCTTCACATGCTTGTAGTGTAAACCATGCTCACTAGCTTACATTGCATGTTGTTTTGGCCCTCTATTCTAGCATATTTTGGCCATACTTCAAACTGATTTTGTTCATATTTTTGGTTGCCTTAGCTCTGTTTTGAGGCCTCTTGGTTGAAAAATACTTGCCATGCATACTTGTTGTGTAATACCCTTGCCTAGCTTTGAGTTTTGGAGCCCCTTACATGCTTAACTTAAGGTGTTTTCATGTTTTGGGATCATTGAGCATGTTATTTCAGAGCCTATACTTGTGCCATGTTCCCATGTTTTCCACTCTTTAAATGCGTTTGAGAGTTGTGCTTGTATACCTCATTTATGGGCCATTGCATGAGCTTCATTTTTGTGCATTTCAAGCTATCATCTTAGTCCATTTTGCCACTGTTTTGGGCTTACATAGGGACTGTTTGGGGTTGGTTTGTTCATTTGGGCATTGCTTTGCATACCTCTACTGTAATGCACTTCACTAGTTTGTTCATTTGGTTAGTTTAGGGCATGTTTTAATTAGTATCCTTATGATCGCATGTTTGCATCCATTCATCGGTCTTGCATGCACCAGGCTCAGCGCATCATACTAACTGCATTGTATTTCAATTCCAAGTTGAATACGTGTTGTCTGTAGCATCTCATATGCCATCTTAGAATAGTCGAGCCTACTTCTAGTTGCATTTTGTATGTGTTGCATTAGGCATTCTTAACATAGCTAGGATCATGCATTGATTTCTAACATAGCTTTTGTTTTGGTTCAGAGTACTCGGTAAGTGTTTATGCTTTAGCATCCTTGCATGCATGTGAGTGACTGCCATGATAGCATGTTTGCCATGAGGCTAATTGCTTATGTGACATAACTACCTGAATGCCTGTGGGTGAAGGTTGGATTACTTGAGTTGGAACAATTCATCGATTGCGAGTTTTAAGCCCACTTGAGAGTGGCAAATCACCCTGTTTTCTAAGCCCACTTGAGGGTGGCAAATCCATGTCTTAGCCTACTTGCGAGTAGCACCATTAAACCATTTTCAAATAAACAAACATGAAATGTTTTGTTCCAACTTAGGCGATCCAGTCTATACTTGTGTGTTGTGCGCATCACATAGTAATTTTAGGCTAATAACCGGAATAAGAACGCATGTGTGTTCAAAAACAAGATATCATGTTTAGTAGTGGCCGATCTTTGATCGGGCGAGCGGGGGTGCTCATTGCATGACCTTCCCCTCTCGTATCCAAGTTCCCGAGCCGAGGCAACTTTGGTGATGATGGACACGTGGCCTTAGGCAACGAGTCAGGGTTTCCTAAATTTCCCCAAAAATAAAATATTTAGGTGGCGACTCTGTATCTGGCAAAGCAGTCCATGTTTGGCACTTCTTTCTAAAAATTAGTTTTTCAAAACGATTTGCCGGATTTGGACTCTTTGGTGATTTATTGATCTTGTATTGCACTTTGCGAGATTAGATTCAGAACCGTGACATTTGAGTCCGAACTGTAGTGAGCCCAATGAACAAAACGGGATTTCTCCCGGGACGTTGGGGCGCGTCTACAGTTTCTGGCGACTCCGCTGGGGATTTAGAGAACTTCACTCGAACTCATGATATCTTGTTTTGATTACACTTATGTGTCTCTTTGCATTGCATTTGCATAGGTATGCCTAGGACACCGTGTTTGCCGTCTGGTATTCCTGAACGGTTTCCCGGAGGCTTGCTTGAGAAGCATGCCATAAGGCTGATCTGTTACGGGCTCTGCCACGATGGGAACACAAACTCCGGTTTTTACCGGGGCACCCTTTTTGACCATTTGACCTAGTGCATATTCGGAATCCATAGTGACCATTCCAAGCTAGGACAGGTTGCTTACCTGATTATAGGTTGTTTAAAACCGCTGTGTGCATAGTGAAACCCTAGCTCCTGACAAAATAGGACAGGGAAACCCTACCCCACCATAGGGGTGTTTTGGCTCTCACTTGCTTGTTATGTGCTTTTAGAGTGTGTCTCTACAGGGAATGCATGTATCAGTTTGCAAGTCTGGATATCAGGCCTGCGGGCATCAGTATGTTAAGAATCAGTTTTACTTGTGGGTATCGGTTTATAGGCAGAATTTGGGGCAGAATTCAGTAAAGAGTACAATCATTCAGCTGTGCTTATGTCCATTCTAGCGAAATCAGGCTGAGATGCTCTCTATTTTCTCTTTTTCTAGGTAGTCCTGGAACCATAGCTTCAGAAGGCTTCGATATCCCCCAGATTCATTGGACTTGTGTTGATAGACTTTGTCAGGTCAGAGATTCAGTTCAAAGCAACTAGTGTTTCCTTCGCTGAGGCAAGGCAAAGAAATGCTAGTTAGGGCTCACCGGTTCAACTGATCCGACAGTCACCAGTCACATCATCAGCATACCAGTGATGGCATAGGGTTCGGAAGAATTTGTGGCAATGGTAGTAGTGTTAAATCAGGGAACTACCATGCAAGGTGAGACCAATGCTGAAACGCAACGCCCATCTAGGGCATCTACCACACATCTAGCCTCGGGACCCCAACCGAACTTTGACCCACTTCTGCCAACTGAAGATTTGCAGGGTCTGGATTCCCAAGAAGGGTTGGCTCAAACTCAGGTGTTTAGACCCCTCGTGCAGCCTAATGAGAGGTTTTATCCCCTTGATGTTAATGAGCTCAATCCGACTGCACTGAAAATTGCAAACCTTGAGAAGTAATTCAAGAAGGCACAGGGCCTTAACTCCATTCCCGACATTGAGGATGGGTACACCGAGGCTGCCATACGGCTCCCAGACAGATTCAAAATGCCACATATTGACCGTTTTGATGGGTCTGGAGATTCTATGGTACATATTCGGCTTTTCTTGGATGTCCTGAAGCTGATGGGTCTGACTAAGCCACAGAAACTCTCTTTGTATGGAAGAACCCTGTCAAGTGTAGCAGTCGCTTGGTATGCCAAGTTGGAGAATACAGTGAAGCAGAACTGGGAAGAGTTGGCTGAGGCCTTTGTCGATTAGTATTCCTACAATACCTAAGTTGAAATGACCATGCAAGAGCTTGAAACAACCCGCCAGAACCTAACAGAGCCTTTTGTGGAATTTGTTGCAAGGTGGAGAGCAAAGGCAGCACAGATGACAGATCGCCCTTCTGAGAGGGATCAAGTGCGGATAGTGGTGCGAAACCTCGAGCATGATATGTTGCAAAAGTTGATAGTCACACCACTATTCACTTTCAAAAGTTTGCATGAATTGGGGATTCAGGTCGAGAATGCGTTCAACAGTGGGATCATTCCCAGAACAAGTGAACCGACAAGGAGGGCGATTTCAGGGAGTACCAATGCTGGGACTAGCGTTATTCCCAAACCCACCGAAATCAATACAGTCGCCACAGCCGACCCTTTTGCCAATCCAAGCCTACAAACCGCCAGCCCAGCTTGAGCTCAAGGTAGAACTTTCACCCCCCTCTATATGAGCTTGACTAGCGCACTAAAAGTCTTGACGGAAAGAGGGCATCTCAAACCCCTTGATCCTCAACCTTTGCCTGACCCACTCCCAGCCAGACATAACCCCTCCAAGTATTGTGGGTACCATCAGCAGCGCGGTCATGGCACCAACCGTTGCTGCCGCCTTCGTCATGAGGTCCAAAATCTCATTGACAATCGGACAATAGCTCCACGTTCAGACCCCAATGACCAAGTACCTCATCCATATCTCAATCTAGTCCACACACTGGTCGTCCCTTACGACCCCAGCGTATACATCACCCCAGTCCATTTACCCAAGCCTGAGATGTTTATCCCGGAAAGCATGGATTTATGCATGATGGATGCACCTGGACCCCAATCATCTCAAACCCGTGAGCCCACTACTTCTGAGCTGATGAGAATGATCGAAGATCTTCAGAGAACTGTGGCAGATTTCGCCTTTGGGATATTGGCTCCGTCATCGACCGCACCACATACTGGGAATTTCATGTCAAAAGGCTCCCCAATCTTGGGACGGGCTCCATTTGAAGAAGGCCAATCCCTTGGCAAAGTGGAGGCCAGTGGTAAGAGCAAGGTAGGGGCAGGCATTGATCCCCATGAACACCTTCTGTGGGTTGTTGAGGCTTTGAAAGCTGAAGGGCTGAACAAACAACAAGTGCTGGCAGTTGTTGCAAAGACTGTGAATGGCACTTTTGCCGCTCAGAATGAGAGCAGTTTGAATCAAGGGGCAAGTCGGGAGAAGGACCGTTGTACTAGGAATGTTCCTTTCAGCTCTAATCCTGTACTCGGAAGAGATCAGCAAACCCAGTCAATGATTACCAATCCCTCTGCCGGTGCATCCAGTAAAACTCCACAAACCTCTAAGTACCCACCCCGAGGCGAGAGGGTTTTCCATGCCCTCTATATGCCTTTGCCCAAAACTTTCCAAATCCTCGTTGGACAAGGCCATCTTAAACCTCTTGAGCCTCGGCCTCTTCCCAGTTGTCTTCCAGGCAGTCATGATGTTGCCAAGTACTGTGCCTTTCATCAACAAGCCGGCCATGACACTGATATGTGTTTTCGTCTTAGCCACGAAATACAAGATTTGATTGATAACAAGGTCATCATCGCACCAGGTCCTGCCAAGTCTATCGGCACTGGATCAGTGAACTTGGGGGATAATGTGATTATGTGATCGGCGGATGAACCGCCTGCGGATGGCACCCAGTTTACTCCGGATGTAGCGTATGGCACACACTATTTTGAGCATTTGCGAATGCTGGTTATTTTACTTTCTGACTTGGGTATTGGGTCAGTTTTGTTGTTTTGCATTGAGTCAGTCTTTTCATACTGAGTCAGTCAGGTCTGTCTTGTTATATCGAGTCAGTCCTGTTTTGTTAGAGTCGGGTGATTTCGGGGGTGTTACCTCGGACATCACTTGCTTGTTTTGTGTTTGTCTTTTCGCTTTCTTTTTGAGTCTGTTTCTACCGTGGAGCCAGTTACACCAACAGATCTGAATGAAACAGCAGTGATTTTCACGCTCTTGTGTTTGCTTCTGCTTTGAACCTGTTATGCCAATAAGTCTAGAATGAAATGGCGGAGCATCTCACTTGCTCTTCTGTACCTTTAAATCATTGCATTGACCTAAGTTTTTCAAAACCTTTTGAACATTGTGATGAAAACAAAGAGGAAGGAATTCCTCGAGATTTGCAAAAATTTGATCAATTGAGAGATAGAAAGGCATGCTAAGCCCTTAATGAATGAAATCATGCTTGTTGGTGTGAGTGCTGAGAAGGATCCTAGCTTGATCCAGATTGGTTTTGCATTGTCTTCAGCGCGAGCGATTTGTCGCTTTCTTAAAAGATTTCAAAAAATGTTTTGTGGGGTCCTGCGAAGACCTGTGTGGAATCACTCTTGAGATTGTGCAGCCTAGGATCACTCTCAGCCTCGAGACTCGACCCCTGGCTTTCAGACCTTGAACTTAGATTCAGAACGTTCAACGGTCAACCACAACGTGAGGCCTGTGTGGCCAGATTTGAAGCAGCCCTCGAACAAGAAGCAAGAAAGTCAGATCAAAGAAGATTGGATATGATCAAAAGAAGCTTGCCAAGTCGGATCAGAAGCACCCCTCGAACTAGGGGCAAAAAATGTCAGATGTACTCAAAGAGTCAAGAAAATTGGGATGTTTCTGAAGCTAATGAAGATCGGCAAGAATGCCAAATCTCGGAAGGGAGGAAAGAGGAAAGTTTTTGCTGAAGGGCAACTGAGTTCCTATCCACAACACTAGGGGCAAATTCAGCCCCCATTGGATGGACTCCTACATCATCAGTGAACATCAGCTATTCTCCTGGATTCAGATGACTTTAGGATCTCAAAACCATTTGACATGGACAAAGCTACACTTTTACCCTTGAGAGGCTCGCTGGGCCGAGAACCCGAAAGGGCGACCCAGGCAAAAGTTAGAGCAAGAAAAAAAGAAAAGAGAAAAGAAAAAAAATACAAAGAATGAAAAAGAAAAGATGAAAAAACATGAAAAGAAATGAAAAGAATTGAAAAGAAAAGAAAAACATAGCTCGCAAGGTTGAAAACCCAGAAGGCAAGCCTTGGCAAAAGTTAGAGTGTAAAAGGTGAGGGTTAATACACGAGTGTACCTTAACCCGAACTACGTAAGGCTTGATTCCCATCTTTGGGATACGTAGGCAACTTCATTCTGAAGTCCAGCCGTAAAACACTTCAAATTCAACTGTGTCCATGTGATGGTTCTGGTCATCTTTGTTTTCTCTGTATCCGAGAATTTGGTCGTGATTATCACTGTGAGGACTGGTTGCCATGTGCTGCGGCGCTATTCAGACTAGGGGCAACTTCTCGTTGCCGTGCAGTGCTGTGGTGCTATTCAGACCAGGGGCAACTTTCCGTTGCCGTGCAGTGCCCTTTAGGCGAGGGGCAATTTTTCATTGTTTTGGATCTGAGGTTGTGCATCTCGAGAGTAGATTTCGTGCTCGTTGAGCAGTGGCCATTTGCAAAAACAGTTTTTGAGAGTTTTTTACTAAGGTTGACTAATATTCTCTCGAAAATTATTCATTTTTTCCAAAATTGGACCATTTCTTGGACCCAAAAAAGGAAAATTTTCAGTGCTCATAACCTAACTTGCATGATTTTAAATCAGAAAATCGAACAAGCATGTTAATCTAACTCTCATGTTGGTCAAAATTGTTTTAGCAGAAAGTCAAAAACAAAAAAAAAAAAGTCAAAATGATGAACTAAGGGCGCGGTTGACTCAGGTTTTCTCTCTTCTCCCCATTGTCAGCATACTTTCCGGAAAGGGCACTGCACTCGCCGCAAAGGGCATCTTGATTGCCAAGAAGGGCACAACTGAAGATGTCAGCAAAGGGATGAAAACTCTCCCATCCTCCAAGCAGCGAGGTATCAAGCTAAGTGCGAAGCATGAATTGAAAATAGAGCAGGGTATTCTACTCCCTCATATGGACAGATCTAATCGCGTCCAAACTCCCCAGCAGAACATCGTCAACCGATGTCAGCTGCAGATTTGCTACACATCCAGTTGTAGCGCAACCCCTCTGTGGGAGGAACTCGGTGGCTGTGAGTGGAAGAAAGAGAATCTTAGAGCATGCTAGGGGCAAGAGCCCGCAATTTCTTGTTTATTCATCAACCACCCAGGAGAGGGATAAAACAGAAGAGAGATTGAAGAATAGAGAGATGTACGCTGAGAGAAAAAGTGCGAAAAGGGCTTTTTCAGAAAAACAGAACTTGAGGGCCGAGTGATGTGAGAATCACAAATGAGAAAGGGTGGAAAACAATACCCGGAGAAACTGGCTCCTCGTGCACCAAGGGGTCTCTTGCATTTGTAACACAGTTGAGTGTTGTGTTTGTGTGTTTTTGTTTGTCTCGATTCCTGTTTTGAGTTGTTTGAGTGTCAATAGATGTGTTTAGGTTGTTTTACCTTGTTTTTCCTTTGTTGAGTGGTTTTAGGTTGTTCCACCTTTGTTTTCCGTTGTTGAGTCGTTTTGGCTGTGGTCAGTTGTAGGCTCAATACCCGGTTGAGAACCCTTTTCTCATTTCAATTTCAAAAATGAATAGTTTTGTGCTCAGAATGCTGTGTCGTTCTCCATATTTGTGCAAAATAGGATTTGTTCTTTCATAAAACCGCAAGGTTCAACCCAGGTCGTGTGAGGACAGTAAAACTAGGACCTATCTGAAGCTATATTGTTTCCAAACTGCAAAGCAAAAGAAAAAAAAGGAAAATCAGAGCATCTTAGTGTGTTTCGACTTCGACACATGCCGTGATTGTATTTCGGATATACCTCTTCAGGCCTTGTCAGTGCTCCGAAGAATGAGTGTGCCTCTACTCCAAGCTTAAGCCTGCTTTGAGTCAGAATGGCAGTTAAAGCAGCAACATATGTTATCTCTCGCCAATATAAACAGGGTGTCCCCTTTTTGAGCAGAGTGTGTTGTAAAGCCCTCCGAGAGATAAATCGGAGGCACCAGAGTACATGTTTGATGCCCCTCTATTGCATAGAATGTGCACTTTCATATACGCTTTTGTTTCATGCGTGCCGCGCATCGTTATGATTCATGCATAGAGTGTGCTTGCTTTTGATTCCGCATAGAATATACTTTGCTTTCAATCATGCATAGAATATGCTTTCAATGTTGCATAGAATATGCCTGTCTCATGCATAGAATATGCTTTTAATATTGCATAGAATATGCTTTCCATGTTGCATACAAAATGCCCCTATACTTGCATAGAAGATGCATTTTATCGCACTTCTTTTGTGCACCTCCCTCGCACTTTCTTGTGCATTGTATCTCTCTCGCACTGTCTTGTGCACTTTCGCATTTCATATCACTCGCATTGTCTTGTGCACCTTGTGGTTGTGTTTCACTCACACTGTTTAGTGCATTTTAAAATTACTTGCGTTGTTTAGCGCATCGCATTGTCTAGTGCATTTCAAATCACTCGCTCTCTCTTGCGCATCGCACTGTTTTGTGTAGTTTACGCTTGCATTTTCTTGCGCATCGCACTGTTTTGTGCAGTTTATCACTCGTTCTTTCTTGCGCATCGCACTATTTTGTGCAGTTTACGCTTGCGCTTTCTTGCGCATTGCACTGTTTTGTGCAGTTTATCGCTCGCGCTTTCTTGCGCATCGCACTGTTTTGTGCAGTTTATGCTCGTGCTTTCTTGCGCATTGCACTGTTTTGTGCAGTTTACACTCGCGCTCTCTTGCGCATCACACTATTTTGTGCAGTTTATCACTCGCGCTTTCTTGCGCATTGCACTATCTTGTGCATTTCATTACGTGCTCTCTCTCATCTTGCATAGAAAATGCTTGTAGCACTTGTTAGTGCATTGCATCGTGCTATCTTGCGCACCTTTCCCGCACTTGTTAGTGCATTGCATCATGCTATCTTGCGCACCTTACCCGCACTTGTTAGTGCATTGCATTGTTCGTGCTTTCTTGCGCATCTTACCTGCACTTGTTAGTGCATTGCATTGCTCACGCTATCTTGCGCACCCATCTTCTTGGCACTGTTTTATGCATTCATGCTGCTTCGTACTGTCTTGTGCACCTGCATTGCACTTTCTTGTGCATCTGTATCGTATTGTTTTGTGCATTCCTCCAGTCTAGGAGACCTGAAATCCTGCATCTTCATTCGCACTGTCTTGTGCACTCTCTAGTCTAAGAGACCTTAAATTCTATAAAGGTGCAATTCCTTTGGTGTTTGTCATGCCCGAATGACTTTCGGTGGTCTGGTATAGCCACCTGCCTGTGTTTGCGGTGAGTTCCTAGGAGACTAACTGAGACGGTGGAAACTAGAGTTCGAATGGCTTATGCCTAGAACGCAAAGGTTTGGGATTTCCGAGACTGAAGTCTGGTTTAAATACCTAGGGGTATATCCTCGGCTTGAAATCTGTATGGCAACCCCGTAGATTGAGATAGCATGTATATGCGCCTCGATTCTGGATACTGAACCAACCTAGTCTGTCACCCTGTTGGAGAATAGGGAAAGCTGCGACCATAGTCAGGGAAAAAAGTAGTACCTGCGATTCAACCGAGAAGAAAGGGAAGGTCACCAGGAACATGAAGCACGATATTATATATACGGTTCATTTGAGGCTGGCGCGACCAGACGAACTGGACAAGTATTGTATTCTCCGCGTGAGACGTAGCGAGAATTGAATAATTCTCTTACATCCTTTCTGCATCTAATGTAGTTAGATTTGTGTATGACTGCTTAAAAATGTTGCGTGATATGCCTCGTTACAGCTTTCTTTGCATGATCATAAGTTATGTCTGGCTTTGTTCTTGTCTTTTGTATTTTGCCCCTTCCTGCGGGCACCTTTCCTTGATTATCGCCTGTTTGTCTAAGTCTTCGGCCTTGTCAAAAATGGGTCCTCTTTGGGCTTTGACATTCACTCCCGTCATTGTTATGACTTTCGAGTTCTGTCAAAGAGGGGCAACTGTAGACACCCAATTTTCGACCGACCTTAAGACTCAGACGTCACCAATTGAGCGCTCGGTGATGGTGCATGCTGTGCTCGTTTCGAGTCTTCGGAGTTTTGGCTTGAGAGCTTTGCTTCTCGGCCTCGGAACGTTTTGTGCTTTGACTCGATTTGCGGACTAGATCTTGTTTTCTCTTCCCGAAGGGAGGGAAAGGTCTTGTAGACCATCTCTCAGTGGTCGTAGACTACTTTTCGTGGTCGTAGGCCACTGTTCCCGTTTGGAGACTAGTTTCCGGTTTTTGGGGCCGTCGGCCGTGCGCCTCGGCTCGGGACCGCTTAACATTCTCTGTTTGCCCCAGTTTTTGAAACACACCTTGTTTCCTCTATCTAGAGGGACGCTGTGGCCCGGGAGACCACTTTTGTGGTCGCACGCCACCTTTTGAGCTCAACAGCCAGTTTTCGGGGCTCCCGGCTGCGCGTTTTGCCTCCCAGACTCTGGTTTTGCATCCGTGTTGGTTCCTTTTTGGCACAACCCTTTCTTTCCATGTTTGGAAGGTGATACAAGGATGGGACACCAGCATTTATCTTAGAGACCACTTCTCTCTCCGCCAGCCGGTTTTCTTGTCAGGAAACTGGTCTCCTTGGTCTTTGAGCCACATTTACTGGTCTTCCACCATACCACAAACATCATTTCAGTGTGGAGACCACCAATTACCCTTGGAGACCACTTTTTCTCCCCGACAACCGATTTTCTGGTCGGGAAACTGGTCTCCTTGATCTTTGGGCCACAATTACTGGTCTCCCACCACACCACTAGCTTTCTTTCAGTGTGGAGACCACCAATTACCCCTGGAGACCACTTTTTTTTCTGGGAGACCACTTAGGGTGGTTGGTCGACCACTAAAAGTAGCTGGCCGACCACCTTTTCTGGTCGGCCACCTCCCTCCTGTTTTGTCCGTTCGAGTGGGTGCCAGCTGTGCCAGCTAGAAGGCACAGACTGTATCCTCCATACACGTGTATGGAGGATCTTGAGCCTTGTTTTTTAGCTTCTTGAAGAAGCTTTGGCCTTGTTTGTCTATAAGAGAGGCCCTCCCCTTCCTTGAACCAGGTTTTGGAAGGGGTCTAAGGCTCCAATATATATCTCTCTCTATATCTCTATATTTTGGGTTCAAAAGGGTCTTGTTCTTGACCTATTACACCACACCTCATAGCCACACACCTCCACCATTGTTCTAAGGTTCTTGGAGGGTCTTAAGAGGTCTCAAAGAGTTGGTTTTGGGCTCCAGAAGTTGCTGGTTTTGTTGAGCTTCAAGGGCAACTCATTTTCTCCCTTTTTAAGCTCTATTTTGATCCTTATCTTAGCCTTATTTTCATGCATATTTAGGCATTGTTGTCAACTGAGAAAAGCTTCATTTTCAAGTGTTTTTCATGTTTGTTTAAGGCCATTTTATTGTTGGGGGTCATCTACCCTCTTGCATGCTCTACTTAGCTTTGTTTTGTGCCATGCCTTAGGGCATTCGAGCTAGTATTTGTTTGGCCTTCCTACCACTGAAATCCAGTGGCTTTTCAGTGGTGAGAATGTGGCTTTGAGGGCCAAAATCAGAGTGGGGTGACCCTCTCTCTTGTTGTCTTGTTTACTAGCATTTTTGGCTTTCCAAGGGAGCATATATTTTCATACTTCCTAGCCTTGGTTTAGGCCATTTTTAGTGACTTTTAGGACCTGCCTAGACTCTGTCTAGGGTTGGTTTGGTCACCTCATGTTTGCCTCTTGCATGTGTAGAATAACCCCTTTCATAGCTTATCAAAGGAGCATGTCATTCTTGCATGCATTGGCCTTGTTTTAGTGGGTTTTTGGTCATTATTTGGCATGTCATACCTTTATCTTTTGCTGGTTTAGTGGCCTCTTGAATGCTTCACATGCTTGTAGTGTAAACCATGCTCACTAGCTTACATTGCATGTTGTTTTGGCCCTCTATTCTAGCATATTTTGGCCATACTTCAAACTGATTTTGTTCATATTTTTGGTTGCCTTAGCTCTGTTTTGAGGCCTCTTGGTTGAAAAATGCTTGCCATGCATACTTGTTGCGTAATACCCTTGCCTAGCTTTGAGTTTTGGAGCCCCTTACATGCTTAACTTAAGGTGTTTTCATGTTTTGGCATCATTGGGCATGTTATTTCAGAGCCTATACTTGTGCCATGTTCCCAGGTTTTTCACTCTTTAAATGCGTTTGAGAGTTGTGCTTGTATACCTCATTTATGGGCCATTGCATGAGCTTTATTTTTGTGCATTTCAAGCCATCATCTTAGTCCATTTTGCCACTGTTTTGGGCCTGCATAGGGAATGTTTGGGGTTGGTTTGTTCATTTGGGCATTACTTTGCATACCTCTAGTGTAATGCACTTCACTAGTTTCGGTATTTGAGCCATTCAACATGCATAACATGAGTTGTTTGCATGATTCGGGACCATTTTGTATGTCATTTCAGAGCTGGAACATGTGTTGTTGTATGCCATATTTCATCCTTTCCATGCTTTCATACAGTTGTATCTTGTGCCCTAGGCTTTGGGCCCTTGCATCTTGCATGTTTGCATGTGTTTGTTGCCTTGTTTTCATCATGTATGGCCACTGATTTTGGGTGTGGTTGAGGCCCATTCATTTTGGTTTAAGTCCATTTTGCATTGAGTATGCCATTGTAGTTCATAGCATTGAGTATGCCGCATTGTCGCATGTTTGATCATTGCATTGCGCATGCCTTGTTCACTTCATTGTGTATGATAGTCTTCATATGTGCATTGTGTATGACATATAGTATCATGTGCATTGAGTATGCCATTGTTAGTTCGTAGCATTGTGTATGCTAGTTTGCATGTTTGCACGTTATCCTTTGCATGTTTGCATGACTTGATTGTATCGCCTTAGGATTGCATGCTTGAGGTTGCATTGCGCATGCCATTCTACTGGTTGCATTGTGTTTGGAATAGGAGTTAGTCCAAACACGGGAAACGAGGAACGTTTCATATTCCAAGTGATGAAACGTGCCTCGATTCCCAATCGCTGACACTTTTGACCATCCATGATGGAGTTGTTGGTTTTAGTTGCTTATATGTACATTCATGTCCCATTGAGTCGTGCAATTCGACTCCTCGGCCACCATACATTGGGATGCGTGATTGGTGGCCTGAGGATCGAGGACTATACTCCTTAGAGCTTATGCAATGATGGGGAGAGTGGTCGTGCACACGTGTTGCAAATACCTTCCTTTCTCTCTCTCTTGCCTTTGTTGTAGAAAATGTAGAAACCAGGAGAAGAAACTGGTCGGCCGACCAAATTTTTTGGCAGGCCGACCACCTTTTTCTGGTTTTCACCACCAAGGGTGGTTGGTAGGTGGTCTCCAATGCCTATAGCTGGTCGGCAGCCTCCCCCTAGTTTCCCAGGGTAGAGTTTCATCTCTTTGGAGCTTTGTGTAAGTTTCTAAAATCAATTGCAAACAAAGGCGAGCCGGGGCATCGCGATGGATTTCCTGACAACGCGACTCGAGCATGCATGCATCCCTTATCATTCAAAGCAGAGCTGAGACAGCCCATTTTACATAGTTTGCATGCTAGTTTAGTTAATTTGTTAATTAGCTAGTGTTGTGTAATAATTAGTTAATTCAATTCTGTATTATTTATTCGGACCCTCCGTCGAGGAGGGCAATGTTGTAATAAGTGTGCGTGTGTGTGATGCATGTCTTCCAACCCTACGTCTTTCTTCCTTTTATTTACTAGCTTATGATGGTTAGGTTAGGGCATGTTTTAATTAGCATCCTTATGATCGCATGTTTGCATCCATTCATCTGTCTTGCATGCACCGGACTTGGCGCATCATACTAACTGCATTGTATTTCAATTCCAAGTTGAATACGTGTTGTCTGTAGCATCTCATATGCCATCTTAGAATAGCCGAGCCTACTTCTAGTTGCATTTTGTACGTGTTGAATTAGGCATTCTTAACATAGCTAGGATCATGCATTGATTTCTAACATAGCTTTTGTTTTGGCTCGGAGTACTCGGTAAGTGTTTATGCTTTAGCATCCTTGCATGCGTGTGAGTGACTGCCATGATAGCATGCTTGCCATGAGGCTAACTGCTCATGTGACATAACTGCTTGAATGCCTATAGGTGAAGGTTGGATTACTTGAGTTGGAACAATTCATCGATTGCGAGTTTTAAGCCCACTTGAGAGTGGCAAATCACCCTATTTTCTAAGCCCACTTAAGGGTGGCAAATTCATGTCTTAGCTTACTTGCGAGTAGCACCATCAAACCATTTTCAAATAAACAAACATGAAATGTTTTGTTCCAACTTAGGCAATCCAGTCTATACTTGTGTGTTGTGCGCATCACATAGTAATTTTAGGCTAATAACCGGAATAAGAACGCATGTGTTTACAAAAACAAGAAATCATGTTTAGTAGTGGCCGATTTTTGATCAGGCGAGCGGGGGTGCTCATTGCATGACCTTTCCCTCTCGTACCCAAGTTCTCGAGCCGAGGCAACTTTGGTGATGACGGACACGTGGCCTTAGGCAACGAGTCAGGGTTTCCTAAATTTTCCCAAAAAATAAAATATTTAGATGGCGACTTTGTATCTGGCAAAGCAGTCCATGTTTGGCACTTCTTTCTAAAAATCAATTTTCCAAAACGATTTGCCGAATTTGGACTCTTTGGTGATTTATCGATCTTGTATTGCACTTTGCGAGATTAGATTCGGAACCATGACATTTGAGTTCGAATTGTAGTGAGCCCAATGAACAAAACAAGATTTCTCTCGGGACGTTTGGGCGCGTCTACACATCGTTATGCTCGCATGTTTGCATCATTCATCTGTCTTGCATGCACCGAGCTCGGCCCATCATACAAACTGCATTGTATTTCAATACCAATTTGAATACATGTTATCTAGTTGCATTCACATGACATCTTAGAATAGCCGAGCCTATCTTAGTTGCATTTTTGCATGTGTTTCATTAGGCATTGTTGACATAGCTAGGATCATGCATTGATTACTAACTAGCTTCTGTTTTGGCTCAGAGTACTAGGTAAGCTTTTATGCTTTAGCATCCTTGCATGCGTGTAAGTGTTGCAATGTTTAGCATGCTTGCCATGAGGCTATGTGCTTAACTGTTATAACTGCTTGAATGCCTGTGGGTGGAGGCTTGATTGCCCGAATTGGAACAACTCCATGATTGTGAGTTTTAAGCCCACTTAAAGTGGCAAAATCGTATTTTCTAAGCCCACTTGAGTGTGGCAAATCTGTGTCTTAGCCTACTTGCGAGTAGCAATTTCAAAACCACTTGAAAAAACAAACATGAGTTGTTTTGTTCCAATCCGTGTGATTGAGTCTATACTTGTATGCTGTGTGCATCACATAGTAAGCTAGCTAATAAACCGGAATAAGAACACATATGTTTTCAAAAATAACATATCATGTTAGTAGAGGCCGATCCTTTGATCGGGCGAGCGGGGATGCTCATTTCATGACCTTCCCCCCTCGTACCCAAGTTCCTGAGCCGAGGCAACTTTGGTGATAACGGACACGTGGCCTTCGGCACGAGTCAGGGTTTCCTAAACTTCCAAAAACAAAATATTTGAAATCTAGCAAAGCAGTCCATGTTTGGCATTTCTTGTTTAAAATCAGTTTTCCAAAACGATTTGTCGGATTTGGACTCTTTGGAGATTTACCAGTTTTACATTGCACTTTGTGAGATTAGATTCAGAATCGTGACAGGAGTCCGAACTGTAGTAGCTTAGAACAACGATTCGTGCCCTCGCACGCGGAGCGGAGTTTCGGGCAGTCTACAGTGACCGAACGGCTTATAAGTCATGCGATTGCCGATCGAGATACGGCAAGCATGTTTGTAACAGAGGCTGCAAAGACCAGGGCTTATGAATAAGGCTTCCATGACGGCCGGAAAGTTGGGATATAGAAGACTAAAGAAAAGCTCGCTGAAGAGGTCTGCCGATGTAAGAATCGTGGATTTAAGCACGGGTGGATCAAGGCTCTTCAGGCTGTTCAGGCTGTAGAGGCTCTCCAGGCAGCATGCGTCAATTCGGCGTTTCCGTTATATCATGGTCATCATTTTCCTTTCGCGACCTTCAAAGTCGAGAAGAGCAATGACGAGAGGGGTGCCGAATGAAACTGAACGTATTGTACTGCTCTAACGTAGATAGGAAGTGACTTATGTACAATCGATTAATTCAATGAAACATATTATTTTAAATGAAGGAAAAGCTCGTTGAAGAGGTCTGCCGATGCAAGAATCATGGATTTAAGCACAGGTGGATCAAGGCTCTTCAGGCCGTAGAGGCTCTCCAGGCAGCAGGCGTCAATTCGGCGTTTCCGTTATATCATGGTCATCATTTTCCTTTCGCGACTTTCGAAGTCGAGAAGAGCGATGACAAGAGGGGTGCCGAATGAAACTGAACATATTGTACCGCTCTAACGTAGATAGGAAGCGAATTATGTACAATTGATTAATTCAATGAAACATATTATTTTAAATGTTGGCATGTTATTTCAATTTTATGTTTATAAATTCGGCTATGATCATCTTCCATTTCTCGTCAACTGCGTTTATGCTTGTCAATCATAATATTCACGAAAAGAGCGCCGAATTCTTGGCCAATCGTGATTTCCACGAAGGGCGCTCCGAATTCGGAGGCTTATTCGCTTGGCTAATTGTGATTTCCACGAAAGGCGCTTCGAATTCGGAGGATTATTCGGCCTAAACGTGATTTCCACAACGGGCGCTCCGAATTCGGAGGCTTATTCTCTTGGCCAATCGTGAAGTCCATGAAAGGTGCTTCGAATTGAGAGGCTGATTCTTTTGGCCAAACATGATTTCCACGAAGGGCGCTCCGAATTCAGGGGATTATTCGGCCCAAACGTGATTTCCAAGAAGGGCGCTCCGAATTTGGAGGCTTATTCTCTTGGTCAATCGTGAAGTCCACTAAGGGCGCTCCGAATTTGGAGGCTCATTCTCTTGGCCAAACATGATTTCTACGAAGGGCGCTCCGAATTCGGAGGATTATTTGGCCCAAACGTGATTTCCACGAAGGGCGCTACGAATTCGGAGGCTTATTCGCTTGGCCAATTGTGATTTCCCGAAAGGCGCTCCAAATCCGGAGGATTATTTGGCCCAAACGTGATTTCCACGAAGGGCGCTCCGAATTCGGAGGCTTATTCTCTTGGCCAATCGCGAAGTCCACGAAGGGCGCTCCGAATTCAGAGGCTCATTCTCTTGGCCAAACGTGATTTCCACGAAGGGCGCTTCGAATTCGGGGGATTATTCGACCCAAACGTGATTTTCATGAAGGGCACTCCGAATTCGGAGGCTTTTTGGTTAATCGTGAAGTCCACGATGGGTGCTCCGAATTCGGAGGCTCATTCTCTTGGCCAAACGGGATTTCCACAAAGGGTGCTCCGAATTCGGAGGATTATTTGGCCCAAACGTGATTTCCACAAAGGGTGCTATGAGTTTAGAGGCTTTTCGACATACAACTAACTGGGCAAAAGAGAACATTGTATTAAAAATGAAACACGTACATGGCGAAAAATCAAAACAAGTTGTCCTGCCGTACAAGTTACTGATAAAATTTGCGCAAGTGTGTGGAATTCCACGAACATGGCAGGCTTCTTCCATCCATGTCTTTGAGCCGATATGCCCCTGTCCCCACGATTGAGTCAATCTAATAGGGGCCGTCCCAGTTGGGACCCAATTTTCCGTCGCCGAGAATCCTAGCAACGGGTAGCACTTTCTTGAGGACCAATTCTCCTGGAGTATAATGGCGTAACTGAACACGCTGATTATATGATTTAGCAAGCTATTTCTAGTACCGTGCCAAGGAAGCAAGGGCACGGTCTTAGCGTTCTTCAATTAGAGTCAAGTCCAAAGTCAACATCATGTCATTTCGGCCCATATCAAAAACTTTAGATTTCAAGGTTAGGAGGCCGATCTCCAGGGGGATGATTTCCTGGGTTCTGAAGCATAGAGCAAATGGCGTTTCCCCAGTGGATCGCCTCGGAGTAGTGCGATGAGCCTACAGCACACTGGGCAACTCTTCAACCCATCTGCCTTTAGCTTTCTCCAGCCTTTTCTTGATGCCGTCCAAAATAACCTTGTTGGTAGCCTCTGCTTGACCATTGCTCTGGAGGTAAGCCGGTGAGGAAAAATAGGGCCGGATACCATAAGTGTCGCACAATTCCCGATACACGCCACAATCGAACTGGGTACCGCTGTTAGAAACAAGTGCTTGTGGTATGCCGAATCTTGTTATGATGTTTTTCCACACAAAACGCTTAACGTCGGAATCTCGAATATGTGTTAGTGCTACTGCTTCGACCCATTTTGTGAAATAATCGGTCGCAACAATTAGGAATCACCTGTTGCCCGGGGCCCGTGGTAATGGTCTGACGATATCAAGGCCCCATTGAGCAAACAACCAAGGACTGGTGATAGAATTTAACTCCTCGGCTGGCAGGTGAGTTGAAGGGGAAAATTTCTGGCACTGAGTGCATTTCTTGACATAACACTTGGCATCGGTGCGCTTAGTCGGCCAATAGTACCCCTGTGATACGGCGCGGTGAGCTAGAGAACGTCCGCCCGAATGGGCACCACAATTACCTTCATGTATTTCAGACAAAAGTTCCTTGACTTTATCCGGGTGAACACACTCAAAGTACGGCCCAGAAAGAGATTTTTTGTAGAGCTTCCCCTGTGGATCCAAATAATATCGGGGGGCTTTGTTTCGGAGCTTGTATGCTTCTTTCTTATCCATCAGGAGTTGTTCTGAAGATAGGAATGCGGCGATAGGGTCCATCTAACTCGAACCTGGTTCGATAACGTTGACCTGAACTGGTTCTGAAGAGGCAATGCTCGGCTCGGGGACAAACCCTACTTCAATTGTCCGCTTAATTTCTGAGTTGATAGCAGAGGCTAGGCAAGCCAAGGTGTCTGCATGCGTGTTCTAATCTCGGGTTATTTGATTCAGTTCGTGGTGATCAAATTTCGTGAGCAAAGAATTCACCGTTTTCATATAGGCTGCCATGCGGTCATTTTTGGCTGCATATTCCCCAATCAACTGGTTGATTACTAGCTTTGAGTCACAGAAAATGAGCAGACGCCGCGCACCGAGGTGAAGTGCGTTTCGCAGGCCGGTTAATAGTGCTTCGTATTCAGTCTCATTGTTTGATGCATCGAATCCCAGCTTGATGGCCTGCTCGATTATTGCCTCCTCAGGGGTCATGATTACTACGCCAGCCCTACAACCACTCTGGTTGGATGACCCATCACAATACATTTGCCAAACGTTGCCAACATACATTCTCCAGTCGGGCTTAGCTTGCGCTTGATCAAACTTAAAGTCGGCCAGGGATCCTGTGAACTCGGCAACAATGTCGGCAAGCACTTGCCCTTTGATGTAAGTTCTGGGTAGAAACTGGATATTGTACTGGCCGAGTTCAAGAGCCCATTTTGAGACGCGCCCAGAAGCTTCCGCGCTGCAGAGTGCGGACCGGAGGGGGTATTTCGTTGGCACCCCAATGGTATGCCCCTGAAAGTAGTGCATCAGTTTTCTTGCAGCCATGATGAGAGCAAGGATAAGCTTTTCTAATGGAAGGTAACATGTCTCGGTGTTGACCATAGCTTTGCTTATGTAGTAAACTGGTCGTTGCTTCCCTAGTTCTTCCTTTAGTAATACAGCGCTGACAGCCCAGTCGGATACTGCCAGATACAAAATGAGTGGATCGCCGGCTATAGGAGTGGCCAAGAGCGGTACTGATCGAAGGTAAGATTTTAGGCCATCCAAAGCGGCTTGGCACTTGGGAGTCCAATCAAATGCTTTGCCTTGCCGAAGAGTGTGAAAGAATTGTCGGCAACGATCTGTTGAACGGCTGATAAATTTGTTGAGAGCGGCGACCATCCCCATTAGCTTCTGAACCTCTTTCACTGACCGCGGGGATCCAAGCTCTAGAATTGCTGTGATTTGTCTTGGATTGGCTTCGATTCTGTGGTGGTTAACGATGTAGCCAAGGAATTTGTTAGAGCCAATGCCGAATGCGCACTTAGAAGCGTTCAATTTCATCTTGTATTTTTGAAGAATGCCGAATGTCTCTGACCAATCGGCTAGATGGGAGTGCTTTTCCTTGGATTTGACCATTATGTCATCGAAGTATACCTCCATGATACGGCCGAGTTGTTCCTTGAACATGGAAGTCACTAGTCTTTGATAAGTTGCCACCGCATTCTTCAGCCCAAAAGGCATGACCTTGTAGCAATAGGTTCCTCTTGGGGTGAGGAATGCGGTTTTTTTCTTGATCCTCTAGATGCATTGCAATTTGATGATAGCCTCTATAGGCATCTAAGAAGCTCATGCGTTAATGATGCGTCGTTGCATTTACGAGTTGGTCGATTCTGGGCAAGGGAAAACAATCCTTGGGGCAAACTTTGTTCAAGTTCGTAAAATCCACATAGACGCGCCAAGAACCATTCTTCTTCTTCACGACCACAGTATTGGACAACCATGTAGGATAAGCTACTTTGCGAACTGCCCCGGCTTCAAGTAACCTGTCAACCTCTTCAACGACGGCCGAAGTATGCTCTGCGGCTGACCGCTGGCTTCTTTGAACGATTGGCTTACACTTTGGATCAACATTCAAGTGGTGTTGGGCTACCGATGGATCTACTCTTGGCATCTCGTATGGGGATCATGCAAATACATTAATGTTGCCGAGTAAGAAGGCTACCAATTCCTGCCGTTCGACGTTATCCAAGGAAGCACTGATCATGAAGAACTTGTCAGAATTTCCATCAATTTCGACCCGGTGTAGGGCTTCGGTTGCTTTTCCACTTGAGATCCTCCCAATGTCGTCAAGACTCTCCCTATCCGGTACCTCAATTGAAAGCACCTCCAGTTCCCTCGGTCTCTTTGCAGCTAGAAAATAGCATGCCTGCGCCGATTTTTGAGAGCCGCGAATTTGTTCAATACCGTATTCAGTCGGAAAACGGAGCAGTTGATGGTAGGTGCTTGGCACGGCCTGCATCGTATGTAACCAAGTTCTGCCCATGATCAGATTATACGACGAAGGGAGCTTAACAACCAGAAATTCTACGTCTACTGATCTGGTTCTGGCCCGTACGAGCAGTGTGATCTTGTCCAAAGGGTACTCCGGGTTTACATTGAAGCTGAATAAAGGATAATCAGCCAGAGATAGGTCCGAATCGGTAAAACCAAGCTTGACAAAAGTTTTGTAATACATTATCTTTGAAGTGCTACCTTGGTCAATGAGAACACATTCGATGGTAAATCTGTTTACACGTAGCTCGATGACGAGTGGATCAGTGTGGGGGTGGGTGACTCCAACTAAATCACTGTCGTCGAAACTAATCCTTCCAGTGTCGCGTGGCCGTTTCCCTAGCTTCATTGGGCTATGGGTGCTAGACGGCAACTGGATTGTGTGCACCTTAGGTGGTGCCAGCAAGCTGTATATCATATGAATTACACCAAGAGGGGGTGATTCTGGCCATAGAGCTATTGTATTTGTTGAACTGTTCTTTCGGACATATTGCATAAGACGGCCGTCTTGCACTAATTCTTCCAAGTGATCTCTTCGGTGTCGTGGCCATAGTCCTTATGATACTCACATCGTTTATCTTGTCTCCTTGCATTGGGGGGTCCGGTCATCTTGTGTGGCCACTTGAAGAAAGGAAGGTGTTGTATTTTTGACAGAATCTTATTGATCAGCTCTGTCAACTCCGTGTATTTCTTGCCTGGACGCCTTGTCCGCCTACTATCCACTTGATATTGTTCATTAGCTCGATGTGAACATTGGTTGTTTGATTGGCGCGAATCATGCCTTTTGTCTCATGTGGTTTGATTCCGCCACTTGGGGCTTCTTGACGGCACGACACTAATCGGCTGAATAATTCCTAACGTGGTTGGTTGAATGGCTTTATGCCTGGCTTTGACTCGAAGGGCATCGTCTTCCACTTTGCATCACTCTTTGACCTTCTTCATTAATGCCCAGACGGTTTTGAGGGGACGTCTGGTTAACGAACTGCATAGGGAGCTATCAGGATGCAATCCCATCTTAAAGGCGGTGATGGCCATGGAACCATTGCAAGCATCATCTACCAGATTGAAGCACTCCCAATAGCGGGCTGAGTATTCACGAAGAGTTTCTTTCGGTTTAATTTGCATGGCCTAGAGAGAATCGGCTTGCTTTGGCTGGATCTCATTAGTGATGAATCTCGCCCTGAATGACTTTTGGAGTTGGTGGAAGCTCTTAATCGATTCCGGCTCCAGTTTATAGTACCATCTCACAGCCAATAGTCCTAGACTGCTTGGAAATATCTGACACATGAGGGCTTTGTCGTCAGCATGGAGCGTCATCGCTTGCTTGTAATGACGAATGTGATCAGTGGGATATGATTTTCTATTGTAGAGGGTGAACGACGGTGCCTTGAACTTTTTGGGTAACACAACCCTGGCAATTTGTTGCACGAATAGGTCATGTTTATCTTTCTCATCCAAATCATCGCTTCTTCTTCGTCTATGCTATTCATATGGACTTCTTTCAAATGAGCTGGATTCATCAACACGCCCTTTCTTTCTGGGCTACGGGGATGGCGTGTCTAAATCACTATCATTATTGCATTTCTGAAGTCGACATCGACGACCACCCTTCTTTCCTAGAGGTCGATCCCGGTCTTGGCATACGGCTTGCTGGGATTTTGCCACCTCCAATGCCAAATCCTGGCGTAGGCGCTCATTCTCAGCCATCATGTTCTCCAGCCACTGTTCATTTTGCTTTGCCTGGTCCATAATTATCTGTATTGTCTCATGCATTGAAGCTGAGGGTGAGGCCTGAGCTACTGAGTCAAAGTTCAAGGCACGTCGCGCGGCGATATTCTCCGGTCCCAGCATGTTTTTTGAGGTCATCTCTCGGTGTAGTTTTGTCAGCGACTATCGGAGTATCTTCCGTTACGCCCGCCATGGATGTACTTGAGTATTCCCACAGACGGCGCCAATTGTGGAGGGGTGATTTGGAAATACTCTCGGATCCTAAAGGACGTTCCTGATCCTCTGATTGCCACCTGAAAAGGGATTAACACTCCGGTCGGGGATGTCGGAATTAGCACTCTGACGGACAAATCAATATATATCTCACATTTACTTATGTCTCAAGTTTCTTGGGGTTATTTCTCACATGCCTCTATTTGGCTGATATTCTTCTATTTATATCTTCTCTTGGGCCTCAGGGTCGGGCCACTTTTAATCCACCGTGTGATTGTTCACTTGGCTTCTTCTGTCGTCAACCAATTCCTACTCGGCTCCTCGCTTCACTGGTCCTATGGCCGGTTAGGATGCTCGGCTTCTGGATGGTACAAGATGGGGCCGAATATAATATATATCTTGATCTTCCAAACGTGTACTCGGCCTCTTTGCATCCCGTATTATTTGGCTTCCACAGAGGCAAAATGCTACATGAAGGCATATTCAACGCCAAGTACCAAATGCATGTCCTATGCACGATTGACAGCATGTTCTATGCAAAGTACAAAATGAATGTTCTATGCTAAATACCAAAATGCATGTTCTATGCACAATTAACAGCATGTTCTATGCGCGATTGACATATGCATTCTGCGCAACAACATATGTGAAATGCACGTTCTACATACGTAATGAAGAGATGCATAGTCTATCAAGAATGAAAGCATATTCTATCGAAACAAGTTCAATAGCAACTTCCGATTTACCTCTCGGAAAAGTTGCAATATACAAAAACGATACACATCGTTCAACAACTAACAAACGACGATCACCGAAAACACGGTTTGAAGCTTCCACAGAGAGAATTTGAACTCAACAGTGACCTTTCCTTGCACCTCTTCGGAAACCGGGACAAAAACAGTATCAAGATTTAATGTAGGAGCACGGGGCACTGGACGGTGGCCAGAGGATGGTGCCGGCCACCTGTCGGTCACCCTTGAAGATTGTCGGCCACCAAAGGGGCCTGTCGGCCACCGATGGCAGATCGGGCCCTTTTTGGTCTTTTCACCATGGGTCTTTAAGTAAAGGCCATGGGGCCTCATTTCCACACACTTTCATGCCCGAAATTTCACCCTCTCTCTCTCTAGATGTTTCTTCTCTCTAGATCCGTACTTTCTATGTGTTTTCCAACGTCCCACGCGAAATTGATTCGTTAAATCCTCTTTGTTTTCTTCGTTTTGAACAGATTGAAATTTGATTTCGGTGTTTTTTTCTTCATTTTCACAACTTAAGGCTTGTTCCCCTCGACTTTCTCTCGAGTTCTGTGCATTTTTCTCGACTTTGATTTTTTCTCCCATTTTCTCTCTTCTAGGGTTTGACTTTTTCCAAGTTTACCCTACTTTCTCTATTTTCTTTACTTTTCATCGACTCTTCACTCATATTCCAGATGGTAGACGATATACCGCATGATAGAGCTCCTCCAAAGATAGAGTTTGAGGCGGAGTTTGATTCTAAGGACAAGTCAGAGCCATTACCACTAAGGGTACGACCCTTTGATCTAGCGAGATACCGCCCCCAGACACACATCCTGCCTGTCGGAGGTATTAGAAGCTTTACTGATTTTGCTCCCATCGCACAGGAGGATCTCTTATTGAAGGAGCCAGCCTTGCATCTTTCAGCCATTGTCGTTGAGGTAGGAGCTCTACCCGCCGTTTTTAAGTTGCATTTCTTGCACTGTCTTTCATCAGACTGTACTTTCATAACTGCTTTATCTGATTCATCTCTACCTGATCTGTTTGCTTTTGTTTTTTGCCACAGGGTGAGTCCCGCGCCTTCAGGGGCTACGGTGCTACGATTGCACAGGACTAGTATGACGAGCTCCCTGTAGGAGTACGCCACATCATCGATAGGGTTGGCTTCGGCCTTTTCTACTCTGGCCCGATGAGAGTCATAGCTAGTCGTCCTCTTCTGGGGGCCCTCGTGGAGGGATGATGGGACACCACCAACTCTTTTCACTTTTCCACGATCGGGGAGATGACGATTACTCCCTACAACTTTGCCATGATCACCAGCTTAGGCATAGAGGGCGATTCGATCCCTCTTGACATAGACATGGGAGAGTGGGAGGTAGCTTGGATCGAGCTATTGGGAGCACACCTACCTTTGTACCGGCCATGCATGGTTAGATACAGTTGGTTTGCAGAGTAGTTTTGGGGGACCAAGCTAGAGACAGTTGAGGAGATAGAGCAGTACGCTCGAGGTTTTCTAATGTTCCTCCTCGGTACTACCTTGTTTGCGAACAGGGTGAGCACCGTAGGATTATACTTGCTGAGCGCATTGGTGACCCTTCCCCCGGTGAGTTCTTATGATTGGGGCGGAGCTTGCCTCGCCACTCTATATGGCTATATGAGCTCGACCTCCTGCCTAAAGGGAGACTTAATCGGAGGCTATTGGCGAGCTTGAGAGGTACACATCTCAGTTCCCTCTTTGCAATTTACACTTTCTATTCAGGATGTCCTGTTTTGTATCTATTCAACATGTGCTTTCTACTTTGCACTTTTTGCATATGTTTATGCTGTATGCTTTCTGCTTTGCACTTTCTGCATCTGTTCAAATTCATGCTTTTTGCTTTGCATTTTCTATATCTGTTCAAATTCATGCTTTCTGCTTTGCATTTTTTGTATCTGTTCAAATTCATTGTTGATCACATATCACTGGACTTTCCTCGCAACTATGGGTGTATGCTTATTGTCCGACTCTAGCCCTAGAGTTTGTAGTGGAGCTTCTATTGACAGTCCCATATTGACAGTCCCATATTCACAGAGATATGGCGGTCAGCTCCACCGTAGGACCCGTGAGCCTTTCTCATTCTTCAAGCGCACGATAGCTGCTCATGAGGTAACCCAAAACACAGTCATTTTGTCTTACAACTGTTCTGATTCACATATTAGCAACTGACAACGGCTAATAATCTGTTCACCTACTACTTACAGATCACATGGCAGCCATGGGCCACGATGCTAACAAGGATTCAGGGCCAATATAAGGTGGCCTGGGGCATTTCTCGCTATCACATTCTACTCGAGGGCCCACTTTGCCGAGCCTGGTTCCTGGGTGAACGAGTCATGCGTCTGACCATGGACTTGCCTGCTCCAGTCATACCGATGACACTACCAGAGTCCATGAGGTCAACAGACAGCCTATCTGCTGAAGAGGTCGTTCAGTTCATGGTAGGCTTGGAGGCAGATTGCTTCCAAGTCGAGGGCGATTATATAGTCTTCATTCAGACACACCTTATGCCACCTCTGACAGGTGTTCGTGGGGGTGAGGGAGTGAGAGCTCCTGCTGCGAGGGCGGCGCCTAGAGTGACTAGGGCGACTAGGGCTCGTGCAAGAGGGGCTTCTCGAGCGAGGCAGATAACTGGTTGGCCAGAGCTTCCCACTACACTTACATGTTGGCGGCATACCGGAGAGGCTTACCAGATCCTTATTGAGCCTGCACCAGCCGGACATGAGCATGCCGGGGTTCGAGGCCTGACTCCAGTATGTACCACAATTTACATTTTGCATGCCATATTTCATTTCAGTTATGTTTATAGCACACTGATCACCTCAACGCACCTGTAGGCATCTATAGAGTACATCGGGGATGCTCTCGAGCTGGCGGCTTCCCTGATGAGGATGGTGTAGAGGAGCATGAGCATGCTTAGTCTCTACGCTATTCAGGTAACTTTCTTCAGTTTACGCTTCATGCTATCAATCTTTCTGCTGATACACTAGCATTTCAACTGTAATCTGTTCCACATTGTAGTGATCTGATATATTGCATCTGATACATTGCACTCAAATACTGTATTCATACACTGTACTCGCACATTGTATTTGAATTTTGCCTACACTCGTGCTGCATACCATGCTTATATCTGATACATACACTAAAACTGATTTATTGACAATTGTCCCTTACAAATCCTAGATATACTGTGTGCAGCAGCGAGAGCAGCATCGGGACCAGCAGTACCTCCTCAAGCAGCAGAGGGGAGAGGGGAACGGGCTCTAGCATGCAGCCGAGGTAGAGCCAGGGGCACCCGAGATGAGAGTGGTCCTTCAGAGCCCATTCTGAGCGATGATGACACCGAGACGAATGGCTTCGAGGAGGCAGTCAGTCCACGGTCTGAGTCGTCTGAGAGTGGAGACGACGTCAACTCTAGATCTGAGAGTGGAGGTGATGATGAGTTGAGTTCTGAGGCAGAGAATGACGATGATTCCAGTTCTGGTTTGGCATCTAGTTCAGATAGTGGTGCAGATGTAGACAACTCTGAGTCCTCGCCCAGGAAGAGGACGAAGAGGGCCTCTCGGGCCTGAGATGGCTGGCGCTGATTTTTTGTATTTTTGCTTAGTTTCTTTTGTTAGTAGTGTTAGTACATTGTACAGTTCAGACAGATTTTATTTGCTTTTAAAAACTTGTACTGCACTTTTGTGAAAAGACAACCGTGATCGGAAATGAAAACCATTTTTCATTTGAAAAAGTGTTGCATTTTGCATAATGAGCACCGCACTGCATAAGAACGAGATTGATTTTGATAATGAAAACCGAACACTTGTATTAGCATGACGTTTTAGTCAGATAACGAACCAACCAACACCTAACAAACAAAGTGATACAACTCGATAAAAAACAAAACGACTTGATACACAACAAAACAACTCGATAAGGAAAAGAACTTAAATACAAAAAGGACTCAAAACAAGACCTTAAAATGCATAAAGAACAGGACAAAACACATGTTTTTAGCATTCTCAGGACACAGGAGGACGACAAGCTTGTCAAAAGGATTGTCGGCCATGAATAGAGGCTGTCGACCACCAATGGTGGCCAGTCGGCTACCAAAGTGGCCTGTCGGCCATCACTAATGGCTGGTCGGTCATCAATATGAGGAACCTCTAGATTGTTGCCACCTGGCTTCCACTCACTGCCTTATCTTCTACAAAAGGTTAAGCTTCATGATTTCTTTATTTCAGCTACAAATTCTTCACAAAATGGAGCCATTCTTTGCCGAAAAAATCTAGAATTGGATTGCAACTTTAGATGGTTCGGAAAAGATGAATTTTTAGGGTTTCGGCATAAATGCACTTTTCCTCCTGAGTCATTCTCCGCTTTGCTTTCCATTCCGACATGCCTCGGCGAGATGTTAGAACTCGATTACACACGTCTTTAGCTTCGGGGGACAAGAGCTATGCCCGACAATCAAAGAATTTCAAGTGCTAATAGAGTCCCGGCGCGATGAGGAAATCTTGCCTTAGCCCCGTTTTGGTCACATCCAAGCTTTGGGACGGATGTGCGGGCTTACTTTACACGAGGCCTGTTCCTTGGTTCACGACGGAGAGCTGGACATTCCTAGTTTGATCCATCGATTTTCTGACGTTGGTGACTGAGGCGACCTTCTTTGGCGGGGTTTACGACAACACGCCATTTGTTTGTGTATGATAGCACATTTCCTCATTGCCCCTAGTTTCGGCACGTCTAGCATTCGATTAGTCAAAGTAGCCCATGGTTTGAAAGAGGGCAAGAGTTGCATTGGTTTGGCGTTGGCTGAGACTTTGATCGGCTTAGACGCTTTTCATCGGCGAGAGGCAAGTAAATTCGCGGGAAGTCCACTACTTCTTCAGGTAATGTTTCCCACCATTTCTTATATGCGTTTCTCACATCACTTGGCACTCATGCACTATTTTTCTCTCAAAGCCCTTTTCTCACTTTTCTTTCAACATACACCTCTTTATTCTTTAATCTCTATTTTCTTTCATCCGTCCCCAGATATAGCTTATGGACAAACTGAAGGTAGTGGACTTTTGCCCCACATACTCAGCCCGAGTATACTTTTTCCACCAACAACTAGTTGATTTTCCGAATGAAGGATGGTGGTGCCACTGGATATGCAATAGGTCTGCTGCAGACATTGCTTGGCATTGCCCTTCGCTAAATTTGACCGAAATGAGCTATGACATGGCTTGGCAACCTGGCATTCAGCTGATTGGCCTTACACACCGTATATTTTACTTTTCGTTTCGGTTCAGACGTCAATTTGGACATGATCAGACTTGCCTAGAGGAGAGGGTGGAGTACCCGGTTTCATTCCCCATCTGAGGCTTACATTTGGCTAGGTACCTCACTGGTTAGAGGACGAGAGGGCTTCTGGCTCCTGCCCCTAGTTTCAGCTGCGCACTTTCTGACGTATGCCTGACTTGGCTCGAAGATGAGATACAATCCGGGCCCACTTTAGCATCAGAAGCTTCCACAAGCACAAGCGGGGGACGCAAGGACACCTGACTCATCTATGCCCCTAGTTTATTGCTTTGATCTTTATTTTTCAAGTTTTATGCATGTAATAAATGCAGCTTTGATTTGTATCAAGAGTTGGAGAGCTTTGTATTGAAATCAATGAAATTAAAGTTGTGAGCACTAAAAATTTTCCTTTTGCTCAAAAAATGGTCTAAGTTGTAAAAGGTAAAATTTGAGCAAAAATCAACTTTTATCAAAACTTTTGAAAACCATTTTTGATAAAAATCACAACTTGACACGCACATAATCTATCCTCGAGATGCACAACCCCGAATCTGAAAATCACAAACTGCCCCTTAACTGAATAATACTGCTTAGCACTGTAACCAGCTCTCAGAGAGGATCACAACCGAACATCCAGATAAAGAATAGACAAGGATAACTTGATCAAACACATGGCCAGGACAGTTGAGTTGGAGGTGTTTATGGCCGAACTTGAGAATGAAGTTGCCTACATATCCTAGAAATAGGAATCAGACCTTACGTAGTTCGGTTCTGGTTCACTCGAGTATTAACGCTCTCCTTTTGCGCTCTAACTTTTGCCTAGGCCGCCCTTTAGGGTTTTCAACCTTATGAGCTCAGTTGCTCTTTATTTTCAATTTTTTTATGCTCTAACTTTTGCCTAGGTTACCCTTCCGGGTTTTCAGCCTAGCGAGCCTCTCAGGGATAGTATTTCTTCAACTTGTCCATGTTGATTGGTTGGGAAAATTCTAGGCCATCCAAGTCCATGAGGATAACAGCTCCACCCGATCAGATAGTTTTGATGATGTAAGGACCAGTCCAATTGGGTCTAAACTTGCCCCTAGGGTCATGGATGGGAGCTCGGTTGTCTTTCAGCACCAAATCCTTTTCTTTGAGATATCTAGACTTAACTTTCGTGTTAAAAGCCCTGGCAATCCTACGTTGATAACCCTGAACATGGTACAGTGCTTTCAGCCTTCTCTCATCAAACAATATCAGTTCTTTGAACCTGCTCTGCTGCCAATCTGCCTCTACTATCTGACATTCAGCCATAGCCTGCAGCGACGAAACTTCTATTTCGATCGGCAGAACAGCCTCCATACCGTAGACAAGAGAGTAGGGAGTTGCCTCAGTAGACGTCTGAATTGAAGTCCTATAACCCCAGAGTGCAAATGGCAATTTGTCTGGCCAGTCCCAGTAGGTCTCAACCATCTTCTCTAGAATATGCTTGATGTTCTTGTTGGTGGCCTCAACAGCTCCGTTGGTTTGTGGCTGGTATGTGGATGACTTATGAAAAGCCACATTGTATTTCTTCAACGAGTCAATCACTTCTTTCTTGAAATAGGAGCCATTATCTGAAATGATCTCGTTTGGGACTCCATAACGGCAAATGATGTTGTTTCGGATGAACTTAGCCATGTGCGCTGCCTTCAACACTATATAAGACTGAGCTTCCACCCACTTTGTGAAGTAATCAATTGCCACCAGAATATATTCATGCCCATTTGACCCTTTCGGTGTGACTACGCCAATGACGTCAGTTCCCCAGACGCCATGGTGAAGTTATGTTGTAGCTTCGATGGCAGAATATTCATGTGATTGGCATGAATTTGGCATTTGTGGCATCGCTGAACAAAACCGATACAATCCTCCTCCATAGTAGCCCAGTAGTAACCTTGCCTTAGAATCTTCCGGGCTAACATCACTCCGTTCATATGCGCTCCACACTCTCTCCCATAGATGGCCTCCATTAGGCACTTTGATTCCTCTGCGTCGATACACAACTTGTGTATTCCCAGATAAACCCTCTTGTACAGTTTACCTCCGCAGATGATAAATTGAACGGCCATCTACCGTATTGCCGTCTTATCTTTGACATTTGCCCCTGGTGGATAAACTGCCTTTTCCAAGAAGTTCCAGATATTATAAAAGCAAGGGTTTTTATCTTGCACTTCATTTGTTGCGGCGATAGACTCATATGCTGGTGTATATCTCTGCTCAATAATGATCGGACGGATCCGGACTCCAAACGGGATGTCTATCATGGAGGCTAGAGTTGATAAGGCGTCAGGGAACCTGTTATTCTCTCTTAGTAGATTCGTGAATGTTAGCTTCTCAAACCTAGGAATCTAGGGTCTGGTGATAGATCTTCATCTTTTCTTCTTTGACTTTCCAGTCTCCTTTTGCTTGAGACACAACTAGGTTTGAGTCCCCAATGACGTCCAACCTTTTTGCCTCTAGTTCCAGGGTAGCTTCCAAACCAGTGATACACGCCCCGTATTCTACTTCATTATTGGATACTTTGAACCAGAGTTTAAAAGCTAGGGGTATGTAAGAATTTTCGAGTGCTATCAGCAACACCCCTATCCCATACCCATATTGATTAGACACTCCATCAAAGTACATTGTCCTGATCTCTTCCTCAACTTGTAGAATAGCTTCATCTGGGAACAAGTATTCTATCGTTTCATCCCCTTCCATTGGGTGATCTGCCAGGAACTCCGCTACGGCTCTCCTCTTGATAGACTTGCGAGTAACATACTTTATGTAATAACCCTGACGCTGATTAATGCTAATTGGTACTTAATTATGCCTAATAGTAATTAAGAGGGAATCTGGAATTAATTTGCATGTGTATTGTATGAATTATGTGTTTCTATCAGTTCGGTGTCGAAATATCTGTTCGTGTTTTAAACTTTAAATTGCGAATTGGAAGCTTTATCGGCACCCGATTCCGAAATTGATTAGTGTTTTAGACTAGTTAGATTTTATGTGATTTTATGGTGGGTTCCATTAAAATTCGATTCGGTGCGATTAAATTAGATTAAATAACATTAAATTATGAGTTCAATTATTTACAATAGTGCCATTGAAGCCCACTATCTAAGACAACCATGGAACTTAGTCTTAGAACATTGTTTTCATCACCTTGTGAGACCAAACGGCTAGAGAGAGAGAGAGTGTGAGGAGAGCTTGGTTTCAACAAGGATTGCTAGAAGAAATTGTAGGAGAATTGCAAGATTGAGCTCACATACTTGAAATTGAGAACTTAAGGTAGAGATTTCATTTTCTTGAACTAGAAATTGAGTTCTTCTTCCATGTTCTTGGCTAATTTGGTGATTAAAGTTAGGAAGGGGTTTAACATGTTGAATTTAAGCTTAATTTATGCATGCATGCTCATATCATGCTATTTGAAGTTGTTTGATATCAAATCTTCACATGCATGGCCATATTTTTACTAAGGTCCTTGAATTCATCAAAATTCTAAGGTTAACTTTGCGTTGGATCATGTTTTAGAGCTTTGAAATTCAATTTGGACTTATGCATGTTTGTTTAAACTTTGTTCTTGGTGATTTATTGAAATTGTGATCAAATTGTCTTACCCATGGGCATTGATGTTACAAATTGGTTTTTGAAACTTGTTCTACTATGAGTTTGAAATGTTTTTCCAGAAATTGAGCCCAAGAGGTTGAGTTTTGAATGGGTAAAAGTTGGATTTGAGCATTGGAGTTCAATCTGGAATTTCCAGATTTTGAACCCACGCTCGAGCGAGGAACTCCACGCTCGAGCAAACACTCTACGATCATGCCTTCCGCTCGAACGAGCAAAGTGATGCTCGAGCGTGAAATGCGTGCATCCAGTACTTTGCATGAGTTCACAGTCCGCTCGAGCGAGGGAACCCACGCTCGAGCGAGGACTTGTGTCTCACGCTCGAGCGAGGGTCGAGCGTCCATCGAGCGTAAATTTTGAGTATCCAGTATTTTTATTGTAGCACACAGTCCGCTTGAGTGACGGAATTCACGCTCGAGCGGAGCCCCTTTGTCTGCATGTCCGCTCGAGCGTAGAAAGCCACGCTCGAGTGAGACCCCTGTTTTCTGAAAATTTTGTAAAGTGTCTAAAAATGCATTTTTGCATCCTCATTCCATCCTAGGCATTCCTAGGCCATGTTTAAGACTCTATAAGGGGAATTCAAGGGTAGGAACACACTTAGAACCAATGACAAAAGTTTTGTATAAGCCAGAATGTGTGTTTCATGTATATGTCTGTTATGTGTTATGTAGGTCACGTGCCGCACTCTGTTAGACCTTTTGGTTCCGCCTGTCTGTTTCAACGCCCACCGTGAGTGATAACTTAGTAAAGATATGTTCAACTGTACTTATTTTCTGTGTGACAAAATGAGATTTGTTTTCTGAAATGATATGTTATGTACAATGAATGATTGTCCAATTTCTGACATGTATCCGTGACATCCTTAGTACCATGTGAGATTTACAGCCGTGACCCGGCATCGGAGGTTCCTTCTTGGAACTTTACGCTTCATGCGTTCTGTTGTGTTACGCCTTATGCGTTCTGTTTGTGCACTAATGCCCGTGCCGGAGGCCCGCCATGGGGGCTTAGCTGTCTTGTTACCCGGATCCGGAGGTTCCTTCGCGGGAACTAAGGAGGTTATTCATAACCTTATGCATTGCGCATTCTGTTTAGTTATGCTAATGGATGTATCACGTAAATGTAACCATGACTTATGATTTCTGCCTATATATGATCTTATCAAGTATGAATTTGAAAAAGCTGAATTATGATTTCGATCTGACCAAGCATGATTTTGATACAATATGAATTGATATCTGAAATCTATATGGACTCATTCATTGAAACCCCTTTACTCTGTTTATTATTCACTGGGCTTTCGCTCACAGTTTATTATATATATGTAGGTGAGGCGGCACAGAACCCAGGCCAGAGTTGATGGTCTTCTGTTTTGTTTTGGTCAGCCATCCATTGCGCCTCCCGAGGAGGTTCCGCTTAAAGCCTAACGCCATGGCTGTTTTTGCACTTCATGCTAGTCTGTGTGTCTGATTTGTAACATCAGAACTTGGGATTACATTTTGTAAATACTTTGTACATATTTGGTGTATCTGACTAGCATGTTTATGTATATAAATAAGTTTTGAATTTTCTGTCCCATATACGTCATGACAGCTCATTGGACTTTGTTATTTTGTATATTTGCTTCCGCATCCCCCTTCCTATTTGTTAATCTGTTCAGAGGCCGTAGGTAATCCTCGGATTACTGGCCAGTTACGGTGCCAAACCTATAGGGGCGGGTTTGGGTCGTGACAAAGTGGTATTAGAACACGATTTATACCGCACACACAGGTCCTTATGAGCTTAGGATATCCTAGTAAGAGTTAGGGGCATTCCATCTGCATGCGTGAGTGTGTGGTAATACAACTGAATATTAAAATTGAAAGTACATTTAAATAAAATGAATTGAAGGAAGTAAATAAGATTATGCCTATGCTTAATATCCTTTGATGTCTATATAGTAAGATGGAGAATTCAAGGGGAAGTGGTGAAAGTGAATCTTCAGAGGCTCGTATGGGTCGTATGGAACAGATGTTAGCCGCATTGACTGAGACCTTAACACAGCAGCAAAGACAGCAACCTTTACCCCCTCCGCCTCCACCGGTACAAGCTGAGATAGATAACAATGACATCATTAATCTGACACAGAAATTCCTCAAAATGAAACCGCCAATGTTCTACGGTGGAATTGAACCATTGAAAGCTGAGACGTGGCTGCTTGAAATGGAGAAATTGTATGAAGTGTTCCCTTGTTCTGAAACTCAGAAAGTCCTGTTAGCTACCTACACTTTGAAAGACGAAGCTCGCAGGTGGTGGTTGTTAATCCGAAACAACAATGAGAATATGACATGGGCACAGTATAATGCTATTTTCTATGACAAATACTTTCCCCAATGTTTCAGAGATCGAAAAGTGTCTGAGTTCCAGGAACTCAAATAGGGAAGAATGGCAGTGGTAGAATACGAAGCTAAGTTTACTGAATTAGCACGATTTGCTCCACACATGGTGGACACAGACTACAAGAAAGCCCGAAAGTTCGAAGGTGGATTGAACCTTGATGTGTTTGATCGAGTAGGCGTCCTGAAATTGCCTACTTACGTGGAAGTCCTAGACAGAGCCTTAATGGTAGAGGCTACCCTAGCTGCCATGAGACAAAGCAAAGCCCCAGCACCTACAGCAAATGAGTGGAGAGGAAAAAGATCCGGATTTGGTTTTAGGAAAGGCCGGTCCTTTAACAATAAGAAGTGAAACACGGGGACTTGGAGCAACTCGAGCCAAAGTAGTGGGCCTCCTCCGGTTTGTTCTGACTGTGGTAATAGGCACAGGGGTGTATGTTACCGAGCGTCCGGTGCTTGTTTCTGATGTGGCCAGCCGGGTCATATGATGAGAGAATGTCCGCTTGGGTCTGAAACTACTAGCCGTCCTGCAGCAAGTTCAGCGGGATCCGCTTCTGTGGCCAAAACCCACGTCAAAGCCAACGCAGGAAAGGAACCTTTGAGACAAGGCCGCGTATTTGCCTTAGTGTCAGGTGATGTACCGAACACCTATACTGTGGTGTCAGGTACACTTTCTATATGTTCTCAAAATGCATGTGTCTTGAGAGATTCTGGTTCTACGCATTCTTTTGTGTCGCATGCTTTTTCTCGAAAATTGACTACGCCACTAGAACATATGACATGTGTATTATCTGTGTCTACGCCTTTTGGGGATTCTATGATGTGCACTCATGTTTATCCAGCTTGTGATGTTGTGGTTGGTGATATGATGTTGTATGTGGACTTATTACCTTTGGACATTCATCATGTTGATTGTATTTTGGGGATGGATTGGCTGACTAAATATTGTGCTACCATTGATTGTGCACACAAAACTGTTGTGTTTAGACCGCCGGGTATGCCTGAGTTTACCTTTAGTGGAAATGGGGTAGTTCCTCCCCCATACTTAATTTCGGCTATAAAAGCTGTAAAACTGCTTAGGAAGGGACGTAGGGGTTATCTGTGTTGCATATTGACCACATCATCTGCCAGTACTACTGTAGAAACAATCCCTATTGTTTGTGACTTTCCTGGCGTGTTTCCAACTGAATTACAGGGGGACTTAGTTGACAGAGAAATTGAGTTTACTGTTGAGGTGTTTCCGGGGACACAACCTATTTCCAAGACTCCCTATAGAATGTCTATCTCTGAATTGAAAGAATTGAAAACCCAACTTCAGGAACTATTAGACAGGAACTTTATCCGTCCAAGTACTTCACCTTGGGGTGCTCCCATCTTGTTTATCAAAAAGAAGGATGGATCTTTGAGATTGTGTATAGACTACCGGGAATTGAACAAAGTGACTATCAAAAACAAATACCCTCTGCCCCGAATAGATGACTTGTTTGACCAACTTCAGGGTGCCCAAGTGTTTTCTAAAATTGACCTCAGGTCTGGGTATCATCAGTTAAAGGTTAGAGCTGAAGACATAGAGAAAACTGCATTCCGAACTAGATATGGACATTATGAATTCTTGGTAATGTCGTTTAGGATGACAAATGCACCTGCTGCTTTCATGAATCTTATGAATAGGGTGTTTAAATCATATCTGGATGATTTATTGTTGTATTTATTGATGATATCCTGATATATTCTAAAGACATGAAAGAACATGAGAATCATCTGAGAACCGCCTTGTAGATTTTGAGAGAGAGGAAATTGTATGCTAAATTGTCGAAGTGTGAATTCTGGCTTGACAGTGTTGGGTCATGTCGTCAACAAGGATGGTGTTTCTGTGGACCCTCAGAAAATTGAGGCTGTTGTAGATTGGCCGAGACCTACAAATGTGACAGAAGTCCAAAGTTTTCTGGGACTTGCAGGCTACTACCGGAGATTTGTTAAAGACTTTTCTAAGCTTGCCTTACCATTAACTCAATTAACTCAGAAAAATGTGCCATTTGACTGGAATGACCAAAGAGAGGCAGCTTTCCAAGAGTTGAAAACCAGGTTAGCGACTGCACCTATCCTAACTCTGCCTAATGGTACTGATGGGTTTCAAGTGTACAGTGATGCTTCTTATAAAGGCTTGGGGTGTGTACTAATGCAAAATGTAAGGGTGATTGCCTATGCTTCAAGACAACTCCGACCACATGAAAAGAATTACCCAACACACGATCTTGAGCTAGCGCCCGTAGTGTTTGCCTTGAAAATATGGCGTCATTACTTGTATGGGGTATCTTGCGAAGTGTACACCGACCATAAAAGCTTGAAATACTTCTTCACCCAAAAGGAGTTGAATATGAGACAGAGACGTTGGTCGGAACTAATCAAGGATTATGACTTGCAAATCTTGTATCATCCAGGAAAGGCTAATACTGTAGCAGATGCCTTGAGCCGAAATCTGGTGCGAGTTTGTTATGTTTGCTATCCAACCGGATGGACTTGTCAACTGACTTTGAACAAGATGGACTGATACCTACTATCTCTGCTCAACCTACTATTCTTGATGAAATTAAACAAAAACAATGTGAAGATGAATACTTGAAAAAGATTATAGAGGAGGTTGATTCGAAACCGAGGCCAGGATTTGTGTTTGAAAATGATGTGTTGAAATTTCAGAACCGTCTTTGTGTGCCTGATTGCTATGATTTGAGGAAACGTGTTATGACCGAAGCTCACAGTAGTAAGTTTGCTATGCACCCGGGGAATACGAAGATGTACCATAACTTGAAACAGAATTTTTGGTGGCCTGGAATGAAAAGGAGTATTGCGGACTTTGTGGCTAGATGTCTACATTGCCAACAGGTTAAAGCTGAACATCAACGACCTGCCGGTTTGCTGCAACCGCTCCCAATACCAGAATGGAAATGGGAGCACATCACCATGGACTTCATTGTGGGATTGCCTCGTTCTTCTCGAGGTATGGATTCTATTTGGGTTATAGTTGACCGTTTAACTAAGTCTGCACATTTTCTGCCTGTCAAAACCATTTATAATGCTGATAAATTGGCCAACATCTATATGACTGAGATTGTGAGATTGCATGGAGTACCTGTATCTATTCTGTCTGACAGGGACTCGAAGTTTGTGTCAAGATTTTGGCAAAGTTTGCAACAGGCTTTGGGAACAGAATTGAGATTGAGCAGTGCTTATCACCCACAGACCGATGGCCAAACTGAACGAACTAACCAAACTCTGGAGGATATGCTCAGAATGTGTGTGTTAGACTTCTAGGGAAATTGGGAAACCTACTTGCCATTAGCTGAATTTGTGTACAACAACAGTTACCACTCAAGCATTGGAATGGCTCCTTACGAAGCTTTGTATGGTAGAAAGTGTCGATCTCCAATATGTTGGGCTGAAGTAGGTGACAGACCTTTGCTGGGACCAGAACTTGTGCAAGAGACAACCGAGAAAGTGCAACTGATACAACAACGTCTGAAAACTGCACAGAGTAGGCAAAAGAGCTATGCCGATGTTCGGAGAAGAGAAAGGGAATATGAAGTGGGGGACCATGTGTTCATCAAAGTGACCCCAATGAAGGGTCAAACTCGGTTTGGTGTGAAGGGAAAATTGGCGCCAAGGTATGTTGGACCTTATGAAGTTCTCAAAAAGATCAATCCGGTGTCGTATCGGATAGCCTTACCTCCTGTCATGGAACATATGCACAACGTCTTTCATGTATCGATGCTTTGGGAATATTTACGAGATCCACTCCATGTCATTGAACCGACTCATGTACTTTTGAAAGATGACTACACCTACGAAGAAAGGCCTATCCAAATTGTAAATCGAAGGATCAAAAGGTTGAGAAACAAAGCAATACCCTTGGTGAAAGTGGATTGGCAAAACCACGGGGGAACCTATGCAACTTGGGAAACCGAGGAAGACATGAAGAAGAGATATCCGGAATTGTTTCCGTTGAACCCCGTGTTGATTCCGAATGAAGGTAATTTGAGTTTGGGGACCAAACTCTTTTAAGGGGGGAAGACTGTAATAACCCTGACCCTGATTAACGATAATTGGTACTTAATTATGCCTAATAGTAATTAAGAGGGAATCTGGAATTAATTTGCATGTGTATTGTATGAATTATGTGTTTCTATCTGTTCCGTGTCGAAATATCTGTTCGTGTTTTAAACTTTAAATTGCGAATTGGAAGCCTTATCAGCACCCGATTCCGAAATTGATTAGTATTTTAGACTAGTTAGATTTTATGTGATTTTATGGTGGGTTCCATTAAAATTCGATTCGGTGCGATTAAATTAGATTAAATAACATTAAATTATGAGTTCAATTATTTACAATAGTGCCATTGAAGCCCACTATCTAAGACAACCATGGAACTTAGTCTTAGAACATTGTTTTCATCAACTTGTGAGACCAAACGGCTAGAGAGAGAGAGTGTGAGGGGAGCTTGGTTTCAACAAGGATTGCTAGAAGAAATTGTAGGAGAATTGCAAGATTGAGCTCACATACTTGAAATTGAGAGCTTAAGGTAGAGATTTCATTTTCTTGAACTAGAATTTGAGTTCTTCTTGCATGTTCTTGGCTAATTTGGTGAATAAAGTTAGGAAGGGGTTTAACATGTTGAATTTAAGCTTAATTTATGCATGAATGCTTATATCATGCTATTTGAAGTTGTTTGGTATCAAATCTTCACATGCATGGCCATATTTTTACTAAGGTCCTTGAATTCATCAAAATTCTAAGGTTAACCTTGCTTTGGATCATGTTTTAGAGCTTTGAAATTCAATTTGGACTCATGCATGTTTGTTTAAACTTTGTTCTTGGTGATTTATTGAAATTGTGATCAAATTGTCTCACCCATGGGCATTGATTTTACAAATTGGTTTTTGAAACTTGTTGTACTATGAGTTTGAAATGTTTTTCTAGAAATTGAGCCCAAGAGGTTGAGTTTTGAATGTTTAAAAGTTGGATTTGAGCATTGGAGTTCAATCTGGAATTTCCAGATTTTGAACCCACGCTCGAGCGAGGAACTCCACGCTCGAGCAAACACTCTACGATCATGCCTTCCGCTCGAACGAGCAAAGTGATGCTCGAGCGTGAAATGCGTGCATCCAGTACTTTGCATGAGTTCACAGTTCGCTCGAGCGAGGGAACCCACGCTCGAGCGAGGACTTGTGTCTCACGCTCGAGCGAGGGTCGAGCGTCCATCGAGCGTAAATTTTGAGTATCCAGTATTTTTATTGTAGCACACAGTCCGCTTGAGTGACGGAATTCACGCTCGAGCGGAGCCCCTTTGTCTGCATGTCCGCTCGAGCGTAGAAAGCCACGCTCGAGTGAGACCCCTGTTTTCTGAAAATTTTGTAAAGTGTCTAAAAATGCATTTTTGCATCCTCATTCCATCCTAGGCATTCCTAGGCCATGTTTAAGACTCTATAAGGGGAATTCAAGGGTAGGAACACACTTAGAACCAATGACAAAAGTTTTGTATAAGCTAGAACGTGTGTTTCATGTATATGTCTGTTATGTGTTATGTAGGTCATGTGCCGCACTCTGTTTGACCTTTTGGCTCCGCCTGTTTGTTTCAACGCCCATTGTGAGTAATAACTTAGTAAAGATATGTTCAACTGTACTTATTTTCTGTGTGACAAAATGAGATCTATTTTCTGAAATGATATGCTATGTACAATGAATGATTGTCCAATTTCTGACACGAATCCGTGACATCCTTAGTACCATGTGAGATTTACAGCCGTGACCCGATATCGGAGGTTCCTTCGTGGAACTTTACGCTTCATGCGTTATGTTGTGTTATGCCTTATGCGTTCTGTTTGTGCACTAATGCTCGTGCTGGAGGCCCACTATGGGGGCTTAGCTGTCTTGTTACCCGGATCCGGAGGTTCCTTCACGGGAACTAAGGAGGTTATTCATAACCTTACGCATTGTGCGTTCTGTTTAGTTATGCTAATGGATGTATCACGTAAATGTAACCATGACTTATGATTTCTGCCTATATTTGATCTGATCAAGTATGAATTTGAAAAAGCTGAATTATGATTTCGATCTGATCAAGCATGATTTTGATACAATATGAATTGATTTCTGAAATCTGTATGGACTCATTCATTGAAACCCCTTTAGTCTGTTTATTATTCACTGGGCTTTCGCTCATAGTTTACTATATATATGTAGGTGAGGCGGCACAGGACCCAGGCCAGAGTTGATGGCCTTCTGTTTTGTTTTGGTCAGCCATCCGTTGCGCCTCCCGAGGAGGTTCCGCTTAAAGCCTAACGTCATGGCTGTTTTTGCACTTCATGCTAGTCTGTGTGTCTAATTTGTAACATCAGATCTTGGGATTACATTTTGTAAATACTTTGTACATATTTGGTGTATCTGACTAGCATGTTTATGTATATAAATAAGTTTTGAATTTTCTGTCCCATATACGTCATCAAAGCTCATTGGACCTTGTTATTTTGTATATTTGCTTCCGCAGCCCTCTTCCTATTTGTTAATTTGTTCAAAGGCCGTAGGTAATCCTCGGATTACTGGCCGGTTACGGTGCCAAACCTATAGGGGCGGGTTTGGGTCGTGACACTTTAGATCAAATTCGGAGAGAAGGAGCAACCAACGAGCTAGCCTACTCGTAAGCGTTGGTTTCTCGAAGAGATATTTGATGGGATCTAATCTCGAAACCAGAATTATGGAGTGAGTTAATAAGTAGTGCCTCAACTTCCTGGTAGCCCATACCAAGGCTAAGCAAGCTTTCTTCAGCGGGGTGTAACGGGTCTCGTAATCTAGATTCCTAAGCAAGTATGCATCCCATCGTTGTGTCCGTTACTGAGAGATACAGGATCAAGGGGCTTTCCCGGCTCTGCCAGCGACAACACAGGCAGATTTTGAAGGTACTGCTTGATCTGCTCAAAAGCGTATTGACATTGGTCATCCTATCGGAATTTGTTTCCTTTCTTCAGGAGACTAAATAGTGGTTCATAAGTCAAGGTTAATTTAGAAATAAACCGTCTTATGAATTGTACTTTACCTAGAAAGCCTCGCACCTCATTTTCAGTCCTTGGTGGTGGGATTTCTAGGATGGCCTTGATTTTGAAAGGATCTACCTCGATGCCCCTTTGCGTGATCAAGAAACCCAGCATTTTCCCTGCTGTTACACCGAAAGTACATTTCTGCGGATTCAACCTTAGTCTGTATTCTCTGATCCGTTGAAAGAATTTCTTCAGGCGGTGTGGTGGCCTTCTCTTTCCTTGGACTTAACAATCATATCGTCCATGTACACCTAGACCTCTTTATGGATCATATCATGCAGAATTATGGTTGCAGCCTGTTGATAGGTAGCCCCGGTATTCTTTAGCCCAAACGGCATCACCCGATAGCAGTAGGTTCTCCACGGCGTGGTGAAATTAGTTTTATTTTTGTCTTTGGGTGCCATCAGAATCTGGTTATACCCGAAAATCCATCCATGAAAGAGAGCAATGCATGGCCCGCAGTAAAGTCCACTAATTCATCGATGTGCGGTAGAGGAAAATCGTCCTTCGGACTGGCTCTGTTCAGATCTCTGAAGTTCACACACACCTGAATTCTACCGTCTTTCTTTGGTAATGGAACAATGTTAGCCAACCAAGTTGGGAACTCAGACACTAGTAAGAACCCTCCGTTTATCTGCTTGGTGACTTCCTCCTTAATCTTGAAAGCCCAATTCGGGCGTATTTTCCGCAACTTTTGTTTGATGGGTCGGGCCTCAGGGTCAAGAGGGATCCAATACTGTACAATCTTAGGATCGATTCCAAGCATGTCTTCGTAGGACCACGCGAAAACATCTTTGAAATCTTTTAGTAAAGCGACCAAGCGCTCGCCCTCCTCCGAAGACAACGTGGCCCGATCTAGACCAAATGTGGATCCTTTTCAGTATCCATATTAAAAGCAATGATTTCATCAGTGAGGGGTTTTGCAAACCTCTCCTCCACTCGATTAATCAAAATTTTCAAAACTAGAGAAATTCCTTCCTCATCGTTTTCATCAAAATTTTGAAAATCATGATCAATGCAATAAACAAGAGGCACAGAGAAATACTCAGAATCTGCAGTGCCATTCTCATTCAAAAGGTCCAGCTCATCTAATTCCTCGGTTACAACCGACTCAAAAGAAAAAAGAAAAGGACGACCTGGACAAAACCTCAGCATCCGAGTTATCAACCCCAGGAATACCAGACCCAGACTCAGAAGAACCAGAATCTGATTCCGACTCCACAAACTCTGTGGAATCAAATTCTAGTTTACTACCCTAGTCAGAACTGCTAGACATATAGCCCTCCTCCAGCTGCCAAATAAAGGATGCTGCGTCAGATGCATCCAAGATGCTGCTAGAAAGGTTCGTACCTGGTTGGTCTACAATCATGGAAACGGTCAGGTTATCCTCCAAGCTCTCTGAGTCGATCAGAGGATCCAAAAGGAGACATGCCAGTGTTGCTCCTATCTCAAGCTCATTGTTGTTGGAATCACTTTTTGTGCCCTTCGTAGCCTCAACGGTTAGTTCAGTTTGTTCCTCTGTATCACTGTCTTGCAGCTGGAAGTCAAAGAAAATTTCAAATCCTAGAACCCGCTGCTTTTCAGAGTTGAACCAGGGTTCGAGGAAACCACAGAATGGGAAGTCTTCACCCTCCTGAACAAAATAACCATTTAGGGTTCCCAAGATTGATTGGTGCACAAGTTCGTAGCGCTTTCTAGTCTATTTAGCTCTAGCTCTTCCTGCCATCTCTTTCTATTCCCTTATCTAGGCCTCTTTGGTGGGCGTATAGCCAAGAACAAAGGCATGCGGGTTGCGTGGCACATCGGCCAATGCAGTAACGCCCTTCCGGCCACTTCTCCCTAATCCCATTCTGGGCATATGCTGTAGCTTTTTCATGAAGTACACAGATTGGGCGCTGACATACAAGCCCTCATCGATGGCCAAGATATTCTGCACTACCCGGGCCTCAGCCAAGGTAAACCCCGAAAGGAAAATATCCTCTTCACCATGCACGATCTCCGGCACAGGCGTAGTGACCTCTGGCGGAGGATGTATAGATGAATTTTCGAAGACTATGGCTACTCCTTTCCCATGGGGGTACTTCAGCATTTGGTGTAGAGTGGAAGAGACAACTTTCACTTGGTGCAGCCAGGGTCGCCCAAGTAGCAAGTTAAAATTGGTCGGAACGTCCAGAACATGGAACTCGATGTCCTGTTGAGCTGGGCCAACTTGTACTCTAATCTGAACTATCCCCATCACCTCCCTGCTTGTATTGTCATACGCCCGGATTACCTGGGCTGTAGGTTCAAAATCAGCCAGTTTCAGACCAATAGTATAAGTCGTACGACAAGGACAAACGTTGATTGCTGACCCAGTGTCGGCCAATACCACTGGTATCCACTTTTCTCGGCACTCTACAGATATGTATAGAGGCATGTTGTGTGCAGAGCCTTCTGTTGGTAATTCCTTATCTAAAAAGGTCAAAGCTGGCGCAGCGCCTCCCGAGAAGACTAATCCCACTAGTTGTTCCGAGGTGGTGTCAATGGACAACTTAGCTTTATCCATCGCTGACAGCACAGCCTATCTGTGCACTCACGAAACCATAAGTAGACCCCAAATAGATATGCCTGCTTGAATCTTCTTCAACTGTTTCAGTACAACCTCTTCCTCTAATTGCTTTTCCTTCTATTTCTGAACTTCTTTATCTTTCCCAGATGACTCGGGTTGGTCCAGATGCGGTGGTTTGAAGTATCGGCCACTTCTTGTCATGTGGTTAATTTCTTCCACATACCAAGTATTGTCAGGAAGGTCTTCACCCTAATCCTCATTAGTATGGGCCAAGTGTAGGTTTTCGTCATCACACCAGGTCCCTTCAGCAATCGACAGACACTCGTCCGGCTCCTTTCGGATTATTCTATTATCACAAACATTCCCCGCAAAGTGTTGAGCTTTTCTAGTTTTCTGATTGTTTTCACTCATTTCTTGCCCAAACCGCTCCAGCGTGGCTTCTTGTTCTGTATGTACAGTACTAACAATGCCCAGTTCTTAAGCCAATTGTTCTTCATCGGTGTTTTCTGGCAATTTACCCTTTCCATCAGCCATTTCGGCCATTGCAGTAGTTCTCACTTTATGTTCTTCTAGCTTTCATCTAGTTCTCTTATCTTTATTAGGTTCATCACTTAGCCACCCAGAATTGTCTGTTGACCCGTTCAGATCAAACCAATCAATATGTATGTCCCCTTGATCTTGCTCATCAAAGAACTGCAAATTGTCCATGTCCTCCTCCAGGTCAGCCAGATCATCTAATCCCTGACTCGGCCCATCTTCTCGAACTACACTGACCTCCATCCCAGTCGACAACACCACATCCAGCTTAGTTTGATTGAGTGGCACAATATAGCAGCTTGGGTTGTACATCCCCTCAGATAAATCCTCAAAGTCCTCAGGCGACGGACTAACATCCTTCACCAAGGTAGACCTCCCTTTATCTTCCACTGTCACCACAATTAGTTCAGGTTAGAAGGTAGATGTGTTCATCATGCACAAGTCTGTGCTCTCAGGGATGAACAACGTCGGCTTTGGTAGGTGGGAATTGGTGATGTATATACTGGGGTCATAAGGGACAGGCAGTGTGTGGTTGAGGTTTATATGCCGAGGTGGAGGGACTTGGTTATGTGGTGGGAGAGGATTTGTAGTGATGTTTGCCTTTTGGGGAGGCACTATCACCTTGTTGTCAATGAGATCTTAAATCTCATGACGTAGTCTATAGCGTTGATCAGTGTTATGACCATGTTGCTGGTGAAAAGCGCAGTATTTGGCCGGGTTGTGTCTCGGAGGAAGATGATCGGGTAGGGGATGAGGCTCTAGTGGTTTAAGATGCCCCTTTTTGATCAGGACCCCTAGGGCTTTGGATGAAGGCATGTGGAGCGGGGTAAAGATCCTTTGAGATCGGGCCTGGCTGGTTGAGGTTTGTGGAGTTATGTTAGAGGTGTTGACAAATGAGTTGGCAGTTTTAGGTGTGGTGGTGACCATCCTCACATCCGAAGACCATGCAGAAGTGCTACCGCTCATGTTTGCATTGGTGCTGCATGTAAAGCGCCTCTTGGGTTGTCCTTTCTCATGGTCTATCAGCCCCTGCTTTATCGCATCCTTGATTTGAACCCCTATTTCATGGAACCCAGCAAATGTAAACAAAGGCAAGACTATCATCTTCTGTAATAATCTTCCTTGCAAGTTACGGACCACCATTCTGATTTGATCCTTTTCAGACGGCCGGATAGTCATCATAGAGGCCTTAGCCCTCCACTGAGTCACAAAATCCGAGAAGCCCTCCTTCAGCTCCTGACAGGTAGCTTCAAGATCACAGGTTGCGACCTCGATTTGGGTATCGTAGGAGTACTGCACAGTGAAGGCCTTAGCCATTTCCTCCCAGTTCCATTTCACGGAGTCTTCCAACTTTGCGTACTAGATGGCCGCTATACCTGACAGTGTTCGGCCAAAAAGTGATAGCTTCTGAAGTCTGGTGAGACCCATTGGTTGTAGGATATCAGAGAATAAATGCAAATGGACCATGGAATCCTTGAAGCCGTCGAACCGGTCTATATGCAGCATCTTGAATCTGTCCGGCAGAGTCACTGCAGCGTCTGTGTATCCATCCTCAATGTTAGGGATTAAATTCATGCCCTGCGCTCGCTTGAAGAGATTTTCTAGCTTGTTGACCTTCAATGCAGTGGGGTCAACCTCGAATTCAAATGGTGCCTCCATTTGGTAAACTGGTGCCTTGGAGGTCTGAGGTGGGATCGGATCTGCCGGAATGCCCACATTCTCTTGAACATTGAATGTGACCCTAGGCACCGGCATACCCGCTGGGGGTGCATGGGATGCAGAGGCTATTGCCGGTTGTGGTTGCTGTTGCTGAAGCCCATATATCACTTCTGCTTAGCGGGCTGCGACCGCAGCTTAACGGGCTGTGACCTCAGCTTGGCAGGCAGCATCTAGCTGCATAGTCTCAATAGTCTATTGGAGCTGGCGAAACATATTTTCCATGCTAGCTGGCGGATTTTGAGCTATTAGAACTGGTGAATACTTTATTTTTAGAGTAGAAGTAGGAGATTGGTCCTGACTGGGTGCAGGTGAAGTAAAAGGTGACTGCTGGATTGGTGAATTCTGCCTGATCCTCATCTGTCTGGTAATCGGTGGGAGTGAAACAAACACTGGCTATCCCCTGACAAGATCCCCAGATCTGCAAATGCTTCTCACACGGGTCTAGAGTGCTTGGGGGGTAACAGAATCGTCCAAAGCAATGACGAAAAAAAACTACCTTGCAAAAAAGAAATAAAGCAAAAAATAAAAATAAAAAATCAGAAACCGCATAGCACCTCGGCTCAAACACGGACAATACGCAGTTGTAATCATAAGCTGGAGAGCTGTACTCAACACTGATTTTTGCCCCAAAATTGATGCCCAAACTTGCAACTGATACATACATTCCTATAGAGTTTCACTCTAAAAGCACATAACAGTTAAGTGAGAGCCAAAACACCCTTATGATGGGGTAGGGTCACACTGTCCTAGTTTCGTCAGGAACTAGGATTCACTATTCAAGCAAAGTGTTTCACACAATCCTGAAATCGGGTAAGCAACCTGTCCTAGTTTGGAACAGTCTCTATGGCTTTACTTTATGTAGCTACGTTGACTAGTCAAAAAGGGTACCTCAGCAAGACTACCTAATATACCTCTCACACCTAACACCGAGAAGTGAAGGAGGACCAAATGGTACATCGGTAGTCTAGATCCAAGGGTTGTGTTCCCATCATGGATGAGCCCGCAACCAATCAGCCTTTTGGCACGCTTTTCCAAGCAAGCCTCGGACAAACTGTTCAGGAATAGCAGATGGCAAACACAGTGACTTAGGTGCACCAATGCCAATGCAAATGCAAATACAAAGAAACACATAAATATAGATAAACAAATCTTATCATGAGCTCGAGTCAAGTTCTCTAAATCCCCAGTAGAGTCGCCAGAAACTGTAGCTCGCCTTTTTCACGCCCCCTTTTGGAAGGTTTGAAAGAATGCCCTACAGTTAAGACTCACGTGGTTCTAAATCTAATCTCACAAGTGCAATGCGAAATTGATAAACACCAAAGAGTCCAAATCTGGCAAATTATTTTGGAAAATTGATTTTGAATCAAAAGTGCCAAAATTTGGACTGCTTTGCCAGATACAGAGTCGTCACCTAAATATTTTATTTTTGGGAAAATTTAGGAAACCCACGACTCGTGCCAAAGGCCATGTGTCCGTCATCACCAAAGTTGTCTCAGCTCGAGAACTTAGGTACGAGAGGGAAATGTCATGAATTGAGCACCCCCACTCGCCTGATTAAAGATCGGCCTCTACTAATCATGATATGATTTTTTATAAACATTACATGCTCTTGTTTCGGTTATTAAACTAGCATTACTACATGATGCGCACAATCAAGTATAGACTAGTTTGCTCAATTTGGAACAACTCAACTCATGTTTGTTTGCAAAAATGGTTTGAATTTGCCACCTCAAGCAGGCTTAAAGTTTTGCGAATTTTCCACCAAACAGAGTGGGCTTAAAATATGATTTGTCGCTCAACAAAGTGGGCTTGAAACATACATTTGTTGAATTGTTCCAATTCAAACAACGAGCCTTCATCCACAGGCATTCAAGCAGTTTAGCATTTAAGCACATAGCCTCATGGCGAGCATGCTAATCATGGCAACGTTCACATTTATGCAAGTATGCTACAGCAAATAAACTCACCTAGTACTCTAAGCCAAGAAGACAAAGTTAGAAAAATATGCATGATTCCTAACTATACAAGATGCCTAAAGCAACACATGCAATATGCAATTAATATGCTCTGCTACTAATATGGCATATGGATCGAGTAAATAGCATCCGGTTAAAGACGTATTCAAAGAAGTATTGAAATGACAATGCAGTTTGAATGATGCGTCGAGCCTTGGTGCATGCAAGACAAGATGAATGGATGCAAGCATGTGATATGCTAATTTGAAACATGATGCTCCTAATCTAACCATCAAAAGCGATTAAATAAAAGGGAGAAAGACGTAGGGTTAGAAAACATGCACACACGCACGCACACTTATTACAACATTATACCCTCGCGAAGGAGGGTCCGAATGAATAAGCTAACCAACTAATTATGCTAACTAAGCTAACTAATTATTACAAAACTCGAATTAATTAACTATTTTAGTTAACTAATTACAAAACGAAATCGAATAACTAGTTAAACTAACTAATTATTTACAACACTTAATTAGGTACAACTAATTAATTACAACACAAATTTGATCCAATGCTAATTAAACTAATTAGCTAATCCTGAAAAATGAGGAAGGCCCATGCATGCTTGGTTTCCACCCGAAAAGCCACTGCCTTGTTGCTGAATGCCTCTGTTTGCACATTTGAGCACTGACAATGCTGCCCACTTCCAGAACACCTCTGCTCCACCTTACCAACACACTATGTAAATTTGGTGGTGGGGGGCCGGTCGGCTACCAATGGTGGCCGGTCGGCTACTGGTGGTGGCTGTCGGCCACTAATAACCTGGACTTCCTTGCTGCAACAAAGAGCAAACAGAGCAAAATATCGTATTTCTCAAGAGTTGTTTGCACACTTTGTCTCTCATTTTCATGAGGAAATCAAAGGAGGGACAAAATTTGGTTCATAAACCATCAATCAAGCAATTTCATTGCATGATGGCTTGTGAAACCAATTGTGCAAGTTTAATAAATGCAAAAATGAGACCAAAATGACCATCACCCTATCATGCATGATCAAGGGCAATGGAGACCTAGGAAAATGGCACATTTCATCACTTTTGAGTGTGAAATGTTCCATTTTCCTTGTGTCCAAACTAACGTCCGATTTGAACACATGCAATGCAACACAAAGGAATGCTTATTTTGACACTTTTACTTACCAATTTTGTTTACACATTTTAGTTACCAAACCATTCTTTAATCAATTTTTCCATTAGTGAATGTCTTCTAAGATGAAAGAAGTGTCAACCAAGGGATAGTTTAAGGCATGAGAGAAGCTCCATGTTGTTGGTAATGAACCCTCAAAGGAGGATTAAACCATTAAGCATGAGCCTCAATCTCAAGCTTAAACAACCCTAAGGTTGAAACAACCCTTAAAGCAAATGAAAAAAGTGAAGAAATGAGGGAGATTATAGAGATTATAAGTGCGGAAATTAGGTGAGAAAAAATACTAAAACATGCAATCAACCCAAACCAATAGTGGTTAAAGCCTTAAAACACCTAGCTAGTGAAAGGACTTACACTACAACTATGCAAAACAAGACTGAAAAGTACCAAACAGCCAAAGCAGTGGCAAAACAACTCAAAATAGAGTTCAAAACATGCTGGACTTGAGCCACAAAAAGCTAAAACATTAAGCTAATACATGGGGCTAACTGGGCATGCAAACAAGACACAAGGAGGGGAGGCTAACCCCTCCAATTTTAGACTTCAAAATGAGTTTTCTTTTCACTGAAAAACCTTTGAAATTCAGTGGTTAAAAGACCCAAAAAAGTTGGTTTGAAAGTGGTGAACAAAGGTGCAAAAGCTTTACAAACAAAGAAGCAAGAAAGGTGAACCACCCCCTAATTGAAAATGGCTTCAAACCAACACTTTTAGGCCACAAAAACAAAGTTTTTGATAGTTCAAAATCAGCCCAAAAATAGTTGAAAAAGACAGCAAAGCAAGTGTGCAAAACAAGTATAAAAGGAGTGTTATACCTTTTGAAGGGAAGATACAAATGAAGCAATAAACCAAGCCAAAACCGCCTCATAGAGCTCAAAAAAAGTCCCAAGCTACCTCAGCCCAAATACTAGCAACTCTTGTTAAGGATTGATAGACAAAAGTGGAGTGTATCCAAGCAACTATGCACAAAATTGCTAGAAAGAGAGAGAAATGTAGAGAGAGAGAGAGAGAGAAAGAGAGAGAGAGAGAGAGAGAGAGAGAATTTTTTTCCAAAATTGCTAACCCTCCAAAAAGGGGGAGGAACCCCCTATGTATAGAAAAACAAGCCTTGAGCTTAGAAACGTCCTACCATACACGTGTAGGGAGATGCAGCTCAATGTGCTAACAGCTGGCATCACTGGCAACAAATATCTAGAAAAAGACACCAGTGGCTGTCGGCTACCATTGGTAGCCGACTGGCCACCACTGATGGCCGACCGGCCACACCAATGGCCGACAACCACGAGCCATGGCTGTATACACCCCATTTTTGATCGTCCTCAAGACTTGGACGTCATCGTTTGAGCACTCAATGATTATCCATGATTGTGTTCGTCTTGAGTTCCCGGAAGTCTCGACCACGCGCCTTGCCTTAGGATCTCTCGACTTGACTGTTTTGTGTTTGCTTTTGCACCAAACACTTGTGTTTTTGCTTTTGAGGGTGGGAAACGGCTTGTTGGCCACCGCCACACCCCACCGGCCATGGCTTGAGGCCACCGGCCCTGTTTTCTTGCTACCGGCCAAAGGTATTGGCCGGTCGGTAATGTTTTTGGTCGGCCGACCACTGATTTTGATCAATCTGCCACTTTTTCTGGCCGAGACTTTTTCTTGAGGGGGTTTGAACCTTTTGAACCCTTGTTTTAGCTTCTTGAGGAAGCTTGAACCTTTTGAACCCTTGGTTTTAGCTTCTTGAGGAAGCTTGAACCTTCGAACCCTTGGTTTTAGCTTCTTGAGGAAGCTTGAACCTTTCTAACCCTTGCTTTTAGCTTCTTGAGGAAGCTTGAACCTTTTGAACCCTTGGTTTTAGCTTCTTGAGGAAGTTTGAACCTTTCGAACCCTTGGTTTTAGCTTCTTGAGGAAGCCTGAACCTTTTGAATCTTTGTTCTAGCTTCTCCAAGAAGATTGAACCCTTTGCTCCAAGCTTCTAAAAGAAGCTTGACCCCATTTTTTAGCTTCTTGAAGAAGCTTGGCCCCTTTGCTCTAAGCTTCTAAGAGAAGCTTGGACCTTTCTTAGCTTCTTGAGGAAGCTTGACCCCTTTGCTCTAGCTTCCTAAAGAAGCTTGGCCGTTTTTGCTTTAGCTTCTAAGAGAAGCTTGGCCCCTTTGCTCCAAGCTTCTAAGAGAAACTTGGACCTTTCTTTCTCTATATAAGAAGAGCTCCTCTTCCATTGCAAGGGTTCCAAAAAAAATTTGTTTAAGGCTTATACACATATCTCTCTTTGTATCTCTACATTTAGGCTTAGAATGGTGGATGTTCTTGGCTCTTTGCACACCACCTCATAGCCTAACCCTTCCACCATCAACCTAAGGTTCTTGGAAGGTCTTGAGAGGGCTCAAGGAGCTGGTTTTGGTCCAGAGAAGTGGCTGTTTTGCTGAGCTACAAGGGTGAGCACACTTTCTCCCTTTTTAAGCTTTATTTTGCTCCATCTATTAGCCGTACTTGCAAGCATTTTTGAGTTTTGGCATAAACTGAAAAAAGTCTTATTTTTAGCTCTTTTTGAAGATTGTTTAAGATCACTTTTGTGTTTGGGGTTGTTTACCCCCTCTTAGGCCTTATTTGGCCTCATTTTTGTGCATTTTTTGTGAGCTTCAGGACCACCTTGTATTGGCCCTCTCACCACTGAAATCCAGGTGTTTTGAGGTCCTAAGAAGGAAAGGGCCATCCCCTCTCCTTGTTGTCTTCAAAACTTTTCATTTTAGCCTCATGAGTGAGCACCTTGATTAAGTTCATGTTGGCCATGTCTTAGTTGTCATTTGTGGTTATTTTTCCATGTTATAGCACTGTTTTAAGTTGGTTTAGGCACACCATGCATGCTTTGCATACTTGTCTTGTAATGCCATAAAATTGCCTTAACATGCTTTGTGCTCTGAGCCCTGTTTTTAGCATGATTTTGGCTTAGCTTTGTGAAGCTTTTATGCATATTTTGGCATGCTTTAGGTCTATTTTTGGTTGTTTGGGCCATCCATGACTTGCTTTGTATAGCTACCGTGCAATCTAGCTTGTATGCTTTGAGTGTTGGCTCCTCTACCATGCTCTATTTGCATCATTTCAGTGGTTTGGCACCATTAGTTATGGTATTTCGGTCCTTGTTTCATGCTTGTATGGTTGCACTTGATGCCCCTTTAATGTTTTAAAAGATTGGTGTTTCATGCTCCATGTTTGGGTCATTGTGCATGCCTTTAGACTTAGGCCATTTAGATGCCATCTAGGTGGGTTTTAGGGCTCCTTTTGGCGAGTTATAACTCTGTTTTCATTACATAATCCGTGCCATGTTTGGTTGAGATAGTTGTAATGGAATGCTCCCTTTTATAGCCTTGAATGCCCTTTGCTTTGGGCTCATTCCTTGCATGCTTTGCTCACTTGGTTTGGTTGGTTTGGCGCCATCCTTAACATGTTTTTTTTAGAGCTTAATATGTTGGTCATGTATCCATGTTTGTTCCTTTTAAGTGTGCTTAAAAGTTGCCTGTTTTATGCTTAAGTGTTGGACCATGTTTGCATGCATGTTTTATGTAAATTTGCCTTTATTTCCATAGCATTTTTGCTACTTATTTAGACATGGCTGAGGCTTGTCCATATTAGTCTAAGTCCATCTTTTGCATGTTGCTCAAATGTTGTTACATTGCTTCATGTTTACATGCTTTGGTTGCATCATGTTTTGCAAGCTCGTTTGTGTGAGTATTGTCACATGCTTGCATGTTTGCATGCGTGTTTGCATTTTCATGTTGCATACTTAGCTCGCATGCTTAGGTTGCATTTAGCATGCATGCCTTGCCTCTTGAATTGATTATGATAGAGGTTGGGCCCATTGTGTGTTTATGTGCATTACATTTGACATCAAAATGCGTACTTGACTTCTTGGATCATCACGCATTGAAATGCACGATTGGTAGTCCGAGGGTCGAGTACCAAACTCCCTTGAGTCCACAACATGATGGGGAGGTTGGTTGTGCAAACATTTGCTTGAAATGCATTGCCATGCTTTGTCTACCCTCTGCTGCTGTCAAAACAGGGTTCTGCCGGAAGATATGGTCGACCGACCATCTTCAGTGCCGATCGACCAACAATTGGTGGCCGAGAGCTTCATTTGTGGTCGATGACCACTTTCCCATGGCCGGTGATCATTTCTCTTGGCCGGTGACCTTCCACAGTGTTCAGGGAGTGTTCCAAAACCAACCTTGGGACTTGTGCAATTTTCAGAGGCATAAAACAGTGCAAACAGAGGCAACATGAGTATGGCGATGGATTTCCAGGCAAAGCCGAGCATGCATAGATTCATCCCTCTTCCCGAGGCTATTTTATTGCTTTCAGTAGCTTAATTAATTTGTCAAATTAGTTAGGTGGTTTTGTAATTAATTAATTAGCTTGTTCGTTAGTTAATATGTATTATTCTTTTGGTCCCTCCGAGAGAGGGTGAATTATGTAATAAGTGTGCGTGTGTGTGATGCATGTCTTCCAACCCCATTTCTTTTGCCCTTTTACTTACCTGCTTTTGATGGTTAGTATTAGGGCATATTTCAATTAGCATTCTTATGCTTGCATGTTTGCATCCATTCATCCGTATTGAATGCACCGGGCTCGGCGCATCATACTAACCGCATAGTATTTCAATTCCAAATTGAATACATGTATCAAGTTGCATTTCACATGACATCTTAGAATAGCCGAGCCTATTTCTAGTTGCATTTTGCATGTGTTGCATTAGCCATCTTAACATGAACTAGGATCATGCATTTGATTACTAACTAGTTTCTGTTTTGGCTCGGAGTACTTAGTAAGTGTTTATGCTTTAGCATCTTGCATGCGTGTGAGTATTGCCATGATAGCATGCTTACCGTGAGGCTAATTGCTCATGTGATATAACTGCCTGAATGCCTGTGGGTGAAGGTTAGATTGCTTGAATTGGAACAATTCATTGAAATTCGTGTTTTAGCCTACTTGCGAGTAGCAAATCTCAAACTATTTTCCAAGCAAACGGATATGCAATGCTTTATTCCAAATTAGGCGATCTAGTCTATACTTGTGTGTTGTGCGCATCACATAGTAAATTCTAGCTAATTAACCGGAATAAGAACGCATATGTTTTCAAAACTAGATATCATGGTTAGTAGAGGCCGATCTTTGATCGGGCGAGCGGGGTTGCTCATAGCTGACCTTCCCCAATCGTACCCAAGTTCCCGAGCCGAGACAACTTTGGTGATGACGGACACGTGGCTTTAGGCAACGAGTCAGGGTTTCCTAAATTCCCCCAAAATAAAATATTTAGGTGGCGACTCTGTATCTGGCAAAGCAGTCCATGTTTGGCACTTCTTTACAAAAATCTGTTTTCCAAAACGATTTGCCGGATTTGGACTCTTTGGTGATTTATCAATCTCACATTGCACATTGTGAGATCAGATTAAGAACCGCGACAATTTCAGTCCGAACTGTAGTGAGCCGAAATGAACAGAACGGGGGATTTTCCCCCAGGACGTTCGGGACGTCTACAGTTTCTGGTGACTCCGCTGGGGATTTAGAGAACTTGACTCGAACTCATGATATCTTGTTTTGATGACACTCATGTGTCTCTTAGCATTGCATTTGCATTGGTGCGCCTAGGACACTGTGTTTGCCATCTGCTATTCCTGAACGGTTTGTCGGAGGCCCGCTTCGAGAAGCGTGCCATAAGGCTGACCGGTTACGGGCTCTGCCACGATGGGAACACAAACCCCGGTTGTTATCGGGGCACCCTCTTTGACCATTCGACCTAGTGCATATTTGAAATCCATAGTGACCATTCCAAGTTAGGACAGGCTGCTTACCCGATAGGTTGTTTGAAACTGCTGCGTACGTAGTGAAACCCTAGCTCCTGACAAAATAGGACCGGGAAACCCTACCCCAACATAGGGGTGTTTTGGCTCTCACTTGCTTGCTATGTGCTTTTAGAGTGCGTCTCTACAGGAATGCATGTATCAGTTTGCAAGTCTGGGTATCAGGCCTGCGAGCATCAGTATTTGGGAATCAATTTTACCTGAGGGTATCAGTTTACAGGCGGACTTTTGGGCAGAATTTGGTAGAGAGCACGGTCATTCAGCTATGCTCATATCTGTTTTGGCAAAAATGGGCTGAGATGCTGCATGTTTTCTCTTTTGCTAGGTAGTCCTAGAATCATAGCTTCAGAAGGCTCCAATATCCCCCGAGTACACCGGACTTATGTTGATAGACTTTGTCAGGTCAGAGACTCAGTTCAAGGGCAATCAGAGCCAGAGAAGGCTAGTCAGGCATAGACCACCAGTGCAGCAGCTACCAGATCAGTGGTCTTAGAGCAGTCGGGTTGAGATTTTCGAGCCTACTGCAGAGACAGATATACCGGTAGTTTAGTCAGATCAGGGCAGTATGGCAGGAATGGAGGAAATGATGCGTCAACTCCAAGAGAGCATGAAAACCATGCAGCAGGATGCTGCTCGTCAAGCAGAATTTGCCAAACAACAGGCTGAGATCATGGCCCAACAGGCAGACTTAATTGCCCGGCTGTAGCAGCAAACAGGAGCATCTGCTTCACATCAGGCTCCTCCCCTACCCAGAGTTCCAACACTCGGGGAGACAGCTAATGTCCAAGAAGATACGGGCATTTCGATAAGGCCACATCCGCCCCCGATCCTACCCCAGCTATCTAAAGCATCGATCAACCTGCTGAATTCACCTTTTGAGTTCGAGTTGGACCCTACAGCGTTGAAGGTGAGCAAGCTAGAAAAGATGTTCAGGAAATCTCAGGGAGTAAAGTCCATTACAGACATTGAAGACGAATACACCGACTCAGCCGTGACGTTGCCAGATCGGTTTAAGATGCCACAAATTGATCGTTTTGATGGATCTGGGGATCCCATGGTGCATCTACGGTTGTTCTCAGATATACTAAGGCCGATGGGCCTCACCAGGTTACAGAAGCTTTCTTTGTTCAGCCGGACCCTGTCGGGTATAGCGGCCATCTGCTACACAAAACTGGAAGACTCTGTCAAAAGGAATTAGGAGGAGATGGCCGAGGCCTTCGTTGCACAGTATTCCTATAATACGCAAATCGAGATTACAACCCGTGATCTTGAGACGACAAGGCAGGAGCCTAAGGAGAGCTTTTCTGACTTCGTAACCCGCTGGAGGGCCAAGGCCTCAATGATGACCATTAGGCCGACCGACAAGGATCAAATACAGATGGCTGTGCGCAACCTCCAGCCTAAACTCATGTAGAAAATGATCGTTCTCCCATTCCCCACCTTTCCAGACTTACAAGAGATGGGAGTACAGATTGAGGACGCTATGAAGCAGGGCCTCATTGATCAGGAGAAGGAGCAGCCTAGGAGGGCATTTACCCGCAATTCGAATGCGACAACCAGTGGTGATGTAGCTGCAAGATCTTCTGAAGTTGGAATGGTCACCACCAAAACAACCACCCCCTTTGTTGGTACATCCAATCCAAACCCCCGAACCTCAGACTATCTACCCTGGGGCAAGAGGATTTTCACCCCGCTTTATATGCCTTTGTCTAAAGCTCTGGGGTCCTACTCAGGAAATGACATCTGTTAGAACAACGGCCTCTACCCAACCCTCTCCCTGCAAAGCATGACCCGGCTAAGTACTGTGCTTTCCATCAACAAACCGATCATGACACTGACAGTTGCGTCCGTCTTCGCCACAAGATACAAAATCTGATTGACAATGAGGTCATCGTCGCACCAAGCTTTGCAAAGTCTATCAGCACTTGATCAGTGAACTCGTGGGGGATAATGTGACTATGTGGTCGGGGGATGAACCACCTGCGGGCGGCGTTCAGTTTATTTCAAATGTGGTATATGGCACGCACTGTTTTGAGCATTTGTGAATGCTAGTTTTTGTACGTTCTGGCTTGGGTATTGAGTTAGTTCTGTTGTTTTGTTTTGAGTCTGTCTCTTTGTTTTGAGTCAGTCTTTTCATACCGAGTTAGTTGAGGTCTGTCTTGTCGTATCGAGTCAGTCCTGTTGTATAGGAGTCGGGTGATTCTGGGGGTGTTACCTCGGGCATCACTATTTTGTTTTGTGTTTGTCCTTTTACTTTCTTTTTGAGTCTGTTTCTGCCGTGGAGCTAGTTGCAACCGGGAAATCTGAATGAAACAGCTGTGGCTGTCGTGTTTTGTACTTATTGCTACTTTGAGCCAGTTGTGCCAACAGATCTGAATGAAACAGCAGTAATTCTCACACTCTTGTGTTTGCTTCTGTCTTGCGCCAGTTGTGCCAGAAGTTTGAATGAAATGACAGTACTCTTCGCCTACTTTTATATGCCTTGAAATCGTTGCATTGACCTAAGTTTTTCAAAACCTTTTGAACATTGTGATGAAAACAAAGAGGAAGGAATTCCTCGGGTTTTGCAAAAATTTGATTAATTGAGAGAAAGAGAGGCATGCTAAGCCCTTAATGAGTGAGATCATGCTTGTTAATGTGAGTACTGAGAAGGATCCTGGCTTGACCCAGATTGGTCCCACATTGTCTTCAGCGCAAGCGACTAGTCGCTTTCTTAAAAGATTTCAAAAAAAAGTTTCGCGCGGTCCTGTGAAGACCTATGTGGAATCGCTCTTGAGATTGTGCAGCCTAGGATCGCTCTCAGCCTCGAGACTCGACGCCCTTTTACTTTCAAACCTTGAACTTAGATTCAGAATGTTCAACGGTCAACCACAATATAAGGCCTGTGTGGCCGGATCAGAAGTAGCCCTCGAACTAGGGCAAAGAAAATCAGATCAAGAAGATCATATGTTGTCAAAAGAAGCTTGCGAAGCTAGATCAGAAGCAACCCTCGAACTAGGGGCAAAAGAATTTCAAATGTACTCAAAGAGCTAAAAATTGGGACATTTCTCAAGCCAATTAAGATCAGCAAGAATGCCAAATCCCAGAAGGGAGGAAAGAAGAAAGTATTGCTGAAGGATAACCGAGTTCCTATCCACAACACTAGGGGCAAATTCAGCCCCCCATTGGATAAACCCCTACATCGTCAGCGAACAACAGCCATTCTCCTGGATTCAGATGACTTCAGGATCTCAAAACCATTTGACATGGACAAAGCTACACTTTTACCCTTGAGAGGCTCGCTGGGCCGAAAACCCGGAAGGGCGACCCAAGCAAAAGTTAGAGCAAGAAAAAGAAGAAAAAGAACAAAAAAAAAAATGCAAAGAACAAAAGTAGAAAAATGAAGAAAATGAATAAAAAAATTGAAAAAAAAAGAAAAGAAAAGAAATGAAAAAATTGAAAAGAAAAGAAAAATAGAGCTCGCAAGGTTGAAAACCTGGAAGGGCGGCCTTGGCAAAAGTTAGAGCGCAAAAGGAGAGGTTAATACCCGAGTGTACCTTAACCCGAACTACGCAAGGCTTGATTCCCATGTTTGGGATACGTAGGCAACTTTATTCTGAAGTCCAGCCACAAACATTTCCAAATCAAGTGCGTCCATGTATTGGTCTTGATCATCTTTGCCTTCTCTGTGTCCGAGAATTTGGTTGTGTTCGTCACTCTGAGGACTGACTATAATGCGCTGCGGTGCCATTCAAACAAGGGGCAACTTTCCGTTGCCATGCAGCTCTCTTCAAACAGAAGGCAATCTTCCTTCGGATCTGAGGTCGTGCATCTCAAGAGTAGGTTCCGTGCTCGTTGAGCAGTGGCCGTTTGCAAAAATAGTTTTTGAGAATTTTTACTGAGGTTGACTAATTTTCGCGAAAATTATTCTATCTTTTCCAAAACTAGACCATTTCTTGGACCCAAAAAAGGAAAATTTTCAGTGCTCATAGCCTGACTTGCATGATTTTAAATCAGAAAATTGAACAAGCATGTTAATCTAACTCTCATTTTGGTCAAAATTGTTTAGTAGAAAACCAAAACAAAAAATGGTCAAAATGATGAACTAGGGGCACAGTTGAGTCAGGTGTTTTGTCTTTTCCCCATTGTTAACATGCTTGCCAAAAAGGGCACCATACCTGCTGGAAAAGGGCACCACTGAAGCTAATCGCAAAAGGGCAGAAAGCTCTCACATCCTCCAAGCAACGAGGTATCAAGCCAAGTGCGAAACACGAACTGGAATGGATCAAGATATTCCACTCCCTCATCTGGACAGATCTGATCACGTCTGAACTCCCCAGCAGAGCATCATTCACCAATGTCAGCTGCAGATTTGCTACACACCCAGTTGTAGCGCAACCCCTCTGTGAGGGGAAGTTCACTGTTGTGAGCAGAAGAAAGAGAATCTAGCAGAATGCTAGGGGCAAGAGCCCGTAACTTCTTGTTTATCCATCAACCACCAGGGAAGGGATAAAAAAATGAGAGATTGAAGAATAGAGAGATGTGCGTTGAGAGAAAAGGTAAGAAAAGGGTTTTGAGAGAAAAACCGAGCCTGAGAGTCGAGTGATGTGAGAATCACAAATGAGAAAGGGTGAGAAACAATACCCAGAGAAACAGGCTCCATGTGCACATTTGAGTCTTGTGTTTTGTTTTGTCTATCTCGATTCTTGTTTTGAGTTAGTTTGAGTGTCAATAGATGTGTTTAGGTTGTTTATCTTTGTTTTCCGTTGTTGAGTCGTGGTGCGCTGTGTTGAATCGTAGGCTCAATACCCGGTCAAGAACTCATTTCTCAATTTCAAAATGATTCGTTTTGTGCTCAGAGTGCTGTGCCATTCTCTACGTTTGTGCAAAACAAGATTCGTTCTTTCATAAAACCGCAGGGTTCAACCTAGGTCGTGTTAGAACAGTAGAACTAGGACCTATCTAAAGCTATATAGGTTCTAGACTGCAAAGCAAAAGAAAAGATGGAAAATTTGGAGCATCTTAGTGTGTTTCAACTTCGGCAAATTCCGAGACTGCATTCCAGGTGCACTTTCCCAGGCCTCGGCATTTCTCTGGAGTATGAGTGTATCTCGACCCCAAGTGTAAGCTTGCTTCAAGTCAGAATGGCAGTCCAAGCAGCATCTGTGGTTTTCACATGTAGATGTCATCTCTTGCCAATACAAACAGGGTGTCCCCTTTTGAGCTGAGCGTGTTGCAAAGTCCTCCGAGAGGTAAATCGAAGGCACCAGAGTACATGTTTAATGCCCCTCTATTGCATAGAATGTGCACTTCCATATACACTTTTGTTACATGCGTGCCACGCATCGTTATGATTCATGCATAGAATGTGCTTGCTTTCGATTCCGCATAGAATATGCTTTGCTTTCAATGTTGCACAGAATATGCTTGTCTCATGCACGAAATATGTCTTCAATATTGCGTAGAATATGCTTTCCATGTTGCATAGAAAATGCCCCCATACTTGCATAGAAAATGCATTTTATCGCACTTCTTTTGTGCACCTCACTCGCGCTGTCGTGCGCACCTTACCTGCACTTGTTAGTGCATTGCATCGCGCTATCTTGCGCACCTTACCTGCACTTGTTAGTGCATTGCATCGCGCTATCTCGCGCACCTTACCTATACTTGTTAGTGCATTTCCTCGCACTGTTTTGTGCATTTAATCTACACCGCACTGTCTTGTGCACCTGTATTGCATTGTTTTGCACGCTCCTTTGTTTGGAAACACCGGGATATGTCCCTATGTTTCTCCTTTATTCTGAAACACCGGGATACGTCCCTATGTTTCTTCTCCTTTTTCGAAACACTGAGATACGTCCCTATGTTTCTTTTCCTTCCTTCTGAAACACCAGGATACGTCCCTATGTTTCTTCTCCTTTTCTGAAACACTAGGATACGTCCCTATGTTTGTTCTCCTTCCTTCCGAAACACCGGGATACGTCCCTATGTTTCTCCCTCTTCGGTTAAAAGCGTTTGGAATACGTTCCAATGCTCACACCATTCCGAAACACTGGGATACGTCCCTATGTTTCTCCCTCTTCGGTTAAAAGCGTTCGGAATCCGTTCCAATGCTCACACCATTCCTAAACACTGGGATACGTCCCTATGTTTCTCCCTTTTTGGTTAAGACTATTCGGAATACGTTCCAATGCTTATACCTTTCCGAAACACCGGGATGCGTCCCTATGTTTCTCACTCTTTGGTTAAGAGCATTTGGAATACGTTCCAATGCTTATACCATTCTGAAACATTGGGATACGTCCCTATGTTTCTCATTCCTTCCGAAACACCGGGATACGTCCCTATGTTTCTCTCTCTTTCCGAAACACTAGGATACGTCCCTATGTTTCTCCTTCGTTCCGAAACACCGGGATACGTCCCAATGTTTCTCCTTCTTTGGTTAAGAGCATCTGGAACACGTTCCAATGCTTGTGCCACTCTTTTTCCTTTCGCGTGCAATGCGACAGAATCTTGTTTGAGACCTCGAGTGTGCCCAATGGTCGCTCTTAGTCTTTCCTGCATGGTGCATGGTTGAGATTGTTTAATTCTCTTACATCCTTTCTGCATTGTAATGTAGTTTAGTTTTCGCTTGCTTAAAACTGTCGCATGTTATGCTTCGTTATAGCATCCTTTGCATGATCATAAGTTATGCTCAGTTTTGTGCATTGTCTTGCATTTTGCCTCTGCCTTCGGGCGCATATCTTTATTTATAGCTTGTATGCTCTGTCTAAGTCTTTGGCCTTGTCAAAAATGGGTCATCTCTAGGCTTTGACACTCACTCCCGTCATTGTTATAACTTTCGAGTTCTGTCAAAGAGGGGCAACTGTAGACACCCCATTTTTGACCGTCCTCAAGACTTGGACGTCATTGTTTGAGCACTCGACGATTATCCATGATTGTGTTTGTCTTGAGTTCCCAGAAGTCTCGACTACGCGCCTTGCCTTAGGATCTCTCGACTTGACTGTTTTGTGTTTGCTTTTGCACCAAACACTTGTGTTTTTGCTTCTGAGGGTGGAAAATGGCTTGTTGGCCACCCCCACACCCCACCGGCTATGGCTTGAGGCCACCGGCCCTGTTTTCTTGCTACCGGCCAAAGGTGTTGGCCGGTCGGCAATGTTTTTGGTCAGCCGGCCACTGATTTTGATCAATCGGCCACTTTTTCTGGCCGAGACCTTTTCTTGAGGGGATTTGAACCTTTTGAACCCTTGTTTTAGCTTCTTGAGGAAGCTTGAACCTTTTGAACCCTTGGTTTTAGCTTCTTGAGGAAGCTTGAACCTTTCGAACCAACCTTTCTAACCCTTGGTTTTAGCTTCTTGAGGAAGCTTGAACCTTTTGAACCCTTGGTTTTAGCTTCTTGATGAAGCATGAACCTTTCGAACCCTTGGTTTTAGCTTCTTGAGGAAGCTTGAACCTTTCGAACCTTTGTTCTAACTTCTCCAAGAAGCTTGAACCCTTTGCTCCAAGCTTCTAAGAGAAGCTTGACCCCCTTTTTTTAGCTTCTTGAAGAAGGTTGTCCCCTTTGCTCTAAGCTTCTAAGAGAAGCTTGGACCTTTCTTAGCTTCTTGAGGAAGCTTGACCCCTTTGCTCTAGCTTCCTCAAGAAGCTTGATCCTTTTTGCTTTAGCTTCTAAGAGAAGCTTGGCCCTTTTGCTCCAAGCTTCTAAGAGAAGCTTGGACCTTTCTTCCTCTATATTAGAAGAGCTTCTCTTCCATTGCAAGGGTTCCAAAAAAAATTTGTTTAAGGCTTATACACATATCTCTCTTTGCATATCTACATTTAGGCTTAGAAGAGTGAATGTTCTTGGCTCTTTGCACACCACCTCATAGCCTAACCCTTCCACCATCAACCTAAGGTTCTTGGAAGGTCTTGAAAGGGCTCAAGGAGCTGGTTTTGGTCCAGAGAAGTGGCTGTTTTGCTGAGCTACAAGGGTGAGCACACTTTCTCCCCTTTTAAGCTTTATTTTGCCCCATCTTTTAGCCATACTTGCAAGCATTTTTGAGCTTTGGCATAAACTGAAAAAAGTCTTATTTTGAGGTCCTTTTGAAGATTGTTTCAGATCACTTTTGTGTTTCGGGTTGTTTACCCCCTCTTAGGCCTTGTTTGGCCTCATTTTTGTGCATTTTTTGTGAGCTTCAGGACCACCTTGTATTGGCCCTCTCACCACTCAATTTCAGTGGTGGGGATGGTGTTTTGAGGTCCTAAGAAGGAGAGGGCCATCCCCTCTCCTTGTTGTCTTCAAAACTTGTCATTTTAGCCTCATGAGTGAGCACCTTGATTAAGTTCATGTTGGCCATGTCTTAGTTGTTATTTGTGGTTATTTTGCCATGTTATAGCATTGTTTTAAGTTGGTTTAGGCACACCATGCATGCTTTGCATACTTGTCTTGTAATGCCATAAAATTGCCTTAACATGATTTGTGCTTTAAGCCTTGTTTTTAGCATGATTTTGGCTTAGCTTTGTGAAGCTTTTATGCATATTTTAGTATTCTTTAGGTCTGATTTTGGTTGTTTGGGCCATCCATGACTTGTTTTGTATAGCTACCGTGCAATCTAGCTTGTATGCTTTGAGTGTTGGCTCCTCTACCATGCTCTATTTGCATCATTTCAGTGGTTTGGCACCATTAGTTATGATATTTCAGTCCTTGTTTCATGCTTGTATGCTTGCACTTGATGCCCCTTTAATGTTTTAAAAGGTTGGTGTTTCATGCTTCATGTTTGGGTCATTGTGCATGCCTTTAGACTTAGGCCATTTAGATGCCATCTAGGTGGGTTTTAGGGCTCCTTTTGGTGAGTTATAACTCTGTTTTTCATTGCATAATCCATGCCATGTTTGGTTGAGATAGTTGTAATGGAATGCTCCCTTTTATAGCCTTGAATGCCCTTTGCTTTGGGCTCATTCCTTGCATGCTTTGCTCACTTGGTTTGGTTGGTTTGGCGCCATCCTTAACATGTTTTTTTTCAGAGCTTAATATGTTGGTCATGTATCCATGTTTGTTCTTTTTAAGTGTGCTTAAAAGTTGCCTGTTTTATGCTTAAGTGTTGGACCATGTTTGCATGCATGTTTGTATGTAAATTTGCCTTCATTTCCATAGCATTTTGGCTACTTATTTAGACATGGCTGAGGCTTGTCCATATTAGTCTAAGTCCATCTTTTGCATGTTGCTCAAATGTTGTTACATTGCTTCATGTTTACATGCTTTGGTTGCATCATGTTTTGCATGCTCGTTTGTGTGAGTATTGTCACATGCTTGCATATTTGCATGCGTGTTTGCATTTTCATGCTGCATACTTAGCTCGCATGCTTAGGTTGCATTTGGCATGCATGTCTTGCCTCTTGAATTGATTATGATAGAGGTTGGGCCCATTGTGTGTTTATGTGCATTACATTTGACATCAAAATACGTACTTGACTTCTTGGATCATCACGCATTGAAATGCGCGATTGGTGGTCCGAGGGTCGAGTACCAAACTCCCTTGAGTCCACAACATGATGGGGAGGTTGGTTGTGCAAACATTTGCTTGAAATGCATTGCCATGCTTTGTCTGCCCCCTGCTGCTGTCAAAACTGGGTTCTGCATGAAGATATGGTCGACCGAGCATCTTCAGTGCCGATCGACCAACAATTGGTGGCCGAGAGCTTCATTTGTGGTCGATGACCACTTTCCCATGGCCGGTAATCATTTCTCTTGGACGGTGACCTTCCACAGTGTTCAGGGAGTGTTCCAAAACCAACCTTGGGACTTGTGCAATTTTCAGAGGCATAAAACAGTGCAAAGAGAGGCAACATGAGTATGGCGATGGATTTTCGGGCAAAGCCGAGCATGCATACATTCATCTCTCTTCCCGAGGCTGTTTTATTGCTTTCAGTAGCTTAGTTAATTTGTCAAATTAGTTAGGTGGTTTTGTAATTAATTAATTAGCTTGTTAGTTAGTTAATATGTATTATTCTTTTGGTCCCTCCGAGAGAGGGCGAATTGTTTAATAAGCGTGTGTGTGTGTGATGCATGTCTTCCAACCCCATTTCTTTTTCCCTTTTACTTACCTGCTTTTGATGGTTAGTATTAGGGCATATTTCAATTAGCATTCTTATGCTTGCATGTTTGCATCCATTCATCCGTATTGCATGCACCAGGTTCGGCGCATCATACTAACCGCATAGTATTTCAATTCCAAATTGAATACATGTATCAAGTTGCATTTCACATGACATCTTAGAATAGCCGAGCCTATTTCTAGTTGCATTTTGCATGTGTTGCATTAGCCATCTTAACATGAACTAGGATCATGCATTTGATTACTAACTAGTTTCTGTTTTGGCTCGGAGTACTTAGTAAGTGTTTATGCTTTAGCATCTTGCATGCGTGTGAGTATTGCCATGATAGCATGCTTACCGTGAGGCTAAATGCTCATGTGATATAACTGCCTGAATGCCTGTGGGTGAAGGTTAGATTGCTTGAATTGGAACAATTCATTGAAATTCGTGTTTTAGCCTACTTGCGAGTAGCAAATCTCAAACTATTTTCCAAGCAAACGGATATGCAATGCTTTATTCCAAATTAGGCGATCTAGTCTATACTTGTGTGTTGTGCGCATCACATAGTAAATTCTAGCTAATTAACCGGAATAAGAACGCATATGTTTTCAAAACTAGATATCATGGTTAGTAGAGGCTGATCTTTGATCGGGCGAGCGGGGTTGCTCATAGCTGACCTTCCCCAATCGTATCCAAGTTCCCGAGCCGAGACAACTTTGGTGATGACGGACACGTGGCCTTAGGCAACGAGTCAGGGTTTCCTAAATTCCCCCAAAATAAAATATTTAGGTGGCGACTCTGTATCTGGCAAAGCAGTCCATGTTTGGCACTTCTTTACAAAAATCTGTTTTCCAAAACGATTTGCCGGATTTGGACTCTTTGGTGATTTATCAATCTCACATTGCACATTGTGAGATCAGATTAAGAACCGCGACAATTTGAGTCTGAACTATAGTGAGCTGAAATGAACAGAACGGGGGATTTTTCCCCAGGACGTTCGGGACGTCTACAATGGCCGACAGCCTATGGTGGTGGGTTACAGGTCACCAAAAGTTCTAGACTCAAAACACCATACTTTTGGTCCAAAACAAAGTACAAAATGGACAAGCTTTAAAGGCTCAAAGACAGGGCGTCCCATCGAGTACTTCGGGCACTCAAAGTGAACAAATGCAATTGTAATCCACAAATGCACAACCGATGACGTCTAAGTCTTGAGGTCGGTCAAAAATGGGGTGTCTACAATCGTCATATTCTAGACACTACTCGGGCTCTTCTCATCTCCTCTTTTTGTCCTGAACAGTTTTGGAGGGAAGCTGCCCTCACTGCCATCCACACCATAAATCATCTACCTACACCTATCATAGCTAATACTTCCTCTTACGAGCGCTTGTATGGTTCTCCTTCTAACTACACCACTCTTAAAGTTTTTGATTCTGCTTGTTTTATTCTAGTTCAATCTCATGAACACACTAAACTGAACCTCACTCTTGTCTTTGCTATTTTCTAGGGCATGGTATAGAACATAAAGGGTATCATTGTTGGGATCCTATCTCCAAGTGACTTCATATTTCCCGTCATGTGGTCTTCTGGGAACACAAAATGTTCTTAACTCTTTGCAAGTTTCACTTACCACAGTCCACCCACTCACCGATTTTTACTGATCTCCCTATAGACCTGTTTTCTGATGACTTTGATGCAGATTCTGACTCCATGATTCCACAGCCGCCTACGCCTAGGGGTGCTCGGGGATCGGTTTTGTGCGGGTTGTAGTTCGATTTTGAGCCGCCCGCATGTATGCGGTTTGGGGAAATGTCAAACCGCAACCGCCCACAGTGCGGTTTGCGGTTTGTGCGAATAGGGTTTGTAGATGTGCGGGCGGTTGGGGGCAGTTTGCGATTTGGATATTTTCCTTTTAAAATTAATTTTTAATTTTTTTGTTCCTTATTTTATAAATATTTATTTTGGGTAATTTTCATTCAATTTTCTAAAATGCTCCAACTTTAATAATTAATGAATTAAAACTTATAAAATGAAAAACACAATAAAATCAATTCATAACACAAACAAATCATTCAAAATTAATCTACTACCCAACAATACAATTAAAATAAAATCATTCAAAACCCTAACTAAATTATCAATCTCATTCTCCAACTACTTTCTCAACATTCTCCATCTACTATTACCTAATAATACAAAATTAAAATAAAATCATTCCAAATTCTAAGCTTACCTAAAAGTAATTCTTCATTAACTATTACATTCATCCAAAATGAAATAATAAAATGAAAAAAATAAAAATAAAATTGTTGTTTCATTAACTATTACATTCATCCACAATGCAAGAAGAAAATGAAAAAAAATTGTTGTCAAATAAAATAAAAATATTCATCCAAGCAACACTATCTCAAACTCCATCATCATGAATCATATCCAAGTTCCAAAAATTTCAATTCCATGCATTTGGTTGATGAACCCTGCACAAAAACAAACTAAAAAATAAAAAATTTAATCTTCAATCTTCATAATTTTAATTCCTTTGACAAAAAAAATGTAAAAGAATAAAGTAATGAAAAGATAAACAAATGTCTATTTATTGCATCTCAATATAGTAAGAAAATGTGTTTGAGTATATGAAAAATTTACCAATGAGCAAATGGATTAGAGTTCAATTCTAGTATTTGCATCAAAATTGTAGGTTGAACTTGAAGGCGCAATTTACTCCAAATTACCTAATTAAGAGTCAACAAGAGAGGATCAATAAAACTTACATTACAAAATGAACAATAGAAAAAAAAAAAAAAATGAAGATAAAGAAATTCCCATATTACCCAAGTCATATTGCTCAAATTCTTCTACATCATCCATCGCTGTTCGAAGAGAAATTGGAAGGTTGCTTCGAGGCCAATTTTGAGTACATACAAGAGCTTCAACCATAGAAGGCGAGAGTGAACTACGAAATGGGTCAAGAATACCCCCCTCCCCGGTACTAAAAGCCGACTCCGACGCAACGGTAGAAATAGGCATGGCCAACACATCCCTTGCAAGTTGCGATAGCACTCTATATTTGGATGCATTCACCTTCCAATAATCCAAAATTTCAAATGTTTGATTCTTTGAAAAATGTTCAACCTCGGACAAATTGTTCCAATTCCGACTTAGATCCACTAGTGTATCGCCTTTCCAAATAGGAATTAAATTGGGAGTCAACCAAAGAAGAAGGATCATCGTCATCGTCATCTTCCACCATATTCACAACTTCACTCACACTTGGAAGTTTCTCATTTGAAGGATAAAGTGTGACATAATGGTTATACAAACGACTCAAACAACTCTTAACTTTGTCTATCATATCTTCCACCTTCTTATTATCTCCAAGAAATAAACTTGAAAAGCAAAACTCCAAGTATGCCATTTTTTTGGTAGGATCAAGAACAACCGCAACATACAATAACAAATTGATCTTACTTCCATCCCCCCAATACTTGCTAAACTTTTGTTTCATAGTCTTTGCCATTGTGCTCAAAGTATCATCCTCATCCAAAATTAATTGGTTAACTTTGCTTTCAATAACAAACATTTCTTTGTAAAAAGCATTGGAAGTAACAAAGAGAGACCCCGAAAACTTCTTAGTTGCAAGATAAAATAACTTTAGAAACCTCAAAAACAATCTACATTTTTTCCAATCCAAGTCATTCGGACTTCTCCTTATGCCACCATCAACATCCTTGAAATAAAGTTCAAAATTGGAATCCACATACTTCAAGCGGTTAAAAGCCTTCTCATACTTTTCGGCGGCCTCCAACATCAAATAGGTAGAGTTCCACCTAGTTGGTACATCTAGCCATACAAGAGCTTTTGAATAAAGTTTGAGTGTGGCCGCACATTTCTTAGAAGCATCATGCCTATGAGGAGAAAACCTCACATATCTCACCACAAGTCTAATGTTGGCAATAGAATCGTCCATTTCTCTCAACCCATCACTCACAACGAGATTAAGAATATATGCACAACAACACATGTGAATAAACTCATGTTGCAAAATAGTCCCCTTCTAATCTTTGGTTATTGTTTTCAAATATTGAATGGTAAGATTATTAGAACTAGCATATTATCAATTGTTAAGGTGAATATGCTATCAATGTTCCACTCAATCAAACAAGACTCAATTTTCCTACCCAATGTTTCTCCTTTGTGATCTTCAAACTTGTTGAAAATTTATGATTCTTTTTTGAAGTTTCCAATTATCATCAATGAAATGAGCAGTCAAACACATGTAACACAAATTCTGAATAGATGTCCAAGTGTCCATAGTAAAGTAAATTCTACGACCCTTCATGGCCTTCTTTAACTTATCTCTTTCATTCTTGAATATGTTAAGCACTACACTAGATATGGTATGATGAGAGGGGATTGGTGTGAATTTGGGTTGCATGACATTACAAAATCTTCTAAACCCAACTCCCTCCACAAAATCTAAATGACAACTCATCAATGATAACCATCTCCGCAAGAGACCTTTTACAAGCATCAAAATTAAACATTGTTGCTATAACCTCAACACCCTCTTCATTTTGTTTCGGTTTAAGATTTAATGTTTGTTGACCATCTTTATCTCTATTTGGATATTCTTCACAATTGGGTGTATGACTCCTCAAAATACTAGTCCTATGAAGTCTAGAGTCAGCAAAATACTCTTTCTTGCAATATGTACATACGACTCTATGCTTCCTATCGGTCCCAAAAACCTTATGAAAATGATCCCAAACTGTGGATGATGCTCTCCCCCTTCACCCTCACTCTTTCTCTTTGGGGGTCTAGGAGGCTTAGGTTCAGGTTCGGGTTCGGCTAAGGGGGGATTCATTTGAGAATTAGAGGATTCTGGATGTAAAAGATTCACTATGGGAGATTCAATAGTATCCTCCATTCAAACTGTACTACAAATTCAATTCAGATTCAAAAAAAATTCAGATTCAATTTCATTTAGATTCAATTCAGATTGTAAAAAAAAAAAAAAAAATCAGATTCAATTTCATTCAGATTCAATTTCAATTCAGATTCAATAATACCCACCTAGAGTAAGTAATTAATAGAGTAACAGAATAGCATAATTCAATTTAAAAAATAACAGAATAGCAGCAGCAGAATAGCAAATCGAATTTAGATTAAAAAAAAAAATCAGATACAATTTCAAAAAAAAATTCAAATTCAATTTAAATATAACAGAATAGCAACAGAATAGCAGAATTAGAATAGCAAATTTCAGATTCAATATCCACTTCTAAAATTCAATTAAAATTCAAACAGACAAACCCACCCACCAGATTCAATCCACTTTGGCAATATCATATGACTTGTTTGAGATTCATAAGATTTTGAACTCATTAGCTTTTGCTTACACCAAGAAAAGTCAGCGTGAAACACACCCTACGAATTATTAACAAATCAAATTATATTTTTGAAATGGAAAAAAACTTAAGATCCAGTTTCTTTGTACACTTTGTGAAGTAAATTTGTTTATTTTCCCAACGATTTTATTATTTATTTTTTTAAGAAATGAAAATTCAAACACAATATAAACTTCTCATGAACAAATTGTAGAACTCCTAATCAAACAAATTATTTAGATCAAACTATCAATGGAATTTTGAAACAACAATAGCAAAGTGTATATGCGGGCACTCAACTGAAAGTTTACTTGCAATTGTAAACCAAAGACTTGTTTATTTATTATTATTATTTTAAAAGACCCAGACTTTCAGTGAAAAACAAAAACACAGACAAATCGATTGCGAATGTTGATTGCGAAGACAGAGAGAGCCATACCTTAGAGTTGCTGGAGAGAGAGAGAATCGATTGCGATGGTCAATCGTCACGTGCAAGCTGCGCAGATGAAAAACGAGAGAGAGATGAGAAGATGAAGGTCGATCGGTGCGAGTTGCACAGCTGAAAAACGAGAGGATGAGACAGATCTGATTGCCTAAAAAAATCACAGATCTGGGAGAGAGAGTGAGACAAAGACAGAGATAGAGATACAAATCACATATCGGAGAGAGAGAGTGAGACAGAGAGAGCCTTACCTCAGAGTTGCCAGAGAGAGAGAGAGAGAGTCGATTGCGAAGGTCAATCGTCGCAGATGAAAAGCGAGAGAGAGATGAGATGAAAAGATGAAGAGAGCTCTCTCAGTGCTCTCAGTGAGGTAAGAGAGTGAGATTAGGGTTTTGTTTTGTTCTCAATTGGTTTTGTTTGGGGAAAAAAATATCTATGGATGATGGAATATGAACGGTCCAGCTTTTGTCAAAAAAAAAATAGTGCGGGCGGTTTTGGCGGGTGCGGGTCAAACTCGCAACCCGCTCGCAACCTGAAAAATTGAAATATTTCAAATCGCACCCTACCCTATTGTACTTGCAAAACCGCCCATACATGTGCAGGTAGGGTCGGGTAGGGCGGGTTGTGCAGGTCGAATAACCCTATGCCCAGCCCTACCTACGCCTATTGTCCATCCTGAGGATCCTGTGTCTGCCGATGGCCCTACACATTCTCCTGTTGAGGTTCCTCCTCCACCAAAGCGACATTCCATATGGGTATGGCAACCTTCTGTTATTCTCTGTGATTATATTGTTGGTTCCACTGCCTTTTCCTCTCATGAACCTACTTCCTATCAAGAAGCTTGTTCTAACCCTCTTTGACAACAAGCTATGACTGATGAACTACAGGCTTTCGATAAAACTCATACTAGGGATTTGGTTGATCTTCCTCCTGGCAAGAGTGTTGTTAGTTGCAAATGGGTTTACAAGCTCAAAACTCATTCTGACGGTTCCATTGAGCGTTACAAAGCTCACCTTGTCGCCTGAGGGTTTTCTCAAGAATATGGCATTGACTATGAAGAAACCTTTGTTCCTGCTGCTCGCCACTAGAGTGTTTATCAGATGGATGTCAAGAATGCATTCTTCAATGGTGATGAAGTTTATATGAAACCTCCTCATAGTTCTTTTGTTCCATCAAACAAAGTCTGCAAACTTCGTCATGCTTTGTATGGTTTGAAACAAGCTCCGCGTGCCTGGTTTGCCAAGTTCAGCTCTACCATTCGTGACTTTGGTTTTTCCTCCAATGCCTATGTTTCTGCTTTGTTTATACATAAGACAACATGGTACTGTTCTCCTTCTCCTCTATATGGATGATATGATTATCACTGGAGATGACCCTGCGGGTATCTCTAATCTCTAATAGTTTCTCCATCGTCAGTTTGAGATAAAAGATTTGGGTTTGTTTAGCTACTTCCTTGGCTTGGAAATTTCTCAAGATTCATTTGGTTACTTTCGTATCCAGGCCAAGTATACTTCTGATCTCTTGGCTCGTGCTGGCCTTACTGATTGCAAGACTACCACTACTCCTATTGATCCTCAAACTCGTCTTACACCTTTTGAAGGTTCCCTATTGTCTGATGCCACAAAATATCGTCAACTAGTTGGCAGTCTTGTCTATCTCACGGTTACTTGTCCAAATATTGCTTATGCTGTTCACATCATCAGTTAATTCATGATTGCCCCCCGTTCTCCACACTATGATGCTCTGATTTGCATTTTGTGTTATCTCAAAGGCACTTTGTTTCATGGTCTTCACTACTCTGCCCAGCCTTCTCTACAGCTCCATGCTTTTTCTTATGTAGATTGGGTCGACGATCCTACTGACTGTCATTCTACTACTGGGTTTTGCTTCTTCTTAGGCAACTCTATTATTGTCTGGCGTAGTAAGAAGCAAACTCTTGTTGCACGTTGTAGTATTGAGCCTGAGTATCGTGCTCTTGCTGACACAACTCAGGAGCTTGTGTGGCTTCATTAGCTTTTTTCTGATGTGGGAGTTTCTCATTCTGCTGCCACCAATCTTTATTGTGACAACCTGAGTGCTATTTAGATTGCACATATTGATGTCTTCCATGATTGCACCAAGCATATTGAGATAGATTACCACTTCATACGCCAACATGTTACTATGGGCACTGTTCGTCTTCTCTTTGTTATCTCTGCTGATCAGACCACCGATCTCTTCACCAAAGCTCATTTTCTAGGACGTTTCTTTGATCTCCTCGCCAAGCTCAAGTTGCTATTTGCCTTACTACCTTGAGCTTGAGAAGGGGGGGGGGGGGAGGGGGTGTTAGCAGTCATCTATTCCTATTATACTTAGGATTCTTGTATTCTTGTACACCTAGGTTTCCTATACACCTAGGTTTCTTGGCCTATATATACAGGCTTCCCCTATTGTATTGATTCATTGAATATAGAATACATATTATTTTTCTCTCTCTACTATCATCATAACAGTAATAAAGAAATGGTACGACAGACGAGTTCACACTAATGAGTCTTTCTTATAAATTATAATTTGACGCAAAACAGAATATTCATTATATGTTCTGCTTTTGTTTATGGTTGTCATTAGTTGTTTCTGAATGTAGTTTGTTTGGTGACTTCCATCTCTAAGTAATTTTTAATTTTTTAGTGTTTTAGTTTTTTGGTTTTTAAAGATCAGCCAACTCTTGACTTGATGAGATTAAAATTTAAAAAAAAAAACAATAAATTATTTTTTGTAAGAAAAAGTATAATAAAGATATTAGTCAACTTCTTATGCTTCTTTTTGGGCACAATTTGACTTATTATCGTTTTTAATGAATATTTTTTTAATTATTGCTTAAAATATAATTTTTAGAAGTGTAATTTAAACTCATCTAAAGTGTTAAAAAAATGGTTCTAAATAAAATAAAATAAAAAATTGAAAACAAAAATATGTAAAAAAAAGGGTAAAACTTGTATTTGGACAGGAGGTGTGGTCCTAGCCTGTGGGGTTCACCATGGGTGACCTACGTTGGAAAATAATAGTTTTTGACAACTTTAATGTGAAATTAAAGTAGGATTCAACCGCCGGTTAAGGTGGGTCTAAGTGGTGTTGTATTATCTTAAGTGAGAAGATTACAATATAAAAATGATGGGCCGAAACCATTAAGTTGTGAGTGATAATTGTGTCATAAAGTAGGCATCAATAAAGTTGGACTTAGATTTGAACTTAGTCTTGGTTTGGCACTGGACCTAGGCTTGAGCTTGTGCTTGTGCTTGTGTATGTTCTGGGTTTGGTCTTAGACTTGGACTTGGACATAGTCATGAGCTTAGGCTGAGTTGTGTTGGGCTTGCCTTGTGCATGTGTATGAGATTGAGCTTGGATTGGGTTGTGACCCAACACCCGTATCCATTTTGCAACCTATCTAGTTTAATTCTCAAAACTTATGTATTATATACACATTATGATTTATATAATGTTTTTGGAGTTTTGAACCTTTGTAATGGCTAGAGTTGATGACATTTGATGGCCTTGATTAATGGCAATTGATGCCATAGCCTTCATGGCTAGGGACCTTACTTGTATAAATAGAGGTATTTCCCCTCCAACTTAGATGTATGTTTTAGAAGATATTTTTACGATGGAAAATGAAGATGATGTTTTGAGATCATAAAGTTAGAGATGGTTTTTATACCAAAGAAAAAATTTCATGTCTTCTTTGCTAGCCCATTATCTGATTCCTGTTAAAGAGAGAGTGCTGCCATTGTCAAATTCACCGAAACTATTCAGAAGGTACTTCTGCATGAGCTGGTTTCAACCATCATATATTGGGAGACAGACACCAGCATACCACCAGCACCCATTGGGAGGCAGTGAATCTGTTTTTATGAAAATTGTGGTATTACATAGGTTTCGATTTGTTCACTACTATAAAAATAGTTAAAGCTCACACTTTGACAAAGGAGTGATAAAAAAAAAAAAATTAGATTGATATTTCAATCATACTTGATTTGATTGAGTGCGATAATATTTATTTTTTATGTCACTTTTCAATTAAGTGTGATTATATATATATGTTTTATGTCACTTTTTAATTAAATATCATTATATCTTTTTTTTTAATCATATCTTTTAATTAACGCGTGATTATACATAAAATAAAATTTTCAATCTTCGCACCAGTTCTAGTCTCACCCACGAATAGAGAGGCACGACTCTTTCATTTTCCAAACAAGGTAGAATTTCTAAGCACAGCATGACTCTTCCTTTGCATTTCTCTTTGCCTCTCTTTTTGATTCATTAGCCCTAATTTAGTTTTCTTAATCTGCCATCTCTGAAACCACAGAGCATGAGAGTGAGAGAGAGAGAGAGAGAGAGAGAGAGAGAGAGAGAGAGAGAGTAGGGTTTAATCCCTTCTTCTTCTATGTTTTCCGACCGAAGTGAAGAGAAAGGGAAAAGCTGTGTGAAACTAGGTGAAATATAGGTATGTTTTATTCACATTTTACCTATCTTTTTCATTTTCCTTTCCAAATCCCTTATCAAATCTCCCAACCAAACACAGCATAAACCGAGAAACTAAGCTTCAAAACTCATTAATAGCTGCCTCAAGGCTGTCCTCATTAGTGGCGATGGCCACCGCAATGCTTCTTTGCCTGCTCTCTCCAACACCTCCTACGCCAACTCTCCGTTCCACTTCTATCCTTTTTCTTCACCTCCATCTCCTCCAATTGACTCTCCCAATCAGGATTACAAGTCCTCTCCACCCACCGACAAGCCCAAAGGCAGTTTTGATTCGAAATCGCTGGAGAGAGGTGTTAACTCCAGCCCATAGAGAGGAGTAGTTGGAGGTTGGCTGGTTGGCTCTCCAAGTCAAGAAGTAGGAGAGGAGATGGCAGGTGGCAGCCCTCTCTATTACTCCCCTTCCTTGACTTTGTTCCCTCCCGTTTGTGTATAAAATGGAAATAGGTGAGCTGAGTTAGATCACCTGAAAGAGAAAGAAAAAGCAGAGAGTGCAACATATGAGTGAGAGTGCTATAGAGGGAGAGTGAGGTGTGAGTGTTGTAAACTCCCTCTGGAAAAATTCTATAATGGATATCTCTCCCATGGACGTAGGCTATTGCTGAACCACGTAAATATCTTTTTTTTTTTTTTTTTTTCCTTTCTGTGATTGATTTCTGGGTGTGCCTAATCCTAACAAGTGGTATTAGAGCCTTGTTGGTCGATTTTCGGAAAAATAGGTTTTGTTTTTCAAAATTGCCCAGAAATCAGGTTGCTCAAAATCCAGTTTTGGGCATACAGGAAGGAAGCTCTCGACCAGAGGAGTCCAAAACTGCAAAGTCGAGCCCTAGACAAGCTTCCACGTGCTCTCACGTACCACCTAAAGAAGGTGCGTAAGTCTTAGTCTCAGAGATGCGCCACATGCGCCGTTGACAGTACTAGCGCGTCATACTAGTCTCAGGCACGCGTTCGACACGCAGTGGAAGGAAGAAGGAGAGTGGTGTGTGCATGTGCGTGTTCGTGACGTCATCGCCACATGACACGTCATCTGGAAATCACGTCATCGACACGTCATCCCAGGTCAGAGCCACATGTCTGTCATGTCAGAGACACGTCATTGCCACGTCATCTCCACGTTAGCGCACGTGTCTGACACGTCAGTGCTATGTCGGTACACCTGTCTCATACGTCAGCACGCTTGTTGACTGGTTAACCTGGCGGGCTGAACCGACCCGGCCCAGAAGTATAGGGATTATCCGGTGCTACGTGGCTAAGGTAAATCCGTAGATCTGAACCGTCGAACTTATTTTGGCTAGATCTAAGCCATTTGAAGTTTGATTTTGACGATCCAATAGTGGTTTCCAACTATTTGGAGTATTCCGGAGAGATTCGTATGGTTAGATTTTTAAATCAGAGTTTCTATAAAAAGTAAGAAGATGATAGAAGAATCTACTTCAACTTCATGATCCATGATGAAGTTGAATCCTTCCAATTATGCAATCTGGAAGCTGTAGATAGAAGACATCCTATATTATAAAGACCTGTTTGACCCTATTGCTCTGAAAGGGATTAAACCAGAAGAAGTGAAGGATGAAGACTGGATAAAGATGAACTGGTAGACTGTCTTTTGTATCAGACAATGGATAGACCACAGTGTGTTCCACCATGTCGCCCTAGAGATAGATACATATGTATGTTGGACAATGTTAGAATGAATGTACTGGTCAAAGACCACCCAAAACAAAGCCTTGGTGATGAGAAGGCTTGTAAATATGAAGTTGAAGAATGGTGTGTCTGTCACCGAGCACACCAGTGAATTAAAAAATCTAGTGAATCAACTTGCAACCGTCAAGATGCCCTTGGATGATTAAATGCAAGCCGTTCTATTCCTTAGTTCTTTACCGGACTTGGGAGACATTGTTAGTTTCTCTCAGTAACTCTGCACTAGAGGGGAAGCGGACCATAAGTATGGTCATAAACGCCATGTACAATGAAGAGACAAGGAGGAAAGACATAGGAGGTAATCAGTCCCATGCTCTTGTCATAGAAGATAGAGACATAGACAGAGACAGAGGGAGATGAAGAGGTAGATGAAGAATCAAAAGTAGAGGCAGAGGAAGAATCAAGAGTAGAGGCAGATAAAACAACATGAGTAAATCTAAAGACAGTAAAAGTCAAGGTAACTCTAGCTTCACTTGCTTTCACTGTGGCCAAGAGGGTCACATAAAGTGGAACTGTCCAAGCTGAAAAGATAAAGGCCAAAGCAGTAAGTTAAAGAGAGATAAGAACACGATAGCCACAACAACTGATAAACTACTTCTCGCAATTAGTGAAGAGGAGGATTGCCTTCACGTGGTTGACCACAGTTGTACAGAGTGGGTGATAAAACACAACTGCATCTTATCACGCCATTTTCCACAGAGAACTCTTCAGCTCGTACAATGTTGGAGATTTTGGCATTGTTCGAATGAAAAATTCTAGCTATTCGAAGATTGTGGGCATTGGAGACATTTGTATTCAGACTAATGTCGGACATAACTTGATTCTCAAAGATGTGAGGCATGTTCCAAATTTGTGCCTCAATCTTATCTCTAAAAACGCCCTAGACTGACAGGGCTATACAAGTACATTCGGAAATGGTCGTTGGAAGCTGACAAGAGTATCTTTGACAATCATCAAAGGAGAGATGTCTTCAACACTGTGCAAGACTGAAACGAAGATCTGTCTAGGAAGTCTTAATGCATCAGAAGACAATGAGTCACCAGACTTCTGGCATAGAAGACTGGCTCACATGAGTGAGAAGTGACTGCATCTGTTGGCAAAGTAATCCAGGATACCCTTATCCAAAGGGAGTGCCCTGAAGCCATTTGATCATTGCCTTTATGGCAAGCAACATTGAGTGTCATTCAGTTCAATGAGCAAGAGGAAAACAGAAGTGCTCAGTATAGGATACTCAGATGTTTGTGGCCCAATCAAAGCGGAGTCACTTGGCGGCTGCAAGTATTTTCTGACTTTCATTGATAATGCATCAAGGAAGTTGTGGGTGTATTTCCTGATGACGAAGGATGAGGTATTCTAGCACTTTTAGGAGTTCCATTCAATGGTGGAAAGAGAGATCGGGAAGAAGTTGAAGTGTCTTCGCACAGACAATGGTGGTGAGTGCTGTTCCAATGCTTTTGAAGCATATTGTGCTAGCAGAGGTATCTGGCACAAGACAATAGTTTCTGGTACCCCACAACACAATGGTATGGCAGAAATGATGAACAACAATATTGTTGAAAGAGTCAAATGCATGCTTAGAATGGAAAAGTTGCCAAAGTCATTCTGGGCCAAAGCTCCTCATACAACCTATTATCTCATCAACAGATCACCTTCAGCCCGTTGAATCTTGCGATACCTGAGGAAGTCTGGTCCAAAAGAAAGGTGTCATATTCTCACTTGAGAGTCTTCGGGTGTAAGGCGTTTGCACACATCTCCAAGGAAAACAGATAGAATCTTGATGACAAGTCCACTCCATGTATATTTATGGGTTATTTAGATGTAGGATTTCGGTAGAAGTTGTGGGGCCCAGTGAACAAGAAGATGTTTAGGAGCAGAGATGTTGCCTTCCAGGACGACCAGGCAGTAGCAGATTTTGAGAAGTTTGTAAAGTCTAGAGATGTCATCACTCCAGACTTATTCCCATCCCCTGAGCCATCACAAAATGCTAGATGTGATGATGTGCAACAAGAAGTGCCAAAGTTGCAGGATCCTATGCCAGAAATTGAGGATTAGGAGGAATGAGATGAAGACTCGGATGAAGAGGGTGTTGAGCAGGGGGAGCAACCCCCTCAACCAGAGGCAACTGGGCCTCAGTTGCGGAGATCTGGAAGAGCTGCCATGCCATCAACCAAATATCCCGCTTCTCAGTATATTCTGATTACTGATAAGGGGAAGACTGAGAGTTTTTCGGAAGCAAAGAGTCATACAGAGAAAGATTGGTGGATGCAAGCCATGATGGAGGAGATGAGTTCTTTGCAGAAGAACCACACTTATAAGCTTGTTTCACTTCCAAAGAGTAGGAAGGCATTGAAAAACAAATAGGTGTGCAAATTGAAGAAAGATGGCAACGGTAAAATATTACAGCATAAAGCTCGCTTGGTGGTCAAAGGTTTTGGGCAGAAGAAGGGAATTGATTTTGATGAGATTTTCTCTCCAGTTGTGAAGATGACTTCTATTCGAGTAGCTCTGTGATTAGCAGCTTGCTTGAATATGGAGGTAGAATGGATGGATGTCAAAATTGCCTTTCTCCATGGTGATTTGAAGGAAGAGATCTACATGGAGTAACCAGAAGGATTTGAAGTTAAAGGAAAAGAAAATCTAGTCTGCAAACTGAAGAAGAGTCTCTATGGCCTGAAGCAGGCACCGAGACAATGGTCTAAGAAGTTTGATTCATTCATGGTGGATCATGAGTACACAAGAACGGTAGCAGACTAGTGTGTATATTTCTGAAGGTTTTCGGATGGAAACTTCATCATCCTACTGTTGTATGTCGATGATATGCTGAACATTGGACAAGATACTGCTATGATCAACAAGTTGAAAAAGGACTTGTCACAATATTTTGACATGAAGAATTTAGGCCCAGCATAGCAGATTTTGGGCATGAAGATTGTTCGTGACATGAAAGCCAAGAAGATATGGCTGTCATAGGAGAAATATGTTGAATGGGTGATTGAAAGGTTCAACATGAAAGATGGTAAGCCAGTCAGCACACCACTGGCCAACCATTTTAAGGTGACAAAGCGTTCGTGTCCTATAACCAGCTCTAAAAGAAAAGAAATGGAGGCAATCCCTTATTCTTCCGCAGTTGGAAGTTTAATGTATGCAATGGTGTGTACCCGGCCAGATATAGTTCAAGCAGTTGGCGTTGTGCGCAGATTCCTTAGCAATCTAGGAAATGAGCATTGGGAGGCAGTCAAATGGATTCTTCCGTACTTGAAGGGAACTTCAAAGATGTGTTTATGTTTTGGGGGAGCTGAACCAATTTTGGAGGTTTTACAGATGTCGATATGGCAGGTGATCTTGATGGTAGAAAGTCTACATCAGGATTTTTATTCACCTTTGTAAGAGGAACTGTTTCATGGCAGTCCAAACTACAATAGTGTGTTACTTTATCTACAACAGAGGCAGAGTACATTGTTGCCTCAGATGCTGGAAAGGAAATGTTGTGGTTAAAGCGGTTTCTCCAAGAATTGGGTCTACAGCAGGAAGAGTACAAGGTACATTGTGATAGTCAGAGTGCAATTGATCTGAGCAAGAATTCCATGTACCATTCACGTACAAAGCACATTGATGTTCTGTATCATTGGATACGAGAAGTGATGGAAAAGCAGCTAATGAAGTTGGTGAAGATTCACATAGACAAGAATCCTTTTGACATGATGACCAAGGTTGTCACCAGAGACAAACTGGAAGTTTGGAAGAATCTGACCGGGATGGACTTCAAGTAAGATGTTAGTTATCCATATGGACGTGGAGGGGGAGAATTGTTAACTCCAGCCCACATTGAGGAGTAGTTGGAGGTTGGCTGGTTGGCTCTCCAAGTCAAGAAGTAGGAGGGGAGATGGCTGGTGGCAGTCCTTCTGATTACTCCTCTTCCTTGACTTTATTCCCTCATATTTGTGTATAAAATGGGAAGAGGTGAGGTGAGCTGAGTTAGATCATCAGAAAGAGAAAGAAAAAGCAGAGAGTGCAATCTGTGAGTGAGAGTGCTATAGAGAAAGAAAGAGTGAGGTGTGAGTGTTGTAAACTCCCTGCAGAAAAATTCTATAGTGGATATCTCTCCCGTGGACGTAGGCTATTACCGAACCACGTAAATATCTTGTCTTTTTTTTGTGTGTGTGATTGATTTCTGAGTGTGCCTAATCCTAACAAGAGGTGCCAAAGCCCTTCGGGAAATTAACAGCTCTCCCTATGCCAAATAGGTGATTATATTTTATGGGAATTTTTTTCATTTTTCATCTTTAAAGTTTATATAATAAGAAATGGTTACTTACTGTTATGTTCTGATTTATGCATTTTTTTTAAAGGTATTTGAGATTATGAGGAAGCAAGAACAGTCTAGGCTTGCTAAATTGGCAGTAGAAAAAGCTCGTTACGAAGCCATTTAATCTCAAGCTGATATAGTGAGTAATTGTTGTATATCACTTTCGCATTGTGGAAATTTTGTCTATGGAGTTTGTTTATCAATTAAAAAAAAAAAAACTAGGAACCAAGATATAGACCTTAACTTCATCTTTTTTTTGATTAGCAAAGAAAAATTTCATTAACAGCATGAAATTAAAAGTATAGAAAGATGATGTGCATCGAGAGAGATTCGGAAAGTACAAACTACCCCTACTACTGCTACTCGCACCCATACAACCAACCCCTCAGCCTCACGATTTTTTTTTAAACAAGAAAATAAAAATAGAGGTTAAGAAGAACTTAACTCAACAAGTAAAACACATGAAACTCCACAAAATTACCCCACAAAACCCAATACAAAGACACGCATGCTGCACACTACACCTCATTTCCATCGAAAGCAAAGGCACTTTTCATTTCACAACTTTAAACGCCCATTGAGCAGAGACTCTCATGCCTATCTCTCCGCTGCCCATCTCCACTTCCATGGTCATAACACCTCTTTTCTAATTCAAGCTCCGAACACCCATTGCAACCGACACATCCAAGGACGATCAAAACCCACTGCCATGGTTGGAACAAATCTTCTTTTCTGATCCAAACCCCAAACACACCCACTGTAGAAGCTCCAATGTTGACAACCCAAACACCAAACAACCGCCGAGACACCTCCACACATCTGGATGAAGTTCATCCCTCAAGCTCCCACTCGAATAGGAGCGCTCGAATGAAATCATAGATAGATCTGGATCAACTTCAACACCTATGTTTTCCTCAAGCAAAGCACCGAAACATCTCCAAAAATCTGAACCAGAGTTCATCCCTCAAACTCTCACTTGCAAAGAAGCGCCCGAATGAAGATCCTAACCAAATCTGGACGTCCTCAATGTCGGTCCAAAACTGATCTCCTTCTACTTTAATTTGACCCTTGTTCAAGGCACCCCTTGTAAAAACAAAAAACCACAGCTACAACCCTAAAGAATCATCCATATCAGGCAACAAACACCAAAAAGTTAATAATCAACAACAGCACATAAAGCACAAGTAGGTGGGAATACAATGGGGAAATCATGTTTATTAAAAGGAAAAACCAACACACAAACACAAGAGAGAGCTGGGCCAGCCGACCGCCATAGCCAGAGGCGGCGACCGGCCGGCCAAAAGTGAGACCCGGGGTGGAGGTTTTTTAGAGAGAGAGAGAGAGAGAGAGAGAGAGAGAGAGAGAGAGAACCCAGACCTTACCTTCATTAGCCACTACCTCTACGTGATTTTCATTGTCAATTACGTGAAATGATATGTTTCCCAGCCACAACACTGTAGCAAGCATTTCAAAAGCATTGTCTTGGTCTTCTTTGCAAAGCTGAACAGTATCTAAGGCTTCCTGTCAAAGCAGAAATAAGTAAATAAAATTAAAAATAACTAGGACACACAAAGAACAGAGAGAAATTTTCACTGTTTAGTGAAGTCTAATTACCATAAGCATTTGAAATTTCCTAGCATCATCAACATCATCAATTGCCAAGCAACCACTCTGACTTAGATAATTGAACTCAACTGCCAATTTTAGATTCAGTCTATCTGTAAAGAAATATATGACACGAAGTTAGAAACCATAAATTTTCAATTGAAATTTATGTGTTTTGTTTCTTAATTATTTTATATTTGTTGAACATTTGCCGGCATATTTGCATATTAGCAATGGGTTGCCTCCCTTGAAGTAGATTTCTGGCTTGGTAGGCTATGGAAATAATATAATATATTGTTTTTTTTATCTAGAATTGGCCTTGTGGAATTAAGTTTTGTAGGTTTGACTTAGTTTTTTATTAATCATATTACAATTTGCTTTAGCAAGACATGACTGGTGTCTTCATGGGAGAATATGCAAGCATATGATTTCATGAAATGCTGGAAACTAGTTCTTTTTTTCTTTTTCTTTTTTATTTTTATTTTTTTTTTAATTTTTAAATTTTTTATTATTTTTTATTATTTTTATATCTGTGTTGAAAAGTTCCTATATAATATATACAGAGGAAATAGCTAATTTGATTTTTAAAGTAGTAAATTTTCCATTGCTTAACATTGAAAACTAGTTTACTTTTCTTCATTACATTTTTATATGAGTGGTAGTATGATTTCTTTTTACGTCCAGGTAATCATAAGGGGAAATTCAGCATCTTTGTTGAGATAAAGGTGCTTTTCTTCAATCAACATCTTGGTTTTTCTGCTCTTTGGTTTTTGCCATAACCATCTAATATGCTACTTGTTTTCTTTTGCCTTCATTTTCTTCTTGTTTCTAAAATACAGCCAAAATGTAGATTTATTCCAGATTTAAGATTCATATATGAAGAAAATGCCATTAAAAAGAGAAGAACTCAAATAAATTGCTTCTGATGCTAGGCAGTAGGTAGGCCCTTAAGTCTTCTACTTAACAGGCTAGTCTACAATGGCATTGGTAGATTTCAGGGTTTAACTCAAGCATTGTGCTTTTGCAGGTAGTATTCCTTGTTAGCCGAGAATCAAATTACCTTTATTCCACATGAATATATAGTTTTGACTGTAAATCTATGTTTGTAATTGTGAACTTATTGTACAGTCTAAGGTATTCATCAAGGTAGTTTATTTGTCAGTGCAAGGTGTTATGTGGTAGTTTGTGACCGCTGCCGGTGTTGTGAATTGTCTACTCTACTATTCGTCCAATTATGATGGGCGTGGATCTTTTTATGGCTTTTCAGGTCCATCTAATCATGAAAGCCATTGATTACTTATTTCTTGCCCCCTCACCAAAAAAATATAAATAAAAATAAAAAATAAAAAGAAACTTGATACAGTGTAAGTTGTTTGTGCACCCATTTGGATTTGGCTTTTGAGGCATCCACATTGTATTTTTGAAAATTCAATCTAAGGAAAATTGAATTCCAAATTTTGAGAGCAGCGTCGAACTAATGATGCCATTGTTCTTAGTGAAAAATCTAGAAATCCCCTAGATATTGATTTGTGATTATGTATCAATTTTAAGCAGCAAATAACAATTCCAATCAAACAATCAAGATAAATCGACACAACGATTTTAAAGTGGAAAAATCACAATTAGAGTGCCTCCAATTGTGATAAAAAAATCACGGGTAAAAGCCACAAAATAATCCACTAAGAAGACATAAAGGAATTACACAAGTGTACTCTCAATTACCTAGGGAATCCACGCCCGAATCGAACTGACCCCTAGGTGCCTCTTCCAGTCCCGTCTTCACCTCGGAATTGTCATGCCCAACGTTGAATCCACAACGCCGATGTTGAATCACGGCAATGAGCCACTTCGGAATCCATCAAAGTTTCAAGCCTGAATTCTACGGAATTCACCGAAGAACAACTCCCTCTTTTTTTTAATTAACCAAACTAAACCAACCTTTTGATATGATTCACTCAATTCATGATTAAACTCTCACAGATATCGAAGGAAAACAAACAAAGAAGCTCCAGAAGAAAACCCTAATACCCAAAAAGAAGATCTGGAAGCCGTATCCTGAAATTGGACTGAAACACATATTTATAGAAAACAGATTCGCGATCTCCACTTGAGCGCACGAATGGCCACTCGAGCGGATCTACGCTTGAGCACAGGAATGGCCGCTTGAGCGGGAAAAAACAACTCCCAGTACTTTTGCAGGCGAGTGAAACTTCTGAAAGGTCGCGATCTCCGCTCAAGTGCAGGAATGCTCGCTCGAGCGCTGGCGCGAACCCGCCAAGGGGCGCGAACCCTCGACCCCCGTGAGTTAACCAAATAGCTCGATCCCCGACATACTCAGCGAAGTGGCAAACCTGATATGATTAAGATCACAAACTCCTCTGCATAGATACAATTCAGGTCAGATTCGCATCTAAAAACTCATAGCCTCGCTTAAATAAAAGATCGAATTAAATTAAAACTAAAATGAGTTTTGTCAAACGGGATTGCCAAAAATATAGTTAATGGTTTTTAAATTTATTTCCTTTCGTGGTTGCTACACTTACATTAACTAATAAAGGTTGTCCTTTCATGGTAATGCAGCTAATAGCTTGGATCAAACGAAGGATCGGGATCAGGGTCTGCTATCCTATCTATTAAGAAACCTTACTAGTATTGCTGGCTCAATTAATGGGAGGAACATGTCTGGATTATTGCCTGGTTCTCAAGACTTGCAAAATGCTGGGATGTCTCTTGGAACTCCAGAAAAGGTTTCAGATCTGATTTCAAACGGTCCTAAATGCACCTCAATGCTTGGTTCTCTTTCTAAGATGGATGTTTGCATTGATATTCAGGATCCTTTGAGGCCTATTGGACAATGTATGGCATTTGAAAGGACATAGAAGAGAACTATCACAGACAATACACAGGGTGGACTGTTTCAAAATCCATATGCAATTCCATGCTTTGCAAGAGACAGCATTTCTGCCAATGCAAGTGTCCCAGACATCGGAGTGGGAATGATGAAATTGAATGACATAGACTTGAATACTGTTTACAATGATTCTTAGGATTGTTCAGAAAACTTGGAGAGTTATCATGCTCCTGAAAATCTGGGGATTGGGTCTCTTGATTGCACTCTACGGGGACATCACGACGGTCAAAAGTCAAGCCGTCTTCAGACAAGTAGGAATACAGGCTCCACATCCACCCAGTTACTATCTAGTTTGAGCAGGGAGGCTCAGGTATATTTTCGTCTTGAGTGCATGGTTTCTAATTGAAATTTGAAATTAAACTGTGAAATTACACCTAGCATGGATTGATGAATATAACCATCCATATATCATGAATGTTGCTCTATCATCAATTAAATGTTTCATAAAAAACTTTTGCAGTTGTATGGCCATGGTGTTGTCTTGGTGAGTTTTGATATTTGATAAAAATTGTTGCTTTTGTTGGCGTTAGAGGTGTTATTTCTTTTTATGTGAGATGTCATGTTAATATATTGTGGAAGGTCTGGATGTTGGCACCCATGCGCTCAATGCTGTGCATTTGGGGCCAAAAGAACCACACCACTCTGAAGGACGTAGAGATGGCAATTCATAGATTAAAAGTATTGTTAATTAGTTGTTTCATTTCTGGTTCAAAGAGAAGTTCTGCGAGTCATCCTTTTCTTCGATTGATTTATTATGAGAGCTCAGTTTTGCCAAGTGGTTTTTAGTTTGACTTTCTGTGGAGTGCTAGAAATCTAGTGTACTAGGATGGTGGCCTCTTGGCGTCTTTGGTTAATACTTAGCTTAATTTATTTATCCATTTATTTTTATTTTTATTTTTATTTTAAATTCTTTTGATTATATTTTTGAAGTCTATAGTAATGATTTTCTGTTCAATCCTTATGTTTTTACATTTTCAGTTGATGGTTTTGTACTACTAAAAAACTCTTGCCAACTTTTGCATATAGTAATACCCAACAAGGGTGGAGCATACTCCTCTATCAGACAAATTAGGATTATGTAAATTATTTTTGGCCTTGAGAATTTATTTTCTTATCTCTGTTATTTTTGTTGATTAATTTTCAGGGTCGCACAAATCGAATTGTTTTCAAACTCTTTGGAAAAGAACCAAGTGATTTCGCTCTTGTCCTGTAGAAACATGTATCTCTGTGTTGTGAAGTTGTTTGAATATAGTTGTTTAATGTTACTTCAACAGATTTTTATTTTGTTAATTGTTTCAAATTTTCAGATACTTGACTGGTTATCTCACGGTCTTTACTAAAATTGAAAGCTACATAAGACCTAGCTGTATCATATTAACTATCTATCTTTGATTAGGGAAAACCACATGGGAGGAGGTAAGCCTGTCTGTTATTACTATGAATGAATACTGCTAATCCTCATCCCTGGGAAATCCCTTCTAATGCTTTTACTGTTGCTGTGTACGACTTTACTGTGATCTAAGCTCCAGTTTGACCACCAGTCATTGAAATTGCATCAAAGAGAGGTAATTTTTTTTTCCTTGCGATTTTCTTTTTGAGGCTAAGCTATAATGGGAGGGATTTCACAGTTCATGTGCATTACAAATCAGCATTTGTATTTGGCTTTGGTTGAATGATAGGCCATTGTGTTCTATATAATTCCAACCTGATTTTATCTAGAATATGATGCAGTCAACTATTTATTTTTCACTTTAGTATTGGCTCAATATGTTCGGCTTTTTATTCAGATATTAGATACCACTACTAGAAATATGACTTTTTGAGTGTGTGATCGTGCCATTTATAGTATGATCAAACATAGGTGTTTGGTTATAATACTTTCCACTTGCAAAATGAACATTTTGACTTAGCTTCTGTTTGTGTATGTTCGTGATTGTACTTCTGCAGTGTACTTCGTAGTTATTTTTCAGGTAAGAGTTGCTTGTTTCCTGCCTTTTTCATTTTTAAATTACTTTTCACCATGTGAGGTCAAAGTCGTTTGGTTGTTGCTGCATCATTGAAATGCAATTTCATCTACTAATAGGTTACTTATAAAACTAAATAGATAAAATAAATTGTTGAAGTTGCCTTTAATTCTTTTGCCCATTCACATTTATTTGGTTTCTCACTTACCACATAATAGCTTAAGCACATTTATATATGTGCTTTCTTTGTGTATGATATATTTTATGAATTTGGATTTATTGTCATGGCATGTAGGATAGCATAAAAAAATTATCACTACAAAAAAAATCACTTTTGCCGACTAAATTTTTAATCGCCAAAAGTGATTTTTTAGTCGCCAAAAGTCGGGTTTTAGGTTTTCGCGACTAAATTTTTTAGTCGCCATGTTGGTCGCTGGTAAACCGTCGCGGAAGGTATTGGCGACTAACCCTCTTTTAGTCGCCAAAAACAAACTCTGTAGCGACCACAAATTTCGTCGCCAAAGCTCATTTATTTTTTTTTAATTATACATTTGGCGACTAAATTTTTAGTCGCCAATAGTAAATTATTTTTTTTTAATTTATACATTTCCCGACTATTTTTTTCGTCGCCAATACTGAAGCTTTTGGCGACAACCTGTTTTAGTCGCCAAAAGCATATTTAAAAAAAAAAAATGTTGAACCTGTTGCTCGCAGGTTTCGAACCTGAGACATCCCACCACCACACGCCAAACTTTTTGCAACACACTCCCTCCACTATGCCACTATAATATCACATGAATATATATGCAATATATATTATTTATGTAGTATATTAACCGGTATTAATACAAAATAATATATATAAATATAATTTTTTTAATTCAATATACTTTATGTAAAATATAAATTATTTACAAAAAAAAATTTAGGCCACTTTTGGCGACTAAATTAAATTTTTAGTCGCCAATTCTACAATTTTCGGCTACTAATTATAATTTACTCGCAAAAAAATTAAGTTTCGCCTAAAAATAAGTAGTTTTGGCGACTAAACCTGTTTTTAGTCGCCAAAAACGTCTCTTTTTGGCTACTAAACTGAATTTTAGTCGGCAATACTCAGTTTTTAGCTACTAATTTTTTTTTTGTAGCCAAACAGCTTCACTTTCAGCGACCAATCTGTGTTTAGTCGGCAAAACGCCTACAATCGGCGACCAATCTGTTTTTAGTCGCCAAAACCATCACTTTTGGCTACTAAATTATTTTAGTCGCCAAAAACAGTCACTTTTGGCTACTAAACAACCTTTAGTCGCTAAAACCCCCACATTGGGCGACTAAACTGCCTTTTAGTCGCTAAAAGCGTTGTATTCGGTGACTAAACCCTTTTAGTCGGCAAAAGTCACCAATTTTGGCTACTAAATCCATTTTAGTCGCCAAAAACAGTCACTTTTGGCTACTAAACAACCTTTAGTTGCTAAAACCCCCACATTGGGCGACTAAACTGCCTTTTGGTCGCTAAAAGCGTTGTATTCGGCGACTAAACCCTTTTAGTCGGCAAAAGTCACCAATTTTGGCTACTAAATCCATTTTAGTCGCCATTTGTACTACTTTCAGCGACGAAAAAATTAATTTTAGTTGCGAAATATGTATTTTCTTGTAGTGTATCTACATGGTTATTATTGAGAAAGACTTGCTGGTGAGTAAGGCTCTAAAGATACAGCGACTAGTAACTCCACTGACTCGGCAGAGGAAGCGAGCTAAGATTGTAGAGAAGAAGAAGAGAATTGCAAAGGCCAAGGAAGAGGCAGTCGAATACCACAAACTCCTCGCCACTAGGTTGATTTTCGTAATTGCTTGATTATTATACCATTTTCATTAGGTAATAATTTTCCTTTCTGCTCAAGCTTCAGATGTAATTACTAAAACATTGTGGAACTCAGGTTTTACTTGAGACTAAGGACTTCTTGCGTTGTGTTGAGTTGAGTTCTAAAATTTTGTCTTTAGAGGTTGACAAAGATTATTTCCTTGGAAGTATTGCTCAAATGGATATGAAACTAACTCAATTGATTTTGGTGATAAGAATTTTTTTTTTTTTTTGAGTTTCTAGAAGTAAATTTCTTTTTTATTTTGATTATTATTCTGAACAAGTGTTTGACATGCCTAAGTCATTACTGAAGTTTTGAAGGATGGCTTGGAAAATGTGGCCCAATCTTTTGATTCCAAGCATGAAATGCAGAAAGTATAATACTTCTCATCTATTCATGAATTTTTTTATTTTTGGGTTATTTGAAAGTTAGAAAATTTTCTTGTTTTAATTTGACTTTCTTTTGTCGGTGCTCTGTGCTTTTTCTGCAGAGTGTGATGATTCAGGAGTCCACTTTGTCCAAATTCAAGTTTGAAGTTCAAAGCTCGCAGGTACTAACTTTATTGATCTTATTAGCTTGTGAATTTCTCTCTATCATTTTCATGATTTGCCCAAGCATTATTATTACTAAAGCAATACTATGAATTGCTAACAAACACATTCAATGTCACATCACCGCATGTTGGAAACTTTTGTATGGAGGGATTGAGTATAATGATATTTGATTTAACATTCATGCAATAATTCTTGCGAATGTGTGTCACTCTAAGATGTCATGATTGCTTGATATTGATCATCACATATACCGTTAGTTGATGCATAACTACGGCAGAGTTGATTGATTCCCCTATAGGTTGATAGTTTGGTTTTGGAGTTGCCAAAAGTCAAATGATTTTTCACATTGTCTCAAAGTATAATGTAGTAGTTAAGGCTTATGTCAAGGAAATGGGAAATATATGCTTTGTAACCATTTTGATGTATACGATCTTTTCTTGATTTATACCAAGCTTAACTGCATGCATCAACCATGTGCTGCTAGAAAAACTAGATGGCTCATTCCAATGGTGGAATTGTTTTAGATACAAAAAACTAGATTGACTTGGTGTTTAAACGTTATGCTAGATTGATTTTGTGAAATGCAAAGTTGCAAGGAATCATGGGGTCATTAATGTTCCTCTCCTAGGACAAGTGAGCTTACCTTATTACTAGTTGAGGACAGAAGCCTTGAGAAGTGTTTTTTTCCCCCACTTACTATATTTAAACAATAATTGGCTTTTATTTTAGTTTTATGACTTTAAAATATTTGGCCATGCACTGAAGATTTTCATTTTGGATTTGTTGATTCTATGTATATGTCATATCTATATGGTAATCCAAACATTTTATACTAGTAACAGTCAAAGTGGTTCTTCATTTTCTGTTGGTACAGGATATGAAGAGTCAGTGTCATGAGAAAATGTCTGATTTTAGCTTTTCTAAGACTAGAATAGTCTCTACAAATAGTAAGTTTATTCATATACTTCTAGCAGTCTTTGAATTATTTTGTGTTTTCATTTTTTTGGTCAGAAATTGTTTGGAGAGATGCAAAATACATTCAAAGAATTCAAGAAGTTTGTGCTTCAATTTTTTTCATTTTTTAATATATGTAATCACAGTTAAAAACTTTTTATTAATTCATTTGTATATACTTTTGAACATTCAACTTTTATTTATGAAATATATGACGTTATTCCATTTAATATGTCGTTGTGATTCAAAGGTAGTATATAATATGTATTACATTCTTCAAATCCGCGTAGAAAAATAATATTGATTATTCTTCAAATATGTCGAACCCTTTTTTTATCACACGCATTAATTGTAATGGTAAATGCATATAATTTGTGATCTTATCTCATTATTAATCATAAGTTTTATTAGATATTAATCACATTTAAAATCTATGATCTAAATGTTTATTATTACATGTTTTATTAGTTATTAATCACACTTAAAAGATGTGATCTAAATATTTATTATCAAATGCAAAACGTGTGATGGAATGACACTCAAAATGTGTGATTAAAAATGACTATTTTCAATCACACTCCCAAAGATCATACTTTGACAAAACTTAAAACGTGTGATTAAATAACATATATCACACATAAAAAGTGTGATCTATTAATGATTTTGTAGCAGTGGTTTCTTTTCTATCATGTGTTCTTTAATTTTTCAGAATTTGTTTTACCTCGACGGATTCTAATCTCTAGTTATCCATGTTTATAATTTGTTTTGTTAGTGATTTTGTTTATGCGAGGTTCATAATATAATTTAATTCATTTATGTATTTTTATTTTATTTTGTATTTTATTCCTCAATAAAAAAAATTGTTTTGTCATTTCTATTTAATTTATTTTACATATTTTTCTAGTATTATTATGAAAAAATACCAACAATCTTAAAACAAATTTTTTATAAATAGTTTTGATAAAACAATTTACTTTTTTATTTTAATTTATTATAGTGGCTCTTGGAATTAAACTTAATTTAATTGCCTAGAGTTATTGGATTGTTTTGTGTTGTTTATTTCTAGTAATTTATTCATGCAATTTATTTTATGTTAATTAGTTATTATTGCATGAGTTATTTGATTGTTAGTGCTTAAGTTAGTAGGAGTTTATAAAATAAAATAAGAATTTTATTTCTTGAGGTTCTTACTAATTTATTTGATTTGTTTGTTATTTATTTTGTTTTGTAGCTAATTTTCTCTATAAGTTTACCTAAGTGCGGAAAAATGATACATATGAACAAAATAAATTGGAACTAATAAATTTAGACTACTAACTTTTTGAACAGGATTACCTGAGCATTGATGAAAGAATTGGACCTTTAGTTTTTTTTTGAACAATTTGTGAATTTATTTATTCACTTTAAAGTTTAGATCTATTTCAGATTTATTTCGTATGTTGTTTTGAAAGTTCGGTAATAATTTTGATTTAATTTCATTAATTAAATTATGAAAAATATCAAAGTGTTAGAATTCGTGTTTTGAGAATTTCAGGAGATTCCTCTTGTTGTGAGCTTTCCAACGATATATAGAACGTCTTAAACGGAGTTTGAATGAACCCACACGACTACCATAATTTTTTTGATTTTTGTTATCAAATGATGACATTGTCATGACTCATAGATGATTTTAGTGCCATGCAATAGCCTAGTCAGCAGCCATGTCAGTGATATATGATAGACCAATCAGTGACATGTCAAGAAGGCAGCCATGTCATCAGAATTTTTTGAAAATTGCATTTTGGTCCCTAAATTTTAGGATAATTTCATTTTGACTCCTAAAGTTTTTAATGTTTTCATTTTAACCCCTCAAGTTTATGATATTTGTAGTTTGGCCCCTAAACTTCCTGGTATTTTCAATTTGACCCTTAGAGTTTATGGTATTTTCAGTTTAGCCCTTGGAAGTATATGAAGTTACAATTTTGTTCCCTAGAAAAGTGGAGAAGTGTGTTCTTGATGAAACAGACTATTCTGGATGCAACCGTGAACTCTATTTTTGCAAATTTGAACAATTTATAATTGTCATAGATGTATTTCAATTTGAAGTAATTTTAATTTCTAATTTGTAATAGTTTCACCATAGTGAAAGAAAAGGGGGAAGGAAAAAATGAGTTTATAAACCTTCGGGTTTAGAGGAAATCTTTGGAACTAATTTTATTATTCGCAAAGTGTTTTGGTTTTCTGTAATAGAAACCAAAGTTTAGCCTTGGCTAAAGAGTATTTCTGATTTATGTTCAAAAATGGCAACTGTAGGCACCTCAATTTTTACCGCCCCTAAGACTTGGGTGCCTCAGGTTGATTACTCAATGATGAAAGTTACGTTGTACAAACATTTGATTTTTTAGCAAGAAGAGCTTCTAATCCCAACCTTACACCCTATTTTGACCAAAACTATTTTAGACCAAAACGATTGTAGACCTTAAAACCCTCTCTTTCAAAATATTTTTCTAAATATTTCTACGATATTCCGAGGCTCGCATTTCGTTTACAATATTGCACTTTTCGGTAAACCGAGTAAGGACAAAGTAGAAATAAATGGAAGGGAGGTGAACTCTTTGAAAAATCTTTAAAAACATCTTATTTATAGGTTTGGAGTTGAAGGAAATATGCGGGGATGGAAGAAAACAAGGTTAGGCACCAAACCGTTCAGACAAAAATGAGCAGCCTTCACTAAAATAGGCATCCCACTTTGCACACTTAGAATTTAGATGTGAGGCCACTCCATTGGAAAGTAGACTTCCGGGGTTTCAATTTAGACTCAAGAATCACCTAAAACCTAGTTCGGATGAGGGAGATATGCTCGTTTGAAGTCGGCTTGAAAGCAAATTTTTGTGGCCGGCCAACTACTTTTAGTGGACGACCGTACAAGTACTTGGCCTATCGACCAGGTGTCCCGAGAGGTAGATTTTTACAGCCAGGTGTCCGCACTAGTGGCCAGCCATTCCCTTGCCAGCTGTGCCAGCTGTCTCCACAGGTGCATGTACTGCACCAGCTGTGTGTATATAGATATTTCCGAGAGCCTAACATGTTTTTCTATATATAGATGACCACCCCTCTTGAAATTAAGTTACAAAAATTTCCAAAAGCCCTAAAACTTGAAATTCTCTCTCTATCTCTATCTTGCAACACACACACACATTACCCAAACACTTCCTAAACCAATATTTGAGCTCTCCTTGCTGAGATTATTGAGTCCAAATTTTAGCCTTTGAGAGTGAAAGGCTTGTGGTTTGTGAAACAAAGAGTTATCTCTCTTCAAGAGTTATAACTTCTTCCTTTTTTGCACTACTTCTGCCTTCGTTTTTCTTGCTGTTTTTATACTGTTTTTGGACTGTTTTTATGGGCCGAAGCTTGTGGTCTAAGGCTATTAGAGGTAAAGGGGTTAATCACCCTTGTTTGTACCTTGTCTATTAAGTTTTTCCCCTTGTGTTTCCCATCTCTTCATCAACTTTTGTTCAACTTTTTATCACTGATTTCCAGAGGTTTTCAAAGGCTAAAAACGTCATTTTGAAGTCCCAAAAATGGAGGGGTTAGCCTCCCCTCCTTTGGCTTGTTTGCTAGCTTAATTGCTCCATTATTTTAGCCTGTTTTTGTAGATGCTTTTACCTTAATTTCAGTGCTTTGTATTGCTTTTACCTTAATGGTCCTCATAGGTTCGGTGTTTTAGGCATTTGACACCAACCTATATGAGTTGATAGCATTTATTTCAAGCTTTCCATACTTGTGATCACCTCTAATCATCTCTGCAACCTCCCTCTTTTCTTGGCATTTTATTTGTTTTGAGAGTCGTTTCAACCGATTGATTGTTTAAGCTTGAGATAGAGATCGTTGTGCTTAATGGTTTGATCTCTTCGGAGGTTCATTACCAACGGCATGACATCTCTCTCATGCCCAGAACAATCTTTTGTTTGACATTTTTCTCCTTTAGTGGACTTAATCTTCATTTTTGGACTTAATTGATTAATGAATGGAAAGGTAATTAAATGGAGTAATAAAATTGGGGTTGAAATGAAGCAAGATAATAAAATCAACTTGGGTTCAATCAGACGTTAATTGAACCCATGGAGTCTTGAGTCATTTCATACTTGTTAGTGATGAAAATGGTTCAAGGTTCAAAGGTCAACCACTTCACTTCATCAAAGCCAAGATAGGGAGAGGTTTTTGTGTGTTTTCATCATCATTTAATGAGATTGTATCCCTCGATCTATAAGTCATTGCGCAATGAGTTTGCATCGTTTGATGGCTTGCGCATAAAGCCTACCCCTCATTTGATCTATTTAATGAAAAAGGGAGGCAAGGTAGACAGACATTTCTTGGAAACACTATGTCTCTACTCTATTCCTTTTCTGCTGCAGTAGGGCAATACCAACAATAGTGGCTGGCCAGCCACCTCTTCTGTATGGCCGTCCACTTTTACTGGCCGGCCGGCCACCTTTTTCAGTTAGGTAGTGTTCATTTTCTTGCAAAACAGAGTAGAAGCAGTGGAAAAACCGAGGCATTTTCTGCAGACAGAATAATTTTTGCAACAAAACAGAGGCGTTTCCTGGAGGACGATCGCATTGGTATGCATGGTTCTTTAAATCGCCGCTCGGGCTTAATTGGTGTTAGTTAGTTAATTCGGTAAGTAGATAGGACATTCATTCGGACCCTCCTACGTGAGGGCTACAATGTAATAATGTATATGTCTTCCAACCCCACGTCTTTCTCCCTTTTATTTACCTACTTATGATGGATAGTGTAAAGCTTTATGTTTCTCTTAGCATTTTTCATGATTTGCATCGATTTGTCTTGCATGCATAAGGTTCAATTCATCGTTCTAACAACATTATGATTTATAACTTTCGTGAATACGTGTGTCACTGCATGTTATCAAAGTAATCCACATGACATATTAGACAATCGAACTTCTTAGTTGCATTTTTGCATGTGTTTCATTAGTCATTTTGCATCATTAGGATCATGTATTTTTTCTAACTATTTTATTTCTTTTGGCTTGCTTTGGAGTACTAGGTGAGCGTTTATTGCTTTAGCATATTGCATACGTGTGATTGTTGCCATGTGTAGACACCCCATTTTTGACCGTCCTCAAGACTTGGACGTCACCATTTGAACACTCGGTGATTATCCATGATTGTGTTCGACTCGAGTTCCCGGAGGCCTCGGTAGCGCGCCTCGTCTCAGGACCTCTTGACTTGGCTGCTTCGTGTTCGGTTTTGGCACCAAACACTTATGTTTTTGCATTTGAGGGTAGGGGAAGGCTTGTTAGCCATCCCTGAATCCCACCGGCTGCCCCCACACCCCACCGGCACTCCCTTTTGTCCGTCGGCACTGTTTTCTCAAAAACTTTGGCCGGTCGGCACTATATGTTGCCGACCGGCACTTTTTTGTGCCGGTGACGTTTTTGGCTGGCCGGTGACCCTCCTGAACCCCCCTGAGGATGGTGCATGCCAGCTGTGCCAGCTGGATTACACCATCTCTCCTCCCCGTGCATAGGATTGGCCCATATGCACCTTTGACCCCCCTAAAGCTTCTAGAAGCTTGAACCCTTTTGGCCAAGCTTCTTGGAGAAGCTTGGCCAGCTGTTTTGGCTTCTCCAAGAAGCCTTGCACCCCCTTGACCCCTTTGAACCTTTTCCTTTGCTTAGCCATTAAGTCTTGGCTTGGTCTTGGCCTATATAAAGACCACCCCTCTCCATTGCTCAAGGGTTAGCCATTTTAGGTCAAAAACCAGAGCTTATATCTATATACCTGTGTGATACACACTCTCTATCTATATTTTCCCTCTCCCTCCTCTCGTGTGTGTGTTTTTGGGCCTAAAAGTGTAGTTCTACCTCATTTTTGCACCATTACACACACTATTACACCTTAGCTCGTGATTGAGGGACTTGGGAGGTTGATTGTGGTGATTTTGGACTGACTTTGATCACTAGAGAGTGGCTGCTCCACCTGTTCTTCAAAGGATCTTCAAGGGTGAGCTTGTTACTTTAGTTTCCCCATTCTTGCACTAGCTTTCTACCCCTCTTGCTTTGTGTTTTTGGATTGGTGTTTAACATAAAAAAGACTTGTTTTTCCTTGCTTAAGAACATTCATCAAGGTTGTTTTGTGGTTTGGGTAGAGTCTCACCCTCTTAGGCCTTGTTTTGGCCATTTTGGAGCCTTTTTTTGAGGCCTTGTGTACTTGGTGTTTTTGATCTTCTCACCACTGAAAACCAGTGGGTTTTCAGTGGTGAGGAAGGTACTTTCAAGTCTTAGATAGGGGAGGGACACCCCTCTCCCCCTTGTCCTTTGCTTGCCTTTGTATTTGGCCTAAAAGATAGCATGTGTGCATAGCCTTGTATGGCTTCATTTCAGAGTTTTTTTGAGTGTTTTGGAGCATGTTTAACCTCTGTTTTTGGTCGGATTTGTGGCCCTTAACATGCCTCTCATACTTGCTTTGTAATGCTTTACTTTGCTTGGAAGTGTGCCATGCCATTAGCCTACCATATCCTCATGTTTTAGCCTTGCATGTTATAGCATTTGATCTTGACTTGCCATGTATAAGGGCTGTGAGCCACTAATTTTATCATGTTTGATGTGCTTGACATGGTTACTTTGCATTATGGCTTGTTAGCCTTGAGTATGTGATCCATGGACATGCGTTGGTTATGTTATTTGAGTGATTTGGAGTCATTTAACATGCATATTTCAGCTCTTATATCATGCTCATGTGTCTCCATTTACCATCTTATTCATGCTTTGAATTGTTGGCCTCTTATGCTTTAAAGAGGGTCTTATGCATGCTTGTGTGTTTAGAGTTTTTGGGATGCCATGTGTGTGAGCTTTGGGTGTGTTCTTGCATACCAAAAATCTGTTTTTTTTTCTTGTTAAATATAGGCCATGAGTGGTCATGTTTGTAGGCAATGGAATGCTCCACTTTGTGCCTTAGCCTTAGGCCTTTTGGCTTGCATGTTTGCATGAATATTTGTCCACCTTTTCAGTCCATTTTCGCCACTATTTTGGGGAGATTCGAGGTCTGCCCCATTATGGTCTAGTCCACCATTGCATGCTTGCCTTATGCTTGTTACATGTTTGGTTCATTAAGTATTGTAGCATGATGACCCTATGCTTGATTTACCCTTGTTTGCATTGCATTTGCACTTTGCATGTTGCATTACATTTGGCATGTTTGCATCTTAGTATTAGGTTGTATTGTGGAGCCATGTTTGCATAACATGCATTGCATTACTTGGTTTGGGGTGTCAAGCCAAGTTGAGGGTTAGGATGAGTTCATACCATAAGTGATGCAACTTGTCCTACCTCTTGGTCACCAAGGCCCTTGACCAACACATGATAAGGCCTTGGATTTCATTTGTATGTTGCATGCATAATACCATTAAAATGCAACCTTGGTTCCTTAGGCCATCATGCATCAAGATGCATAATTGATGGCCCAAGAGCCAAGAGTCATGCCTCCTTGAGTCCCCAAGCATGATAGGAGGCATTGGCCATGCTTACATATGCTCAAAATCCATGCCATGCACTGCTGGTTTGCTGCTGCTATCAAACTGTCCTCTGCAGGAACTTTCTGCCGACCGGCAGTACAGTGTGCCGACCGGCACACTTTTTGTGCCGATAAACCCTACAAGAAGCCGGTGGTCAATTTAAGCAGCCGGTGACCATCTCCTCTAGCCGGTGGTGTACTTCAGTGCATTTGGAAGATGTTCTGGGACTTTGGCAGAGTTTCAGAAAGGCAGGACAGTGGAAACAGAGGCAGCAGTGGTGCGGTGTGGGCTTTTTGGGCAAGTTGGATCGAACATGCATCATTCACGCATCCCGAGGCGGGGCTGAGGCCCCTTTCTCTTATGATAACATTTAATTTGATAATTAGAAATTTCTGTAATAATTAATTTATTCTGTATTTGGACTGTATTATTCTTGGACTGTATATTCTTTTGGTCCCTCTGTGTGAGGGCATATTTGTAATAAGTGTGGGTGAGTGTATGTATGTCTTCCAACCCCCATTTCTTCCTTCCCTTTTATTTACTTGCTTTGATGGTTAGTATTAGGGCACGTTTACTTTAGCATACCTTATGCAATGCATGCGTGCATCCATACATTTGTTACACACGCATCGGGCTCGGCACATCATACAAACTGCATTGTATTTCAATTCCAAATTGAATACGTGTTATTTGTAGCATTCCACGTACCATGTTTAGGATAGCCGAGCCCGTCTAGATTGCATCTTTGCATGTGTTGCATTAGCCACTTAACATGAACTAGGATCATGCATATGATTACTAACCGGTTTCTGTTTTGGCTCGGAGTACTAGGTGAGCTTTTATGCTTTAGCATATCACATGTGTGTGATTGTTGCCATGATAGCATGATTACCATGAGGCTAGCTGCTTATGTGATATAACTGCTTGAATGCCTGTGGATGGAGGTTGAATTACCTAAATTGGGACAATGCGTTAAAAACTGTGAGTTTTAAGCCCACTAGTTAGTGGCAAAACCATCTTTTCTAAAGCCCACTTGAGGGTGGCAAAACTTGCATTTTAGCCTACTTGCGAGTAGCAAACCGCTTTCAAAACAAATATATAGTGTTTTGTTCCAACTTAGGCGATTTGGTCTATACTTGTTTGCTGTGTGCATAACATAGTAATTCTAGGCTAATAATTGGAATAAGAGCATGTAATGTTTTCAAAATTGGATATCATGGTTAGTAGAGGCCGGTCTTCGGACCGGGCGAAAGGGGGTGCTCATAGCTGACCTTCCCCGATCGTACCCAAGCTCCCGAGCCAAGACCACTTTGGTGATGACGGACACGTGGCCTTTGGCACCGAGTCAGGGTTTCCTAAATTTCCCATTTTAAAAAAATATTTAGGTGGCGACTCTGTATCTGGCAAAGCAGTCCATGTTTGGCACTACTTTTCAAAACAATTTGTTTTTCTCAAAACGATTTGCCGGATTTGGACTCTTTGGTTCAGATTAAGAACCGTGACACGAATCGAGTCCGAACTGTAGTGGAGCCCAAGGGCGCGTCTACACCATGCCGAGCATGATACCATGAGGCTAAGTGTTTAAATGATATACCTATTTGAATGCCTGTGGATGAAGGCTAATTGCTTGAATTGGAATGATTTGATTAATGTACGTATGAGATCACTTTTTCAAGTGGTACATATTCAAAACAATTTTCAAACAAACATGAAAATCAAAGTGTTCCAATTTTTGCAAATTAGTCTATACGTGTGTGCAACACATAGTAAAGATAGCCTAAATAAACTAGAACAAGAGCATATACTGTAAATAAGAATCACAACATGATTAGTAGAGGCCGATCTTTGGTCGGGCGAGTGGGGTGCTCAATTCATGACTTTCCCCTCTCGTACCTAAGTTCCCGAGCCGAGACACTTTGGTGATGACAGATAAGTGGCCTTTGGCACGAGTCTCGGGTTTTCTAAATTTTCCAAAACATTTAGGTGACGACTCTGCATCTGGTAATGCAGTCCATTTTTGGCATTTTGATTCAAAATCGATTTTCCAAATGATTTGCCATATTTGGACTCATTAATGTTTATCCATTTCACATTGCACTTGTGAAATCAGATTCAAAATCATAGGAGTCTGAACTATAGGGCTAATTGTATCCAAAAGGAATATGAAAAGCAAGCTACAGTTTCTGGTGACTCTGCTGGGGATTTAGAGAACTTGACTAGAAATTCATGATGTGAAATTTTTCTACTTATATATGTTCTTTGCATTGCATTTGCATTGGTTCTTTAAGTCACTGTGTTTGCCATCAGCTATTCTTGGATGATTTTCCAGAGGCTTGCCCAAAAGCTTGCCAAAAGGTTGATCGGTCGTGGGCTCTGCCATGTTGGGAACACAACCCTTGGATCTGGACTACCGTTGCACTGCTTGATCCTCCTTTCATCTCTCGATGTTAGGTGTGAGAGGTATATTAGGTATTCTTGCTGAGGTACGCCTTTTCGACCAATTGGACTAGCTGCATAGAGTAAAGCCATAGTGACTATTCCAACCTAGGATAGAATGCTCACCCCTTATGCAGGATTACGTGAAACCGCTTGATTGAAATAGTGAAACACTAGTTCATGACAAAACTAGGACATGGTAACCCTACCCCAACATAGGGGTGTTTTGGCTCTCTTTAACTGGTATGTGCGTTACAGTGAAACTGTATAGGAATGTTCATGTCAATGGTACAGTTGGTATCTATTTCGGGGCAGAATTAAGCGGGGAGTACAATCATTCAGCTGTGATCATATCTGTTCTAGTGAAATTGGGCTGAGGTGCTGTCTGTTTTCTCTTTTGCTAGGTAGTCCTGGAACTATAGCTTCATAAGGCTCTGATATCCCCCAGGTACTTTGGACTCATGTCAATAGACTTTGTCAGGCCAGAAATTCAGTTCAAAGACAGCTAGTGCTTGCTTTGCTTTCCCTGGTGGCAAGATGAAGGAGGGCCAGACAGGGTCCACCAGTTCCACTATTCCGACATTCATCAGTTAGATCACCTTTGTTCAGCTCATCCTAGGCATCTACTCCTATCATGGCTCAGCCTCCAAAAAATTTAGAGGATTTACTGATCCATTATTAGCAAACAGTAGATTCGCTCTAGTAGGATATGACCCGACAAACTGAGGTTACTAATAGGTTGCAACAACAATAACAACAACAGCCGGTTGCGGCTTCTGCCTTTCATGCACCTAATGTAGCTACTCCTATGCCAGGCACCGCTGCCAATACAACTCAGGATCCATTGGGTGTTCCTATTTCTCTAGTCCAGGCAAATCTAGTCCTAGTTAAGATGTCTAAAGTTCCAGCCAAGGCACCTTTCGAGTTTGAGTTTGACCCGATCTTGCTCAAAGTCAACAAACTTGAAAAACTAGTCAAGAAGGCGCAGGGGGTTAGTTCCATTTCCGGATATTAAGGATGGATATACTGAATCCGCCATTACTTTGCCGGAGCGGTTCAAGATGCTGCATATTGACCGCTTCGACGGCTTTGGAGATCCAATGGTGTATCTGCAGCTGTTTTCTGATATCCTATGACCAATGGGTTTGACCAGAATTCAGAAGTTGTCGCTATTCGGCAGGACCATGTCTAGTCTAGCTGCCATCTAGTATGCTAAATTGGAAGACTCTGTGAAACAGAGCTGGCAGGAGTTGGCCGAATCCTTCGTTGCCTAATATTCCTACAACATACAGATCGAGGTCACAACTTGTGATCTTGAGGCAACACGTCAGGAATCGAAGGGAGGCTTCTCAGAGTTTGTTACTCGATGGAGGGCAAAGTCAGTTATGATGGCAAAGTCAGTAATGAGAAAGAGCAAGTTCGTATAATTGTTAGAAATCTGCACGAAAGGCTATTGTAGAAAATAGTAGTCCTCCCACTATTCAACTTTAAGACCTCCATGAAATTGGGGTTCAAATCAAGGATGTCATCAGATAGGGGATCATTGTGGAAGGTACTGAGCCTATGAGGAAAAATGTTGTTCGTAGTTCCAATACTACTACTAGTGGTAGCACAACTGTGAAATGCTTAGAAGTAAACATTGTCACCAGTCCCATCAAAAACTATTTTCTTGATAGTAGCCAAAAACCAACCACTTTAACTCAGCCACAAGCCCAAAATTTCCATCATCTTTACATGAGTCTCTCTCAAGCCTTGAAGACGCTGCTAGAAAAAAGGCACCTAGAGCTCCTAGAACCTCGACCCCTCCCAAATCCTCTTCCACCAAGATATGACCTAGCTAAACACTGTTCTTATCATCAACAACCTGGCCATGATACGAACCGTTGCATCCGTCTCCGTCATAAGATTCATGATCTTATTGACAAAGAGATCATAGCTTCATCGAAAAGACCTTAGGCCACCACTAACCCAGTACCTCCACACCTCAACCTAATCCATACACTACCATCCACCTACAACCCCAGCATATACATCACCCCACCCCGTTTAGCCAAGCCTGAGGTGTTCATTCCAGAAAGCATGAGCTTGTGTATGATGGATGCACTTGAACCCCAGTCATCTTAAACCCATAAACCCACTACTTCTGAGCTAATGAGCATGATTGAAGATCTTTAGAGAACTGTGGCAAACTTAGCCTTTAGGATCTTGGCTCCATCATCAACCAATCCTGGGGCGATCTGCAATTGAAAAAGGCCAATCTAAAGCTATCTCAAGTTTGGGTGATGACATGTTGACAACAACTGGGCTCCGCTCCGATATAGCGATCCAATCCCTTAGAAAAGTAGAGGCAAGAGGCAAAAACAAGGCCGGGGCAAGTATTGATGCTTATGCACATCTTCGGTGGGCTATTGAGATTTTGAAAGCCATGGGGCTAAATAAACAACAAGTGCTTTCAGTTGTTGCAAAGACTATGGATGACACTTTTGTCGTTTAGGTCGGGGGCATTTTAAATATGGGGCTAAACCATGAAAAGGGATGCCTGACCGGAAACACCCTTTCCAGCTCCAATCCTACACCTGTAGGAGGTCTCCTCCAAACCCAATCAATACCTGCCAACCCCTCTGTCACCCTTGTAGGATTGGTAGTCGTACATTCAATCCCCTTTGCATGACCTTGTCCAAAACTCTTCAAATCCTCATAGGACAAGGCCATCTCAAACCCCTTGACCCTCGACCTCTCCCTGATCCCCTTCCAGCCAAGTATAATGCTACCAAGTACTGTGCCTTCTATCAGCAAACCGGCCATGACACTGACTGTTGTTTTCACCTTCGCCATGAAGTTCAAAATCTGATTGACAATAAGGTCATCACTCCACCAAGTCCTACAAAGTCTATCAGTGCTGGATCAATGAACTTGGGAGATAATGTGGCTAGTTTCATGATCGGCGGATGAACCACCTGCTGATGGCACTCAGTTTACTCTGGACATGGTGGATGACACACACTGTTTTGTGGCAAATTGATGTTGTTTTTACTTTCTGAATTGGGTGTTGAGTCAGTCTTGTTGTGTCAGAGTCAGGTGATTTCGGGGGTGTACCTTGGACATCACTGTCTTGTTTTGTTTGTCTTTTTCACTCTTTGAGTCTGTTTCTATCATTGAGCCAGTTGCGCCAGAAGTTCTGAATGAAACGATAGTTATTTTTACCTACTTCTCTTGTAAGGACTCGACCCTCATGTATGTTTCTGGTATGCTTTCAGCCCCTCATTCTGTGCATTTAAATGCTTATTGTGAAATTTGATGTTAAATTAAGTTTGATTAAGTGAATCCTATGTTTATGAATGCATATTTGTCCAACAAAAGAAAGATCTGTTACAATTAGAATGTTTGGATCAGAAATTGAGAGCCGTGGAGGCTTGATAATCTGAAATTGATTTTGCATATGAGATCGGCATAATTTTTAAGTTATAGTAAGCATTGTTGTGAAAATTTGATTTGGGATGATTAAACTGATTAGTTTCCGTCTTTATTCACTTTTATATAAATATCTTTGCCTTTGAACATTTCATGGAGAACCATCATAAGAGAAGCTCCTGAAAGAGAGAGAGAACTAGAGAGGAAAAGGGTTTGAAAAAAAGTTCAAGGAAGGAATTGGTTAGAAGGTTGTAGGAAGCTTGATTCAAGGTATGTCTAGGTTTTTTAATTAACCCCTCCCTTGCATGGGGAAGGAATTCCTCTATATTATTGTGTTAATGGTTGGTTGAGTTGTTATTTCTTGTGTTGAATTGATTAGAGATTGAATTATCTAGTGAGGTATCTACTGAGAATCTATCTTGTTTTCCTTAATTGTCAAATTTGAACCCATCTACTTGGCTACATGGTTGTGTGTGTGCGTGGATGGGTGAGGAAATTGGAGATAGTGTGGAGTTGGGTTGTGTTCATAAGTTTAGAGATTAAAGATTTTAGTTATGTTAATTTGATGTATGTGTTGTAATTTTTATTCATGTGAGTTTTGGGACCACATGCTAGCAACTTATGGACTTGGTCTGAGCCCTAAAAATACCTACAAAAAATAGAACTTCTACTGAATTTCAGACTGCAAGATTGAGCAAATCGCCACACGTGCGAGGGTCATGGCCGCACGTGTGGGAGTCATGGCCGCACGTGTGGGAAATGAGGGATTTTGGACCTTTGGCTACTGTCTAAAAGGCACGTGCAGGCTTCACTGCCGCACGTGCAGGACCAACCGCCGCACGTGCGGGGCTCACAGCCGTACGTGCAGCCCATGCTGGAAAAAATGGTTTGTTCTATTTTGCATGCCCGACCCTCGGATATTTTTAAAATCTGTATTTGATGCCTTCAGATATTTGTAAAGTGAGTCAAGAAAGGATTCAACAAAGAAAAAGGAACTAATTGGTGAGTTATGTATGTGTGCAGGGCACACTCCGGGAAGGACTAAAACTCCACCACAGCACTGTGAGTAGTAGTACTGTAATTGTACGTTTACTACCGTTAATAATTCTTATTATTAACACTCTGCTCTTTACAAGTAGTTACGTTAACGTTTATGTTGTTTGGAAATCGGTGAGAACGTTAAAAGACTTTGTGTACATCGGCATAACCCTGGAACTACTCTGCATTATGGTTACGGTTAATAGTTAGCATTAATGTGCTATAACCTGTAAGTTATTTATGACTCCGCATAAGAATTACATACGAATTATTAATACTGCGCAATTAATTGACGGGAAGGAATTGTGAATGTAAACCTCGCTTACGGAAACATGATATTTTAAATGTCCTATTATGGACTCCTACAATCTTGTTTGGTATGGCTCATGTTTTATGACATAGATATCTGCCTAGAAGGGATTATTGAAATGAATAATCGGATAGAACCATGGGTTGCCTTATACGTTAAAGAATTGAATATCAATAACATTGTTATATGACCCATGTTATGGTGTGAATTGGTCCGCTCTCATGAATAGAACTGTAATGACACATGTGCTTCTGTAAACAATTATTATTAATGCTCTGTTATACGTAAGACAACAGTGTTAATCTGTAACATACGCTTTACCTACAGCTAATGATTGCCATTAGCATTCTATTATCGCATGTTAACTATGTAACTATGTGAATGATTCAAAGAATGTAAATGAAGGATGTAAAGGATGTGGATACTTTCATATGACTCTGGAACTCTGCAAGATTCTGGAACTAGCCTGCTCTGATGATATCTGGGCCTATGGCCAATCTGTATTTTCTGGTATGAAACAAAGTGTTGTACGGAACTAAGTGCTACAATGTGAGTCACCTCTAGAATCCGTGCGAGACACCTCTTAGGCTCATACATGCATGTTAAGGGCTTAATGTCATTCTGTTAAGGGCTTAATGCTAATCTGTTTAAGGGCTTAATGCCACTCCGTTCAAAGGCTTAAAACCATTATGTTGAAAGGCTGGGCCTAAGGCCATTCTGAAATGAGTACATAATCAGATTAACCACATGATCTCTGCATTTATACATGCATTGATATGTATTATGTTTTAAGTTGAGCATCGAATTGATTAAGTACTATTATTCACCAGGCCTGGCTCACTCTGTGTTTTGTCTGATTCTGTAGGTAATCCATCTGGAGGTCTGTTTTAACCTGGATGCTTGTCTCTCTTTTGTCAGCCTTAGGGGGTCCAGGCAGTTAAATGAAGCCCGTGCATTTTTATGGAGCTTTGTTAAGCTTTCGATTTTGTGTTTTAATTGTCTGTCTAAAGTTGTAATGCGTATAACTCCTTCATTCCCCCAATGTTTTGCTATATGCCCAATTATGGGGGCTGGGTCTGTAATTATATATGTATGCATAACTAATTTCTTAGATGCACATTACTATGCATCTATCTGTCCGATGTAAAGTTTGTGATCCTAGCATGATAGTAATAGCTCGATGGATGTAGTTTTATGTTATTGTACATTGTTAAATGCTTCCGTTCAGGCCCCGTATGTAATGTATATTAGGTTAAGTGTCCGTTTATGAGTAGGTCATGCCCAAACTTTTAGGGGCGAGTTTGAGGTGTGACATCTCTGTGCTTTTAAATCATTGCATTGATTGAAGTTTTTCAAAACTATTTCTAAAACTGTGATGAAAACAAAGATGAATGAATTCCTCGGGATTTGCAAATATTTGATCAACTGAGAGGAAAAGAGGCGTGCTAAGCCCTTAATGAATGAGATCACGTTTGTTAATGTGGGTACTGAGAAGGATCTTGGCTTGGTCCAGATTGGTTCTATATTGTCTTCGGAGGAGCATAAGCGACTAGTTGCTTAATTAAAAGATTTCAAAAATGTTTTGCATGGTCCCACGAAGACATACATGGAATTGATCTTGAGATTACACAGCATAGGACCACTCTCGGCATTGAGACCCTACTCCATTACTTTCAAACCCTGACTCAGAATGCTCAATGATCAACCAAACTATGAGGCTTGCGTGGCCGACTTGGAGGCAGCCCTTGAACTAGGGGCAATAAGGTCGTTTGTCATCAAAGGAAGCTTGCATAGCTGGATGAGAAGCAGCCCTTGAACTAAGGGCAGAAAAGGTTAGATATGCTCGAAGATTCAAAACTGGGTCATTTCTCAAGCCACTGGAGATTGGCAAAAAAGCCAAATCCCATAATTGTTAGGAAGAAAATTTATTACTGAAGGACAATCGAGTACCTATCCGTGACACAAGGGGCAAATTCAGACCTAATTGGATGGGCTCTTATATCATCAAGACTATTTGGTCAGGAACAACAGCCATCCTCGGGGATTTTGATGGCCTAGAGATCTTACAATCGATCAACATAGACAAGTTAAACTCTCTTTTTTTTTTTCTTTTTTTTTTTTTTTTTCTGTCCTTGAGAGGTTCGTTGGGCCGGAAACCCAGAAGGGCAACCCAGGCAAAAGTTAGAGCAAGAAAAAGAGAAAAGAAAAGGTAGAAATGAAAACAAAGAAAACAAAAATGAAAAAATGGGAACAAAGAAAAAAGAAAAGAAAAAGAAAAAGAAAGAAAAATGAAAAAGGAAAAAGGAAAAAATAAAGCTCGTAATGTTGAAAACCCGAAAGGGTGGCTTTGGCAAAAGTTAGAGCGTAAAAAGAGAGTGTTAAGACCTGAGTGTACCTTAACCCAGGAACTACGTAAGGCTTGATTCCCATCTTTGGGATACGTAGGCAACTTCATCTTGAAGTTCAGCCCCAAGCATTTTCAATCTGCTTGTCTCATTCATGTTGATTGGCTTATTCAGTTCGGCTATCCTATCCATGTCCAATTGGCTCATCTTCGTTCAAATGCGGGTGTCCTATTCTGTTAAAGGATTCAGCTGCAAGACAAATCAACCTCGGATTGGAGGTTGTGCATTTCAAGAGTTAACTCCACGTTGGTCGGGTAGTGGCCATTTGCAAAAACAATTTTTGAGAATTTTTCGTGAAGTTGACTACTTTTCTCAAAAATTGTTCCATTTTCCCAAAACCGAACCATTTCTTGGGCCTAAAAAAGGAAAATGTTTAGTGCTCACAATGTGACTTACATGATTTCAAAGTACAAAGTCGAACAAACATGTTAATCTGACTCTCATGTTGGTCAAACTGTTTTAGCAGAAGCTAAAAACACAAAAAATATAGTCAAAGTTATGAACTAGGGGCACAATCAAGTCAGGTTTTCTGTCTTTTCTCCATTGTCAATGCACCCGCTAGAAAGGGCATAACTAAAGTTAGCCGCAGAGGCCAAAAGCTCTCTCATCCTCCAAGCAGTGAGGTATCAAGCCAAGTGCGAAGCACGAACTAGAAATGGAGTAGGATATTCGACCTCCCTGAGTTCTTAATTTCTAGCTTATCCATCAACCACACCTGGGAAGGAATAAAAAATAAGAGAGATTAAAGAATAGAGAAATGTGTGCTGAGAGAAAAAGTAAGGAAAGGGCTTTTTAGAGAAAAAGTGAGTGAGCGCCAAAGTGATGTGAGAATCACAAATGAGAAAGGGTGGGAAACAATACTTGGAGAAGTAGTGGGCTTCCGGCGAACCGAGAGGTCTCTCGCAAATGGAAAGTTAACATCCAAGTGCTGCGTCTGTTGTTTTTGTTCGTTTGATTCTCGTTTTGAGTCATTTGAGTCGTTTTGAGTGTAAGTAGATGTGTTTAGGTTGTTTTATTTTGTTTTTCCTTTGTTGAGTCATGGTGTACTATGGTCAATCGTAGGCTCAATACCTGGTTAAGAATTCAATCTTGGTTTCAATTTCAAAAATAAATCGTTTTGTGCTCAGAGTGTCGTGCCATTCCCAACATGATGTACAAAATAGAATTCTTTCATTCATAAGCTACAAGATCCAACCTCGATCAAAAGAGGGTGTAATAGAACAAGGACCTATCTGAAACTACATAGGTTTTGAACTGTAAAGCAAAAGAGAAAAGGGAAAATTGGAGCATCTGAGTTTGTTTCAACTTCAGTAATTTCCAAGATTGCATTCTGGAGGCACCTTTTCAGGCCTTGTCATTTATTTGAAGTATGAGTGCACCTCGACCTCAAGCTAAAAACCTATTTCAAGCCAGAATGGCGATCAAAAGTGCTCTCCCTAAACACCACTCTCTGCAAGAGGCGTCTTGGCTGTGTTTGCAATAAGTTCCTAAGAGACCAACTGTGACGGTGGAAGCTAGAGTTCGAATGGCGATGCCTAGAAGACAAAGGTTTGGAATTTCCTAGACTTAAGTCTGGTTTAAATACCTAGGGGCGTATCCTCGGCTTGAAATCTATGTGGCAACCCCACAGGTTGAGGTAGTGTGTATGCGCCTCAATTCTGGATACTGAACCAACCTAGTTTGTCACCCCGTTGAAGAATAGGAAAGTTGTAAATATGATCAGGAAGAAAAGCGGCATCTGTGACTTCTACATGCAAATGTTACCCCTTGTCAGCATTTGAGGGCCTTTGAACTGTGAGTTGAAGGTAAGAGTTCAAAAAACACAAGACGGAGATCCTCGTCAGAGTAGAGCGATTTATCACCACTTGCCCCATGGGGTGCTTTCTAAAGTGTTGCTTTGTTTGTTTATTGCATTTTCTAAACATCATTTACTACATTGCTTGTCACATGTATCCTATCATCGCACTTATTGCATTCATTTGTATCTTGCATTATCTTGTATTATTTATCCTTTTACGCTGAACAGTGTTTAGGATCATTATCCCCCGGGGCTTTTCTCAGGACGCATAAGACGTGTTCCTAAACGATTTTTAATCTCAGGGTGTGCGGAAGCATAACCTTGAGTGGTTTTTCTCTTCTCACGATTTCAACATGGTTAGAGTATCTCAGGATGCGTGAGATGCGGACCTGAGCTGTAGGACCTCTTCTCATGATTTTTGCGTGGTTTGAGTGTTCTTTTCCTCACACGATTTCAGCGTGTTTGAAATTTATCTCAGGACATGTGAGACGCGACCCTGAGCGGTAGGACCTCTTCTCACGATTTCAGCGTGGTTTGAGTGTTTCTTTCCTCATATGATTTCAACGTGTTTGGAATTTATCTCAGGACACGTGAGACGCGACCTTGAGCAGTAGGACCTCCTCTCATGATTTCAGCGTGGTATGAGTGTTCCCTTCCTCACACGATTTCAGCATGTTTGGGATTTGTCCTTCTTTCTCTCACGATTCCAGCGTAGTTGGAGTATGTCACCCTATCCATTATCCATCGCATCCATTACATCATACCATCATTTCCATGCTAAGCTTAGTTTGGCATGGGCTCATACCTTTCCCTTGTTGAAACATGGTTCTATCGTGTGTAAGTACCCATGCTGCGCTGAGGCCAGTATTACGGGTATCAGCACCTTTTTTGTATTAGACGTGGTTTGTTTTGTGTCCATGCCTTTTCTACATAAGACATAGTTCTGCTTGCGTCTTTTTATTCACTTTATCCATTGCATCGTACTTTGTCTTGTTGCATTCAGTATTTAGGATCATTATTTTTCCCCAGCAGATCATTACTCACTTATATCATACCTCCCAATTACTTGTATTCTTTCTGTGAAAAACATAGTTCTGCATGTGTCTGTTATGTGTAAGCACCAATGCTGCGTTGAGGCCAGTATTGAGGGTGTAGGCACCTAGCCTGTGTTAGGCATCGTTTGGATGTGCCCACTTTCTTTCTATATAAAACGTAGTTTGATTTACATCTCTATCCCTTTATGATATTCGTGTGTCTTGCACTGCTTGTGGTCTGATTATGTCTTTACATTGTGTATTATTTTACATTCTGCCCCTAAACTACGCTGGTTTGATTCCTTGCAACGGGATATGTAAGCAACCCTCAGGTTCAACCAACTGCATCTGCATTTTGTTTGTTTGCCGAAGTCTTACGGCCTTGTCAAATGGGTCGTCTCCGAGCTTTGACATTCACTCATGGCATTTCATGATTTTGAGCTCTGTCAAAGAGGGGCAACTGTAGACACCCTATTTTTGATCGCCCCTAAGACTTGGGCGCCTCAGGTTGATCACTCGATGATGAAAGTTACGTTGTACAAACGTTCGATTTCTTCAGCAAGAAGACCTTCTAATCCCACCCTTACACCCTATTTTGACAAAAACTATTTTAGACCAAAACAATTTTAGACCTTAAAACCCTCTCTTTCAAAATATTTTTCTAAATATTTTTACAATATTCCGAGGCTCGCATTTCGTTTAAAATATTGCACTTGTCGGTAAACCGAGTAAGGACAAAGTGGAAATAAATGGAAGGGAGGTGAACTCTTTGAAAAATCTTTAAAAACATCTTATTTATAGGTTTGGAGTTGAAAGAAATAGGAGGGGATGAAAGAAAACAAGGTTGGGCATCAAACCATTAAGACAGAAATGAGCAGCCTTCACTAAAATAGGAATTTCCCTTTGTACACTTAGAATTTAGATGTGAGGCCACCTCCATTGAAAATTAGACTTCTAGGGATTCAATTTAGACTTAAGAATCACCTAAAATCGAGTTCGAATGAGGGAGATATGCCTATTTGAAGTCGGCTTGAAAGCAGATTTTTGTGGTCGGCCGGCCACTTTTAGTGGACAGCTTTACAACTACTTGGCCTGCTGGCTAGGTGTCCCGAGAGGTAGATTTTTATAACCAAGTGTCCCTACTAGTGATCGGCCGTCCCCTTTAGTAGTCGACCGTCCATTTGTGTCAAAACCAGATATTTTTGCCAGCTTTGTCGGTTGTCTCCACAGGTGCATGCATTACACCAGCTATGTGTATATAGATATTTCCGAGAGCCTAACATGTTTTTCTATATATAGTTGACCACCCCTCTTGAAATTAGGTTACAAGAAATTACAAAAGCTCTAAAACTTGAAATTCTCTCTCTATCTCTATCTTGCAACACACACGTATTACTCATTACCCAAACACCTCCTAAACCAATATTTGAGCTCTCCTTGCTGAGATTATTGAGTCCAAATTTTAGCCTTTGAGAGTGAAAGGCTTGTGGTTGTGAAACAAATAGTTATCTCTCTTCAAGAGGTATAACTTCTTCTTTCTTTGCACTACTTCTTCCTTCTCTTTTCTTACTATTTTTATACTATTTTTGGACTGTTTTTATGCGCCGAAGCTTGTGGTTTAAGGCTATTAAAGGTAGAGGGGTTAATCACCCTTCCATGTACCTTGTCTCCCATGCCTTTCCCCTTGTGTTTCCCATCTCTTCGTCAAATTTTTTTCCAACTTTTTACCATTGAATTTTAGAGGTTTTCAAAGGCTAAAAATATGGTTTTGAAGTCCTAAAAATGGAGGGGTTAGCCTCCCCTCCTTTGGCTTGTTTGCTAGCTTAATTTCTCCATTATTTTAGCTCAATTTTGTAGATGCTTTTACCTTAATTTCAATGCCGTTTTAGCCTATTTTAGGACTGTTTTAAGTTGTTCATGTCAGTTATGCTTTGTATTGCATGCTTGAAGTGTAATGGTCCTTATAGGTTCAGTGTTTTATGCATTAAACACCAACCTATTTGAGTTGATAGCATTTATTTTAAGCTTTCCATACTTGTGATCACCTCTAATCATCTCTGCAACCTCCCTCTTTTCTTGGCATTTTATTTGTTTTGAGAGTCGTTTCAACCAATTGATTGTCTAAGCTTGAGATAGAGATTGTTGTGCTTAATGGTTTAATCTCTTCGGAGGTTCATTACCAATGACATGACATCTCTCTGATGCCCAAAACAATATTTTGTTTGACACTTTTCTCCTTTAGTGGACTTAATCTTCATTTTTGGACTCAATTGATTAATGAATGGAAAGGTAATTAAATGGAGTAATAAAATCGGGGCTGAAATGAAGCAAGATAATAAAATCAATTTGGGTTCAATCAGACATTAATTGAACCCATGGAGTCTTGAGTTATTTCATACTTGTTAGTGATGAAAATGGTTCAAGGTTCCAAGGTCAACCACTGCCCTTGATCAAAGCCATGACAGGGAGAGGTTTTTGTGTGTCTTCATCATCAGTTATTGAGATTGTATCCCTTGGTTCATAAGTCTTCACACAATGAGTTTGCGTCGATTGATGGCTTGCGCATCAAGCCTACCCCTTCTTTGATCTGTTTAATGAGAAGGAGAGGTAGGGTGGACAGACATCTCCTAGAAACACTCTGTTCCTGCTCTGTTCTCTTTCTACTACAGCAGGGCAATACCAACAATAGTGGCCGACCGGCCACCTCTTCTGTACAATCGTCCACTTTTACTAGCCGGCCGACCACCTTTTTCAGCTAGGCAATGTTCATTTTCTTGTAAAACAGAGCAGAAGTAGTGGCAAAACAGAGGCATTTTCTGTGGACAGAACGGTTCTGGCAGCAAAACAAAGGCGTTTCCTGGAGAACGATCGAATTGGGATGCATGGTTCTTTAAACCGCCGCTCGGGCTTAATTGGTGTTAAATTAATTAGTGAGTTACTTCCCTAGAATTTTGTAATAGCTTAGTTAATTAATCTTGTGTTGTAATTAATTAGTTAATTTCAAATCTGTAATAATTAGTTAGTGTAGTTAATTTATTTCATTTGGTTTGTAATAGTTAGTTAATTCGGTAATTAGCTAGTAGTAATGTGTATGTCTTCCAACCCTACGTCTTTCTCCCTTTTATTTACTCGCTTATGATGTATAGTGTAAAGCTTCATGTTTGTCTTAGCATTTTTCATGATTTGCATCGATTTGTCTTGCATGCATAAGGTTCAATTCATCGTTCTAACAACATTATGATTTATTACTTTCATGAATACGTACATCACTGCATGCTGTCAAAGTAATTCACATGACATATTAGACAACCGAACTTGTTAGTTGCATTTTTGCATGTGTTTCATTAGTCATTTTGCATCATTAGAATCATGCATTTTTTCTAACTATTTTATTTCTTTTGGCTTGCTTTGGAGTACAAGGTGAGCGCTTATTGCTTTAGCATATTACATACGTGTGATTGTTGCCATGCCGAGCATGATACCATGAGGCTAAGTGTTTAAATGATATACCTGTTTGAATGCCTGTGGATGATGGCTAATTGCTTGAATTGGAATGATTTGATTAATGTACATATGAGCTCACTTTTTCAAGTGGTACATATTCAAAACAATTTTCAAACAAATATGAAATCAAAGTGTTCAAATTTTTGCAAATTAGTCTATACGTGTGTGCAACACGTAGTAAAGATAGCTTAAATAAACCGGAACAAGAGCAGATACTGTAAAGAAGAATCACATCATGATTAGTAGAGGCCGATCTTTAATCGGTCGAGTGGGGTGTGTAGGCTTGACTTTCTTCGCGCGCCCCCTTTCGGAGAGGCTCGAATTGGTCCTACAGTTCGGATTTCTGTCACGGTTCTGAATCTAGTCTCACAAAGTGCAATGTGAAATTGATAAACACCAAAGAGTCCAATTCGGCAAATCATTTTGGAAAATCAGATTTTGAATGAAATAATGCCAAAACTGGACTATTTTTCCAGATTACAGAGTCGCCACATAAATATTTTATTTTGGGGAAATTTAGGAAACCTTGACTCATGCCAAAGGCAATGTGTCCATCAACACCAAAGTTGCCTCGGCTCAGGAACTTGGGTACAAGAGGGGAAGGTCCTGAAATGAGCACCTCCGCTCACCCGATCAAAGGATCGGCCTCTACTAAGCATGATATGTTGTTTTATAAAGACATGTGTTCTTATTCCGATTTTTAGCTAACTTTACTACGTGACGCGCGCGCAAGAAAGTATAGACTAAATTGCAAGAATTGGAACAAAACAACTTGTGTTTGTTTTCGAAAATGGTTTGAAGTTGCCACCCTCAAGTGGGCTTAGAAATGCGGATTTGCCACCTCAAGTGGGCTTAAAACATGATTTTGCCACTTCGCAAAGTGGGCTTAAAACTCACATTTATCGAATTGTTCCAATTCAAGCAGTAAAGCCGTCATCCATAGGCATTCATGCAGTTTAACATTTAAGCAAATAGCCTCATGGCAAGCATGCGAAACATGGCAACACTCACACTCATGCAAGTATGCTAAAGCGTAACAGCTTACCGAGTACTCCAAGACAAAACAAAAATCTAGTTAGAAATAATGCATGATCCTAACTATACAAGATGCCTAATGCAACACATGCAATAATGCAACTAAATAGGCTCGGCTACCTAATCATGGTATTTGCAACACTTTGATAACATGCTTTTAAACAGGTATTCAAATAAGTGTATTGAAATTTACGATGCAATTTGAATGATGCGCCGAGCCCAGTGCATGTAAGACAAATGAATGATGCAAACGTGGAAGCATAAGGTATGCTAATTGAAAATGACCTTAACCATTGAAAGCAGTTAAGTAAAAGGGAGAAAGACGTGGGGTTGGAAAACATGCACACAAACACGCACACTTATTACAACATTGTGCCCTCACGAAGGAGAGTCCGAATGAATAATAGCTAAGTTAATCTAAGCTAAGCTAATCAAACTAATCTAATTAAACTAATTAGACTAATTATTACAAAACAAAATAAAGAAATCGCTAGGCTAAGCTACTTAATTATTACAACACTTAACTAATTAATTAATTAAATTACAAAACCATGCTAATTAAACATGCAAAGCATTATCTACATTGCCTCAGCTCTGCTTTAGGAAGTTGAATATGCATGCACTCGATTTTCACCCCGAAAAGCCCACTGGTTTGCTCTTGAGAGGTTCTGTTTGCAGGGTTACTCCAAGAACTTTCTACTCCATCTTACCAAACCAATGCTGAGGAATGCACCAGTGGCCTGCCGGCCATTAATTCTTGTTGCCGGGCATCTTCCGCCCAGAGGGGTGTATTGCTGACCAAGAATGAAGCACTGCCGGCCATCAGTGGGCCACTGCCGGCCACTGGTGTGCTGAATCACCACTCTGAAACAGAGCACAAACAGAGGAAAATTGAGGGTTTTCCAAGGGTATGTTTGTACTATGCCCCTCCTTATCATCTCAAAACATTAAAGAAGTGGCACTCTTGGATCCAAAACTACCAATCAAGCATTTTCAATGCATGATGGCCAAAGATCCAAGTTGTACATTTTCAATAAATGCACAAAAACAAGACTCTAGACCACTACCTTATCATGGATGATCAAAGGCAATGGAGACAAAGGAGATTGGCTCATTTCATCACTTTAAGTATGAAATGGACCAATCTTCCTTGTGTTCAATATAACATCCGATTGAACACATGCAATGCAAACACAACATGCTTATCTTGGTCATGTTTTACTTGTCCAATTCTTGTTTACCCATTTTACATTACCAAATCATTCTTTAACCGGTTAAGTCCAAAATGAGTGTCCTCTAATAGGAGAGGGGTCAACCAAAGGGTGATTTAAGACATAAGAGAGATCATGCCGTTGGTTAGTAGAAACCCTCAAAAGAGGATTAAAACCATTAAGCCCAAGCTTTATCTCAAGCTTAAACACAACCTTAAGGCTAACCAACCCTCAAAACAAATGAAAAGTGAAGAAATGAGGGAGGTTGCAGATACTTCAGTGTTGAAATGGCATGAAAAATGATACTGCAACATGCAAGCAACTCATGCACAACATGCTCAAAAGCCAAAAACATCAAACTAGTGAAGAGTACTACACTAGAGGCATGCAATACAAAGCTCACAAGGGACAAACACTTCAAAATAGTCCTAAAACAGCTTAAAAGGGGTCCTAAAACATGCTTGAAGTAAGCTAAAAAAGGCGAGAATAAAGGGCCAACACATAACTCAAAACTAGACTATTAAGCACAATTGCACTACAAGCATACAAAGCAAGCCTCAAGTGGCCAACCCAGCTCAAAACAGAGCTAAAGCTAGTAAAAAAAGTAGCAAAAACATGCTGAGATCAAGTCATAAAATGGTAGAAAAACATGCTCACATGTTAGGCCATCTACACTTACAAACAAGACACAAGGAGGGGAGGCTTACCCCCTCCTATTTTGTACTTCAAAACAAAGTTTTTACCATTGAAAATTCCCTGGAATTTAGTGGTTAAAAGGCCAAAAAAACTTGTTTTAAAAGCTTGGAAAAGATGGCACAACACTTAACCAAACAAGCTACAAAAAGGGTGGACCACCCCTAACTCCAAAACAAACCTCAAACCACTATTTTAAACCTTAAAAATAGAGATTTTAGAGGTCAAAACCAGCCTCAAAACAACATGCAAAGATGGCCAAACAAGTAGTTAAATTAGGCTTAAAAGACAAGTATTCTACCTCTTTGAAGACGAGATGCTTATTTAGGCAACAAAGGCAAGCCAAACCAAGCTAAAACCCTCTTTTAGAGTTCAAACAAGACCTCAAGCAACCTCAACACAAAGATGATCAAGTTTGATAAAGGGTTTCTATGTAAAAGTGTAGAGAATTTAGGCTTTAAGGCAACATATTTAGAGAGGGAGGATTCTAGAAAGAGAGAGAGAGAAATTTTTTTGTCTTCAAAATTTCTAACCCTTAGAATGCAAGAGGAAGGCTTCTATATATAGAAGACACAAAATCCTCTCAAAGAGATCCAACCATCCACGTGTAAGCAGATGGCCCAACTTGTGCAAACAGTTGGCACAAAATATCTAAAAATATCTGCTGATACACGAGTGGCCGGCCGGCCATCAGTGATGGCCGGCAGGGGCTCATTGATGGCCGGTAGGCCAAAATCCATGGCCGGCAGTGGATCAAGAACAACATGCTGGAAGGACCAAAACATGGTCCAAAAATGAGATAGAATGGATGCATGGCTTGGAAAACTCAAACCTGTGGCGTTCCGCCGCGGAGTTTGAGCGCTTGACGAGCAATCAAACTTGTCACTGGATGTACCTGCAAGAACATCCAAGTCTTGAGGATGGCCAAAAATGGGGTGTCTACAGGGTGCTCAATTCATGACATTCCCCTCTTGTGCCTAAGTTCCTGAGCCGAGACACTTTGGTGATGAGGGATAAGTGGCCTTTGGCACAAGTCTCGGGTTTCCTAAATTTCCCAAAACATTTAGGTGGCGACTCTGTATCTAATAATGCAGTCCATTTTTGGTATTTTGATTCAAAATTGATTTTCCAAAGGATTTACCGAATTTTAACTCATTAGTGTTTATCTATTTCACATTGCACTTGTGAAATCAAATTCTGAATCACAAGAGTCTGAACAATAGAGCTAATCGCATTCGAAAGGAGCATGACGAACAAGCTACAACAACTAAGATGGATTTGGTTTCAAACGTTTGGGGTTTGATAAAGTCTTTGGATTTAACTTATTTATTCCAAAGTGGTAGAAAATTGAGTTTTGAGAAAGTCTTTGGTTATAATCTTATTATTTCCAAAGCGTTTTAGTTTTGGGAAAAGAAACCAAGTTTTAACATTAGCTAAAATATTTCTGATTTTTATTCAGAAATAATGGGCTCAATTTCGGAAGTACCAGTTAATTTTCATGCATGGTGTAATTTTGGTAGTCATTTTTATTTGCTTGGAAATTGTCACGCCTCCGATTTACATGGTCCGACTCATGTGAATAAACCACCCAACGATGACCAGTAGATAACAACTCTCATGCAAATGAATATGATATAGTCACACGATACATGTGTTTATCCGATTTTGTACATTCCTATATACAACATCTAAGTTGAATGTATGTTTTGTAACTAAAACATGTACAGATGTTATAAAATCAAATTAAACGTCCTGAGGCTTACATCATACACAAGGGTGTAACCCTTACAAGAATGGCACATGGCTAATAAATAACATAAATGGCCATTGGCCTACAAATAATAAAACCACCCTATATTGTTTCAAACATAGTTTCACGTCTCAATCCATATCCACACATGTACACCTGAAAAACATTTTCAGCCCCGTAGGGTGAGCATAAAGTCCAGTAGAGAATATTTCAAAAACTCAACATGCTTCACCAGCATAAATGATCATGATGCAATACATATATATATATACAATATACCCAAATGCATTTTCAAATCTATCAGATTTCTTAACAAAATCTTTTTTTTTTCAATTACCAAAAGCTTACGTTTAATCAAAACATTTTCCAAGTTCAAAACATCAGTTTGATATAAAATTCCTTTTCAAAAACCAATCCCAGCTCCTCAATACCAATCAGCAAATACATTGTTAAATCAAATGCGAATACATCGCTAAACAACAGCAAATACATTGTTAGAACTATTTTCAAATTCCAAAATTACGTATTATTGTTGCTTTTACAAAGAAAACAAGACGGTAAATATGGACACTGGAATCTCTAGGCAAGCTTAACATTTCACAAAAATTTCATCCGTAGGAAACCGCAACCGGTACCCATGTAAATGTAGGCTATACAATCACTGCTATTGCCATTTCGCCGAAATTTCATCTGCGGGATAAGCACTCATGTATACGCACAAGTTTTTGGACTTTCACCATGGACACATAGGCCAGCTTAATTTAACATAACTACACCTCCTACCCAGATTCCACCCGGTATTTACCTCGTTCAACAGAGAGATATCAATGTTGTTAAAACATAACATGAAAATTTTCAAACAACCTTCCAAATAAAAACATTAAGTTTTGAGTTATACATATCCATTACATGCTCTATGCTATGAATGATTTCAAATTTTCTAATCCACATGCAATTTCTAACAGTCGGCAATGTTATCCTCCACCGATAGCCAAAATAGTTATCTCTAATGCAATAATTAATAGATTACAATACAAATATATTTTTCCAAAAGAGTAACAACAATCACTTTCAAAATCCCACAACCATTTCATTTCCATCTCGTTCCAACCAAAACCATTTACCAAAACATCAATTCGACTCCCAAAACAATATCATTTAGGGTTTTTCTACAAATGGGGGCTTTTCCCCTTTTTGAATTCCATATGCAATTGTATACCAAAAATAATCGTAGTAGCATAACTAAAGCCCCAAAACCCCCAAATTTCACAAAACCCTCAAGCCTAAAATAACATTTCAAAGTCAACCACATGACTACCAACTATAAATAACAAAATACGCCACAAATATGCTACAGAACTCATATTGAGTTTAGAAAATAGACCCTACCTCTTGAAGTGAAGACAAGAACCTGGAAAAAAACTCAAAGTCGATGAAACCATGAAACTCTTGGATCAAAAGAAAGCCCTTGAAGAGATCTACAATCTTTCTCAAAGGACGAAGGTGAAAAGATGTCTATAACCAAGTAGATTTATAGATCAATGTAAGAAAAGTTAAGTTTCTAAAAGAGAGAGAGAGATTCACAGTTTAAGGAGAGAAGAGAAGAGAGAGAGAGAGAGAGAGAGAATGAGAAAAGTATGTTTGAGGTCTATTTATAGTGGCAGAATAATAGCCCTAAAGTCAATGAAAAGAATAAGTGAAAAACCCCCAAAAGTAGGGCCCAAAACCAAACCAGAAATCTGAAAATAGCTCGCAGGGGTCAACCCTCAAGATAGTGGTGTCGATTCTTAGAAAGAAAATGTTGAGACACTAAAGTGTGCAGCGGACAAGGGTTGACCTTAGGAACCAGTGGTGTCAACCTTATATTTCAGTAGCAACACCCAGAACAAAGTAGCAGACAAGGGTCAACTCTAGGACCCGTGGTGTCGACCCTATAAACTAGCAGAGACACTAAGAACAAGGCAGCAAGGTGGTGTCGACCCCTAGGAAGACTAGTGTCGACACTAGAACAAATTTTCCAAGTTCCCAACGAACTTTTCAGCGAAAACAAGTGCAAACAAACAATCCCAACAAGTCTAAATCGAATTGTACTCCTCCAAAACCAAAATATAACAACTCCAAAGACTACCAAAGTGAAAATAAAGGAATTAAATAGACTCTCCAATAGTTTAATGGACACAAGTGCTACAGAAATTGGTTTTTAACCTAGTTTATCCCTTGGAAACTTATTTTTGAATTTGTTTCTTATTCACAATGAGTCAACAAGCTCTTAAAAGTTTTGTCTAAGGTTAATTGGGTTTTAGATGGGACCGTTGTGACCCCTCCAGTCTTCTTGGAAACTTTCTTGACTTTGTTTGATTTTGAAGGTAGTGGTGAGGTAAGTTTTGAATTAAATTTTAGTGTTTAGGATTTCCTATTGTTAATTTGTTTTCTGGAGAAACAAAATAGTTAAAGTTCTGTTATGGTTTTCAGAAATCGCTTCAAGAGGTGACGACAAAAAATATTATTCCACCTGACAACCTTAAGCCTTGTGAGGTTTTTAAAGGAAGATCAAGAGGGATCAAGTGTTATTAGAGGAAATCATAAGATTGTATGATGATATCTATGAATTAATCAGAGGCAATTAGTATGTTATCCTTGTGTCAATTATACCATGTATGATTGCTATGTGACTTTGCTTGAAAGCAAAGATGAGACAACCCGTTAAGGTGTATGAATATATTTTTAAAAATTTTTAGAATTCAGAATATATTTTTGAAATTGCGGGCTCCTAGTGAGTATATGATCATTGATCAAAGAGATAGAAAACCGGTGGTTCCTAGAAGGTGTTAGACCACTGGCTACATAGTTGTGAGATTGTGGTTCCTATTAATGAACAGATTACCAATCACATGTTAAGCTATAATGGTTCCTAGTAGTGAAAGTGGCTACTGATCATATGTCAAGACATGATGATTCCTAGTAATGTAAAAGTCTACTGATCCTATGGTAGGACGTTGTGATTCCTAGTAGTGGAGTAACTACTGATCACACGTCAACACATTGTGATTCCTAGTAGTGAAAAGTCTATTGACCATATGTTGAGAAATTAGTTATTCCTAGTGATAAGACTATTGGCCATGTTATGAAGTCCGAATAGTATATTATTGATCACTGGGTTTGCGATTCCTAATAATAAGGCTATTGACTTTAGAGTGACTTGTTAGACCAAACTTGTTTTGTGCCTTGAATTCGAGAAAGACCTAATTCGGTTGATGACGGTCTGGGAATATGTTTTCAATGATATGATTTTGAGAGTTTCAAAATCATTGTGACAAAAGAAATTGTTTAAAGACCTTGTATTGTATAAATTTTACAAATGTAGGGGTGTCGTGCAAAAGGTGACAATCCCTAAACCCAAGCGGGTAGGATAGGCCTAAAAATTTGTTGACTTTGTGTTCAATGGTTATGTGCAATACAATAGTGTATATTAGTTTTCTTGTAGACAAATCTGATATTCAGAATTTACACAAGAATACTATCATGAAATTGGGGAAATGGTTTTTATGAGAAAAAAGATGAGCCTAGAAGATGTTAAAAGGCTAGGACTTTAAAGTTCTTCTGCCTAATCTTCTTAAACCTATATGGTGGCTAGTAAGGTTAAAAGCTTCTTTGAAGCTGTGATTTCTGTAAAAAAAAAGTTATTAAATTAACTTGATCTTGCATAGGTAGTAAACCTTGGGATACAAGTTGTAATGCCCCAAAAATAATAACTATGATTCATCTCACGATATTAATTAAATAACAACATTTTCTGAAATAATTATCTTCCATTGATATGATTCTATTATACAGAAGGTATCACATGCCGTTATACATTCATAAGTCCTAACCCTGAATCTATAGCATGTGCCACAAGTTAATGATATGAAATAAAAGTTAAACAGATATATAAATGCCCTAGTGGCTACTACTTTCTAAGACAATACTTGGTTACAGCAAAAGTGAGTTTAAACTCATTACAAATAAAGCTATACGCTTGTATAAAATATTTACAACAAGAACAAAAGAAGCTTTTGGCTCCATGTCCTCCCAAGCTAAGGTCTTGGTGAAGGCAAATCATCAGCACCTGAAAATGGTTTTTCACATAGGGTGAGCCAAAGCACAGCAGAGATACTCTAATACAACATATGAATCTTAACAAAGCTATAAGGTGAATGCATATGCAATTCTCATGCCAAAACATTTTATATTACTTTCCAAAACCATGCAATGCCAGGTTTATATCACAATTCATGAAAATATTTCCTTTAGAATAGAAAACAGGGCAGTGGATACAACACTAGGAATCTCCAGGTACATGTCTGCAAGTAGGCTATACAAGCAGTACCAATTGCCATTTTTACCGGTACTAACCGGAAGGCTCAACACCTAACCGCACGGGTTTCTGGGCTCTCACCAAGGATACACATGCCAACAATAATACCACAACCACACCCCCTACCCAGATTGACCAAGGTATTCATCAATTTTCCTCAAAACAATATACATTTTCAATGTGTTAAATATGTAACAAAGCTCAATGCAAATGGATGAGAAATTAGTTTCAATTCACATAATTCTCATGCAATTTCTACAACAATTATAGCTAACCTTCACCGATAGCCTAAAATAGATATCTCTAAATGGATAGATAATTTTCAATAAAGATATACTTTCAAAATCTCAAGATGGGAGTGATAATACATATCCAACTCCACCACCATCATTATCATCATTCCAATTTCACAAAACCCAACACCATATCCATTTCCTTTTTACAAAGTCAAGTATTCAAGATTTTAGGATAAAATCTCATTTTCTTTAAAAATCAATTCCAAGGATAAAAATACATCATTTTATCACAATTCAACCACATTTACAAACCCATAATCATATCCAAGAACCTATTTGAAAACCCTTCTTTAGGTTTTTAAACCAAAACCCTAGATTTTGTTCCAAAATCTCCAAATCACAATATTGTTTAGAAAAACAAATAACCAAGTTAAAAACCATACAAAAGTGTGGAGAAATCTCTACCTCAAAGTTAGAAGACAAAGGAGAGAGTGAAGAAACCTTGATGAAGCCGAAAATCAATTTTGCTCCAATCAGAATGAAGTTCTAGGTGAGCTCTACCTTTTTATCAAAGGGACTAAGGTATAGATATCAATAGATTAAGAGTATTTGGAGGTTAAAGATGAGTTTTAGAGAGAGAAGGTGTAGATTTAGGGTTTTGAAATGTTTAGTGAGAGAGAGAGATATGAAAAAGTGACTCAAAAAGTGACTTTTACGAACTGAAATATGCATAGACCGCTCGAGCGACCAAAACACCGCTCGAGCGACCAGACACAAAAAGTGAGACCGCTCAAGCGAACAAAGTACCGCTTGAGTGCACAATGACACCCCCCAGATGTTTTGCTGACAAAGGCTAACCGCTTGAGCGCAAGAAGGACCGCTCGAGTGAAGAATGCCATACTCTCAGCACTTTTGCAGACCTGTAAAAATACTGGAAGTTCTTAAAGTTTGCTCGAGCGAACAAGCCAAAAAGTGGGCAGCAATAGTATTGAAAAATTAACTCCCAACCTGTTTCAAACGCATCCAAAATACTCCAAAAACCAAACTCAACAAGGAATAAGATGAAAGAAAACATGAACAACCATTCAAGACAAGAATCCTAGATCCAAAACAACAAATGGGTCGGGTCTAAACCAGAATCGCTATACAAGTGAATGAAAACCGATGAGACAGGCTTTTTATCAAAGGATATCGGGCGAAGAGAAGGCATGTATTACTTTGATACGTAATCACCAATTATGGTGAGTGTGATCACAGTTTTGTGAAGTCTAGAGATACATCAAGATAGATGTTTAGATAGCTTTCCAATATGAAGATTTAGTTGAATAAATCTTTATGGAACAATCCAAAGGGTTTGTCGGTTCCAGGACTAGGAAAGTCTGTAAGCTTGGAAATCATTATATGATTTGAAACAAGCACCATAACACTAGCATGTGAAATTTGACAACACAATGTTGTCAAGTGGGTTTTAAATAAACAGGTATTGACAATTGTGTGGATGTCAAAGACACTGACAAGTAGATATGTTAGTTTGTGTTTGTACAATTGATAATTATGAGAAGATGTTCAGAACCACCGAGAAATTGTTAAACTCTAAGTTTGACATGAAAAATATGGGCCTTGCAGATGTGATTCTGGATATTAAGATTACCAGAACATCTGGTAGTATTGTACTCTCTTAGTCTCGTTATGTTGATAAGACAATTGAGAAATTTAGTAAATTAGGTAGAAGTGTGTTGAGGACACCGATAGACTTGAGTCTACATTTGGCCGAGAATAATGGTAAGAGTATATTTCAACTTGAATATTCTCGGGTCATTGGAAGTTTAAAGTATCTAATGAGTTGTACAACGCCGGGTATAGCCTATTTAGTTAGTAGGCTAAGTAGATACACGAGTAATTCCAATGCCTAGAAGGCGTTTGTGTGGGTACTAACATACTTACAATGAAGTCAGGATTATGGGTTGCATAACACTTGATATCCGATTGTATTAGAAGGATATTAAGGCGTCTACTGGATATCTAATATAAAGATTACAAATCCATTAGTGGACTTGTTTTCATTATTAGAGGTGCAGTTGTTTCTTGGAAATCTTCCAAGCTGATGTGTATCACAAGATTAATGATGGAATCGGAATTCAGTGCTTTAGATAAAGCTACTGAAGTAGTTGAATGGCTTTGTTGTTTTCTTAAGAATATTCCTTGTTGATCAAAACTTGTGCTAGCAATTTTGAATACTTTGCAACAACTAATCAAGTATTGGTAGGGCACAGATGGAAAGTCTAGACATTTTCGTCGAAGACATAATTCTATACGATGACTACTCTCGTGTGTTGTCTCTATAGACTATGTAAAGGCTAAAGACAAAATTTTGGATCTGCTAACCAAAGGGTTAAATCGAGAGTTAGTAAAAATGTTGTCCAGAGGAATGGAGTTAAAGCCTTTAGCAAATGTTATCGTAACAGAAAGCCTAACCTAGCTAACTAGAGATCCCAAGATCTAGGTTCAAAGGGACAACCTAACTTCGTGTAGCAGGTAAGTCACTGTGGAGGTAAATCCTCTTGCCCATTCCTTTATACAGTGATACCCTTTGCAGTGGAAGGTTAAGTTAATACTTTTAATGACCTAAGTGCTATCAATAGTCAACTGTGGTATAGCGAGATACCTTATGTAGGTCACATATGTAAGGGCAAAGTGGGGCCGATTCTTTAAGAATTGACGAGGCCAAATTCATTAAAAACACTCACTGAGCCAAGCAAGTATTCTAGGGCCAAATGGGACACAACAGTGAAAACAAGAACAACGGTTGGAGTAACTCCTGCGTGAGATCTATTGTCTCGGTTTACACAAATGGTAGAATAGTTCAAGATATCATATTCACTGGTCAACTAGTAAATCCGATAAGTTTTTACTACGAAAGGTTCAAGGTTGTAACGCCCCAAAATAAATAGAATAAACCTAGTCTCATAAGAGGAAATAAAGTTGAAACAAGATACTTTCATTAATCAGAGTTGATATTCAAAGTGACACGTGCACGATACATTCATAAATGATTCATCCTGAATCTACAGCATGGGTTACAAGTGGTAATAAGAAATGAAAGTTAAACAGATATTTGAATACCCTAAAGGCTTACATCCTTCCAAGACTGTGCTTGGTTATAACAAAATGAGTTAGAAGCTCAATACAATTAAATCCCTAGGCTTGTACAAAAGTTAAACGCGAAAATAATAATATTGAGCCTTCAGTTCCACAGTCCTCCCAAGCTAAGTCCTTGGTGGAGGCATATCACCATCACCTGAAAATGGTTTTTCCCAAATAGGGTGAGCCAAAGCCCAGTAGAAACAATCTAATACAATATATCAATCTTAAGAAAGATATAAATATGGTGCATATATATAATATCGGTGACAAAATCATTTACAACTAGTTTGCAAACCATGCCATGCCAAGTTTTGTATGTCAATTCATGCTATCTTAATCTTCTTTTTATCTCAATTCATAATATCTCACTTCATGAGCTATTTCCATTTATCACAAATAACCAAACCGAGGATACAACTCAAAGGTTCTCAAAATGATATAGTCATCACATAGACACTTCCATTTGCCATTTTACGAAAATCTTGTCTGCGGGATCAGCACCCATGTATACAAACGGTTTTTTGGACTTTCACTCTGGACACACAGGCCAACTTAATTTACCGAAGTCCATTCCCTTTCTCCTCCCAAACAATGGAGTACAACCCATTTCTCCTCCCACACATGATACATATACAATGTATTGAAACACACACAGTCATATTCAATGACAACTCATAAGAGATTAGTTTCAATTCACCTAATCCTCATGCAATTTCTACAACAATCATAGCTATCCTCCATCGATAGCCCAAAACATATATTTCTAAACATATATACAATCTCTTCAACAGATAAAGTTATCCAAAATTTCATAGGTGGGTGATAATGTAAATCCAACTCCACCATTAACATAAACTCTCGTTCAATTTCATATTTCCAATATCAATTTCATTAGTTTATACCCAATAACAATTTGAACCATTTTAGGGAAAAACTCCTTTTTATTCCAATGTCCACTCCAGGTATCAAAATCAACAAATTCACCACAACACAACTTCACATTTAGTCCCATAACCATTTTTAGCGCATACATTCAAAAACCCCTCATTTGATTTTAAACTAAAACCCTAGGTTTGTTCAAAATCACTTTAAGTTCCAAAGTGTCTTACACATCAACGAACAACTAAGTTACAAACCATATGAGAGTGTAGAAAATCCTTACCTTAAGTTTAGAAGATCAAAGCAACAATGGAAGAACTTCAAGGACGCCAAATCCAAATCTTGTTTAGACCAAAACGGAGCTCTAAAGATGCTCTACCTTTTTCTCAAAGACACGAGGGTAGAAAATCCAATGGATCTAGGTTAAAATATAGAGAGAGAATGTGAGTGAGTTTTAGAGAGAGAGAGTGTGCCGATCTAGGATTTTGAGAGAGAAAGAGATGAAAAAGTGATGAAAAAGGAGGCTGCTGTGAACTGATATACGCACAGTCCGCTCGAGCACAAGAGTTGACGCTCAAGCATCAGACAGAACAATTTGTTCCTCTTGAGCACAGGAAGTGAAGCTCGAGCGTAGAATACACACATTTAGTAGTTCTGCACACAGATGAACATCTCTCAAGTGCCATATTGGCTGCTCAAGCGTAGAACACACTCTCCCAGTAGTTTTGCAGACCTACAAAAGTATTGAGAGTTCACAAAGCCCGCTCAAGCGCAAGAAGTGCCGCTTGAGCGGAAGGGCAAAAATTTGGGCGACATAAGGTTTGAAAACCAAGCAAGTAATCTGTTCCTAACACAACCACTACAAGCCAATAGCCAAACTCAAGGAAGAATAAGGGGGAAAAGACATGAACAATATTCAAAAATCATAAAACCTGAGTCCAGAATTACAAGATGGGTCGGGTCAAAACCGGAATCGCTATAACCTCCCCCCTTAAAGAATTTCGTTCTCGAAATTTCAAATCAAGTTTTAAAACTAGGTCAAACCACTTACAACAATGACAATCAATTAATTCTATCGCCATGACCTATTCTCTGGTCATTTAATACCATCAACATGATAATCAAATTCTCAATATTGAACACACAATTCACTTTTCCAAAACATATACAATGTTTATAATAAACTCGCATTTTCAAAACATAAACAACATATACAATGTTCTCACATTTCATTAACATAACAACATTTCAATACAGGATCAAACATCAACAAATGAATTTGGATATTTCTCGCGGACTTCCAGCTCACGTTCCCAAGTTGCTTCCTCAACTCTGTGATGTTTCCACAATACCTTAACCAAGGGAATTGGCTTGCCTAGCAAGACCTGGTCCCGAGTATCCAAGACTCTCATCGATCTCTCCTCATACGAGGCATACTCATCTATCTCAAAGTCGGTCCAATCCAACACATGCGATGGATCCGGCTTATACTTCCGAAGCATACTAATATGAAACACATCATAAACCCCAAAAAGTTGTTGCGGCAAGGTTAAACGATAAGCTACCTCTCCAATCCTCTTAAAGATCTCAAAAGGTCTAATGAATCGAGGGGACAACTTCCCACTCTTTCCAAATCTCATCAAACCCCTCCTAGTTGATATCTTCAAAAGGACATGATCTCCCACCTCAAAAGTCAAAGGTCTCCTCATACAATCAGCATAACTTTTCTGTTGACTCTAGGCAGTAGCCAACCTCTTACGGATAAGTGCAACTTTCTCCGTCGTTTCCTAGACCAACTCTAGTCCCAACATAGGTGCATCACCCACCTCGGCCCAATACATAGGGGATCTACACGGCCTACCATACAAGGCCTCAAACAGTACCATGCCAATATTCGATTGAAAACTGTTATTATAGGCAAACTCCACTAACGGCAAATGCTTCTCCCACGAACCCTAAAAGTCAAGGACACAACTCCGAAGCATATCCTCTAGAATCTGAATGGTGTGCTCTGACTGCTTGTTAGTCTGACGATGATATGCGGTGTTAAAAGTCAATTTAGTGCCTAAGGCACTCTATTGGCTTTGCCACAACCGAGCCGTGAAATGCAAATCTCTATATGATACAATCGTCACAGGGACCCCATGCATCCTCATTATGTCTGTAATGTAAAGGTCGGTAAGATGATCTACCAAGTCACTCACATGCATAGGTATAAAGTGCGTTCACTTCGTTAACCGGTCAACTACCACCCAAATTGCATCACTACCCCGTTGAGTCCTCGGAAGGCCCACAACAAAATCCATTGTGACATGCTTCCACTTTCACTCGGCTATAGGCAAGGGTTGCAACAAACCCACTGGCCTCTGATGCTCTGCCTTCACTTGTTGACAAGTAAGGCACCTCAATACGAACACAACCACATCCTTCTTTATATCCCTCCACCAAAACTGGAGACTAAGGTCATGATACATCTTTGTGCCTCCTTAATGTATTGCAAGGCGTGAATGGTGAAACTCTCGGAATACCTCCTTTCAGCAAGACTCCAACATGAAAGATGGCCACGGTATCTAATAATCGCATCGGGATACACATTCAAGCCTCTTTGAACCTTCTCACTGGAGATCTTTTCCCAGAGGGTTTCTACCTCAAGATCACCCCTCTGTGCCTCTATCACTCGGTTCACAAGTGTTAGTTGTGCAACTACTGAAAACAAGGCTGCAGATTCAACATACTCGCCAAGATGCAAGTCAAACTCCCCAACAGTACCCAGCATATCCCATTCTCGGATGGCGATACAAGCCACACTGCTAATAGACTTCCTACTCAAGGCATCGGCCACAACATTAGCCTTCCCCGGATGGTAATGTAACTCAAAATCGTAATCTTCTATGAATTCCATCCATCTCTTCTGCTTCAAATTCAAGTCTTTCTGTGTAAAATAAGTATTTTAGACTCTTATGATCAGAGAACACTTCAAACTTCTCACCATACAGATAATGCCTCCAAATCTTTAAGGCAAAAATCACCGCCACTAACTCTAGGTCATGGGTAGGGTAGCTCTTCTCATGTGTTTTCAATTGTCGCGAGCCATAGGTTACTACCTTCCCTCCTTGCTTCAAGACACAACCTAAACCTTCCCATGAGGCATCATAATACACTGAATAGCCCAAACCACTTTCCGGAATAATCAATACTACAGCAGTGGTAAGTCTAACCTTAAGCTCTTGAAATGACTTCTCATAAGTCTCACTCCACACAAATTTGATCCCTTTCCTTATCAGTCTAGTCAATGGTGAGGCTATCCTAGAGAAATCCTTCACAAATCTATGATGGTACCTGGCCAACTCCAAGAAACTACGGATCTCGAAACCATTCGTAGGTTGTTCCCAATCTTTCACTGCCTCTATTTTGGATGACTCTACAGTCATCCCTTCCCCAGATACCACATGGCCAAAGAACTTAACCTCTCTTAGCAAGAATTCACATTTCCCAAACTTGGCATACTATTTGTGGGCTCTAAGTAACTCAAGTACTACCCGCAAGTGTTCCTCGTGCTCCTCTTCCGAGGGTGAGTAAATCAGGATGTCGTCCACAAAGACAACCACGAAACGGTCTATGAGCTCATGAAAGATTCGGTTTATCAAATCCATAAACACAGCTGGTGCATTGGTTAGCCCAAAGGGCATTACTAGAAACTCGTAATGGCCATACCGCGTACAGAATGCCGTCTTCGGGATATCCTCCTCCTTTACTGTCAACTGGTGGTAACCCGATCTCAGTTCTATCTTAGAGAAGCAACAAAACCACTTCAACTGATTAAACAAATCATATATACGAGGCATTGGGCACTTGTTCTTAGCAGTCACCCGGTTTAACTTTCGGTAGCCTATACAAAGTCACAACGCACTATCTTTCTTTTTGGCAAAAAGTGTCGGTGCTCTCCAAGGTGAAGTAATAGGGCGGATAAAACCCTTATCTAACAGTTCTTGGAGTTGAATCTTCAACTCACTCAACTCAGCAGGTGCAAATCCATACGGTGCCATAGAAATAGGTGTCATGCTAGGCACTAAGTCAATAGAGAACTCGATCTCTTGATGATGTGGTAAACTGGTAAGGTCATCTGGAAAAACATCTAGGTATTCACAAACTACCCTTGGCAACTCAACTCGAACCTCATCACACTCAGTGCTTAAGAAGTTGGCAAGAAGACAACTAAGCTCACTTCACCCACGTGGAACATACACCGGTGATAAGACTCTATCAACTCGGTTCCCCAAGAAATAAAAACAATTACCACTCAAGGTACATATAGTTACCCTCTAATGGTAATAATCTATGATAGCCTGATATGAAGAGAACCAATCCATACCCAAAATAACATCAATGCTAGACATGTCAATCAACACAAATGAAAAAAAGAAGTTAGTGACCGGCAACCTCTATATCACAACCTCGACACCCTGCTTCAAAATCATCTCACCACCAATAATTGACTCTACACAGATAGGAGATGCTAACCGAGCCAACTCTAACCCCAAAACTGATGCAAATGTAGACGAGATAAATGAATGAGATGCACTCGTATCAATCAACACATTAGCAACTGAATTGCAAAACAAGAAGTTACCTCTCACTACCGAAGGAGTTGGTACAAGATCCGGTACTGTAATAGCATACACATGTCCTGTAGGTCTTTGCTCAATCTGCTCACCCTTCGGAGTGTATGCCTGATGTACGAACTGAGCCGAAGAGGCTTTCTGTTTGGCTATCAAGGCCTGTGCCAACTGTGCTGGCTGGTGGCTCTATGTCTGCCTCGAATTAGACGTACCAGATATGCCACTCAACCGATGGCAAAACCTCTTTATGTGCCCCGTCTGCCCACACTGATAACAAGTGAGTGGTTGGCCTCTCCCTTGACTTAGGCTCTGAGAATGAGCCGAAGATGGCACAAACTGCTACCCTCCTCCTCTCTGCGGGCAAACTAGAGACTTGTGGCCCAACTAGCCACACTTGTAACAAGTGAAATCTCCCTAACCACCTCTCCCAGAACCCCAACTCGGCACTGGAAAGGTAGACCTCAACTATGCTCCCTGGAATTGCTGGGGGTTAGAACCCCTCTGCCTCTTATTGTCCCCTTGAATATCCTGACTCCTCCTGGCGCCCTTTATCCTCTCCTCCTCTATCTGTATCACGGTCTCAAGGTGAGCCGCCGCCTCTATAAGGCATGCATAATCCCTAATCATCGACCCGGCCACCTTGAACATTAGCCCAGTCCTCAATCTTTTCTTGAACTCTAGGCTATGGCATTCCTCAGTCGCTATGAGTTCCAGTGCAAACTCGACAAGCTAGTGAATGTGGCTTCAAACTCTGCCACCAGAGTGTTCAACTACATCAGTTTGGAGAACTGATCTCTTACGTTTTCCGTAACAATGGGAGGTAGAAACTTGTCTTGGAAGGCGTTGAGAAAATCCCCCCAAGTCATCCTAATGCGCCCACGCGCATACTTCCACTATTGACCCTCATCTCCCTTCAGCTGGAAGGATGCCAAGGTCACTCGCAATTGGTCATCCTTGATGCCAAGCATCTCGAATGTTTTCACTATCTACTCCAGCCATTCATCTGCCTTCAGTGGCTCATTGGGATCACCCAAAAACTCATCCCGATTCCACCGAAAAAACTCTTGCTTCAAGAAAGATGGCCCTGCCTCACCTACTTGGGCTTGGACTTGATTCTTAGCCCTGAGAAAATCCAAGGATTCCCGCAATGGCCTACTGACCCACTGGTTCGGCCACATAGTCCTAACCAACGCCCTCCTCCTGTGCCAGAATATCATCTGGTATTAGCATCTCCTGCCGTCTAGGCCTACCACGCCTACCACCACGACCACGACCTGGACCTGACATCCTAATGAAGGTAACAAAAGAGATTAGTACATTTGCAAATGTGCCGAAGCTAACTCACTGGCATCCTAAAATGGTGGACAACAATAATTCACTCCACATAAGCATGTAATTACAGTAACACATACAAATTTCATTCCTAGATAATGATCGTCCTGCGGCGTTGCCAGAGTTCCAATTAGAAACAGCAGTGATCAAGTGCTCTTCTAACAAGACTTCTAGAAACTCGTAGCCCCAATCAATATCTTAGGAACTAAATCTTATACCCATTTAATCACATAAGCATGTTATCACATAGCCAACCATATACACTAACGTCTCTATCAAACGAGAAAAACCCATTATGGTGATAACTTCCCATATACCAAAAGTATTCAAACCTGGTACACTCTGATACCAAGTCGTAATGCCCCAAAATAAATAGAATAAACCTGCCTCATTAGAGGAAATAAAGTTGAAACAAGATACTTTCACTAATCAAAGTTGATATACAAAAGTGATACATGCATGATACATTCATAAATTATTCATTCTGAATCTACAGCATTGTGTTACAAGTTGTAATAAGAAATTAAAGTTAAACAGATATCCGAATGCCTTAAAGGCTTACAGCCTTTCAAGACCGTGCTTGGTTACAACAAAATGAGTCAGAAGCTCAATACAATTAAAGCCCTAGGTTTGTACAAAAGTTAAACACGAAAATAATAATATTGAGCCTTCAGCTCCATAGTCCTCCCATGCTAAGTCCTTGGTGGAGGTATATCATCAGCACTTGAAAATGATTTTTCCCAAATAGGGTGATCCAAACTCCAGTAGAAACAATCTACAACAATATATGAATCTTAACAAAGATATAAATCTAATGCACATATATAATATCAGTGACAAAATTATTTACAACTAGTTTGCAAACCATGCCATGCCAAGTTTTGTATCTCAATTCATGCTATCTTAATCTCCTTTTTATCTCAATTCATATTATCCCACTTCATGAGCTATTTCCATTTATCACAAACAGCCAAACCGAGGATACAACTCAAAGGTTCTCAAAATGATATAGTCATCATATAGACACTTCCATTTGCCATTTTACGAAAATTTCGTCCGCAGGATCGCCACCCATGTATACAAATGGTTTTTGGGACTTTCATCCTAGACACACAGACCAACTTAATTTATTAGAGTCCATCCCATTTCTCCTCCCAAACAATGGAGTACATCACCTTTCTCCTCACACACATCATACATATACAATGTCTTAAAACACACACAGTTATATTCAATGACAACCGATAAGAGATTAGTTTCAATTCACTTAATCCTCATGCAATTTCTACAACAATCATAGCTATCCTCCACCGATAACCCAAAATAAATATTTCTAAACAGATATACAATCTCTTCAAATAGATAAAGTTATCCAAAATTTCATAGGTGGATGACAATGTAAATCCAACTCCACTATTAACATAAACCCTTGTTCAATTTCATATTCCTGATATCAATTTCATTAGTTTATACACAATAACAATTTGAATCATTTTAGGGCAAAACTCCTTTTTATTCCAATGTCCACCCTGGGTATCAAAATCAACAAATTCACCACAACACAACTTCATATTTACTGCCATAACCATTTTTAATACATACATCCGAAAACCCCTCATTTGATTTTAAACTAAAACCCTAGGTTTGTTCAAAATCACCTCAAGTTCCAAAGTGTCTTACACATCAACAAACAACTAAGTTAGAAACCATATAAGAGTGTAGAAAATTCCTACCTCAAGTTTTGAAGACCAAAGCAACAATGGAAGAACTTCAAGGATGCCGAAACCAAACCTTGTTCAGTCCAAAACAGAGCTCTAAAGACGCTCTACCTTTTTCTCAAAGACACTAGGGTAGAAAACCCAATGGATCTAGGTTAAAATATAGAGAGAGAGTGAGTTTTAGAGAGAGAGAGAGAGAGAGAGAGAGAGTGTGTGTGTCGATCTAGGGTTTTGAGAGAGAAGGAGATGAAAAAGTGATGAAAAATGAGGCTGATATGAACTAATATACGTACAGTCCGCTCGAGCACAAGAGTTGAAGCTCGAGTGTCAGATACAACAATTTGTTCCACTCGAGCGCAGGAAGTGAAGCTTAAGCGTAGAATACACACATCTAATAGTTTTGCAAATAGATGAACATTGCTCAAGCACCCACCCGCTCGAGCGTAGAACACATTCTCCTAGTAGTTTTGTAGACCTGCAAAAGTACTGGGAGTTCACAAAGCCTGCTCAAGCGCAAAAGTGCCGCTCGAGCGGAAGAGCAAAAATCTAGGCAGCATAAGGTTTGAAAACCAAGCAACTAATCTATTCCAAACACGACCACTACAACCTAATAGCCAAACTCAAGCAAGAATAAGGGGGAAAAGACATGGACAACATTCAGAAATCATAGAACCCGAGTATAGAATTACGAGATGGGTCAGGTCAAAACTGGAATCGCTATAAAGGCTAACAGCTACTTTTTCTTATACATGGTTAGTCTTTGTGCTCTCTCTCTAAGTCTTTGTTGTTAAGCGTTGTACGTTTTTCTTTATTCAGCCAATTTTATTCATGTGGGGGATTGTTGGAAAATAATGATTTTCGACAACTTTAATGTGAAATTAAAGTAGGACGCAACCGTTGGTTGAGGTGGGTCTGAGTAGTGTTGTATTCTCTTAAGTGAGAAGATTACGATATAAAAATGATAGGCCGAAACAATTGAGTTGTGATTAAGAATTGTCTCATAAAGTGGATATCAATAAAGTTGGGTTTAGATTTGGACTTAGCCTTGGTTTGGACTGGACCTAGGCCGGTGTTGGTGTTTGTGCTTGTGCTTGTGTATGTGCTCGGTTTGGTCTTGGATTTGGACTTGGACCTAGTCTTGAGCTTGGGCTGAACTATGCTGGGCTTAGCTTATGTATGTGTTTGACATTGGGCAACGATCGGGTTGTCACCTAACACCTGTATCCATTTTACAACTCATCTAGTTTAATTCTCAAAATTTATGCATTATATACACATTATGATTTATATAATGTTTTTGGAGTTTTCAACTAAAAAAATGATTTATATAATATTGCATAAGTTTTTTTTTTTTTTTTTTTTAAGCATATAATGTCTAGTTAATTTAACAAAATTAACTAAAAAAACGAAATTCATAATTTCTCTCTTATACAATAATAAAAATTATCTAAATTATTAATTAAAATATATTTTTAACATCATTAAAAACTATTAATTAACTTGATGATTTATTAATAAAAAGGGTTATTTGTTATAAAATTAAAAACCTCAAGAATGAAATGTAATTTTTAAAATTACAGAAAGCGATTTATATTTTAAATAAATATCAAAAAGTATATTTATAATTTATCCAATTATAATGCGATTCAAAATAGCATATTCATTATATATTCTGCCCTTGTTTACGGACGTCACTGATTGTTTCTGAAAGTGGTTCGCTTGGTGACATCTATCTATGAGTAATTTTTTTTTTTTTTTTTTTTCAAAGATCAGCCGACTCGAGACTTGATGTTATTAAAATTTGAGAAAAAAAATTATTTTCTTTTCTCTAGGAAAAAGTATAATAAAGATATAATTCAATTTTAAAAGCTGTTTTTGGGCAAAATTTGATTTATTTTCGTTTTCAATGATTTTTTTAATTATTGTTTGAAATATAATTTTTAGAAGTCTAATTTAAAATCATCTAAAGTTTAAAAAATTGGTTCTAAATAAAAAAAAAAAAATTAACAACAAAAATATGTAAAAGAAAAAAGTGGTAAAATAAAAGCTCATATGATGATTAGTAGAGTCCGATCTTTGATCGGGTGAGCGGGGGTGCTCAATTCATGACCTTCCCTCTTCGTACCGAGACAACTTTGGTAATGACGGACACGTGACATTTGGCACGAGTCTGGGTTTCCTAAATTTCTCCAAAAATAAAATATTTAGGTGGTGATTCTGTATCTGGCAAAGCAGTCCAATTTTGGCATTATTTTGATTTAAAATCGATTTTTCAAAAAGGTTTGCCGGATTTGGAGTCTTTGGGGATTATCAGTTTAACGTTGCACTTTATGAGACTAGATTCAGAACCGCGGGAGTCCGAACTGTGAGGCCTTCTTTTAAAAACCTTCCTGAAAGGCGGGGCGCAAGAAAAGGCAAGTCCACAATTTCTGGTGACTCCACTGGGGATTTAGAGAACTTAACTCGAACTCATAATATGTTATTTTATCTACGCTTATGTGTTTCTTTGCATTTGCATTTGCATCGGTGCGCCTAAGTCACAGTGTTTGTCATCTGCTATTCCTGAGCGGTTTGCTGGAGGCTTGCTTGGAAAAGCTTGCCAAAAGGCTGACCAGTTGTGGGCTCTACCACGATGGGAACACAGCCCTTGGATCTGGACTACCGTTGTACTGTTTGATTCTCCTTTCACTTCTCGGTGTTAGGTGTGAGAGGTATATTAGGTAGTCTTACTAAGGTACCCTTTTTGACCAATCGACCTAGTTGCATATCGGACGCCATAGAGACTGTTCCAAACTAGGACATGTTGCTCACCCAAATGCAAGATTTTATGAAGCTGCTTGTTTGTGTAGTGAAGCCCTAGCTTCTGATGAAATTAGGACAGGGTAACCCTACCCCATCATAGGGGTGTTTTGGCTCTCACTTGCTTGATACGTGCTTTAGAGTAAAACTTGCAGGAATGTATGTATCAGTTGCAAGTCTGGGTATCAGTTTTGGGGCAAAAATTTGGAGCAGAAATCAGTGTTTGAGTACAGTTCTCCAACTTATGATTGCAACTGTGTTGTTTCTGTCTGAGCCGAGTTCTTGTGCGGTTTCTGATTTTTGTTTCTTTTTGCTTTATTTTCTTTTTGCAAGGTAGTCTTTCACTATTGCTTCAGACGATTCGGTTACCCCCCAAGCACTCTAGACTCGAGTTAGAAGGATTTGTAGATATGGGGATCTAGCCAGGGGATAGCCAGTGTTTGTGTCATTCCTGCCGGTTACTAGACGGAGAAGGGTTCGACAGAATTCATCAATTCAGCAGTCACTGTTTACCTCACTTGTGCCTAGTCAGGCCCGATTATCTACTTCTACTCCAGACAGAGAGTAATCGCCAGTTCCGGCAATTCAAAATCCTGCAGCCAACATGGAAGATATGCTTCGACAACTCCAGCAAACTATTAAGGCTATGCAGCTAGATACTACTCGCCAGGCAGAAGTCACCGCCCGCCAAGCGGAAAGCGTAGCCCAGCAGGCTAAGTTGATCGCTAGGCTGCAGCAACAACAACCGCAGTAGGCAGTAGCCTCTGCATCCCATCCACCTTTTGCAAACATTCCGGTACTCGGAGTTACCGCTCCTACAACTAATGTCCTGGAAAATGCGGACATTCCAGTGGATCCGATTCCACCCCAGACCTCAAAAGCACCGGTTTACCCAACAGAGGCACCGTTTGAATTCAAGGTCGACCCTACTGCACTGAAAGTGAATAAATTGGAGAAGCTCTTTAAACAAGCACAGGGTGTAAATCGATCCCTGATATAGAGGATGGCTATACTGAGTCGGCAGTGAAGTTGCCAGATAGATTCAAAATGCCACATATAGACTGGTTTGATGGTTTAGGGGATCCTATGGTCCATCTACGGCTATTCTCTGGCATCCTACGACCCATGGGTCTCACCAGACTACAGAAGCTGTCGCTCTTTGGCCGAACCTTGTCAAGTATAGTGGCCATCTGGAACGCCAAACTTGAAGACTCTGTGAAGAGAAACTAGGAGGGAATGGACGAGGCCTTCATAGCATAGTACTCCTATAATACTCAGATCGAGGTCATTACTCATGATCTCGAAGCGACTCGCCAAGAATCAAAGGAGGGCTTCTCCGATTTTGTCACTCGGTAGAGGGCAAAAGCCTCCACGATGACTGTCTAGCTGGCAGAAAATGACCAGATCAGAATGGTGGTCCGCAACCTTCAACCAAGACTGTTACAGAAGATGATCGTCCTACCTCTGTCTACTTTTGCTGACCTCTACGAAATAGAGGTGCAGATAGAGGATGCAATGAAACAAGGCCTGATAGACCACGAGAAAGAGCAGCCTTAGAGGGCTTTCACATGTATTTCCAATGCGACTACGAGTGATAGTGCAGCTGTAAGGTCTTCTGATGTGGGTATGGTCACCACCACACCGAAAACTGCCAACCTTTTTGCCGGTATATCCGATACAACCTAACAAACCTCAAAGCACCAACCTCGAGGCCAAAAGGTCTTCACCCCTCTATACATGTCCTTATCCAAAGCCTTAGGGGTCCTGATAAAAAAGGGACACTTGAAGCCACTAGAGCCTCGCCCCCTACCCGATTCTCTTCCCCCGAAACACAACCCGGCCAAATACAACGCTTTTGATCAACAGCATGGTCACGACATTGACGTATGCTTCAGATTGCGTCATGAGATTCAAGATCTCATTGACAATAAAGGTGATAGTGCCTCCTCAAAAGCCTAATGTCATTATAAATCCCCTCCCACCATATAACCAAGTCCCTCCACCTCGGCAAATAAACCTCATCTATACTCTGGTCGTCCTTTATGACCCCAGTATATACATCACCCATGTCCACCTACCTAAGCCGGTGCTGTTCATCCCAGAAAGCACAGATTTGTGCATGATGAACGTGTCCATATCTCAACCCAAACCTGTGGTGGTGACTGTGGTAGATAAAGGCAGGCTAGCCTTGGTGGAGAATGGGAATACTAGTCCAGTGCCTAAGGGCTTCGTGGACTTATTTGAGGAGGAATGCAACCCGTGCCACTACATTGTGCCGACCAATCAAGCCAGACTAGATGTAGAGTTGCCAATAGGAATGGAGGTCAGTGTGGTTCGAGAGGATGGCCCAAGTTAGGGATTAGATGACTTAGCCGATCTGGAGAAGGACATCGACAATCTGCAGTTCTTCGATGAACAAGATTTGGGGAATGTACATATTAACTCGTTCGATTTGAATAGGTCGACAGATAATTTGGGGTGGCTCAGTGATGAAACTGATGTGGATGAGGGACTTTAACCAAAGCTGGAACAGCTAGAAGCATGAACTGCTACATGGGCCAGAACAACCGTGGACAAGGGAAAATTGCCGGAGAGCACCGGTATTAAGAATTCAACTCAAGAATCGGGCATTGTTAGTACTGTTGATATAGAGCAAGAAGCCACACTGAAGCGGTTTGAGCAGGAAAGGGACAAGAATGATCAGAAAGCTGGAAAAACCAAACACCCTGCAGGGGATGATTGCGATATTGACGTGGGAGTAATCAAGACGGAACCAAACAATTGCCTTTCGGTTACCGGAGGAATATGGTAGGAAGATGATGATCTGCATCTTGCTCACACTGATGAAGATTGGGCTCAAAACCTACCAGATGTCACCTGGTATTCTGAGGAAGTGGATCACATGACCAGAAGTGGGCGGTACGTCAAGCCCCCACACTTGGACCAACCTGAAGCATCTGGAAAGGATAAAGATGCTGAAAAATAGAAGGATAAATAGCTAGAGGAAGAAGTTGTACTGAAACAGCTAAAAAAGATTTAAGCAGACATATCCATCTGGGGGTTGCTTATGGCTTCGCGCGTGCATCGACAAGCTGTCCTGTCAGCAATGGATAAGGCCAAGCTGTCTATCGACACAACTCCAAAACAATTAGGGGGACTTGTCTTCTCGAGAGGTGCAGCTCTGACTTTGACCTTCTCAGATAAAGAATTGCCGCCTGAGGGCTCTAAGCATAACAAATCTTTATACATCTTAGTTGAATGCAGAGAGAAGTGGGTGCCGGTTGTATTGGTTGACACTGGGTCTACAATTAATATTTGTCTATCGTGCACGGCTTATGCTATTGGCTTGAAGCCAACGGACTTTGTACCAACGGCCCAGGTGATCCGGGCTTACGACAACACTAGCAGAGAGGTGGTGGGAATAGTTCAGATCAGAGCACAAGTCGGGCTGGCCTAACAGGATATTGAGTATCACGTCCTAGATGTTCGGGCTACCTTCAACTTGTTACTTGGGTGACCCTGGCAACACCAAGTAAAAGTTGTTTCTTCCACCTTGCATCAAATGTTGAAGTACCCCTATGGAAAGGGGGTGGCCATTGTGTTTGGAAATTCATATATACATCCTCTGCCTGAGGTCACCGCACCAGTACTGGAGATTGTACACGGTGATGAGGATGTTTTCCTACATGGATTTACCTTGGCTGAGGCCCGGGTGGTGCAAGATATCTTGGCTATTGATGAGGGGTTATACGTCAATGCTTAATCAGTCTACCTCATGAACAAGCTACAGCATATACCCGTGATGGGATTAGAAAAGAGTGGCCAGAAGGGCGTTACTGCACTAGCCGAAGTGCCACATAACCCTTACACCTTTGGCTTGGGCTAGACGCCTACCAAAGAGGACTGAGTGAGAAAATGGAAGGAAATGGCAGGAAGAGCCAAAGCTTAGCAAAGTGAGAAGCACTATGAACTTGTGCACAGGCCAATTCAGGGAACTCTAAATGGCCGCTTTGTCTGGGAGGGGGAAGACTTCCCATTTTGCGGCTTTCCTGAGCCATGGTTGAACTCTGAGAAGCGGCATCTACCTGGCTTTGAGATTTTCTTCGATCTACAGTTGCAAGAGGATGAAGCCACAGAGGATCCTCCGATCGATCTAGAGAGCTTGGGGGATGACTTCACCATTTCCATGATCGGAGATCAATCGGGTGTGGACCCTTCTAGTGGCATTTTGGATGCATCTAACGCACCCTCTCTCACTTGACCGCTAGAGGGGGACTTTTTATCCAGCAGTTCTGAATCAGGTAGTGAGTCGAAATCTGATTCCACAGAGTCTGTGGAGTCGGAATCAGATTCCAGTTCTTCTGAGTCGGAGTCCGGTATTCTTGGGGTTGATAACCGGGATGCCGTAGTTTTGTCCAGGTCGCCTTTTTCTTTTTCTTTTGAGTTGGTTATAAATGAGGAATTGAATGAGCTGGATCTTTTGAATATGAATGCCACTGCAGTTTCCGAGTACTTCTCTGTGCCACTTATATATTGCATTGATCATGACTTTCAAAATTTTGATAAAAATGATGAAAAAGGAATCCCTATGGTTTTGAAACATTTGATTGATCAAGAGGATGACAGGTTTGTAAAACCCCTTGTTGATGAAATCGTTGCAATTAATATAGGTACTGAGAAGGATCCGTGTCTGGTCCAGATCGGGTCCGCGTTGTCTTCGGAGGAACGAAAGGGCTTAGTTACTTTATTAAAAGATTTCAAAGATGTTTTCGCGTGGTCTTACGAAGACATGCCTGGAATCGATCCTAAGATTGTATATCACCGGATCACTCTTGACCTTGAGGCCCGACCTGTCAAGCAGAAGCTTCGGAGAATACGCCCGGATTGGGCTTGAAGATTGAGGAGGAGGTCACCAAGCAGATAGACGAAGGGTTTTTGCTAGTATCTGAGTATCCGACTTGGTTAGCCAACATTGTTCCAGTGCCGAAGAAAGATGACAGAATTCGTGTGTGTGTGGATTTCAGAGATTTGAATAAAGCTAGTCCGAAGGACAACTTTCCTCTACCGCACATCGATGAATTGGTGGACTTCACCGCAGGCCATGCATTGCTCTCCTTTATGGATTGGTTTTTCGGGTATAACTAGATCTTGATGGCACTCAAGGATAGAGAGAAGACTACCTTCACCACGCCGTGGGGAACCTGCTGCTACAGGGTGATACCGTTCGGTCTGAAAAATGCTGGGGCTACTTATCAACGGGCTGCAACCACTATCTTGCATGATATGATCCACAAAGAGGTTGAGGTGTACGTGGACGGCATGATTGTCAAGTCCAAGGAAAGAAAGGGCCACTACACCGCCTTGAAGAAATTCTTCCAACGGATCAGAGAAGATCGGTTGTGCTGAATCCACAGAAATGCACTTTTGGTGTCACAGTAGGGAAAACGCTGGGTTTCTTGATCACATAGAGGGACATCGAGGTTGATCTTTCCAAAATCAAGGCCATCTTAGAAATGCCACCCCCAAGGACTGAAAAGGAGGTGTGAGGCTTTCTGGGTAAAGTACAATTCATAAGATGGTTTATTACAAAATTAACTTTGACTTGTGAACCACTATTTGGTCTCCTGAAGAAAGGAAAGAAATTCCAATGGGTTGACCGATGTCAGTTTGCTTTTAAGCAGATCAAGCAGTATCTTCAGAACCCGACCGTGTTGTCGCCACCAGAGCTGGGGAAGCCGTTGATTTTGTATCTGTCAGTAACCGACATGACTATGGGCTGCATGCTTGAGCAGGAATCTGAGGATAGAGTGGAGAAAGCCATCTATTACCTGAGCAAGAAGATGCTGGAATATGAGACCCGTTACACCCCGCTGGAGAAGGCTTGCTTAGCTTTGGTATGGGCCACCAGGAAGTTGAGGCATTACCTGTTAGCTCACTCCGCAATTCTGGTTCCAAGATTAGATCCCATCAAATATCTCTTCAAGAAACTAGCGCTTATGGGTATGCTAACTCGTTGGCTGCTTTTCTCTGAATTTGATTTGAAATATGTGACTCGCAAGTCTGTCAAAGGGAGAACGGTAGCAGAGTTCCTAGCCACTCACCTAGTGGAAGGGGACAGACAGGTAGAATATCGATTCCTAGATGAAGCTATTTTGTAGGTTGAGGAAGAGATTTGGATAATGTATTTTGATGGAGTGTCTAATCAGTACAGTTATGGGATAGGGGTGTTGCTGATAGCACCCGACAATTCCCATATACCTTTAGCCTTCAAACTCTGGTTCAAAGTATCTAACAACGAAGCAGAATACGAAGCATGTATCGCTGGCTTGGAAGCCGCCCTGGAACTTGGGGCAAAAAGGTTGGACGTCATTGGGGACTCGAACCAGGTTGTGTCTCAAGCAAAAGGAGACTGGAAGGTTAACTAAGAAAGGATGAAAGTCTATCATCAAACCCTGGATGTTCTAATTCCTAGGTTTGAGAAGCCAACCTTCACGCATCTGTTAAGAGAAAACAACAGGTTTGCTAACGCCTTATCAACTCTATCATCAATGATAGTCATCCCTTTTGGAGTCCGGATGCGTCCTATCATTATTGAACAGAGATATGCGTTGGCCTATGAGTTGATCGCCGCAATAGAAGAAGTACAAGATCAAAACCCTTGGTATTATGATATCTGGAACTTCTTGGAAAATGAGGTTTATCCACTAGGGGCAAATGCCAAAGATAAGAGGGCAATACAGCGAATAGCTGCTTAGTTTATCATTTGCGGGAGGGAAGTTGTACAAAAGAGGCCATCTAGAAAAAGCATAAGCTGTGTGTTGATGTGGAAGAGTCAAAGCGCCTAATAGAGGCCATCCACAGAGGGGAATGTGGACCACACATGAGCGGAGTAATGCTAGCCCGGAAGATTCTCAAGCAGGGCTACTACTGGTCAACCATGGAGGAAGATTGTATCGGTTTTGTTCGACGACGCCACAAATGCCAATCGCATGAACATTCCGCCGTCAAAGCTATAAAACATGACTTCACCGTTGCCATTTTCAGTCTGGGAAATTGACGTCATTGGGGTAGTTACACTGAAAGGGTCAAATGGGCATGAGTATATCCTGGTGGCAATAGACTACTTTACAAAGTGGGTGGAAGCCCAGTCTTATGCAGTGCTGAAAGCGTCGCATGTGGCCAAGTTCATCAGGAATAACATCATTTGTTGTTATGGGGTCCCGAATGAGATCGTTTTGGACAATGGCTCCCATTTTAAGAAAGAACTGATCGACTTGTTGGAGAAATACAACGTAGCTTTTCATAAGTCATCTACCTATCGGCCGCAAACCAACATAGCTGTTGAGGACGCCAACAAGAACATTAAGCACATTTTGCAAAAAATGGTTGAGACTTACAGGGACTGGCCAGACAAATTGCCATTTGCTCCCCGAGGCTATAGAACTTTGATCCGTACTTCTACTGGAGCAACTCTGTATTATCTCATTTATGGGATAGAGGCTGTTCTGCCGATTGAAATAGAGGTTCCGTTGCTGCGGGTTATGGCTGAGTGCCAGATAGTAGAAGCGGATTGGCAGCAGAGCAGGTTCGAGGAACTAATGTTGTTCGACGAAAGGAGGCTGAAGGCACTGTACCATGTCCAAGGATATCAACGCAGAATTACCAGGGCTTTCAACAAGAAAGTTAAGTCCAGGAATTTGAAAGAAGGGGATTTGGTGCTGAAAGAGAACCGAGCTCCTATCCATGACCCTAGGGGGAAGTTCAGACCCAATTGGACTGGTCGTTACATTATCAAATCAATTTGGTTGGGTGGAGCTGTCGTTCTTATGGACCTTGGTGGCCTAGAATTCTCCCAACTGATCAACATGGACAAGTTGAAGAAATACTATCCTTGAGTGGCTCACTAGGGCGAAAACCCGGAAGGGCAACCTAGGCAAAAGTTAGAGCACAAAAAAATTAGAAATAAGAAAAACTGAGCTCGCAAGGTTGAAAACCCAGAAATGGCAGCCTTGGCAAAAGTTAGAGTGCAAAAGGAGAGTGTTAATACCCGAGTGAACCCGAACTGAACTACGTAAGGCTTGATTCCCATCTTTGGGATATGTAGGCAACTTCATTTAGAAGTTCAACCATAAACACTTCAAACTCAACTGTCTTGTCCATGAGATTGTTCAGGTCATCTTTGTCTTTTCTATATCTCAATAGTTCAGTTGTGATCTTCACTATGAGAGCTGGTTACAGTGCAGTGTAGTGTAGTGCTATTCAGACAAAGGGCAACTTTCCATTTCCTGGATTCGGGGTTGTACATCTCGAGGATAGATTCCACGTGTGTCAGGTTGTGATCCTTCTCGAAAATGGTTTTGAAAAGTTTTGATAAAAATTGATTTTGCTCAAATTAATCTTTTTACAACTTAGACCATTTTTGGACCAAAAGAAAAATTTTTAGTGCCCACAACTTTAATTCATTGATTTCAATACAAAGTTCCCCACCTCTCAATGTAAATCAAAGTTGCTTTTTATTACATTCAAAAAAAAAACTTGAAAAGTTAGATTAAACCAATAAACTTGGGGCATAGATGAGTTAGGTGTTCCTGCGTCCCCTTCCTGCGCTTGTGGAAGCTTCTAATGCTAAAGTAGGCCCGGTCTGTGCTTCTTCTTCAAGCCAAGCCAGGCATTCCCCAGAAAGAGCGCAATTGAAATTGGGAGAGGGAGCCAGAAGTTCTCTTTTCCTCCATGTAGAGGGATATCGAGCTAATTGTGAGCCTCGAACGAAGAATAGAGCCGGGTACTCTACCCCGTCTTCTAGAAAAGTTTGGTCGTACCCAAACTGACGTCTGAATCGAAATGGAAAGTAGAAGACACAGTGTGTTAGGCCAATTAGCTGAATGCCAGGTTGCCGAGACATGCTATAGCTCATCTCGGGCAGATCAAACCAGGGGCAACGCCAAGCAATGTCAACAACAGACCGGCTGCACATCCAATGGCACCACCACCCCTCATTCGGGAAATCAACTAGCCGTTGGCAAAAGAAATAGCCTCGTGCTGAATATGGGAGGCAAGAGTCCACTATCTTCAACCTGTCTATGAGCCATATCTGGGGAGGGATGAAAGAAAAGAGAAATTAAAAAACAGAGAGGTGTATTTGGAGAGGAAAAGTGAGAAAGGGTTTTGAGAGAAAAACAGAGCACGAGTGCCGAGTGATGTGAGAAACACATGTGAGATAGGGTGGGAAACATTACTTGCAAAGTAGTGGACTTCCTGCAAACTTGTTTGTCTCTCACCGATGGAAGGTGTCCAAGCCCATCAAAGTCTCGGCTAATGCTAAGCCAATGCAGCTCTTGCCTACTTTCAAGCCTTGGGCCACTTCAATCAAGCGAATGCTAGACCCTCCAAAACCCAGGGTAAGAAGAAAATGAGCCAACATACACAAACAAAGGGCATGCTACCGAAAACTTTGCCGAAGACGGTCGCCGCGGTCGCCGGTGTCAGAAAATCGATGAATCAAACTGGGGATATCCAGCTCTCCGTTGTGAACCAAGGATCGAGCCTCATGTAAAGTGAGCCAACACATCCTTCCTAATGCTTGAATGTGACCAAAGCGCCACTGGGGCAAGATTTTCTCGTCACGCTGGGATTCCATCAAAACTTGGAATTCTTCAATAGTAGGGCATATCTCATGGCCCCCAAAGCTAAAAACATGTGTAACCGAGTTCCAACACCTAACTGCGATATGTAGGAATGGAAAACACAGCGGGGTGCGACCAGGGAATAGTGCATTTATCTCGAAACCCCAGAAATTCACTTTTTCCAAGCCATCCAAAGTTGCAATCCAATTTGAGAGTTTTTCGGCAAAGAATGGCTCCATTTGTGGCAAAAACAGAGCTGGAATGAAGAAACTACGAAATCCTAGCTTTTCTAGAAAGTAAGGCACTGAGTGGAAGACATGTAGCAACAATCTGGAGGTCCCTTGCACTGATGGCCGACCGGCCAGTGTTGGTGGCCGTCCGACCACCTTTTGTAGCCGACCGGCCACCTTTTGTTCTATTCTTGGTGCTTTCTGCTGTCTTGTTTTAGTAGTTTTGTTGAGTCGCTTTTAAGTTGTTTCAATTTGTTTATCGAGTCGTTGCAATTTGTTTATCAAGTTGTGGTGTTTCTTATCGAGTTGTATTTGATTTATTTTTGCTTATCGAGCTGTTGCTTGTTAAGTTATTGCGTTGTTTATCGTGTTGTTATTGTTAGTTGTTTATCGAGTTGTCTTATTTTGTTTGCTAAGTATTGGTCGGTTCATTACCTGATTAAGAAAGTGCCAATACAACGTACAGTTTTCAATCAAGATCAATCTCATTTTTATGCTATGCGATGTTATGTGGTGCTTAGAATGCAAAATACAACACTTTCTCATCAAAAGGTTGGCTTGCATTCTGACCATGGTTACTTTTTACAAAAGAGTACGAGTTTTTTTAAAGCAAATAAAAAAACCTGTCTAAAGCTGTTCAAAGTGCTAACATTACTAGCATAAAGAAACTAAGCAAAAATACAGAGAATCAGCGCCAACTATCTAAGTCTCGAGAGGCCCTCTGTGGACCGCTCGGAACTCCGCTCCGCGCGCGAGGGCGCAAATTGTAGTTCTAGCTACTACAGTTCGGACTCCTATCACGGTTCTGAATCTAATCTCATAAAGTGCAATGTAAGATTGATAAATCACCAAAGAGTCCAAATCCGGCAAATCATTTTGGAAAATCAAATTTTGAATCAAAAAGCACCAAACATAGATTGCTTTGCCAGATTTCAGAGTCGCCACCTAAATATTTTATTTTGAGAAATTTAGGAAACCTTGACTCGTGCCTAAGGCCACGTGTCCGTCATCACCAAAGTTGCCTCGGCTCAAGAACTTGGGTACGAGAGGGGAAGGTCATGAAATGAGCACTCCCGCTCGTCCGATCAAAGATCGACCTCTACTAATGTGATATGTTGTTTTTGAAAACATGTGTGTTCTTATTCCGGTTTATTAACCTAACTTACTATGTGATGCTCACAGCATACAAGTATAGACTAAATCACTCAATTTGGAACAAAACATCTTATGCTTGTTTTTTGAAAATGGTTTGAAGTTGCTACCCTCAAGTAGGCTAAGACGCGGATTTGCCACTCTCAAGTGGGCTTAAAACGCATATTTTGATGAATTATTCCAATTCAAGCAATGAAGCCTTCATCCACAGGCATTCATGCATTTAAAAACATAAGCACATAGCCTCATGGCAAGCATGCTAACATGGCAACATACACATCTCATGCAGCATGCTAAAGCGTAAATACTCACAGTGTACTCCGAGCCAAAGAAAGAAAACTAGTTAGAAATCAATGCATGATCCTAGCTAAGTTAAGATGCCTAATGCAACACATGCATAATGCAACTAAGATAGGCTCCGCTATTCTAAGATGTCATGTGAATGCAACTTGATAACATGTATTCAAATTGGTATTGAAATACAATGCAGTTTGTATGATGCGCCGAGCCCGGTGCATGCAAGACAGATGAATGATGCATACATGCAAACATAAATATGCTAATTGAAACATGCCCTAAAACTAACCATCAAAAGCCAGTAAATAAAAGGGAGAAAGACGTGGGGTTGGAAGACACGCATCACACACACGCACACTTATTACAAAATCCGCCCTCTCGACAGAGGGTCCAAAAGAATAAGCTAAGCTAGCTACACTAAGCTAAGCTATCTAACTAATCTAATTAATCTAATTAAACTAGTTATTACACAACAAATTGAATAACTAGCTACAACTAATTATTACATCACTTTAACTAATTAACAAATTAATTAAATTACATAAACATGCTAATTATTAAGTAAGCATTAAACTACAATACTTAGCTCTGCTATGGAAAGTTGAACAATGCATGCTAGGTCGGCTTCGCTCGAAAATCCATTGCCATGCCCCAACTTGCCTCTGTTTGCATTTGATTTCAGACCACTACACAAACCTCCAGGTAGCTTCTACTTCATCATGGAGACCTCCAGGAAGGCTGCTGACCAGTTAATGGGGGTGTAGACCACCTGTCGACCACCCAAACTTGCTGCAGACCAGAAAAAGTGGTCGGCCAGCTACTTTTTCTAGTCTACCGACTAGAAATTTCTGCCACACTCCAGTTTGCTACAATAGAGAACAAGAAGGGGCACAGCAGTGTATTTTCAAGGTATGTGTGCACAACCACCCTCCCTATCATTTCTTAAGCTCAAGGGAGTGCGATTCTCGACTCTCGAGCCACCAATCGAGCATCGCAATGCACGATGGCCAAGAAGCTGAGTTTGCACAATTCAATGTCAATGAATGCACAAATAACAAGGGCCTTAACCTCTATCATGCATGATCAAGAGGGTCGGCGACCGAGAAATGAGGCACGTTTCATCACTTCAAGTATGAAACGTCCCTCATTTCTCGTGTTTGGATTAATACCCTATCCAAACACAATGCAACACAACATAAGCATGATCAACCTATCAATGCTAATGGCATGCAAACACAATGCAATGCATGCACATGCAAACAATATGCAAACACAAACGCAATGCAACAACATGCAAACAACATGCTATCTACCAATGCTAATGGCATGCACAAGATACTATCATGTGAATAATGCACGCATGGCAAGTTTAGAAGCTTGAGGCATCAAAGATAGGAAAGAGCATCTAACAGGAGGCATGCAAAACAATGCTCAATGGACTTAAACCGAATATGGACAGACCTAAATCATGCCGAAATAGTGGCTAGAATGCTATGAAATGATAGCATGAAAGGCAAGATGGTGATGCTCATGCAATGGCCTATCAACTAAGCATAAGAGCACAACCCTCAAACATGATTAAGAGGTGACAAGCATGGAAGTGTGACAACACTATATGCACTGAAATCATGTATGAAATGAGGCCAAATCACTCAAGCAACACAAGTATAGCACCCTAAGGACCTTGAATCATTAGGCTAGTCAAAGCTATTGCACTACAACCATGCATAATAAATCCCATATGACCCAAACTACTCAAATCAAGGCCAAAGGCATGCTAAAACATAGGCTCAAAAGGCAAGCAAAGCATGTTCAGTCATTGGCTTACAAACAAGGCATAATGCATAACCCCCAAGAGCAATGAAAGAGTGATAAACATGGGAGTACAACAAAGACAAAAGCTCTGAAATCACATTCCAAATGAGGCCATATCATGCATATATCACAAATAAGGCATGCTAAGAGGCTCAAAGCTTAAGTCTAGCAAAGGCACTTGTACCATGGCCATATCAAGCAAGCCCCAAAGGGCTAAGGTGACTCAAAACAGTCCCAAGGAAGGTCAAAAAAATGCCAAAAACATGCTTGAACATAGCCAACATATGCTAGAATAAAAGGCATGAAACATGGAGCATACAAGGCCAATGAGGAGGATTACACTACACATACCAAAACCAAGCATAAGATGACTTCACCAACAAAAATCAGAGTTGTAACATGGTAAAATAACACCAAAAACATGCTGAGATGGTAGCCCGAAAGCTTAGGCAAGCATGCATACATGTTGGCTCATGGACAAGGCATGAAGACACCACTCTCAAACACAATTAAAGAGTAATAAACATGAGAGTATGGAAAAGATATAAGCTCTGAAATACCATGCCAAATGATGCCAAGGCATGCAAACAACACAAGTATAGCATGGTAGGGGCCTCAAAACTCAAGACTAGTCAAGGCATTTACACTATAGCTATGCAAAACATGAGTCATATGGCCAAGGAAACCCAAAACAATCCTAAAGCATGTCAAAATAATGCTAACATATGTATGGAGTACAGCCAAGGTAAGCTAGCATGAAGGGCCAAAACACCAAGTACACTAGGCTAATGGGCAAGATTGCACTACAAGTGCACAAACCAAGCAAGAGGTGACTCCACCAACCAAAAATAGAGTTAAAGCATGTTAAATAATGGCCAAAAATGTGTTGGAGTGGAGCCAAAACATGCTAGAATTATAGGCTAAAATAGCAAGCATACAAGGCTAGTTTGCAAGGATTACACTACAAGTGTATAAAGCATGCAAGGGTGGCCTAAACTAAGCCAAAAAAGAGGTATGCCATACTGAAATAAGGCCAAAAATAGGCTGAGATGGAGCCAAAACAAGTTTAACAAGCATGCTACTTTGATGAGCCATCAACACAAGCAAACAAGAGAAGAGGAGGGGGGACAACCCCCACCTATTTGAGGCCTCAAAACACACTTTCTACCACTGAAAATCCATTGGATTTCAGTGGTGAAAAGGCCAAGAAAAGATGGTTTCAAAAGCTTAGGAAGTTGGCTCAAAAGGCTTTACAAGCTAAGGAGCAAAAGGGAGAGACAACCCCCTAGCCAAACAAGGCTTAAACCAACATTCAAACACCCTAAAAACAGAGTTTTTGACAGTCCAAAACCAGCCCCAAAATAGTCCAAAAACAATCGAAAAGGGTGGTGAAGCAAGTGTGCAAAACAAGTACAAAAGGGGAGAGTTATACCTCTTGAAGCTAAGCACACTTTAGAGCAACAAAACAAGCTTAAACCAAGCTAAAATCCTCTTCTTGAGCTCCAAGAAGGTCCAAAGTTATCTCATCCCAAAGGTGGAGGTATTTGGTCAAGGATTGTTATGCAAAAGCTAAGGGCTTGTATGCAAACTAGAAGTGATTCCCTACTTGTATGCACAAGAGTGCAAGAGAGAGAGAATTCTACAGAGAGAGAGGTTTTTTAGAGAGAGAGGCTCCCAAATCTTCCATCCTTGCAAAATATGAGATATATCTTCCATATATAGCAATTCAAGAGCTTTGGGTCGGAAATATCTGAATTGCAAATATCTGATGCAGTGCACAACAGCTGGAGAGGAAATATCTGCAGATTCTGGGCTTTCTGGGCATAAGTGGTCGACCGACCACCTCAACTGGTCGGTCAGCAACTTTTTTTGGTCGGCAAGGATCATTTCTGGTCAGCATATGGTCGGCGTGCTTCATTGGTGCTCGGCACACTCCCTTAGTGGTCTGCAGCAAAAATCAGTCCTAGTCCCCAAATTGAAGCAAGCCTAACTCCTTCATCTGGATGCCTTTTCAGGTCATTCTTGTGTGCAAATTGAAGCCCCGGAAGTAATCTTTCCAATGGTGGCAGCCTCACATCAAAATTCCAATTGTGCTAAGAGATATCCCTCTTTTAGTGGAGACTGCTCAGTTTCGATCCAACCAGATTGATGCCGTACTTCAACCAGCCATATCTCCCCCATCCGGACTTGGCTTTAGGAGATTCTTGAGTGAAAAATGAAGCCCCAGAAGTCTTGTTTCCGATGGTGGTGGCCTCATAGCTGAAATCTAAGGGTACAAACAGATAGGCCTGATTTAGCGAGGGCCGCCCGACTCTCTCTTAGCGATTCATGCCCAACTTTTTCCTCAACTATGTTTCTTCTCTCCACTCCTCTTTTCTTCAACTCCAAACCCCCGAAAAAGGTGTTTTGAAATATTTTTCAAAGATTTCATCTCTTTCATTCATTTCCACTTTGTCCTCGCTCGATTTACCGAAAAGCGCAACATTTAACGAAATGTGAGCCTCAGTACATCGTAGGAACTTTATTTCAAAAATATTGTGAAAGAGAGGGTTTCAAGGTCTAAAATATTTTGATGAAGATTGTTTTGGTCCAAAAATGGGGTATGAGATTAGGATTTGACTCTCATTGCTGAAGAAATCGACCATTTGGCACTGCACAACTTTTACCACCAAGTAAACCATCAGTAACGCCCAAGTTTTAAGGGCGGTCAAAAATGGGGTGTCTACACCCTCTTCATCCTTTTCTTGGGCAGAGCCTCAAAGCTGTCTCCGTCAGCGCTGCTGTCTGCACTTCCTACTGAACCAGAATCAGAATTGTCGCTGGCATCTGCCTCAAAGCTAGATGCAGCATCATCTCCGCTGGCAGAACCTGAGCCAGCATTGTCATCTTTGCTCTCGGATGACTCAACATGCTGACTCGCCGCCTCCTCGGCCTCGCTGGTCTCAGCCTTGTCGTTACTGAGAATGGGCTCGGAAGGGCCACTTTCATCTCTGCCTCCGCTACATGCCGGAGCCTATCTCTCTCTCCTCCTTGCTACCAGAGGGGGCACTGATGGTCCTGCTACAGCTCTCCCTGGTATGCCCGGTATGGCTAGGATCTGAAAATTGCAGTTGTCAATATATCAGTCTCAATATATTAGTCTAAGTGTGTATCAGATGTAAAGATGGTATGCAATATGAGTGTAGGCATAAGTCAAATGTAGTGTATAAATGCAGCGTTTAAAGCAGTGTATAAATGCAGTGTATCAGATCAGTGCAGAGTGGAACAGATTACAGTTGAAATGCTAATGCATCAGTAGAAAGTTTGATGGCATGAAACGTGAACTGAAGGAAATTACCGGAATTCCGTAGAGGCTGAGTAGATTCATGCTCCTCTGCACCATCCCCATTAGGGAAGCCGCTAGCTCAAGAGCATTCCTTGTGTACTCTACAGATGCCTGTAAGTGCATTGAGGTGATAAGTGTTCTATAAGCATAACTGAAATGAATTTAACATGCAAAAATGTAAAGTGTGGTACATACTGGAGTCGGGCCTCGAACCCCGACAAGCTCGTACCCGGCTAGTGCAAGCTCAATAGGGATCTGGTAAGCCTCCCCCTTATGCGGCCAATAGGTAAGTGTAGTGAGAATCTCTGGCCTACCAGTCATCCATTTCGCCTGAGAAGCCCCTCTGCTATAGGCCCTGGCTGCCCTGGTCGCTCTAGGCCTCATCCTCACAATAGGAGCCCTCACTCCTTCGTCTCCGCGAACTCCGGTCAGAGGTCGCATAAGGTGTGTCTGAATGAAGACTGCATAGTCACCCTCAACTCGGAAGTACTCTGCCTCCAAGCCCACCATGAACTAGATAACTCTATTAATAGATAGGCCGTTTGCTGATCTCATGGACTCGGGCGGCGTCATCGGTATGAACTGAGCTGGCATGCCCAGAGACTGGCGTACGACTCTCTTACCAAGGTACCAGGCTCGGTAGACCGGGCCCTCAAGTAATATATGATAACAAGACATGCATGTAGCTCGACTTTCTTCGAGCCCCTTTTCGGAGAGCTCGCATTGGTCCTGCAGTTCCGACTCTTGTCACGGTTCTGAATCCAATCTCACAGAGTGCAATGTGAGACTGATAAACACTAAAGAGTCCAATCCAGCAAATCATTTTGGAAAATTAGATTTTAAATCAAATAATGCGAAACTGGACTGCTTTGGCAGATTACAGAGTTGCCACCTAAATATTTTATTTTTGAAAAATTTAGAAAATCCTGACTCGTGCCAAAGGCCACGTGTTCGTTATCACCAAAGTTGCCTCAGCTCGGGAACTTGGGTACAGGGGGAAAGGTCTTGAAATGAGCACCCCCGCTCGCCCGATCAAAGGATCGGCCTCTACTATCATGATATATTGTTTTATAAATACATGTGTTCTTATTCCGGTTATTTAGCTAACTTTACTATGTGACGCACACAAGCAAGTATAGGCGAAATCACAAAAAATTAGAACAAATCAACTCATATTTGTTTTCAAAAATGGTTTGAATTTGCCACCCTCAAGTGGGCTAAAACGCGGATTTGCCACCTCAGGTAGGCTTAAAACATGATTCTGCTACTTTGCAAAGCGGGCTTAAAACTCTCATTCGTCGAATTGTTCCAACTCAAGTAATAAAGCCTTCATCCACAGGCATTCATGCAGTTAATCACTTAGCCTCATGGCAAGCATGCTATCATGGCAACACTCATACTCATGCAAGTATGCTAAAGCGTAAAAGCTTAGTTAGTACTCCAAGCTAGGAAAACAAAGTTAGAAAAATATGCATGATCCTACCTATACAAAATGCCTAATGCAACACATGCAATGATGCGACTAAATAGGCTCGGCTACCTAATCATGGAATTTGCAACACCTTGATAACATGCTTTTAAACACGTATTCAAATAAGTGTATTGAAATTGCGATGCAGTTTGAATGATGCACCGAGCCTCGGTGCATGCAAGATAAATGAATGATGCAAATATGTAAGCATAAGGTATGCTAATCAAAACGTGTCCCTAATCTAACCATCGAAAGCGGGTAAATAAAAGGGAGGAAGACATGGGGTTGGAAGACATGTACACACACACGCACACTTATTACAACATTGCGCCCTCTAGAAGGAGGGTCCTAATAAATAAGCTAACTAGCTACGCTAATTAAGCTAATTATTACAAACCAAAACTAATTAACTATTCTAGTTAAGTAATTATTACAACACAATTAATTAACCATTCTAGCTAATTAATATTACAAACCAAAACTAAAGAATTAGTTACACTAACTAATTAAATACAACATCACTGAATAATTAGCTACGCTAACTAATTAAAGCAATTAAGTGGCCTCGAGGGCGAGAGAGACATGCATGCTCGGTTGCTCCACCTGAAAATGCCCTTGCCTTGCCGTTGGCTGCCTCTGTTTGCACTCATTTGATCTCTGAACATTGCACCAACTTTCAGACTGCTTCTGCTCTAACACAGGAACATTTTTGCACAAAAATGTACTGGTGGCCAGTTGGTTACAAAAAGTCGTTGTTGGCCACCTTAACTGGCCGGTCGGCTTGTTCAAGTGGCCAGTCGGCTACTTCAGGTGGCCGGTCGGCTACTTCAGGTGGCCGGTCGGCCACCCCTTTTTCCAGACTTCTGTTTTTGCTGCAACAAAGAGAAACAGAGGCAAAACACTGCATTTTTCAAAGGAGTGTGGCACTTGGCTCTCCAGCCATCAACCAAGCATTTTCAATGCATGATGGCCAAAGAGTCAAGCTTGTACAAGCTTAATTAATGCACAAATAAGACTCAAAGGACCACCACCCTATCATACATGATCAAGGGTGACAGTGACCAAGAAACATGACACGTTTCATTACTTTGAGTATGAAACATCCCACATTTCTTGTGTTTGGATTAACGCCCAATCCAAACACATGCAATGCAACACAACATGCTTATCTTGCTCAAGTTTTACTTGATTCATTTTGTTTACACATTTTACATTACCAAATCATTCTTTAATCGGTTAAGTCCAAAGTGATTGTCCTAGAGGGGTCAACCAAAGGATGATTGAAGACATGAGAGAGATCATGCTGTCGGTTAGTAGAAACCCTCAAAAGAGGATTAAAACCATTAAGCACAAGTCTCAATCTCAAGCGTAAACACACCCTTAAGGCTAACCAACCTCAAAGAAAATGGAAAAGTGAAGAAATGAGGGAGGTGGCAGATATTTCAATGCTGAAATGGCATGAAAAATGACACTAAATCATGCAAGCAACACATGCACAACATGTTAAGAGCCTAAAACATTAAGCTAGTAAAGATCACAACACTATAAGCATGCAACACAAAGCTCAATTGACTAAACCAGCTCTGGACAAAGTTAAAACATGCCAAAATAGTGGCTAAAACATGCTGAGATTGAAGCATAAAAGGCTAGAAAAGCATGCTCGTATGTTAGCTCGCAAACAAGGCTCAAGACACAACTCTCAAAAGCAATGAAAGAGTGAAATAAGTGAGAGTGTGATGGAGCTATGTACACTAAAATTACATGTTAAGTGACACTACAACATGCAATCATCTCAAGAAAAACATGTTTAGAGGCCTAAAACACTAAACTAGTGAAGGCATTTGCACTACAACCATGCAAGACAAGGCTCATATGACCAAGACAGCTCAAAACAAAGTTAAATCATGCCAAATTAGAGCTTAAAACATGCTGAGATCAAGTCACAAAAAGATAGAAAAACATGCTCACATGTTAGGCTATCTACACTTGCAAACAAGACACAAGGAGGGGAGGCCACCCCCTCCTATTTTGGACCTCAAAACCAAGTTTTTACCACTGAACGTCCCCTGGAATTCAATGGTTAAAAGAGCCTAAAAAGTTGTTTCAAAAAGCTTTGAAAGATGGCACAAAAGGCTTCACAAGCCAAAGAGTAAAAAGAGAAGACAACCCGCTAACTCAACAAAACTTAAACCACCATTTTGAAACCTTAAAAATAGAGTTTTTTATGGTTGAAAAACCAAGTCAAAACAGTGTAAAAAGATGGCCAAGCAATTGATTAAAAAATGCTTAAATGAGGTAAGCCTTATACCTTTCATGCACAGCACTAAACAGCCACAATTCTGAGCCAAAACCAGTCTTAAGAACTCAAATTAAGCCTAAAAAAACCTCAGCTCCAAGATGAAGATGTTTGGTCAACGGTCTATTTTCAAAAGTGTACAGAATTCTCACTTTCAAACACAAAATAGGGAGAGAGAGAGAGAGAGAGAGAGACAATTCTAGAGAGAGAGAGAGGAAATTTTCTCACAAAATTTTCTAACCTCTCGAATGGTGGAGAAACCCCCCATTATATAGAAATGCAAAGCCAAAAGCTTGCATTCATCCCTCCATACATGTGTATGGAGATGAGCATCAGTGCTCAACAGCTGGCACAACTGGCAAATATATATCTGAAAAAGGAGAAAAATGGCCGTCAGCTAGTTTAGAAAAATGGCCAACTGACCACTTCAAGTGGCCGACAAGGCCCTTCCCCCCTCCAGGCAAGAGGCACCAAAGTTTGGTCCAAAAACAAGCACAAAACAAAGAGGGTTTAGAGGCTCAAAGACAAGGCGTTCCGCCGAGAACTTCGGGCACTCAAAACGAGCATAAACAAGCACAATCATCGAGTGCATAGACGATGACGTCTAAGTCTTGAGGTCGGTCAAAAATGGGGTGTCTACAATGCCCCAGGCAGCATTATACCGGCCTCCGAGTCCTCTGGGTATCATGGCACATTGCTGCTATGAGATGTACAAATGAAAGATGTATAGATTGTCAATTGATGTCAGTGGCTACAATGTGAATCAGAACAGTATGAAAGCGAATGATAACCGTGTTTTAGGTTACCTCATGAGGAGCTACGATGTCGAAGTAACGCCTGAAGAAAGAAAAGGGCTCGCGAGTCCTGCGGCGAAGCTGGCCATCGAATACCCGTGAATAAGGGACCGTCAATGGAACCTCCACCTTTGGCTCCGAGGCAAGAGTCAGGAAGTATGCATATACCCATAGCTGCAAGGAAAATGCAAAGGTATGTAGTCAGCATAGTGTATGAACAGATACAGAAAGTGCAAACAGAAAGCATACAGTGTATGAACATATACAAAAAGTGCAAAGTAGAAAGCAGACAGTACATGGACAGGTATAGAAAATACAAAGCAGAAAGTACATGCGTTGAACAAGTGTAAAGCAAGAAATGTTGAATAGAAAATGCAGAGTGTAAAGAGGGAACTAAGATGTGTACCTCCCAAGCTTGCCAGTAGCCTCAAACCAAAAGTCCAATCCCGCAGGAGGTCGAGCTCATATAGCCATATAGGGTGGCGAGGCCAGCCCCACCCCAATCGTAGAAACTCACTCGAGGAAGAACCACTAGTGCACTCAGCAAGTATAGCCCCACAGTGTTCGCCATGTTCGCAAACAGGGTGATACTGAAGAGGAACATCAGAAAACCTCGAGCGTAATGCTTTATCTCCTCTACTATCTTTGGCACGGTCCCCCGGAACGGCTCCTCGAACCAGCTATATCTGACTTGGGTTGTCTGGAATAAAGGTGGGTGTGCCTCCAGAAGCTCAATCCAAGCAGCCTCTCACTCCCCCATATCAAGATCAAGGGGAATTAGATTACCCCCTACGACTAGGCCTGTAATCATGGCGAAGTTGTACGGGGTCATCGTTATCTCTCCGGTAGTGGAAAGGTGGAAAGAGTTGGTGGTGTCCCACCATCTCTCCACTAGAGCTCCAAGAAGTGGATGGCTCACTATGACTCGTGGCAATCCAGAACAGAATAGGCCGAAGCCCGCATCGTCGACAATAGCTCGTACTTGGTCTGGGAGCTCGTCGTACTAATCTCTGGCCATCATGGCCCCATAGCCCCTGTATGCACGGGCATCACCCTGTGGCAGAGGATAGGTGAATCAGTGTAAATACAGTGCAAGAGTGTGATTAGTGCAAGAAATGCAAGTAAAGAATATCATATGTGCAAGTGCATAAAGTTTATACCTCAACGGGAATGGCTAAAATGTGGGAGTCCGGCTCCCTCAGTAAGAGATCTGCTGGTGCATCGGTGAAATCAGTAAAGTGTCTGATGCCACTAGCAGGCAGAATGTGAGTCTAGGGATGATATATCGTCGCGTCAAAAGGCCTCACTCCCAGTGGTAAGGGCTCCGGCTCTGCATCAGAATCGAACTCTACCTCGAACTCCGCCTCTGGAGGAGCTCCATAATGTGAAAAATCGTCTGCCATCTGGAATATAGATGAAGAGTCGATGAAAAGTGAAGAAATGAATGAAATAGAAGGAAAATGCCAAAAGTCAACTCAAGTCAAACCCTAGGAGAGAGAAAATAGGAGAAAAAGTAAAAGCCCGGGAAAAGGCGCCAAACCCAAGAGAAACTCGAGGGGAACAAACCTCAAGTGGTGAAAATGAAGGAAAAAGCACTGAAATCAAATTTCAATCGATTCAAAACGAAGGAAATCAAGAGGTTTTAGTGAAACAACTTCGCGTGGGGCGTTGAAAAACGCATGTAAAACTCGGATCTAGAGAGAAGAATGGTCTAGAGTGAGAGAGGGATCAATTTCGGGCAAGAGGGTGTGTGGAAATGAAGTTTGAAGCCCTATACTTAAAGACCCAAATGTAAAATGACCGAAATAGACCGGGTTGCCATCGATGGTGGCCGACAGGTGGCCGACACCTCTCCCTGGTGGCCGACAAGCTTCCAGTGCTCTCTCTGTGTGTTTTGTTGTTGTTTTATGTTCTTGGTTCTCGAGAAAGTACAAGAAACGTTCACTTTTAGACTCAAATTTCCTCTGCGGAAGCTCCAAACCGTGTCTTCGGTGCATGATGATTCATCACTAGTCAACATCAATGAGGTGTATCCTTTTTAACTTATTGCAACTCTTCTAAGAGGTAACTCGAAAGTTGCGGCTGAGTCGATTTTATCGTGCATCTCTTTATCGAGCATAGAACATGCATTTTGTACTTTTGCATTGAATATGCATTCCGATGTTGCATAGAACATGCATTTTGTACTGTTGCATTGAGTATGCATTGGTGCTGCATAGAACATGTATTTTGTACTGTTACATTGAATATGCATTCCGATTTGCATAGAACATGCTCTCAATTACCATGCATAGAACATCCCATTACGATGTTTGCATAGAACATGCTTTGTTTCTCTTGCATAGAACATGCACTCTTACTATGTTATGCTTGTTAAGTTTCTTTCTTATGCAGGCACGATATTGTATGTACGGTGAGTTCCAGGTGAGATCATTCATGTCCTTTGATCCACTCCCTTTTTTGGTTAAAAACATTTGGGCGTGTTTCGATGTTTACCACCACTCCTTGTTTTGGTTAAAAGCATTTGGACGTGTTCCGATGTTTACCACCACTCCCTGTTTTGTGTAAAAGCATTTGGACGTATTCCAATGTTCACCACCAACCCTATTTTGGTTAAAAACATTTGGGCGTGTTCCGATGTTTACCACCACTCCCTGTTTTAGTTAAAAACATTTGGACGTGTTCCGATGTTTACCACCACTCCCTGTTTTGGTTAAAAACATTTGGACGCGTTCTGATGTTTACCACCACTCCCTGTTTTGGTTAAAAGCATTTGGACGTGTTCTGATGTTTACCACCATATCTTGTTTTGGTTAAAAGCATTTGGATGTATTCTGATGATTATCACCACTCCTTCTTTTGGTTACAAACATTTGGATGCATTCCGATGTTTATCACTGTTCCTTTTAGTTAAGAACAGTCGGGTGTGTCCTGGTGTTCATGCCATCCCTTCTCTTCTTCCGCATGCAACGTGTTAGGATCTTGTTTGACACCTCAGGTGCACCCGACGGTTGTGTTGCTCTTTGCCTTTCTTGCATGATGCGTAGTTAAGATTCCATAATTTTCTTACATCCTTTATGCATGAAGTATGGTTTGGCTCGTTTACTTACTTCTTTCGTGTATGAGATCGTTGTAGCATTTCTTTGCATAACATTTGCATATAGATGTTTCATTACAGCCTCATTACATGATCATGAGTTATGTTTTTGGCATCATGCATATCATTTGCATCTGCCCCAGAACTACACTGGTTTGATTCCAAGCAAAGGGATACGTAGGCAGCCTGCGGGCACAACCATTTATTTTGTCTTATTTGTTTGCTTGTCCAAGTCTTCGTCCTTGTCAAAAATGGGTCATCTCTGGGCTTTGACATTCACTCCAGTTATTTCATGACTTCTGAGTTCTATCAAAGAGGGGCAACTGTAGACACCCCATTTTTGACCGTCCTCAAGAATTGGACGTCATCGTTTGTGCACTCGATGATTGTGTGTTTGTGTTCGTGTTCGTGTTGGGCACCCAAAGTCCTCGGTGGAATGCCCTGTCTTTGAGCCTTTGGACCTTGTTCTTTCTCTGCCTTGTTTTGGACCAAAACTTGGTGTCTGGACCTCTTGGTGACCTATCGGCCACCCCCCAAGGTTATCGGCCATGGGATAAGCCTGTTGGCCATGGATGTGGCCGGTCGGCTACCAGCGGTGGCCGACGGCCACCAGTCTCTTTTTCCAGATATTTCTGGATATTTGTTTGCCAGCTATGTCAGCTGTTGCTCACTGAGCCGCATCTTCATACACGTGTATGGTAGGATGTATGCAAGCTCAAACCTTGATTTTTTATATATAGGAGGTGTCCTCCCCCATTTTTGAGGGTTAGAAGTTTTAGAACAAAAATCTCTCTCTCTCTTTCTAGAATTCTCTCTCTCTTGATATTTTGTGCCTTGTAGCTTGTTTTCTCTTAGCTTTTGCACATCAACCCTAAACCAAATACTCTCACCTTTGGGCTAAGATCCCTTGAAGCTTTGTTTGAGCTTGGATTGTGGCTGTTTTGTGTTGTGCTTCAAAGGTATAGAACTTACCTTGTTTAAGCTTGCTTTCACTACTTGTTTTTCCATCCTTTTAAACTATTTTGGGCCTGGTTTTAACATGTAAAAAGTTCTGTTTTTGAGGCTTAAAGTGGTGGTTTGAGCCCTTTTGAGTTAGGGGCTTGTACACCCCTTTTGCTTTTTAGCTTGTTAAGCTTTTGTGCCATCTTTTCATCACTTTCAAAATAAATTTTTTGGGCCTTTTAACTATTGAATCTCAGAGGTTTTTCAGTGGCAAAAACCTTGTTTTGAAGTCCAAAATTGGAGGGGTTAGCCTCCCCTCTTTGTGTCTTGTTTGCATGCCTAGTTAGCCTCACATGTTAACATGTTTTTTTCTAGCTTACTTTAGCTTAAGTCCAGCATGCTTTTGCCTCTGTTTTGACTTGTTTTGGCTCTGTTTTGGGCTAGTTAATTCAGTTGAGGCTTGTATTGCATAGTTGTAGGGTTAATTCCTTCACTAGCTTAGTGTTTTAATGCTTTGATCATCATTGTTTTGAGTTGAAAGCATGTTTTAGTGTTGTTTTGCATTCCATTTCAGCACTTTAATCTCTGCAACCTCCCTCCATTCTTCACTCTTTTGTTTGCTTTGAAAGTGGTTTCAAGCCACTTGTTTGCCTAAGTGTGGAATTGAGGTGTTGCACCTAATGGTTTAATCCCTTAGGGGGTTCATTACCAATAGTTTAATGCCTCTTTCATGCCCAAAGTAACTTGTGGCTTGAGTCATCTTTCCATTAGAGGACACTCACCCTTGGACTTAATCGATTAAAGAGTGATTCGGTAATCTAAAATGAGTATACAAAATTGGACAAGTAAAAGAGGCAAGACAAGCATCTTTCGTGTTGCATTGCATGTGTTCGAATTGGATGTTAATTTGAACATAAGGAAAATGGGACATTTCATACTCAAAAGTGATGAAATGTGCCACTTTCCTTGGTCACCATCACCCTTAATCATGCATGATAGGGTGGTGGTCTTTTTGAGTCTTGTTTTGCACTCATTAAACTTGTACAAACTTGGTTCTTTGGCCATCACACATGGAAATTGCTTGATTGGTGGTTTGAGAGCCAAGAGTTTCTCTCATTTGAGCTTGTGTGATAATAAAGAGTGTAAATAGTACACACAAACCTGTGAAGATACACTGTTTTGCTCTATCTACTCTCTGTTGCAGCAAAAAGAGGAGTTTATGTCCTGAGTGGCCGACCGGCCACCACCAGTAGCCGACCGGCCACCATTGGTAGCCGACCGGCCTTCTGTCGGTCACCAATGAAATTTGCACAGTGTGTTCCTGAGGTGGAGCGAAGGTATTCTGGAAGTTAACAGCACTGTTGGTGTTCAAATGTGCAAACAAAGGCTCACAGCAGCAAAACGGTGGCTTTTTCGGGCGGAGAAACCAAGATTGCATCCCTCAGTTCCCGAGGCCTTTTAGTTGCTTTGCTTAGTTAGTTAGTTGTAGCTAATCCTTGCAAATGATGTAATTATTCAAGTAGATTAGCTAGTTAATTCAGGTTGTAATTAATTAGATTAATTTCTTTGTACTTAGTTAGTTAAGTGTTTAGCTAATTAATTCGGTTTGTAATAATTAGTTAACTAGAATAGTTAATTAGTTTCGGTTTGTTGTAATTAGTTAGCTTAATTAGCATAGCTAGTTAGCTTATTTATTCGGACCCTCCTTCGCGAGGACGTAATGTTGTAATAAGTGTGCGTGTGTATATGTCTTCCAACCCCACGTCTTTCTCCCTTTTATTTAATCACTTTTGATGGTTAAATTAGGAACATTTTCAATTAACATACCTTATTCTTGCATGTTTGCATCTATTCATTTGTCTTGCATGCACCGAGGCTCGGCGCATCATTCAAACTGCATTGTCATTTCAATACCTTCTTTGAATACGTGTTTAATCGCATGTTATTCAAATTGAATCATCTGCCATATTAGTAGCTGAGCCTATTAATTTCATATTGCATGCGTTGCATTAGATATCTTGCATAGTTAGGATCATGCATCTTTCTAACTAGTTTTTGTTTTGGCTTGGAGTACTCGGTAAGTTTTTATGCTTTAGCATCTTTGCATGAGTGTGATTACTATATTGCCATGATTAGCATGCTTGCCATAAGGCTATGTGCTTAAATGCTAAACTGTATGAATGTCTGTGGATGAAGGCTTGTTGCTTGAATTGGAACAATTCAATGATTGCGCATTTTAAGCCCACTTTATTGTGGCAAAATCATGTTTTAAGCCCACTGTGTTTGGTGGCAAATCCGCATCTTTAAGCCCACTTGAGGTGGCAAATTCAAACTATTTTCACAAATAAACATGAGTTGAATTGTTCCAAGTCTTGCGATTAGTCTATACTTGATTGTGCGCATCACATAGTAAAGCTAGCTTAAATAACTGGAACAAGAACACATAATGTTTATAAAATCTCATATCATGATTAGTAGAGGCCGATCTTTGATTGGGTGAGCGGGGGTGCTTAATTCATGACCTTCCCCCTTCGTACCTAAGTTCCCGAGCCGAGACAAATTTGGTGATGATGGACACGTGGCCTTTGGCACGAGTCAGGGTTTCTTAAATTTCCTCAAAAACAAAATATTTAAGTAGCAACTCTGTATCTGGCAAAGCAGTCCAATTTTGGCATTATTTGATTTAAAATCGATTTTTCGAAAAGGTTTGTCGGATTTGGACTCTTTGGTGATTATCAGTTTTACATTGCACTTTGTGAGAGACTAGATTCAGAACCGCAGGAGTCCGAACTGTGAGGCCTTCTTTTCAAAACCTTCCCAAAAGGCAGGGCGCGAGAAAAGGTGAGTCCATAACTGCCGAAGGTGCTGGCACTAAATCTGCCATGGTAACAGCATACACATGCCCCGTAGGTCTTTGCTCTACCTGCTCACCCCTCGAAACATAAGTCTGATACACTAACTAAGCCAAAGGCTCCCTGATTGGCCCTTGAGGCCTGTGCTGGCTGTGCAGGCTGATGACTCTGGTTCTACCTATGACTAGACGCACCAGATGTACCACCCGACTGAGGGCAAAACCTTCTCAAGTGCCATGACTGCCCACACTGATAATAGGTAGGCGGTGGCCCTCTCTCCTAACTCTAGCATTAAGAACGAGCCATAGACGACGCAAACTGTTGCCCTCCTCTCTTCTGTGGGCAAACTACATACTTGTGACCTAGCTGGCCACACTTGAAACAGGTGATCCCTCTCTGTCCACCTCTCCCTACCCTAGAACTCGGTACAAGAAAAGTGGACCTAGACGGTGCTCCCTTGGACTATTGTGGGTTGGAACCCCTCTACTTCTTATTGTCCCAACTATCCCCCTGAACCTCCTGACTCCTCTGATTGGAGCCCCTTATCCTCTCCTCTTCAGTCTGGATCACGGTCTCCAAATTAGTCGCCGCCTCCACAAGGCGTCCGTAATCTCTAATCATGGACGCGACCACCTTGAAAAGAAATCTGGTCCTCAATCTCTTTTCAAACTCCAAGCAACGGTGTTCTTCCGTCGCCACAAGCTCAGGTGCAAACCTCGACAAACTAGTGAAAGTAGCCTCAAACTCGGCAACTGGTGTGTTCAACTACTTGAGCTTCAAGAACTGCTTCCTCAATTTCTCCCTACCAGTGGGAGGCAAAACCTTATCCTGGAAGACATTGACAAAGGCCTCCCAAGTCACCCCTATGCATCCACGCACATACTTCTTCCATTGGCTCGCATCTCCCTTCAGTTGGAAGGATACCAAGGTCACTCTCAACCTACCATCTTTGATGCCAAGCATCTCAAACGTCTTCACCATCTATTCGAGCCATTGATCCGCTTTCAAAGGCTCTTTTGGATCCCCAAAAAGTTATCTGGATTCGACCAGAAGAACTCCATCTTCAAGAAAGACAGCCTTGACTCCACTAGTTGGGCTTGGACTTGATTCTCAGCTATGAAAATGTCCATGGATTCTCGCAAAAATCTTGCCATTTCATGGGCCAAAGCGCCCATGGCTTGTTATTTCACTAGTTTGGCCACATTGGCCTGATCAACCCCTTCTTCTTGCACCAGAATATCAACCGGTAATGGCACATCCCGCCATCTAGGCCTGCCACACCTACCACCACCACGTCCACATCTTGACATCCTAATGAAGGTAACACAAGAGATTAACACATTTACACATGTGCCGAGGCTAACTCACTTGCTTCCCAATGCGATGGCCAACATTTAATTCACTCTATATAAGCACATAGTCACATAACACATACGAACTTATTTTTTAGATAATGATCGTCCCGCGACGTTGCCAGAGTTCCAGTTAGAAATAGCAGTGATCGAGTGCTCTCCTAACAGGAATTCTAGAAACCCGTAGACCCAATTAATATCTTAGAAATTAAATTTCATATCCACTTAGTCACATAAGCATGTTATCACATAGCACACCATATATACAAACATTTCTATCAAGTGAGATAAACCCATTGTGGTAAGAACCACTTCCCACGTACCCAAAGTATTCAAACCTGGTATGCTCTGATACCAAGTTGTAACGCTCTAAAATAAATACAATAACCATCCACAACATCATTAAATAACAACCACGTAAGTATGTAATTTTTCCATTATGCTCCAACTACTTGTATAAAAGAGTAACATATACGGATATATATTTACAAGCCTAATCATGAATCTATAGCCACTTAGTAAGGATATGAAATGAAAAGTATACAAGTAAAATAATGCCCTAAAGGCTTACATTTTTCCAAGTTGATTCTTGGTTACAACAAAAGTGAGCTTATGCTCAATACAGTTTAACCCTTAGGCTTGTACAAAATAAATACAACAAATAAACAAAATGAAGCTCTTGCTCCAATGTCCTCCTAAGCTATTGCCTTGGCGGAGGCATATCATCAGCACCTAAAAACGGTTTTCCACATAGGGTGAGCCAAAACCCAGTAGAGATACTACAACACAGTTTACGAATATTAAGAAAGTCATAAGTTGAATGTATATGCAATGCTCGTGCCAAAACATTTTCATTTCTTTTTCCAAAACTGTGCAATGCCAAGTTTGTATCTCAAATCATGATATCATTTCCTTTGTGATAGAAAACAAGGCAGTGAATATAACACTATGAATCTCTAGGATGTGTCTGCAAGTAGGCTACAAGCACTACCAATTTGTCATTTTTACCGGTATTAGATGGAAGGCTCGACACCTAACTGCGCAGGTTTCTGGACTTTCACCAAGGACACACAAGCCAACTTAGCACCACAACTACACTCCTATCCAGATTCACCAAAGTATTCACCCTTTTTTTTTCAAAAAGATAAACATTTTCCATGTGTTGAATATGCAACATGTTCAATGCCATTGGATGAGAAGTAGTTTTAATTCACCTAATCCTCATGTAATTTCTACAACAATCATAGCTATCCTCCACCAATAGCCCAAAATAGTTATCTTTAAACAGATAAATAATTTCCATACGGATAAACTTTCCAAAAATCTCAAAATGGGAGTGATAATTCACATCCAACTCTGCCATCCTCATCAACATCAATCCAATTTCACATTTTCAACATCAATTTCAATTATTTATACAAAATCAACATTTGAGCTATTTAGGGAAAAACCCCATTTTCTTCCAAAATCAATTCCAAGTATCAAAACCAACCGTTTTGATCACAACTCCACCTCATTTCCAATTCCATAACCATTTTCAAGAATCCATTAAAAAACCCCTCTTTTCATTTTTAAACCAAAACCCTAGGTTTATTCAAAAATCCCTAAATCACAATATTGTTTTAGAAAATAACAAATAACAAAGTTAAAAATAATAAGAGAGTGCGGAGAATCCCTACCTCAAGCTTAAAAGAGTGGAAGTGAAAAATGCAAAAAACTCAATGTCAACGAAATCACAAACCACTTGGATCAAAAGGAAGCCCTTGACACAATCTACAATATATCTCAAAGGATCAAGGTGAAAGGATACCTCTAGGTGAGTAGATTGAAGGATCTAAGTGTTTGTAGAGTTTAGAGAGGAAAACAGAGAGAATCATGGTTAAAGAGAAGAAAAGAGAAACAACTAATGAGAGAAAGTGCTTTTGGGTCAATTTATAGTGACTAGGTATTAATAGAATAATGGCTCTAAAGTCAAATGAAAAGAACTAGTCACAAATCTCCAAAAAGTAAGACCCAAGTTGAACAAAAATTTGGAAATGACTTACAGTGGTCGACCCTCAAGAAGAAAAGCTAAGACACTAGAGTTTTGCAGCAGACAAGGGTCGACCCTAGGAATGAATGGTGTTGACCCTATTTTTCAGTATGCAACCCAAAGCAACATAGCAAGGGAAGGGTCGACCCTAGGAACCCGTGGTGTCGACCCTATATTTCAGTAGTGATTTCTAGAATTAGCAACAAGACAAGTGTCGACACCATCCAGATTGGTGTCGACCCCAGAGACAAATGAACAGAACAAGTGTCGACACCCCCAAGACTAGTGTCGACCCCAGATTCCAGTAGCCACACCAAGAGCACAGCAATAAGGTGGTATTGACACCACCAAGATGAGTGTCGACCCTCGGAGTTGAACAAAACAAAGAAAGAAAGGCAGTGTCGACACCACCAAGCATGGTGTCGACCCTTGAAGCAAAAATCAAACATGAAAAGAGAGAAGGACGACCACTACAGACATGGTTTCCCGAATTCAAAAGCAATAAGTGGGTCAGGTCTAAGCTCGGATCGCTATATGAGCCTATTTATGACTTTCAAGCAAAAAATAAATAAACAAAAATTAATATCCCTTGATTTATGACTTTCAAATGAAAAATATATCAAATATAAAATAAATAAATAAAAAATCAAAAGTATACTAATCCATTTCAAAATTCAAATTTGAGGGTCACTAAATATGGAAAGCAATCTATTAATTTAAATTTAAAATTGGCACAATATAAATTTAAAATTATAATGATCTATCCCATGATTTATAAGTTTTAAATACAAATTTAAAATTATCATAATTGGCTCATATTCTTTGTCTTTAAGAGCAATAAGAGTAACGTTAAGATTATTTATATATTTTACAAAAGAATGTTTTTAAGAAGAGATATTGTGAGAGTTTCAAAATCTCATACAAAATCTATATACTATTATAATTGCAAAACGTTATCATCTTATTAAAGATTAAAGTTGCAATTCTTTTATAATTTTTTATTTTTTTGATTTTGTTTAATTTTTGTTAATATGTGTCACAATATGATTGTTCTATATATTAATTTTATATTCTTCAAATAAAATTTTAAATTTAGTTTCTTCCTTTAATCATATTACCAAAATAAGATCAGTATTCATTCCTTAATTTATGCATCTTTTATTAAATTATAAAATAAAATTTTTAATTTAAAGTCTTTTTTAAATTATGTTACTACAATTAGAATTATATCAATATTCACATGTGTCATAATGATGTGTCATAATATTATTGGTCTAAACATAATATGTTATTATATAACAACCCTCATTCTTGTCTTAGTAATGCTCATACGAATTTACATGATTTTGTCTTGTTAAAATTGCATCTGTAGATTTTGATACTTTGCCTAAGTAAAAGTTCTTGTCTTGTCTTGATATTATAATGTTTTGCCTAAGTGTTATATGCATGCTTTGTTCCTTGTTTTGTGTGTTGAACCTAGGCCATCTACCTTTGTTACTTCACACCTAGGTCACACCTTTGAACCTCTTACACCTAGGCCGTTGTGTGTCAACACCTAGGATCATCTTGGAACCATCTTGGTTGACCTCTACCTTCACCTTTGCATCTTGGTTAAGGTGTGCATCATCTAGGCCAAGATGTGCATCATCTAGGCCGAGATGAGCATCACCTAAGCATCTGAGATCTTTGATCCTTGAATCTTCCAGCCTTGTTGTGCACCTAGCAATCTTGTTCCTTGACTTGTACTTCCCAGGCCAAGGTGCATCACACCTAGGCCAAGTGTTATCCCTCCTAGCCTAGATCAGGAAGACCTTGCTTATCCTTCACCTATCCGAAGCTTTGTTTTGATCCAGGATCCTTGCCTTGGCAGAGAGCCCATGTCACCTTACTTGTTGTATACAATTTGACCTACTCTTGTCTTTTCATTCTGGCACCTTTTTTAGGAGATTTGATTTGATGATGCCACGTGTCCCAGTAGTGGTTGAAGTCAATTAGCAGTTGAGAGACCCATATCATTTTGCCATATCCTTGTCTTGAAGAGAGAGAAGCTCTAGGAGGAAGAAAAAGAAGAAGAAGAAGAAGAAGTTCTTAGAGTGAGAACTAGATTTTCAAGCTTGATTTGCAGACCTTGAACCATTTGATTTGTGTTTTGAGGTTGGATTCTTGATCTACTCTTGTTGCTCTTTATGTTAATTTGATCACATTGGATGATCTAGCATGATTCATGAGCCATGCATTGATTTAAAGTTTTGTTTTGGAAAGCAAAAGTGATGTTCTTGCATTCTTGAAGAATAACCAAAAGTTTATACCAAGTTCCATGTTTTCGTGTTTGTTCTTATGAAATCTTCAAGTATGGGTACCTAGGTCCTTATTTTCGAACTTATATCATGAAATCTCAGATTTTGAATAAGAAATTATGTTTTTAGCATTCATGTTCTTCTTGTTCATGTTCTTCTTGTTCATGTTCTTCGTGTTCTTCAAGAGGAAACCCAGATTTTCAGACTTCATTGTTTCCCTAAGTGTGGTCACCGAGACACACTCTTGTCTAGACCTCACACCTAGGCCAAGCATCATATCTCACCTTGGCCTACCTTGCATGATCACTTGCACCTTAGTCTACCTTGCATGCACACCTAGGCTGACCACAATACACCTTTGCCGACACCTTGTAACATCCCAGGCGAGTAGCCCACATCTCTTCTCCATGCATCCATTCCTAGACCTGGTTTGTACCCAGCATGCTTTTCCAGAAAGAAAAACATTGATTTATCTCCCAGCATTGTCTTGACTTGGTTTTGGAAAGAAATGCTGGGATCTATTTCACTCATTTGAAGCCTGTTTTAAGAGTGCATTGCATAACCATCTTTGAGCATCTTTTCTTGTCACAATGTATTCAGTGGACTTTGCCATATATTTGTAGGTCTTGGATCCTTACTTTAATACCTACATTCGAGGAGCTATTTGTAGACTGCCCGAACTTCTCTGCGCACCACTCTTTCGGAGAGGGCGCGAATTGGTCCAACTACTACAGTTCGGACTCCTGTCACGGTTCTGAATCTAATCTCACAAAGTGCAATGTGAAATTGATAAATCACCAAAGAGTCCAATCTGGCTAATCATTTTGGAAAATCAGATTTTAAATCAAATTATGCCAAACTGGACTGCTTTGCCAAATTGCAGAGTCGCCACCTAAATATTTTGTTTTGGAAAATTTAAGAAACCCTAACTTGTGCCAAAGGCCACATGCCCGTCATCACCAAAGTTGCCTCGGCTCGGGGACTTGGGTACGAGGGGGGAAAGTCATGAAATGAGCACCCCCGCTCGCCCGATCAAAGAATCGGCCTCTACTAAGCATGATATGTTGTTTTATAGACACATGCGTTCTTATTCCGATTATTAATCTAACTTTACTATGTGATGCGCACAGCATACAAGTATAGACTGAATTGCAAGAATTGGAACAAAACAACTCATGTTTGTTTTTGAAAATGGTTTGAAAGTGCCACTCGCAAGTGGGCTAAAGCGCGGATTTGCCACCCTCGGGTGGGCTTAAAACATGATGATTTGCCACTTCGCAAAGTGGGCTTAAAACATTTATTCGTTGAATTGTCCCAATTCAAACAATGAAGCCTTTATCCACAGGCATTCATGTAGTTAATCATTTAAGCAAATAGCCTCATGGCAAGCACGCTATCATGGCAATCACTCACACACATGCAAGTATGCTAAAGCGCAAAACTTACAGTGTACTCCAAGCCAAACAGAAAACTAGTTAGAAATCAATGCATGATCCTAACTATACAAAATGCCTAATGCAACACACGTAATAATGCAACTAAAATAGGATCAGCTATCTAAGATGGCATATGAATGCAACACTTGATAACATGCTGTAGACGTCCCCGAACGCCCCGGGAGGATGAGTCCCGTTCTGTTCGCATGTGGGTTGACTACAGTTCGGACTCAAATTGTCGTTGTTCTTAATCTGAACCAAAGAGTCCAAATCCGGCAAATCGTTTTCTGAAAACATATTTTTTTTGAAAGAAGTGCTAAACATGGACTGCTTTGCCAGATACAGAGTCGCCACCTAAATATTTTTTTATAGGGGAATTTAGAAAATCCTGACTCGTTTGCCTAAGGCCACGTGTCCGTCATCACCAAAGTTGCCTCGGCTCAGGAACTTGGGTACGATTGGGGAAGGTCAGCTATGAGCACCCCCGCTCGCCCGATCAAGGATCAGCCTCTACTAAACATGATATCTAGTTTTGAAAACGTTATGTGTTCTTATTCTGATTAATTAGCTAATCTTACTATGTGATGTGCACAACACACAAGTGTAGACTAGGTCGCCTAATTTGGAACAAAGCATTGCATATCCGTTCGTTTGGAAAATGGTTCGAAATTTGCTACTCGCGAGTAGGCTAAAACACGGATTTCAATGAGTTGTTCTAACTCAAACAACCCAACCTTCACCCACATGCATTCAGACAGTTATATCACATAAGCAATTAGCCTCATGGTAAGCATGCTGTCATGTTAACATTCACACTCATGCGAGATGCTAAAGCATAAAAAGCTTATCGAGTACTCCGAGCCAAAACAAAGAATTTGTTAGCAATCAATGTATGATCCAAGTCCATGTTAAGTGGCTAATGCATCGCATACAAAATGCAACTAGAATAGGCTCGGCTAATCCTAGGTTGGCATATGATGATGCTACAACTAACACGTATTCAACTCGGAATTGAAATACTATGCAGTTAGTATGATGCGCCGAGCCCGGTGCATGCAAGGCAAATGTATGGATGCACGCATGCATAGCATAAGGTATGCCAATTTAAATATGCCCTAATACTAACCATTGAAAGCAGGTAAGTAAAAGGGAGAAAGAAATGGGGTTGGAAGACACGCACATACGCACGCACGCTTATTACACAATTGCCCTCGCTCAGAGGGTCCAAAATAATAATACAGGCCGAATAATGAATTAACTATCCTAGCCAATTAATTATCACAAAACTTCTAATTGATTAACAAATTAAAAAAAAGCCTAAATATGAAACTAAAGAGACCGCCGCAGCTCTGCCTCGGAATGCGTGAATGATGCATGCTTGACTCGCCTTGTTCGGAAACCCGGTACCATGCCACTGTTGCCTCTGTTTACACTGCCTTACTCCTCTGAAAATTATGAAAGTTTCGAGGACCCTTCTGAATAACTCCCTAAGTGTGGTGGGATGCCACCGACCATGATAGAGCATTACCGGCTATAAGAATGTGGCCATCGGCCAAAAATTGAACCACCGGCTGGACTTTGGTAGCCGGTCGACACTGTCAGTGGCCGGCCGGCCATTCCTTCCTGCAGAACCCTGTTTTGACGGTAGCAGAGGACAGACAGTGCATGGCATGGAAATTTCAAAGCAATGTGTGCGTGGTCACTCTCCCAATCATGCTATGGACTCAAGGGAGTGTGGCCCTTGGTCCTTGGGCCATCAATCACGCATTTCGATGCATGATGGCCAAAGGCACCAAGCTTGCAAATCAATGTAAATGCATGCGACAAAACAAATGAATGCCTCATACCCTATCATGTTGAGATCAAGGGCATCGGTGACCGAGGGTTAAGACGTGTTTCGTCACTTGGAGTACGAACACACCTCACCCCTCATGCTTGGTTTGACACCCCAAACCAAGCAAAATGTAATGCATGTATGCAACATGGCTCAAACATGCGAAGTAACTCAAGTATGCCATATGGGACTAAGGTAATGAAAATGCCAAATGCAATGTGCCAAACATGCAAGATGCAATGCCATGCAATCTATCATGCAAGCTAGGATATGAAATGCAACTAGCTAAACAACATGCAAACGTGCGAAGACAATACAATGCAAGCATGAAACCAAAGTAATGCAACATGTCAAAACATGCGATGGTGGACTTAAACTGAAACGGGAGGCCTCAACCATACCCCGAAACAGTGGCCAAGAATACTAAAATGATGATGCCAATCATGCAAAATAAACATGCGAACCAATGAGCCTAAGGCTAAGGCATGAAAGGTAAGTTTCAAGAGCGCTCACGCGATGGCAAACATGGATGCTAGACTAACATATTAAGCTCTGAAAATGTATAGAGAATGATGCCAAATCAACCATGTCATGTAGGTAAGGCATGCAACAAAGGCCAAAACTTGAAACCAACAAAGGGGTTCAAGCCATAGCTATGTCAACCGAATCCCAAGGGACCAAAATGACTTAAAACAGTCCTAGGGGACTCCAAAACAAGTCCAAAGCATGCATAGATCATGGTCAAAACATGCTAAGAAATAGATGCAACACAAAGGTGGATTTAAGGCCATAAAGAGGGCACTCTACCACAACCACCCCAACCACACGTGGCATGGACTAGGCAACCAAAAACAGAGTTTTAGCATGCAAAATAAGCCCCCCAAACCCACTGATATGACAGCCCAAATGACTAAACATGGTAGCATGCACAATGACCAACTCTTGAGGCACAAAACTACAACACTTTCAAGCATTGAAAGAGAGCCAAATGCAAGTGCACAAGCATGAATTATGGACTGAAATATGGTCTCCAATGATGCCAAATCATGAGAGTAAGCTAGGTTAAGCATGCTAGTGACCCATACACTCAAGGCTCATAAGCCAAAATGCAAAGAGGCTATACCAAACATGGTAAACATGATTAAATCAGTACCCAACAGACCTCAAGCATGATGAAATATGACCAAAAGCTTCACAAAGCAAGGTAAAAACATGCAAGCATGATGGTCTAATGGCAAGATACATTTCTAGGCAAAATAGAGGAATACAAGGCAAGTGTATTATGTATGCAAGGGGTCATTAATCCGACCCAAAACAAAGGTATAATATGACCAAATAACACCCAAAAACCTCTGAAATGGAGCCAGAAACAACTAAGCATGGATGCTACCCTTATGAGCCAAAAACATGAACAAATGAGACACAAAGGGAGAGGGGTGTCCCTCCCCTATGCAATACCTCAAAACCACTTCTTCACCACTGGAAATCTTCTAGATTTTAGTGGTGAGAAGGCCAATGCACAAAGGTGTTCAAAGCTCAAACAAAGAAGGCACAAAAGGGGCCAAACAAGGCCTAAGAGGGGGAGGTCGACCCCAAACTCAAAGGAGACCTTAATGAAACATCTTAAGCATGAAAAAATAGAGTTTTTATCAATTATACACAAAGCTCAAAACAGCATGCAAAGTAGGTTAAAAACTAGTGCAAGATTGGAGAATATAAAGCAATAGTGTTACCCTTGAAGAACACTTCAAGAACAACAGGTCCAGCCCCCTTCTTCTGATAAAAATCGACTCAAAACTCCAAGAACAAACCCTCAAGACTTCCAAAGTCGAAGTATGGTGTAATGCTAGGTGACTTAGTGCAAAACTAAGAACAAAACACACTTTTGAGCTCTCAAACACACACAAATGAAGAGAGAGAGGGGGATAGAGAGAGAGAGAGAGAGAGTGGTTTATATACCAGATATATATGTATTATCTCTGGTTTTTTGCTAAACCTCTTCAAAGGAGAGGGAAGGTCTCCTTATATAGACAAAGAAAGGTGCTAAGCTTCTAAGGGAAGCTAAACAAATGGGTCAAGGCTTCTCAAAGAAGCTAAGGCAAAGGGGCCAAGGCTTCCTGAGGAAGCTTCGACAGGGGTCTAAGCTTCTTGAGAAAGCTAAGACAAAGGTCCAAGCTTCCTCAAGAAGCTAGACCAAAAGGGTGCAATTCCTCCATAACTGTATGGAGGACAAGTCCGTGCACTCCAGCTGGCACAGCTGGCATGCACCATGCCTAAAAAAGGCGAAAAGGAGGTATCAGCCAGAAAAGGAAGCCATCGGCCAAATAAATGGCCGGCTGGCTATACAAAAGGGCCGATACAACCAACAGAAGTGCCAACCGACCAAACATTTGGCCGGTAGAAAAGAGGCAAGGCCGGTGGCTTCATGCCACAGCCGGTGAGGTATGGGGGTGTCCAACAAGCCATTCCCTGCCCTCAGAAGCAAAACCACAAGTGTTTGGTGCCGAACCTAACACAAAACAAATCAAGTCGAGAGATCCTAAGGCAAGGTGCGTAGCCCAGACCTTTGGGAACTCAAGGCGAACACAAACATGGATGATCATCAAGTGTTCAAACGATGACGTCCAGGTCTTGAGGACGGTCAAAAATGGGGTGTCTACAGTTGCCCCTCTTTGACAGAACTCGAAAGTCATAACAATGACGGGAGTGAATGTCAAAGCCCAAAGACAACCCATTTTTGACAAGGCCGAAGACTTAAGACAAAGCATATAAGCTACAGATAAAGATATGCGCCCGGAGGCAGGGGCAAAATGCAACTGACAATGCAAGAAGCCGAGCATAACTTATGATCATGCAAAGAAAGCTATAACAAAGCATACCATGCAACGGTTTTAAGCTAGCAAACACAAATCCAACTACATTACAATGCAGAAAGGATGTAAGAGAATTATGCAATTCTCGCTACGTTTCACGCGGAGAATACAATACCTGGTCGGTTCGTCTGGTCGTGCCAACTTCAAATGAACCGTACATACAATATCGTGCCTAGAAGAGAAACAAAACTTAACAGGTACAATATTGTTAGAAGTGTGCATAACAATGCAATTGAAAGTGCGTGACAATGCAAGTGAGGGGATGCTTGACAATGCGGGTGGAAGGGGTGCATAACATTGTGACCCAGGTGCGTGCATAACAATGCGATTTTGAAACAAGCATAACAATGCGGGAATCTGCATAAACACATGTAAGTAAGGTATACGTGACAACATATACAATGTGTAAGCGGGAATGAATATACACGTGTAAGTAAAGCATGCAGTCACGCATGCAATGTGTATAAAGAGGAACTTGAATGTACACATGTAAGTAAAGCATAACGCGACAACGCATGCAATGTGTATAAAAAGGAACTTGAATGTACATATGTAAGTAAAGCATAACGTGACAACGCATGCAATGTGTATAAAAAGGAACTTGAACACATGTAAGTAAAGCATAACGCGACAACGCATGCAATGCGTATAAAAAGGAACTTGAACACATGTAAGTAAAGCATAACGTGACAACGCATGCAATGTGTATAAAAAGAACTTGAACACATGTAAGTAAATCATAACGCGACAACGCATGCAATGTGTATAAAAAGGAACTTGAATGTACACATGTAAGTAAAGCATAACGCGACAACACATGCAATGTATATAAAAAGGAACTTGAACATATGTAAGTAAATCATAACGCGACAACGCATGCAATGTGTATAAAAAGGAACTTGAATGTACACATGTAAGTAAAGCATAACGCGACAACGCATGCAATGTGTATAAAAAGGAACTTGAATGTACACATGTAAGTAAAGCATAACGCGACAACGCATGCAACGTGTATAACAAGCCAAAAGGGGGCAAACTCAACTGAAACATGGTAAAGACATGGTACTCATGATGTTGAGATGCTACTTCAAAGTAAGACGAGGCATCGCTCGATGCAAGATGTATAATGAACATAATTGAAGCGATTTGCGGAATTTGCAAGCTATATAAGAGGATACGAGGATGGATACTCTTTGCGCGCACAGAGTACCACACACAGAAGACATGGCTCGAGGTCAACACGATGGCCAATTAATGTTCAAAAGTGCACTTTCTTACTTTGAAAAATGAAGGTGCCAAACCACATAATTTACCCAAGCAAAGGCGCAGGAGGTGCATCGACCACAAGAGGAGGCCACCGGTATTAATTCAGACATTCTGCCGCCTTTCTCCCCTTTTGCTTTACTTTCCTTTTTACTGGTAGTTTAAGCACATTGCATTGCCTCAGGCAGGTTTTCAAAACTGTATATTTTTGTAAAAGACGTGATAGAAATGAAACAGCCATTTTGGTCCAAAAGGGTGTTACATGTGTACTTTGCATCGCATCGCATTTCATCATTTTACATAATAATGCAAATGAGATTTGAAACTGTGTTTGAAAACTAAGCATTTGCATCATAATAATCAGGTAGTGAACCGACTAATGACAACACAACTCGATAAGCAAAACAAAGACCTTGATAAGTTAACCAAGTACAAGTACAACTCGATAAGCAAAACAGAGACTTAAAGAATGTGAGATACAACTCGATAAGCAAATGTACAACAACTTGATAAGCAAATGGGCGTGACTCCGCAGAAATCACCACCGGAAGACATCGAGGGAGGTTCCAAACACAATTCCTCAACATGTTCAACTCATAAACAGCTAATGGGACAAGAGGGAAGGCCATCGGCCATGGAGACAAGCCATCGGCCATGATAAAGGTCCATCAGCCAAAAATGGTGGTCGGTCGGCACTATATTTGGCCGGATGGCAAGAACCACCAGAATGCTGGCACCTGTCCTCCACTCACACCTTATCCCCTACAAAAAGCCTCAGCTTCGTGGTTTTTCTCAATTCAATACTGACTTGCTCCAAATGAAAGAGTTTCTTGTCCAGAATCTCACAGCTTGGATTAACAACTTGGATGGCTCGGAAAAGCTGAACTTTCGGGGCTTTGACATAAATGCACTATTCACTCTGAGTCAGACTCCATTGCATCTTCCGTTTCTCCACGCTGCGGCAAGGTTTTGGAATCCGGTAACTCATGTCTTTAGCATTGGCGGGCAAGAGGTGTGTCCTACCTTCGAAGATTTCCAAGCTCTAATGGAGTCCGAGCGTAATGAGGGAATCTTGCCCCAACTTCGCTTCGGCCATGCCCAAGCCTTAGGACAAATGTGTGGGCTCTCAATGCACGATGCTCGCTCTTTGATTTGTGACGGAATGCTAGATATTCTGAGTTTGGTTTGCCGGTTCTCTGATGCCGGTGATTGCAGTGACCATCATTGGCAAGGTTTTTGGCGACACGCCCTCTGTCTGTGCATGCTATCTTATTTCTTGCTTTCTTCGGGCTCTGGAGGATCGAGCGTCCGGTTGATCGAGGTTGCCCAAGGCTTGAACGAGGGCAATAGCTGTATTGCCATGACTCTGGCTGAGACGTTAATGGGCTTGGATGCCTTTTATCGCCGAGAGACGACCAGATTTGCGGGGAGTCCACTACTACTGCAGGTAATGTTTCCCACCCACTCTCACATATGTATTGCTCTCGTCACTCGGCTCTCAGGCTCGATTTTTTCTCATAAAACCTCTTTTCTCATTTTTCTCTCATCGTACATCTCTCTATTCTTTAATCTCTCATTTTCCATCCCTCCCCAGGTGTGGTTGATGGATAAGTTGCAGGTTGTGGACTTTTGCCCATCGTATTCAGCTCGCGGCTACTTCTTTCGACGTCATCTAGTCGATGCCCTTGATGAGGGATGGTGGTCCGATTGGATGTGGAATTTGTCCGCAGACCGCATCGCTTGGCGCTGCCCTTGGCTTGACCCACCGGCAATGAGTTATAGTATGGCCTGGCAGACCGAGATTCAGTTGATTGGCTTGACTCATTGTGTGTTCTACTTCCCGTTTCGGTTCCAACGCTAGTTCAGCCATGATCAGACTTGTCCGGTAGAGGGGATGGAGTATCCAGCCGCATTCCCGGTCCGAGGTGCACAACTTGCCCAGTATGCTACAGCATGGAGGACTAGAGAGCTCCTGGCCCCCGCTCCCACTTTCAGTTGCACTTTGTCTGATGAGTGCATAGATTGGCTCAATGAAGAGGCACAGATTGGGCCCAGTTTGGCATCAGAGACTTTGACCAGCTCTGGGAGGGGGCGCAGGAACACCTGACTTGATTATGCCCCAAATTTATTGCTTTATCAGTACTTTCAAGCTTTTCTTATAAATGTAATAAAAAGCAACTTCAATTTGCATGCGAGAGCAGGAGAACTCTATATTGAAATCAATGAAATTGAAGGTTGTGGGTATTGAAAATTTTCCGCTTTGGTCCAAAAATGGTCTAAGTTGTAAAAAAAAATTAATTTGAGCAAAATCAACTTTTATTAAAACTTTTCAAAACCATTTTCGATATGGATCAGAACTGGACATGCTTGAAATCTGTCACTGAGATGCACAACCCCGGATCCCAGCAACTAGAAAGTTGCCCCTAGTCTGAGTAGCACTGTACCAGAGATCACAATCAAAGCTCTTGAACGCTGAATAGACAAAGATGACCAAGATGACCAAGATGATCAAATGGACAAAGTTGATTGGGGAAATGTTTATGGCTGAACTCCAGGGTGAAGTTGCTTACGTATCCCAAGATGGGAATCAAGCCTTACGTAGTTCAAGCTTGGGTTCACTCGGGTATTTTCACTCTCCTTTTATGTTCTAACTTTTGTCAAGGCCGCCCTTTGCGGGTTTTCAACCTTGCGAGCTTAGTTTTTGATAATTTCAAATTTTTCATGCTCTAACTTTTGCCTAGGTCGCCCTTTCAGATTTTCGGCCTAGCGAGCCTCTCAGGGGTAATATTTCTTCAACTTGTCCATATTGATCAGTTGTGAGAACTCTAGACCATCTAGATCCATTAGAACCACAGCTCCACCTGACCAAATAGACTTGATGATGTAAGGGCCCGTCCAATTGGGTCTGAACTTGCCCCTAAGGTCGTGGATGGGAGCTCGGTTGTCCTTGAGCACCAAATCTCCTTCTTTCAAATTCCTGGACTTAACTTTCTTGTTGAAAGCCCTGGGGATTCTGCGCTAATAACCTTGAATATGGTACAGTGCTTTCAGTCTTTCTTTCATCAAAGAGCATGAGTTCTTCGAATCTGCTCTGCTGCCAATCTGCTTCGGCTATCTGACACTCAGCCAGTACTCGCAATGACGGAACATCAATTTCGATAGGTAGAACGGCCTCCATCCCATAAACTAATGAATACGGAGTCGCCCCAGTAGAAGTCCTAATTGAAGTCCAGTAGCCCCATAGAGCGAATGGCAGCTTGTCTGGCCAATGTCGGTAGGTTTCCACCATCTTCTGCAGTATGTGTTTGATATTCTTGTTGGCGGCCTCAACTGCTCCATTGGTTTGCGGCCGATAGGTGGACGACTTATGAAAAGCCACGTTGTATTTTTCCAACAAGTCAATCACTTCCTTCTTGAAGTGAGAACCATTATCTGAAATAATCTCATTTGGGACCCCATAACAATAGATGATGTTGTTTCTGATGAACTTTGCAACGTGCGAAGCCTTCAACACCGAATAAGATTGGGCCTCGACCCACTTCGTAAAATAATCTATCGCGACCAGGATGAACTCATGCCCATTAGACCCCTTCGGAGTGATAGCCCCGATCACATCAATTCCCCAAACTGAAAATGGCCACGGCGAAGTCATATTGTACAGCTTCGACGGCGGGATATTCATGCGGTTTGCATGGATCTGACATTTGTGGCATCGCCAAACAAAGCCGATACAATCCTTCTCCATGGTGGACCAGTAGTAACCTTGTCTGAGGATCTTCCGAGCCAACATTACCCCGTTCATATGCGCACTGCATTCCCCTCCATGGATGGCCTCTATTAGGCACTTCGATTCTTCAGCTTCAACGCACAACTTATGCATTCCCAGATGAACTGAACAACCATTCTTCTGATTGCCCTTTTATCCTTGGCGTTTGCCCCTGGTGGATACACCTCTTTTTCCAAGAAATTCCAGATATCGTAATACCAGGGGTTCTCATCTTGAACTTCATCTATAGCAGCAATCGACTCGTAGGCTGGTGCAAATCTCTAGTCAATGATGATTGGACGCATCCGGACTTTAAAAGGAATGTCTATCATGGAAGATAGAGTTGCTAGTGCGTCTGCGAACCTGTTGTTCTCTCTCAGCAGATGAGCAAAGTTTAGCTTCTCAAACCGAGGAATTAACAAGTCCAAGGCCTGGTGATACATTATCATCTTTTCTTCTTTGACTTTCCAATCTCCTTTAGCTTGAGAAATAACAAGGTTCGAGTCCCCAATGACGTCCAACCATTTTGCTCCTAGTTCCAGGGCTGCTTCTAGACCGGCAATGCATGCCTCATATTCTGCTTCATTGTTCGAGACTTTGAACAGGAGTTTGAAGGCTAGAGGGATACGGGAACTGTCGAGTGCTATCAGCAACACTCCTATCCCATACCCGTAATGGTTTGACACTCCGTCAAAGTACATTGTCCAAGTTTCGTCTTCGATATGCAAAATGGCCTCATCTAGGAATAAATACTCAACTGCTTCACCTCCTTTCACTAGATGATCGGCTAAGAATTCTGCTACCGCCCTCCCCTTGACTGACTTGCGTGTCACATATTTCAGATCGAATTCGGAAAGCAACAGCAACCAACGAGCTAGCCTACCCGTAAGTGTCGGTTTCTCGAAGAGATATTTGATGGGATCCAGTTGTGAAACCAATATTACGGAGTGAGCTAACAGGTAGTGCCGCAGCTTCCTGGTAGCCCATACCAAAGCTAAGCAAGCCTTTTCCAACAGTGTGTAGTGAGTCTCATACTCTAGCATCTTCTTGCTCAGATAGTAAATGGCTCTCTCCACTTTGTCCTCAGACTCTTGCGCGAGCATACAGCCCATTGTAGTCTCAGTCACTGAAAGATACAAAATCAACGGCTTTCCTAGCTCAGGCGGTGACAACACGGGTGGGTTCTGTAAGTATTCCTTGATCTGTTCAAAACCAGCTTGGCATCGGCCGTCCGATTGGAATTTCTTTCCTTTCTTCAGGAGGCCAAAAAGTGGTTCACAAGTCAAGGTTAATTTCGAGATAAACCGTCTTATGGATTGCAATTCACCTAGAAAGCCTCGCATCTCCTTTTCAGTCCTTGGTGGTGGCATTTCTATGATGGCCTTGATTTTGGAAGGGTCGACTTCGATACCTCTCTGTGTGATCAGAAACCCTAGCATTTTCCCGGCTGTAACACTGAATGTACACTTCTGAGGATTCAGCCGCAATCGAAATTCCCTGATCCTTTGGAAGAACTTTTGCAAGGCGGTGTAGTGGCCCTCTCTTTCTTTGGACTTGACAATCATGTCGTCCACGTACACCTCAACCTCTTTGTGGATCATGTCGTGCAATATTGTGGTTGCGGCCCTTTGATATGTAGCTCCAGCGTTCTTCAACCTAAACGACATCACCCTGTAATAGTAAGTTCCCCACGGGGTGGTGAAAGCAGTCTTCTCCCGGTCTTCAGGTGCCATCACTATCTGATTGTAGCCTGAGAACCCATCCATGAATGAAAGAAAAGCATGCCCTGCTGTGAAGTCCACTAACTCATCAATATACGGTAAGGGAAAGTCGTCCTTCGGACTGGCTCTGTTGAAATCCCTGAAATCCACACACACTCGGATCCTACCATCCTTCTTTGGCACTGGAACTATGTTGGCCAACCAAGTTGGGTATTCGGATACCAGCAGGAAGCCTGCGTCGATTTGCTTGGTGACTTCTTCCGTAATTTTGAGGGCCCAGTCTGGGCGGATTCTTCTGAGTTTCTGTTTAACAGGTCAGGCCTCGGGGTCAAGAAGGATCTGGTGCTGTATAATCTCAGGATCGATCCCAGGCATGTCTTCGTAGGACCACGCGAAAACATCTTTGAAATCTTTTAATAAAGCGACTAAGCGCTCGCGTTCCTCTGAAGACATCGTGGACCCGATCTGGACCAGCCGCGGGTCCTTCTAGTACCAACATTCACAGTAGTGATTTCATCAACTAAAGGTTTAACAAATCTTTCCTGCTCTAGATCAATTAAACGTTGTAAAACCGGAGGAATTTCTTCTTCGTCGTTTTCATCAAAATTTTGAAAGTCCTGATTCAAGCAATAAATCAAGGGCACAGAAAAATACTCAGAAACCACAGCCACATCATTCTCATTAAGCACATCCAAATTGTCCGATTCTTCGGTTACAACAGACTCGAAAGAGCAAGAAAAAGACGACTTAGACAGGACTGTGGCATCCGGGTTATCACCCCTAGGAATACTGGACTCAGACTCAGTTGAGCTGGAACTTGATTCTGACTCCACAGACTCGGTGGAATCAGATTCCGACTCACTACCAGACCGGTGCTACTTGATAAAAATCCCTCTTCATACTGCCAAATGAGAGAGGGTGCGATAGATGCATCCAAAATGTTTGCTGGTAGGCCCGCATCCATTTCATTCCCGATCACGCATACCGAGAAGTTATCCCTCAAGCACTTCTGTTCGATCGGAGGATCTGAAAGTAGACATGCCAGTGCTACCCCCATTTCATTTTCAGTGCTCTCATAATCCACTGCCTCATTCTGCCCAACCTCAGTTGATGGGTCTGTCTGCTCCTTGGCAACATCACCCCCGGATAACTGCAGGTCGAAGAAGATCTCAAACCCTGGCACGTGTTTCCTCTCCGCGTTCAACCATGGTTCTGGGAAGCCGCAGAATGGAAAATCTTCCCCCTTCCAGACGAAGTGTCCGTTTAGGGTACCCAAAATGGGTCGGTGCATCAGCTCATAAGACTTCCCGGCCTTCTTTGCTTTGGCTCTCCCAGCCATTTCCTTGCCTTTCCTTACCCAGTCCTCTTTGGTGGGCAGATAACCCAAACCAAAGGTATGTGGGTTGTGCGGCACTTCAGCCGATATAGCAACGCCCTTCCGGCCACTGTTTCCCAATCCCATCCCAAGGATATGTTGAAGCTTGTTCATGAGGTATACTGATTGAACACTAACGTACACCCCCTCATTAACAGCCATGATGTTCTGAACGACCGGAGCCTTAGCCAAGGTAAAACCGGATAAGAACATATTCTCCATACCATGCTCAATTTCCAAAACTGGCGTAGATACTTCTGGCGGTGGATGGATTGACGAATTTCCAAAAACAATGGCTACTCCCTTTCCATGGGGGTATTTCACCATCTGATGCAAGGTGGATGAAACTGCCTTCACCTGGTGTAACCACGGCTGCCCCAAAAGTAAATTGAAAGTTACAGGGACTTCCAGGATGTGAAAGTCAATCTCATGTTGTCCCAGGACAACCTTGGTTTGAATTTTCACTGTCCCCATTACTTCTCTGCTCGTGTTGTCATATGCCCTTATCACCTGGGCTGTTGGCACAAAGTCCACGGGTTTTAACCCGATTGCATATGCAGTCCTTGCCGGGCACACATTGATGGTGGACCCTGTGTCGACAAGCGCCACGGGTATCCATTTGTTTCTACACAGAGATGTAGAGTGGCTTATTATGATTCGCACCCTCAGGTGGCAATTCTTTATTAGAGAAGGTCAGCATCGGGGTAGCTCCTCCCGAAAAAACTAAGCCCACCAGCTGTTCGGGCATGGTATCTATTGAGAGCTTGGCCTTGTCCATGGCCGATAAGACAGCTTGTTGATGCACTCGCGATGCCATAAGCAGTCCCCAGATGAAGATGTCTGCTTGTATCTTTTTCAACTGCTTCAGTACAGCTTCTTCTTCGAGTTGCTTCTCTTTTTGTTTCTCTGCCTCCTTATCTTTCCGTCCACTCCTAGTCATATGGTCGACTTCACCAATGTACCAGGTATCATCTGGTTGATTGCTTCCCCAATCCTCATCCGTGTGGGCAAGACATAGATCATCGTCCTCCCACCACATTCCATCGGCAACCGCCAAACACCTGTCCGGCTCCGTTTCTACTGTCCTTGTACTCACAGTACTTTCGGTCCCCTCATGGGCTTTAGCTTTTCTGATTCTCTCAGAATCCTCAAACCTTTCTTGTTCCAATCGCGTCAGTACAGTTGATTGTTCGATAATTCCTGTGTTCGCAATGCCCAAATCTCGAGCGAAATTCTTGACACCAGCGCTCTCCGGCGATGCATTCTGCTCTCTGACCCTTCCGGCCACAACTGATATTCTTGCCCCTGCCGGGCCCTGTTCTGGTTGGGATTCTTCCACAACATCTGGTTGATCATCCAGCCAGCCGGTAACCTCTGCCGATCCCTCGAAGTTCGACCAATTGACTGCCCTATCCGCTGGATCTTGCTCACTGAAAAACTGGAGGTTAGCGAAGTCCCCTTCTAAGGCTACTCAGTCATCTGACCTCTGACCAAATCCATCCCCCTGTACCATACAAAGTTCCGCCCTCTCTAGCAATTCCACACTTGGCCTAACTTGGCCTACTGACAGAATGTAGTCACTCGGACTGTATACCTCTTTAGCAAAACTCCCAAATTCCTCAGATTCTGACTCAATAATCCCATCCTCCTCTGAAGTCTCCCCTGTTCTGTCCTCGACAGTCACCACCATTAGCTCGGGTTGGGTTCTGGAGATGTCCAACATGCACAGGTCAGTGCAGTTAGGAAGGAACACCTCCGGCTTAGGTAGGTGAGACGGGGTGATATAGATGCTGGGGTCGCATGTCATGACCCCGGTTTGGATAAAGTTGATTCGTTTGGGAGGTGGAGCTTGGTTGTGTGGGGGGAGAGGGTTGGTTGTGACGTTGGGTTTTTCTGGGGGCACAATCACCCCATTATCGATGAGATCTTGAATCTCATGACGTATTCGGAAGCATTGGTCGGTGTCATGACCATGCTGTTGGTGAAATGCGCAATACTTGGCTGGGTTGTGAGTAGGGGGAAGTTTTTCTGGCAATGGTGATGGCTCTAGGGGCTTCAAGTGTCCTTTTCTGATTAAAACCCTCAGAGCTTTGGACATGGGCATATATAGTGGAGCAAGGCTCTTTAGCTTTTGGGTTGGTATTTGGCTTTCTGTGTATTGCTTCCGGACGCACCGGAGAACGGTGTAGCTGCCATGGTTCTTGGAGGGGGAACGGTGGTGACCATGCTCACTTTTGAGGCTCTTGCAGTCGTAGCGCCGCTCGGGCCTGCATTGGTGTTACGGTTGAGGTTCTCCTGGGTTGCACTCTATCATTGTCAATCAAGCCCTGCTTCAAGGCGTCCTCAATCTCTACTCCCATCTCATGCTGATCTTAAAAGGTAGGAAATGGGAGCACGATCATTTTCTGCATCAACTTAGGCTGGAGATTGCGCACAATCATCCGAATATGATCTTTATCTATGGGCCTTAGGGTCATCATCGAGGCCTTGACCCTCCACCTGGTTACGAACTCCGAAAAGCTCTCCTTAAGCTCCTGTCTTGTTGTCTCAAGATCATGGGTTGTAATCTCGATTTGCGTGTTATATTAGTACTGTTCAATGAACGCCTCAGCCATCTCATCCCAGTTTCTCTTAACATCATCTTCTAGTTTTGTGTACCAGATGGCCGCCACACCCGACAGGGTCCGGCCGAACAAAGACAGTTTCTGTAATCTAGTGAGGCTCATCGGCCTTAAGATATCTGAAAACAACCGTACATGCACCATGGGATCTCCGGATCCATCAAAACAGTCAATGTGTGGCATCTTGAATCGGTCCGACAGCGTCACAGCTGCGTCGGTGTACCCATCTTCAATGTCGGGAATAGTCTTAACACCCTGGGATTTCTTGAATAGCTTCTCAAGCTTGCTCAGTTTTAATGCCATGGGGTCCACCTCGAACTCAAAGGGAGAGTCCGGTTGATTGATAGGTGTGGGTGCCTTGGATAGTTGAGGCAGGATCGGGGGCGGAGGTAGTCCCGTCAGGATATCTGTGTCCTCCTGGATATTTTGAGCATCTGGCAGGATATTCTGGACATTCGGTGTCTCCCTAGGTATTGGCACCCTTGGTGGAGGAGGAGCTTGGAGTGAAGCGGATCCCCCAGCTTGCTCTTGCAACCTTGTGATCAACTCTGCTTGTTGAGTCACAACCGTAGCCTGTTGTTTGGTGAATTCCGCTTGTCGGACAGCGTCTTGCTGCATAGTTTTCATACTTTCTTGGAGGTGGCGCACCATCTCCTCTAAGCTTGCCATACTGCTCTGATCTGTTTGGACTACCGGCATGTCTATCTCTGGGGCAGCCTCGGGAATCTCAATCTGATTGCTCAAAAACCACTGAGTTGGCAACCTCTGCTCGGATACACTGTGCTTTCTTGACCTCCGTCTGATAACCGGGGGTAGAGAGCGAAACATTGGTTGTCCGTCAACCAGATCCTTGGATCGATTGAGCCGGCGACCTCTAGTCCAGAGTGCTTGGGAAATATCCGCTCGGTCGGAAGCAATCGTGCTAAACTACCCCCTAGCAAAAGATAAATAAAGCAATAAGGAAATAAACAAACAGACAAACGGACAGCATAACGGCTTAAATAAACACACAACATGTAGTTGGGCATAATAACACACAGTTGATAAGCCGAATACACCGTTCTCAAACACTGATTGTTATCCCGAATCACTGGCCCTGAAAACTGAGTCTGATATTTGCAGATAACTGATTCTCAAACGCTGAACTGGTGCCCGCAGGCCTGATTCTCAAACTCGCAAACTGATACATGCATTCCCTGTAGAGACGCATTCCAAAAGCACATAACAGATAAGGGGGAGCCAAAACACCCCTATATTGGGGTAGGGTTTCCCTGTCCTATTTTGTCAGGAGCTAGGGTTTCATTACGCATGCAACGGCTTCAAACAATCTATAATCGGGTAAGCAACCTGTCCTAGCTTGGAATGGTCACTATGGATTCCAAATATGCACTAGGTCGAATGGTCAAAAAGGGTGCCCCGGTAAAATCGGGGTTTCTGTTCCCATACTGGCAGAGCCCGTAACCGGTAAGCCTTATGGCACGCAGCCTCTGGAAAACCACTCAAGAATAGCAGATGGCAAACACGGTGTCCTAGGCGCACCAATGCAAATGCAATGCAAAGAAACACATAAATGTAGTCAAAACAAGATATCATAAGTTCGAGTCAAGTTCTCCATTCTCCCCAGCAGAGTCGCCAGAAGCTGTAGACGTCCCCGAATGCCCCGGGAGGATGAGTCCCATTCTGTTCGCATGTGGGTTGACTACAGTTCGGACTCAAATTGTCGCGGTTCTTAATCTGAATCAAAGAGTCCAAATCCGGCAAATCGTTTTCCGAAAACAATTTTTTTTTGAAAGAAGTGCCAAACATGGACTGTTTTGCCAAATACAGAGTCGCCACCAAAATATTTTTTTATGGGGGAATTTAGGAAACCCTGATTCGTTTGCCTAAGTCCACGTGTCCGTCATCACCAAAGTTGCCTCGGCTCGGGAACTTGGGTACGACTGGGGAAGGTCAGCTATGAGCACCCCCGCTCGCCCGATCAAGGATCGGCCTCTACTAAACATGATATCTAGTTTTGAAAACATTATGTGTTCTTATTCCGATTAATTAGCTAATCTTACTATGTGATGCGCACAACACACAAGTATAGACTAGGTCTCCTAATTTGGAACAAAGCATTGCATATCCGTTCGTTTGGAAAATGGTTCGAAATTTGCTACTCGCGAGTAGGCTAAAACACGGATTTCAATGAGTTGTTCCAACTCAAACAATCCAACCTTCACCCACAGGCATTCAGGCAGTTATATCACATAAGCAATTAGCTTCATGGTAAGCATGCTGTCATGTTAACATTCACACTCATGCGAGATGCTAAAGCATAAAAAGCTTACCAAGTACTCCGAGCCAAAACAAAGAATTTGTTAGCAATCAATGTATGATCCAAGTCTATCTTAAGTGGCTAATGCATCGCATACAAAATGCAACTAGAATAGGCTCGACTAATCCTAGGTTGGCATATGATGATGCTACAGCTAACACGTATTCAACTCGGAATTGAAATACTATGCAGTTAGTATGATGCGCCGAGCCCGGTGCATGCAAGACAAATGTATGGATGCACGCATGCATAGCATAAGGTATGCTAATTTAAATATGCCCTAATACTAACCATTGAAAGCAGGTAAGTAAAAGGGAGAAAGAAATGGGGTTGGAAGACACACACACACGCATGCGCACTTATTACACAATTGCCCTCGCTCGGAGGGTCCGAAATAATAATACAGGCCGAATAATGAATTAACTATCCTAGCCAATTAATTATTACAAAACTTCTAATTGATTAACAAATTAAAAAAAAAAAGCCTAAATATGAAACTAAAGAGACCGCCGCAGCTCTGCCTCGGAATGCGTGGACGATGCATGCTTGACTCGCCTTGTTCGGAAACCCAGTACCATGCCACTGTTGCCTCTGTTTACACTGCCTTACTCCTCTGAAAATTATGAAAGTTTCGAGGACCCTTCCGAATAACTCCCTGAGTGTGGTGGGATGCCACCGACCATGATAGAGCATTACCGGCTATAAGAATGTGGCCATCGGCCAAAAATTGAACCACCAGCTGGACTTTGGTAGCCGGTTGGCACTGTAAGTGGCCGGCCGGCCATTCCTTCCTGCAGAACCCTGTTTTGACAGTAGCAAAGGACAGACAGTGCATGGCATGGAAATTTCAAAGCAATGTGTACGTGGTCACTCTCCCAATCATGCTATGGACTCAAGAGAGCGTGGTCCTTGGTCCTTGGGCCATCAATCACGCATTTCGATGCATGATGGCCAAAGGCACCAAGCTTGCAAATCAATGTAAATGCATGCGACAAAACAAATGAATGCCTCATGCCCTATCATGTTGAGATCAAGGGCATCGGCGACCGAGGGTTAAGACGTGTTTCGTCACTTGGAGTACGAACACACCTCACCCCTCATGCTTGGTTTGACACCCCAAACCAAGCAAAATGTAATGCATGTATGCAACATGGCTCAAACATGCGAAGTAACTCAAGTATGCCATATGGGACTAAGGTAATGAACATGCCAAATGCAATGTGCCAAACATGCAAGACGCAATGCCATGCAATCTATCATGCAAGCTAGGATATGAAATGCAACTAGCTAAACAACATGCAAACATGCGAAGACGATACAATGCAAGCATGAAACCAAAGTAATGCAGCATGTCAAAACATGCGATGGTGGACTTAAACTGAAACGGGAGGCCTTAACCATACCCAGAAACAGTGGCCAAGAATACTAAAATGATGATGCCAATCATGCAAAATAAACATGCAAACCAATGAGCCTAAGGCTAAGGCATGAAAGGTAAGTTTCAAGAGCGCTCACGCAATGGCAAACATGGATGCTAGACTAACATATTAAGCTCTGAAAATGTATAGAGAATGATGCCAAATCAACCATGTCATGTAGGTAAGGCATGCAACAAAGGCCAAAACTTGAAACCAACAAAGGGGTTCAAACCATAGCTATGTCAACCGAATCCCAAGGGACCAAAATGACTTAAAACAGTCCTAGGGGACTCCAAAACAAGTCCAAAGCATGCATAGATCATGGTCAAAACATGCTAATAAATAGATGCAACACAAAGGTGGATTTAAGGCCATAAAGAGGGCACTCTACCACAACCACCCCAACCGCACATGGCATGGACTAGGCAACCAAAAACAGAGTTTTAGCATGCAAAATAAGCCCCCAAAACCCACTGATATGGCAGCCCAAATGACTAAACATGGTAGCATGCACAATGACCAACTCTTGAGGCACAAAACTATAACACTTTCAAGCATTGAAAGAGAGCCAAATGCAAGTGCAAAAACATGAATTATGGACTGAAATAAGGTCTCCAATGATGCCAAATCATGAGATTAAGCTAGGTTAAGCATGCTAGTGACCCATACACTCAAGGCTCATAAGCCAAAATGCAAAGAGGCTATACCAAATATGGTAAACATGATTAAATCAGTACCCAACAGACCTCAAGCATGATAAAATATGACCAAAAGCTTCACAAAGCAAGGTAAAAACATGCAAGCATGATGGTCTAATGGCAAGATACATTTCTAGGCAAAATAGAGGAATACAAGGCAAGTGTATTATGCATGAAAGGGGTCATTAATCCGACCCAAAACAAAGGTATAATATGACCAAATAACACCCAAAAACCTCTGAAATGGAGCCAAAAACAACTAAGCATGGATGCTACCCTTATGAGCCAAAAACATGAACAAATGAGACACAAAGGGAGAGGGGTGTCCCTCCCCTATGCAAGACCTCAAAACCACTTCTTCACCACTGGAAATCTTCTGGATTTCAGTGATGAGAAGGCCAATGCACAAAGGTGTTCAAAGCTCAAACAAAGAAGGCACAAAAGGGGCCAAACAAGGCCTAAGAGGGGGAGGTCGACCCCAAACTGAAGGAGACCTTAATGAAACATCCTAAGTATGAAAAATAGAGTTTTTATCAGTTATACACAAAGCTCAAAACAGCATGCAAAGTAGGTTAAAAGTTAGTGCAAGATTGGGGAATATAAAGCAATAGTGTTACCCTTGAAGAACACTTCAAGAACAGTAGGTCCAGCCCCTTTCTTCTGATAAAAATAGACTCAAAACTCCAAGAACAAACCCTCAAGACTTCCAAAGTCGAAGTATGGTGTAATGCTAGGTGACTTAGTGCAAAACTAAGAACAAAACACACTTTTGAGCTCTCAAACACACACAAATGAAGAGAGAGAGGGGGATAGAGAGAGAGAGTGGTTTATATACCAGATATATATGTATTATCTCTGGTTTTTTGCTGAACCTCTTCAAAGGAGAGGGAAGGTCTCCTTATATAGACAAAGAAAGGTGCTAAGCTTTTAAGGGAAGCTAAACAAATGGGTCAAGGCTTCTCAAAGAAGCTAAGGCAAAGGGGCCAAGGCTTCCTGAGGAAGCTTCGACAGGGGTCTAAGCTTCTTGAGGAAGCTAAGACAAAGGTCCAAGCTTCCTCAAGAAGCTAGACCAAAAGGGTGCAAAGGGTGCAATTCCTCCATACAGGTATGGAGGACAAGTCTGTGCACTCCAGCTGGCACAGCTGGCATGCACCATGCCTAAAAAAGGCGAAAAGGAGGTATCAGCCAGAAAAGGAGGACATCGGCCAAATAAATGGCCGGCTGGCTATACAAAAGGGCCGATACAACCAACAGAGGTGCCGACCGACCAAACATTTGGTCGGTGGAAAAAAGGCAAGGCCGGTGGCTTCATGCCACAGCCTGTGAGGTATAGGGGTGTCCAACAAGCCATTCCCTGCCCTCAGAAGCTAAACAACAAGTGTTTGGTGCCAAACCTAACACAAAACAAATCAAGTCGAGAGATCCTAAGGCAAGGCGCGTAGCCGAGACCTTCGGGAACTCAAGGCGAACACAAACATGGATGATCATCGAGTGTTCAAACGATGACGTCCAGGTCTTGAGGACGGTCAAAAATGGGGTGTCTACACATGCTTTGAAACACATATTCAAGTAAGTGTATTGAAATACAATGCAGTTTGAATGATGCATCGAGCCTAGTGCATGCAATACAGATGAATGGATGCAAACATGCAAGAATAAAGTATGCTAATTGAAATATGCCCGTAATCTAACCACCGAAAGCGGATAAATAAAAGGGAGAAGGAGGTGGGGTTGGAAGACATGCACACACAAACGCACACTTATTACAACATTGTGCCCACTTGAAGGAGGGTCCGAATAAATAATCTAACTAGCTACGCTAATTAAACTAATTATTACAAACCCACTAATTCACTATGCTAAGCTAATTAATTATTTACAAAACCGAATTGAATAACTAGCCAACACTAAGCTAATTAAATAGTACAGACCAAATTGAATAATCAACTATGCTAAGCTAATTAAAACAATAAAATGGCCTCGAGGGACGAGGGAGACATGCATGCTCGGTTGGCGTCCGCTCGGAAATCAATCGCTTTGCCAAAGGTTGCCTTTGTTTACACTCGCCTTGACCTCCGAACATTGAACGAATCCTCCAAACTGCCTCTGCCTCAAAATAGAATCATTTTTTGCAAAAAATTGGGCTGGTGGCCGATCAGCCACAAAAAGTGGCAACCAGCCACTTTAACTAGCCGGTCGGCTAATTGGAATGGCCGGTCAGCTACTTCAAGTGGCCGGTCGACCACTTATTTTCCAGGTTGCTGGTTTTGCTACAACAGAGAACAACAGATTTGCAAGGAAATGTGTGTACCGCCACCCTCCTTATCATGTCTCAAGCTCAAAGGGGTGCGGCACTTGGCTTTCGCGCCACCAACCAAGCATCTCAATGCATGATGGCCCAAAAATCAAGCTTGTACAATGTTGATGAATACACAAATAAGACTCGAAGATCCTCCACCCTATCATGCATGATCAAGGGAGACGGCGACCGAGGAATGTGACACGTTTCATCACTTGGAGTATGAAACGTCCCATATTTCTCGTGTTTGGATTAACGTCCGATCCAAACACATGCAATGCAAACAATATGCTTATCTTGCACAAGTTTTACTTTACTCAATTCTTGTTTACACATTTTACATTACCAAACCATTCTTTAATTGGTTAAGCCCAATGTCCAAGTCCTCTAAGGAGAGGAGGTCAACCAAAAGAGTGACTTAGGACATGAGAGGGATTATGCCTTTGACTAGGAGGAACCCTCAAAAGAGGGTTAAAGCCATTTGAGCATAAACCCTACCTCATGCTTAAACACAAACTTAAGGCCAAACAACCCTCAAAACAAATTGAAAAAAATAAAGAGATGGGGAAGGTTGCAGATGTTTTTAGTGCTGAAACGGCATGACAAATTAGACTATAACATGCAAACAACTCATGTACAACATGTTAAGAGCCAAAACATTGAAACTAGTGAAGGACGCAACACTAGAGGCATGCAATACAATGCTCAAATGACCAAACCAACCCAAAATAGAGCTACACCATGTCAAAACAGTGGCCTAATCATGCTGAAACTTAGGCACAAAAGAGTAGAAAATCATGCCCACATGTTGGCTCGAAAGCAAGGCATAAGGCACTACTCTCAAAAGCAATTAAAGAGTGATATATGTTAGAGTATGACAGAGGTATATGCTCTGAAATCACATGCAAAATGATGCTATGGCATGTAAACAATCTGAGCAAAGCATGCTAAAGGCCCCAAAACTCAAAGCTAGTAAAGAGCATGACACTAGAAACATTGAATATCAAACTCAAACAACCAAACCAACTATGGACAGACCTAAAACACATCAAATCAGAGGCTAAAATGTGCTGAGATGATAGCATGAAAAGCAACAAAATCATGCTCATGTATTGGCTCATAAACAAGGCATAAAACACAACTCTCAAAAGCAATGAAGAAGTGGAATATGTGAGAGTGTGACAAGGCTACATGCATTGAAATCATGTGTGAAATGATGCCAAAGCATGCAAACAACTCAAACGTAACATGTTAAAGACCTTGAAACTCAAAGCTAGTCAAGGCCCTTTACACTACAACCATGCAAGGCAAGCCTCAAAGGACCAAGACCACTCAAAACAGAGTTAAAGCATGCTAGAGCCAAAAACATGCTGGAATGGAGCCAACACATGCTAGAATAATAAGCTAACTCATCAAGTATACAAGGCTAGTGAGCAAGATTACACTACAAGTGTAAGAGGCAAGTATCTAATGACTCAACCAACCAAAATCAGAGCTATAACATGTTAAAATAAGGCCAAAAATGTGTTGAGATCAAGCCATGAGATGGTAGAAAAACATGCTCAACTACTAAGCCATCAATACATGTAAACAAGATATGAGGGGAGGGGACTACCTCCTCCTATTTCGGGCCTCAAGACCAAGTTTCTACCACTGAAAAACCTTGAATTTCAGTGTTAAAAGGCCAAACAAAGGATGCCTTAAAAGCTTTAAAGAATCGCACCAAACTTAGCAAATAAAGCTACAAATGATGGTGGACCACCCTAACTCCAAAAGGGCCTCAAACAACCATTTTCAGCACTTAAAAATAGAGGTTTTCGTAGTTAACAACTAGGCCAAAATAGCATGCAAAGGTGGCCCAAACTAGTGTACAAAAACAAACTTAAAAGAAGTAAATGCTCACCCTTGAAGCACAACAGCTAAACAACTTCAACTCTGAGCTAAAACTAGCTTTTTGAGCCCAAACAAAGCCTTCAAGAACCTCAACAACAAGGTAGTGATGTCTGGCTAAGAGGTTGTGTGCAAAAATGCAAAGAAAACTCACTTTCAAGCAATATGGAGAGAGAGAACCTCTAAATAGGGGGAGGGACCTCCCCTTATATAGACAATGCAAGCAAAAGCCTGCTTGACAAGCTAAAAGCTTGTTTGAATCCATCCATACACATGCATGGAGGATACACTTAGTGTGCAACAGCTGGCTCAAAAGATCTGAAAATATCTGAAAAAGGAGAAAATTGGCCGTCGGCCACTTCAACTGGCCAGTCGGCCACTTTAACTAGCTGACCATGCACTTTAACTGGCTGACAAATGCCAAAAGTAGCCGGCAGGGTCCTTTTCCCCTCCAGGCAAGAGGCACCAAGGTTTGGCCCAAAAACAAGGCCAAAACACAGAAGGTTTAGAGGCTCAAAGACAAGGCACTCAGCCGAGAACTTCGGGCACTCAAAAAGAGCACAAACATACACAATCATCGTGCGCACAAACGATGACGTCTGAGTCTTAAGGTCGATCAAAAATGGGGTGTCTACAGTTGCCCCTCTTTGACAGAACTCGGAAGTCATGAAATGACGGGAGTGAATGTCAAAGCTCAGAGACGACCCATTTTTTACAAGGCCGACGGCTTAGACAAACAAGCAAGATAACAATATAGATGCGCCCGCAAGCAAGGGCAAAATGCAAATGACATGCACAATACAGAACATAACTTATGATCATGCAATGAGAGCTGTAATGAAACATCTAGATGCAAATTTTATGCAAAGAAATGCTACAGGAAACTTGTACATAAGCAAGTTAAAACAATCCAAACTACATGTCATGCAGAAAGGATGTAAGAAAATTATGCCAGCTTAACTGCGCTTCGTATAGGAAAGGCAAAGACCAACAACCATCGAGCGCACTCGAGATGGCGAACAAGATCCCAACGTGTGGCACACGCAGGGAAAGAAGCAATGATAACAAGTGAAACACATTCAAATATTATGAGATCAAAGCAAAGTGTGGTATAAGCATCAGAGTCAGTGCATGTTCTAACAAGCCACACGTGAGAGGGAAGAGAGAGGAATGCACACACCGAAGGGTGGTATAAACATTAGAGCATGTTCCAATGTTTCTAACCAACAAGGTGGTATAAGCATCAGGCACACGGTCCAAACGCTTCTAACCAAAACAAGGTATAAGCGTCGGGCACACACCCCACACGCTTCCAACTTAAGCAAGGTATAAGCGTCGGGCACACGCCCCAAACGCTTCCAACCAAAGCAAGGTATAAGCATCGGGCATACGCCCCAAATGCTTTTAACCGAAGCAAGGTATAAGCGTTGGGCACACGACCAAAATGCTTCTAACCAAAGGGGGCAAGGTGGTACAGACATCGGGCACACGACCTAATGTCTCTAGCCTACAAGGCGGTATAAGTGTCGGGCACACGGTCCAAACACTTCTAACCGAAGGGGCGGTATAAACATTGGGCGTACCCTAATGTTTCTAACCAACAAAGGTGCGGTGTAAACACCAGGCGTACTCGAATGTTTCTAACCGAAGCAAGGTGTGGTGTAAGCATCGGGAGTACCCGAATGCTTCTAACCGAAACAAGGTGTTCGAAGGACAGAAATGATCTTACCCGGAATCCCTCTAAATGAACCGTACATACAATATCGTCTTGTTGTGCCAGCCTTGAATGAACCGTACATATAATATCGTGGTTGTATAAGAAAGAAACTTTACAGGTACAATGCAATACAATAAGAATACATGTTCTATGTGAGATTGACAGCATGACACAATGCTTAGCGAGGCATATTCCATGCACATAATGCAAGGAACGAAACAAAAGCATATCTTATGCAACAAAACATGGAGCATATTCTATACCATACCGAATGCATGCACAATGCAACAGGTACGAACAACTTCTATACAAATGTAAGGGCATGTGCAATGCAATGCAACGCAACATGACATGCATATTCAATGCGAAACGTGAAATAAGGGAATGCATGTCTGAAAAAGACCGATTCAGCTGTAACCTCTGATTTACCTCTTGGAGGAGTTACAATGTATTTCAAAAAGGATACACCTCGTGCCTGCCAGCTGACGACGAGTCACGCATCGAAGACATGAATTGAATCTTTGTAGAGACACTTTCTAAAAAGTGGGCTCTTCTTCCACTTTCTTGAGAACTGAGGACTCAAAACAGTCTGAAAACACCCAGGGGGAATACTAGGCACCTGCCATCCACCATAAAGCATTGTCGACCACTTTCCACATCTGCCAACCACTTAAGTGGCCTGTCAACCACAAAAACTAGCCGGTCGGCCAGTTTTGCATTTTTGGGACAGTTTTATCTTTTCGCACGGAGAACTTTAAAAACCCAACTCCCAAACACTTTTCCTCACACATACAAGGTCGAAATCCACTCATCTTCCTTCCTAGACCCCTTTTCCTCTTAGATCAGGGCTTTACACGCGTTTTCCAACATCCCTCGCGAAGTTGATTCGCGAACACCTTTCGATTCTCTTCGTTTTGAACCAAACAAAAGTTGTTTTCGGAACCTTTTCCTCCATTTTCACCATTTGAGGTTTGTTTCCCTCAACTTGGTCTTGAGTTTGGCACCCTTTTCCCGGGCTTTGACTTTTTTGCATTTTTCTCTTCCCGAGAGTTGACTGTTTGCATTTTCGTCCCATTTTGCTCATTTTCGCCTCATTTTGTAGATGGCAGACAACATTTCTCATGACGAGGGTTCTTCGAGGAGGGAGGAGGAGCCCGAGCACATTCCATTGCCTCCGAGAGTCCAGTTATTCAACCCAGCAACGTACCATCCCGAGGTACATGTGTTACCACTCAGCACGGTGCGCCACTTCACTGGATTTGCATGACGCGCGCCCACAGACCTTCTACTATGGGAGCCCGAGTCTCACCTGTCCCACGATGCTCCTGAGGTACACACTGCATTCTTACAGTTTCTACGATGTACTTTACATTTCTTGCATAGCTCGCTCTTTTTGCATTGTATTTCATTTGCTCACTCTGATCACACATACATACTATATTTCTGCTCTTTCTGAACACATTCGCACACTTTATTTATGCTCATCCACATAGGTTGACTCCCGTTTCACCCACGGGTACGGGTCCACTACGGCGAGGAAGTGGTATTTGGAGCTTCCCGACAGCATCCAGCAGATCATCGACGAGGCGGGGTTTGGCCTATTCTGCTCGGGGCTCTCGCGTCTCTTTGTGAGCAGGACCGTCTTAGGCACGTTGGTAGAGAGATGGTGGAACACCACCAACTCTTTCCATTTCTCTACCGCGGGGGATATGATCATGACCCCGTACGAGTTCGCGATGCTGACAAGCCTTGAGGTGGGAGGCCAACCGATCCCATATGACTCTGACATGGGTGAGTGAGAGGCAGCTTGGACTCATCTACTGGGAGCACACCCATCCATCTTCCAATCATCGGGCTTGGTACGGTATACCTGGTTCGCTGACCATTTCAGAGGAAGAGAGCCTACGACGGTCGAGGAGACAGAGCAGTACACTCGGGGCTTCCTCATGTTCCTCTTCGGCACTACCTTGTTTGCCAACAGAGGGAACACAGTCGGGCTGTACTTGCTGAGTGCCTCAGTGGACCTATCCCATGTGCGGCACTATGATTGGGGGGGCACCGGCCTCGCTACCCTCTACTGCTATATGAGCTCGACCTCCTGCAGGAGCGGGAACATATTGGGTGGCTACTGGAGAGCCTGGGAGGTATGCTTTACTTTTCAGCTTTACATTTTCTGCCATGCCTTTTGCTTTGCATTTTCTGTACACTACACACTGCACATGCATAGTTCAATCTTTGCTCTGCACTTGTACTTTTTATACACTGCGCCATACTTTGCTTTATGCACTTTCCATATTATGTATTCTCTGGACATTGCGCACACATACTCTGCTTTCCACATTATCTGTGTTTATCTGTATTCTCACTGCCACCCTCTTGCTTTTGACAGTTATGGATATGCGCTTATTTCACAGCGCTCGCTCCTGAGCCAGAGGTTGAGACACCCTATGAGGTACCGTACTCACGTCGATATGATGGTCAGTGCCAGCCTAGGGCCTGGGAGACCCTCCCATACTTGCGCTAGTACTTTGACACTATGAGGGCGACCAAGGTAAGTCAAAACTCGCAGTTTTTCTGCTTTCATCTTTGATTCACTTTGCATATCTATTGGCAACTTATCAGTCTATGCACTTGATGTCGGCATATCAGATGGCAGCCCTTGGCGGTGATGCTAGAGTTTGCCCGATTCCATTTTGCCGGAGCTCGGGGCGCCTGTCGATAGCAACTCCTACTTGAGGGACCAGTGGGCCGAGCCTGGTTCTTAGGTGAGCGCTTCATGCGCCATACATTGGGCTTGCCACTACAGTCAGTTCCTCTGCCTCCTCTGCCGTCTATGCGAGCTACAGAGAGTCTCTCCTCTCAGGAGCTTACTGACATCATACAAGGCACAGATGCCGATAGGTACATCGAACCAGGAGACTATGCGACTTACATCCAGACATACCTTTGCCGCCATTGGCGGGTGCTCGTGCTCCTGCGGGAAGGATAACTGATATTGCCTCGTCAAGCAAGGCTTGGGCTATGGATGTTCCTTCGACGAGCAGGGCTCGGGCAGCAGGCGCCCCCTCGACGAGTAGGGCTCAGGCACCGAGGGGTGAGGCTAGAGGGATGCCTTCTATTAGGCAATGTGTTGGATGGCCGGATCCCCCGACTGAGCTGACAGGTTGGCAGTGTGGTGGGGTACTTTATCAGATTCCACTTGAGCCTCCGTTGCCGGATCACAGACATGTCAGGACACCTGACTCACCGCTGGTATACTTTACAGCTTTTATGCATTTTAGTTTCACTCAGATTCTCATTCATTCATTCACTGATTGTTTCAACTTACATCTGCAGCCCTCCATAGGATATGTCGAGGGATTGCTCGAGGCGATGGCCGCACTTGAGGGTATGGTCTTGCGGAGGCAGATGATGCTGCTCTCCCACGGCATTCTGGTAACTCTTCAGTTTTCCTACATTTCGGTTATCATATTTCTGCTGATATACTAAAACTGGCATCTCAACTGAACATTTCCCATACTGCACTGATGCATTGTATGCATAGATCGCATCTAACACACGACATTCTCATACTGTATCTGACTTCTGCATGTATTCACTCTGCACACCATACTTGCAACTGATACTCATATTGTAGCTAACACATTCAAACTGCCATTTCAGGTTACCCCTCTTCAGACAGGACCAGCAGAGCCTCCTCCTGCAGCAGGGAGGGAGGTTCCGGCACGTGGCCGAGGGAGACGTCAGGAGCCTGTCACACGCGATGACGATGACGAGTCCGGTGAGGACGAGGAGGCGACGAGTCCTCAGTCAGAGTCATCCGAGGACAGAGGCGACAGCACTGGCTCCGGTTCTGAGGGTGGCGACGATGCCGAGGAGGGCTCAAGGATGGGAGCAGAGGTGGTTCTAGTTCCAGCTCCGGTTTAGATCCGGGTGGTGGCGCTGACGGTGATGGTGCAAAGTCTGTTCAGCCGAGGAAGCGGATGAAGAGAGCCTTTCGATCCTGAGCTAGGTGGCACCGATTCAGATGCTTTTTGCTTTGTTTTCTTTTTACTAGTAGTTTTAGCACATTGTATAGCCTTAGGAAGTTTTATTTTCTTTAAAACTTGTACTTCTGTAAAAAGAAACCATGATGGAATGAAAACAACTTTTTGATTAAAAAGTGTTGCATTTTATATTCTACGCATTGCATCGCACCACTTTACAAAAAAATGGGATTTTGATGAAAAAAAATTGAGCATTGCCTTGACAATTGCTTAGTCAAGTAGTGAACCAACCTAAACAAAACAAACAAAATAAGACAACTCAAAGAACAAATACTGCAACAACTCAATTAACAAAAAAACTCAACAATCAAGATAGATACAACTCGATATGCATATTGCAACAACTCAATAAGCACATGCGATAACTCGATAAACAAACTTGAGCATAATTCAACAAAGCCGCAGCAGAATGCATCCAAAGTGGAACCAAACACAGGTTTTCAGCATCCTTAAAACACAGGAAGACCACAGGCTTTCAGCATCCTTCAAACACAGGAAGACCCAAAACCCTTTGCTGGGGACAAAAAGTGGCTGTCAGCCTCTTTTCATTTCTACCGGCCACTTATTCTCACTGTCAGCCACTGAAGTGGCCGGTCAGCTACTTAAACTGGCCGGTCGACCAGTAATTTTTAGAACCTCTAGAATGCTGCCACCTGGCCTTCACTCACTGCCTTATCTTCTATAAAAGTTGCAGCTTCGTGACTCATTCATTTCAGCTCCATTTTTTCCCCAAATGGAACTATTTGTTACTCAAAAACTCTCCGATTGGCTTGCAGCTTTGGATGGCTCGGAAAAGCTGAATTTTCGAGGCTTCAGGATAAATGCACTATTCACGCTGAGCCGCACCCCGTTGCATTTTCCGTTCCTCCATGCCACGGCTAGGTTTTGGAATCCGGTAACTCATGTTTTTAGCTTTAGGGGCCAAGAGATATGCCCCACTTTTGAAGATTTCCAAGCCTTGATGGAATCCCGGCGCGATGAGGAAATCTTGCCCCAATTCCATTTTGGGCACATCCAAGCTTTGGGACGGATGTGTGGGCTTACTTTGCAGGATGCTCGATCTCTAATCCGCAACGGAGAGTTGGATATTCCGAGCTTAATTCATCGATTTTCTGATGCCGGTGACCGCGGCGACCATCTTTGGCAGAGCTTTCAACAACATGCCTTCTGTTTGTGCATGTTGTCTCATTTCTTGCTTGCCCCTCGCTTCGGAGGGTCTAGCATCCGTTTGATTGAGGTTGCCCACGGCTCGAAAGAGGGCAAGAGCTGCATTGTCATGACACTAGCCGAGACCTTGATGGGTTTGGATACCTTCCATTGCCGAAAGACAACCAAATTCGTAAGAAGTCCACTACTGTTGCAGGTAATGTTTCCCACCCTTCTCATATGTGTATTTCTCACATCACTCGGTCCTCAAGCTCTGTTTTTCTCTCAAAACCATTTCTCACTTTTCTCTCCACGTACACCTCTTTATTCTTTAATCTTTCTTGTTTTTCATCCCTTCCCAGATATGGCTCATAGATAAGTTGAAAGTAGTGGACCCATGCCCAGCATATTCAGTATGCGGCTATTTCTTCCGTCGACGGCTAGTTGATGCCCCAGATGAGGGATGGTGGTGCGAATGGATGTGCAGCTAATCTGCTATTGACATCGCTTGGTGCTGCCCCTGGCTTGATCTGGTAGAGATGAGTTACAGCATGTCTCGCCAGCCTGGGATTCAGCTGATCGGCCTGACACACTGTGTCTTTTACTTTCTATTCCAGTTCCGGCATCAGTTCGGGCACGACCAGACCTGCCTAGAAGAGGGAGTGGAATACCCGGTTTCATATCAGATCAAAGGCTCACGTCTAGCTCGGTACCCTACTGTATGAAGGACGAGAGAGCTCCTGGCCCTGCTCCCACTTTTAGTTGCACTCTTTCTGACGAGTGTGTGGCTTGGCTTGATGAGGAGGCGCAAACCGGGCCTACTTTGGCATCCGAAGCTTCTACGAGCTCGGGGCGGGGGTGCAGGAACACCTGACTTGACTATGCCCCAAGTTTATTGATTTTAATCTGTACTTTCAAGTTTTCTTTTTGAATGTAATAAAAGCAACTTCAATTTGTATCAAGAGCCGGAGAGCTTTGTATTTGAAATCAATGAAATTGAAAGTTGTGGGTACCGAAAATTTTCCGTTTGGTCCAAAAATGGTCTAAGTTATAAAAAGATTAATTTGAACAAAATTAACTTTTATTAAAACTTTTCAAAATCATTTTCGATATGGATCAAAACTGGACACACCCGAAATCTATCACTAAGATGTACAACCCCGGATCCAGCAACTGGAAAGTTGCCACTTGTCCGAATAGGACTACACTGCCCCAAATCCAACAACTGGAAAGTTGCCCCTTGTCTGAATAGGACTACACTGCCCCAAATACAACAATTGGAAAGTTGCCCCTTGTCTGAAAGGCACTGTACAACAACGGAGAGTTGCCCCTTGTCTGAATGGCACCATAGCGCACTGTAGCTCACAACCGAACTCTTGGATGTTGAAAAAGACAAAGATAGCCAGAACAATCACATGGACACAGTTGATTTGGAAGTGTTTATGGCTGGACTTCGGAATGAAGTTGCCTACATATCCCAAAGATGGGAATCAAGCCTTACGTAGTTTGGTTTGGGTTCACTCGGGTTTTAACACTCTCCTTTTGCGCTCTAACTTTTGCCAAGGTCGCCCTTTCTGGGTTTTCAACCTTGCGAGCTTAGTTTTTCTTAATTTAAATTTTTTTATGCTCTAAATTTTGCCTAGGTCGCCCTTTCGGGTTTTCGGTCTAGCGAGCCTCTCAAGGATAGTATTTCTTTAACTTTTCTGTGTTGATTGGTTGGGAGAATTCAAGGCCATCCAGGTCCATAAGAACGACAGCTCCACCCGACCAAATAGACTTGATGATGTATGGGCCAGTCCAATTAGGTCTGAACTTGCCCCTAGGGTCGTGGATGGGAGCTCGATTGTCTTTGAGCACTAGATCCCCTTCTTTCAGATTCCTGGACTTAACTTTCTTGTTGAAAGCCTTGGCAATCCTTTGTTGATAACCTTGGACATGATACAGTGCTTTCAGCCTTCTTTCATCAAACAACATGAGTTCCTCGAACCTGCTCTGCTGCCAATCTGCTTCCGCTGTTTGGCACTCAGCCATGACCCACAGTGACGAAACCTCAACTTCGATAGGCAGAACAGCCTTCATCCCATAAACCACGGAATACAAAGTTTCCCCGGTAGAAGTTCGAATTGATGTCTGGTAGCCCCAAAGAGCAAATGGCAGCTTATCTAGCTAGTCCCTGTAGGTTTCCACCATCTTCTGTAGAATGTGCTTGATGTTCTTGTTGGCGGCCTCAACAGCTCCGTTGGTTTGCTGCCGATATGTGGATAACTTATGAAAAGCCACGTTGTATTTCTCCAACAAGTCGATCACTTCCTTCTTGAAGTGGGAACTATTATCTGAGATGATCTCATTTGGAACTCCATAGGGACAGATAATGTTATTCCTGATGAACTTGGCTACATGCGATGCTTTCAGCACTGCATAGGATTCGGCCTCAACCCACTTTGTAAAGTAGTCTATCGCTACCAAGATATACTCATGCCCGTTCAACCCCTTCGGTGTAACTGCCCCAATAACATCAATTACCACGGAGAAGTCATGTTGTATAGCATCAACGACGGAATATTCATGCGGTTTGCATGGATCTGACACTTGCGGCATCGCCGAACAAAACTAATACAATCCTCCTCTATGGTTGACCAGTAGTAACCCTGTCTGGGAATCTTCCAAACTAGCATCACTCCATTCATGTGCGATCCGCACTCTCCTCTATGGATGGCCTCCATTAAGCGTTTCGACTCTTCTTCATCAACACAAAACTTGTGCATTCCAAGATGACCCTGCTTGTACAATTTACCCCCGCAGATGATAAACTACGCAGCCATTCGTCATATAGCCCTTTTGTCTTTGGCATTTGCCCCTAGTGAATAAGCCTCCTTTTCCAAGAAGTTCCAGATATTGTGATACCAGGGGTTCTTATCTTGTACCTGATCAATTGCCACAATAAACTCATAGGCTGGCACAAACTTCTGTTCAATAATTATCAGACGCATCCGGACTCCGAAAGGGATGTCTATCATAGAAGATAGAGTTGCTAAAGAATCGGCGAACCTGTTGTACTCTCTTAACAGATGGGTGAAGTTCAGCTTTTCAAACCGAGGAATCAGAACGTCCAAGGTCTGGTGATAGATTTTCATTTTTTCTTCTTTAACTTTCCAATCTCCTTTTGCTTGAGATACAACCAGGTTCGAGTCTTCGATAACGTCCAACCGTTTTGCCCCTAGTTCCAGGGTGGCTTCTAGTCCAGCGTACTCTGCTTCGTTGTTTGATACTTTGAATCGGAGTTTGAAGTTTAAGGGTATGCGGGAATTATCGGGTGCTATTAGCAACACCCTTATCCCATACCCCGTACTGGTTTGACGCTCCGTCAAAGTACATAGTCCAAGTTTTTTCTTCAACATGCAGAATGGCCTCATCTGGGAACAGATACTCTACTGCTTCATCTTCCTCCACTGGGTGATCGGCTAGGAACTCCGCTACTGCTCTTCATTTCACAGACTTGCGCGTCGTATACTTCAAATCGAATTCAGAGAGAAGAAGCAACCAACGGGCTAGCCTACCCATAAGCACCAGTTTCTCAAAGAGATATTTGATGGGATCTAATCTCGAAACCAGAATTACGGAGTGAGCTAACAGGTAGTGCCTCAACTTCCTGGTGGCCCATACCAAGGCTAAACAAGCCTTCTCTAGCGGAGTATAACGGGTCTCATATTCCAGCATCTTCTTGCTCAGGTAATAGATGGCTTTCTCCACTCTATCTTCATATTCCTATGCAAGCATGCAGCCCATTGTCGTCTCGGTTACTGACAGATACAAAATCAACGGTTTCCCCGGCTCTGGCGGTGATAACACGGGTGGGTTCTGTAGATACTGTTTGATCTACTCAAAAGCAACTTGGCATCGGTCATCCCATTGGAACTTTTTTCCTTTCTTTAGGAGACCAAATAGTGGTTCACAAGTCAAGGTTAATTTTGCAATAAACCGTCTTACGAATTGCACTTTACCCAGAAAGCCTCGCACCTCATTTTCAGTCCTTGGTGGTGGCATTTCTAAGATGGCCTTGATTTTCGAAGGATCGACCTCAATACATCTCTGTGTGATCAAGAACCCCAGCATTTTCCCTGGTGTAACACCGAAAGTATATTTCTGAGGATTCAACCGATATTCTCTGATCTGTTGGAAAAATTTCTTCAAGGCGATGTAGTTACCCTCACTTTCCTTGGACTTGACAATCATGTCGTCCACGTGCACCTCGACCTCTTTGTGGATCATAACATGCAAGATCATGGTTGTAGGCCGCTGATAAGTAGCCCCAGCATTCTTCAAACCGAACGGCATTACCCTGTAGCAATAGGTTCCCCACGGGGTGGTGAAAGCACTCTTTTCCCTGTCTTTGGGTGCCATCAGGATCTGGTTGTACCCGGAAAACCCATCCATGAATGAGAGCAGCGCATGCCCAGCAGTGAAGTCCACCAATTCGTCAATGTGCGGTAATGGAAAGTCATCATTCGGACTGGCTTTGTTCAGATCCCTGAAATCCACGCACACCCAAATTTTGCCATCTTTCTTGGGCACCAGAACAATGTTGGCCAACCAAAGTAGGATACTAAGATACTAACAGAAACCCTGCATCAATCTGCTTGGTGACCTCTTCTTTGACTTTTAGAGCCCAGTCCGAGCGGATCCTTTGGAGCTTCTGCTTAACGGGCCGGGCCTGTGGGTCAAGAGGGATCTGGTGCTGTACAATCTCAGGATCGATTCTAGGCATGTCTTCGTAGGACCACACGAAAACATCTTTGAAATCTTTTAATAAAGCGACTAAGCGCTCGTGTTCCTCAGAAGACAACATGGACCCGATCTGGACTAGTCACGAATCCTTCTCAGTACCAACATTAATTGTAGTGATTTCATCAACCAAAGCTTTTACAAACCTCTCCTCCTCTCGTTCAATCAAATGTTTCAAAACCGGAGGAATTTCTTCCTCTTCATTTTCATCAAAGTTTTGAAAGTCCTGATTAATGCAATAAACGAGAGGCATAGAAAAATACTTAGAAGCCACAGCATCATTCTCATTAATAAGATCCAGTCCGTTTGATCCTTCAGTTATAACAGACTCAAAGGAAAATGAAAAAGATGACCGGGACAGGACAACGGCATCCGGGTTATCACCTCCAGGAATACTGAACTCTGACTCAAAGGAACTAGAATCTAATTCCGACTCCACAGACTCTGTGGAATTAGATTCTGGTTCACCACCTGACTTAGAACTACTAGACAAAAAGCCTTCCTCGTATTGCCAAACAAGGGAATGTGTGATAGATGCATCCAGAATGCTAGAAAGAGGGCCCACAATCGATTGATCTCCAATCATGGAAACAGAGTAGTCGTCCCCCACACACTCTGGTGTGATCTAAGGATCTGAGAGGAGAAAAGCCAGTGCTACCCCCATTTCAAGTTCTGTGCCATCGGACTCATCCTCTTTACACTGTTCAGCCTCAGCTGGTAGGTCAGTCTGCTCTTCTGCAACTTCATCCCCTTGCAACTGTAAGTCAAAAAAGATTTCGAAGCCGGGAAAATGCCGCTTCTCAGAATTCAGCCAAGGCTCTAGAAAGCCGCAGAATGGGAAGACTTCCCCCTCCTGGACAAAGTGTCCATTCAGGGTCCCTTGGATGGGTCCGTGCACCAGCTCGTAGTGTTTCCCAGTCTATCTTGCCCTGGCTCTTTCGGCCATTTCTTTCCCCTTTCTCACCCGATCCTCTCTGGTAGGTGTAACCTAAACCAAAGGTATGGGGATTATGCGGCACTCTAGCCAATTTAGCTATGCCCTTCCGACCACTACTTCCTAATCCCATTCCTGGCATGTGTTGAAGTTTATTCATGAGGTATATTGACTGCGCGCTGACATACAATCCCTCATCTGCTACCAAAATGTTCTGTCCTACCCGGGCCTCAGGCAGACTAAACCCTAAGAGAAATACATCTTCCTCGCCATGGTCAATCTCCAACACTGGTGTGGTTATCTCTGGTGGCGGGTGGATGGATAAATTCCCGAAGACAGTTGCTACCCCCTTCCCATGAGGGTATTTCAGCATTTGGTGGAGAGTAGAAGAGACTGCCATCACAAGGTGCAGCCAGGGTCTTCCTAACAGTAAGTTGAAAGTGGCCGGGATGTCTAGGACATGAAACTCGACGTCCTGTTGACCTGGGCCAACCTGAACTCGGATTTGTACCATGCCCATCACTTCCCTACTTCTGTTGGCATATGCCCGAATCACTTGGGCTGTAAGTCTGAGATCTGCTGGTTTTAGGCCAATGGCATAAGCTGTGCGGGACGAACATACATTGATAGTCAAACCAGTGTCTACCAACACCACCGGTACCCATTTTCCTCTGCACTCAATAGATATATACAAGGGTTTGTTATGTGCTGGGCCTTTTAGCGGTAGTTCTTTGTCAGAAAAGGTTAGAGTTGGGCTGGCGCCTCCTGGGAAAACCTATCCCACAAGCTGTTCCGGGGTCGTATCAATGGAAAGCTTTGCCTTGTCCATGGCTGAAAAGACGGCTTGTCTAAGAACCCTTGAGGCCATGAGCAGTCCCCAGATGGAGATGTCTGCTTGGATTTTCTTCAGTTGTTTTAGCACTGCCTCCTCTTCTAGCTATTTTTCTTTTTGTTTATCAGCTTCCTTATCTTTTCCTGATGCCTCTAGCTGGTCTAGATATGGGGGCTTGAAGTACCGCCCACTTCTTGTTGTGTGATCCACCTCTTCGGTATACTATGTATTATCTGGGAGACTCTGTCCCCAATCCTCGTCAGTGTGGGCAAGACGCAAGTCGTCATCCTCCCACCAAGTTCCTCCAGAAACCGACAAACAACTGTCCGGTTCTACTAAATTTGTTCCCGTGCTCACAACACATTCTTTTCCATAGGGCCCTTGGCATTTCTGGTTCTCTGATCTTCCTCAATCCTATCCTTTTCAAACTGCTTCAGTGCAGCTTCCTGTTCCGTGTCCGTTGTATAAACACTGCTTGATTCTCGAGCAAAATTCTTTATATCGGTGCTCTCGGGCAATTCTTTCTTGTTCTCGACTGTTCCGGCCATTGTAGATGTTCCTGTTTCTGACTGTCCCCGCTCTGGTTGAAAACCCTCGTTAATATCTGGCTGATCACTAAGCCACCATGAGTTGTCCGCTGATCCGTTCATATCAAACCAGTTGACGTGCACATCCCCTGGATCTTGTTCGTCGAAAAATTACAGATTCGCAATGTCCTCCTCAAGTTCTGCTAAGTCATCCAACCCCTGGCTTGGCCCATCCTCCCAGACGACATTTACCTCAATCCCTATCGGCAATTCCACCCTCGGCTTGGCCTGATCAGTTGGCGTAATAAGGCGGCAAGGGTCATATGCCTCCTCAGTTAAGCTTGCAGAGCCCTCAGGCATGCCTTCTTCTACCTTGGCCACCACCACGGGTTCAGGTTGGGGTACGGAGACGCTCATCATGTAGAGATCTATGTTCTCAGGGATGAAAAGTGCCAGCTTGGGTAGGTGGGAAGGAGTGATGTATATACTGGGGTCATATGGGATGGCCGTGGTTTGGATCAGGTTCACTTCCCTAGGTGGAGGAAGGGGTTGATTATGTGGTGGAAGGGGATTTGTAGTGATGTTTGGTTTCTCAGGGGGTGATATTACCTTGTTGTCAATGAGATCTTGAAACTCATGACGGAGCTTGAAGCACTGGTTGGTGTCATGACCATGCTGCTGATGGAAGGCACAATACTTGGATGGGTTATGTGTAGGAGGGAGGGGATTTGGCAATGGGCGTGGTTCTAGGGGCTTCAGATGCCCTTTTCTAACCAGGACCTTCAGGGCCGCAGACAGAGACATGTAAAATGGAGTAAACACCCTTTGGCCCTGAGGTGGGTATTTTGCGGGTTGTAAGGTAGGTACGGAGGTTCCTGTAAAAGGTGTGGCTGTTTTTGGAGTGGTGGCGACCATGCCCACATCAGAGGTCCTCACAGCTGCACTGCTACTGGTAGCTACATTCGAACTGCGGGTGAAGGCCCTCTTGGGCTGCTTCCTTTCGTGGTCGATCAGAGCTTGTTTCATAGCATCTTCGATCTGTACCCCAATCTCGTGGAGATCAGCAAAGGTGGGGAGGGGTAAGACAATCATTTTATGCATCAACTTCGGTTGCAGATTCTTGACGACCATTCTTATCTGGTCCTTCTCAGCCGGCCTGGTGTAGACACCCCATTTTTGACCAACCTTAAGACTCAGATGTCATCGTTTGTGCACGCAATGATTGCGCATGTTTGTGCTTGTTTCGAGCGCCCAAAGGTCTCGACTGAGTGCCTTGTCTTTGAGCCTATTAACACTTTGTGTTTTGGCCTTGTTTTTTGTGCCAACCCTTGTTGCCTCTATCCTTGGGGAGAGCAGGGCCTTGCCGGCCACTTGTAGCATTTGCTGGCCACTTTTCTCCCTTGTAGACCACTTTAAGTGGCTGGCTAGCTAGAGGAAGTGGCCGGCCAGCCACTTCACTAGCCGGCAGCCACTTTTTCTCCTTTTTAGATATTTGTAGATCTTTTGAGCCAACAGTGGCTCACTGAATTCATCATCCATACACGTGCATGGAGGGATTGAGCAAGCCTTTTTGGCTTGCTTGGCCTATATAAGAGGAGCTTCCTCCCCCTTGAGAGGGGTTCATATTTTTCAGAGCTAAAAAATATCCCCTCGCTCTAGAAGTCTCTCTCTCTATATATATATATATTGTGCTATTGTGCTTAGAAGTGTTATTTCTTCACACTTTTGCACACAAACACCTAGTCAAATACCATAACTTTGGAGTTGAGGTACCTTGGAGTTTATTTTGAGCTCTTAGCATTGGTTTTGGTCCAGAATTGTTGTTGAAGTTGCTGCCTTCTTGCTATGCTACAAGGGTAAGCTTCTTCTCCTCTTAAGCTTGTTTGTTGTATGCTAGTTTAAGCCACCTTTGCATGCTTATTTTAGCCTAGTTGTCAACTACAAAAAAAAACTCTATTTTTAAGTGTTAAAGATGGTTGTTTAAGGTTTTGTGGGACTTGGGGGTGTTTCACCCCCTTGTATGCCTTATTTGCTAAGCTTTTGAGCCATTCTCTCGAAGCTTTTGATTCTTCCCTTGCATGGCCTTTCTACCACTGAAACTCAGAGGAATTTCAGTGGTAAAAAGTTGCTCTTGTGGTCCAAAATAGGAGAGGATGATCCCCCTCCCCTTTTGTCTTGCTTGTATGCATTGTTGGCCTCAAACTTGAGCATGCTCTTTTAATCTTTTTTGACTTAGCTCAAGCTTGTTTTCGTGACTTGTTGGACCTTCCTTAGCTCTGTTTTTGGTTGGTTTGGCCATTGGTTGATTGCTTCTTACACTTGTAGTGTAATTCTTGCAAATTAGCCTTGTATGCTTATTGCTTTGGTCCACTATTCTAGCATGTATTGGCTCATCTCCAACATGTTTTTGGTGTTATTTTGACATTCCTTAACTCTGATTTTGGTTGGTGGAGTCACCTCTGGCTTGGTTTTTGTACTTGTAGTGCAATCCTACTTGTAGGCCTAACATGCATCATGCTTTATGCCTCTAATCCTATCTTGTGTTAGTTCTATTTTAGCATGCTTTTGCCATTATGTTAGCATGCCTTAGCTCTATTTTGGGTGGTCTTGGCCATGTGAGACTTGTTGTGCATGGTTGTAGTTTAAATGGCCTTCACTAGCTTTGAGTTTAAAAAAGCCTCTTGCATGCTTTACTAGTAGTGATAGCATGCCTTAGCCTCATTTCTCACATGATTTCAGTGTGTATAGTATAGTCACACTCTCACATATTCCACTCTTTAATAGCTCTTGTGAGTTGTGCCCTATGCCTCGTTTATGAGCCAATATGTATGCATGCTTGCCTAGGCTTCTGGGCTGCCATCTCAACATGTTTTGGCCTTTGTTTTGGCCTAATTGAGCTCTGTCCATAGCCAGTTTAATCATTTGTGCCATGTATTGCATGCCTCTTGTGTAGTGCCCCTTACTAGCCTTGTGCCTTAGGCCTTCTAGCATGCCTTATTTGTGATGTTTATATGATATGGCATCATTAAACACATAATTTCAGAGCATATAGCCTTGTTAAACTCTCATGTTTATTACTCTTTAATTGTGTTTAAGAGTTGTGCCCTTATGCCTTGTTGATGAGTCATTACATGAACATCATTTTCTTGCTCTTCATGCTATCTTCTTGGTTCATTTTAGCCACTATTTGGGCATGTCATAGCTCTGTTTTGGGCTGGTTTGGTTGTTTGTGCATTGTATTGCATGCCTCTAGTGTTGTGTCCTTCGCTAGTCTCGGTGTTCTTGGCTTTTAGCATGCATTGCATGAATTGTTAGCATGTTTTAGAATCATTTGTCATCCCATTTCAGTGCTGAAATGTGTAGCATTGCATTCCATCTTTCATTTGTTGTATCACTTTGAAAGAGGTCTTAAGCCCTTTGTTGGTTTGAGCACAAATTTGAGGCATTCATGCCTAATGGTTTTAGCCTTCTCTCGAAGGTTTCTACTAACCAATGGCATGATGCTACTTTTATGCTCAAGAAGCTTGTGGCTTGGTCCGTCTTTCCAATTAGAGGACTTCTCACTTTTGGACTTAATCGGTTAAAGGACTTATTGGTAATCTAAAATGAGTAAACAAAATGAATCAAAGTAAAATATGCCAAGATAACATGTTTGAGTTGCATTGCATTGTGTTTGGATCAGACGTTAATCCAAACACAAGGAGCGTGGCACGTTTCATACTCAAAGTGATGAAACATGTTGCGTTTCTTGGTCGCCAACCCTTTTGATCATGCATGATAGAGGTGGAGGCTCTTATGTGTTGTTTGTGCATTCACTAACATTGTGTGAGTTTGGCTCTTTGGCCATCGTGCATTGAGATACGTGATTGGTGGCTTGAGAGTCGAGTACTACGCTCCTTTGAGCTTGAGAAATGATAAGGAGAGTAGTTATACACATATTTCCTTGTAAATGCACTATTGTGCCTTTGTTGATCTCTGTTGCAGCAAAATTGAGGTTCTGGAAAAGGAAGTGGCCGGCCGACCACTTGCACTAGCCTGCCAGCCAATTGTAGTGGCCTGCCGGCCAGTTGAAGTAGCCTGCCGACCAGTTGAAGTCCTCTTAAGCTTGTTTGTTGTATACTAGTTTAAGCCACCTTTGCATGCTTATTTTGGCCTAGTTGTCAACTACAAAAAAAAAACTCTGTTTTTAAGTGTTAAAGATGGTTGTTTAAGGTTTTGTGGGCGTTGGGGCCAGCCGGCCACTTGCAGCAAATTTTTCCAAAATGCTCCTGTTTTGAGGCAGATGCAACCTGAAAGTGTGTTCGATGCTCCGAGGTCACCGCGAGTGCAAACAGAGACAACTTATGGCAAGGCGATGCATTTTCGGGCGAAGTAAACCGAGCATGCATATCTCCATCCCCTCGAGGCCATTTTAACGGCTTTATTTAGCTAGTTAGTTTGTCGTTTTTATAATTAATTAGTTAATGTATTTAGCTAATTTAATTCATTATTGTAATATTCTAATTAACTTAGCATAGCTAGTTTCAATTTGGTTTGTAATTAATTAGCTTAGCATAGTTAATTAATTGATCTGTAATAAGTAGCTTAGCTTAGCTCTTATTTATTCGGACCCTCCATCGAGAGGACAAATGTTGTAATAAGGGTGCGTGTGTGTGATGCATGTCTTCCAACCTGATTAAGGCCGAAATGTACATCATTGAGGCCGTTAATTAGAATCTCTTAACTTCACTTGCTGGTCAAACCGTATACTTTATGTGTGTTGAATGTCAATCAGGTTGTACATCGTCGGAGCATAAAATGGGCAAAAAGACAGAATTTGGACAGAGTGGACTTTTCCCGCATGTGTGTTGACTTTCTCGCATGTGCGTTGACTTTTTTTGGAAAAGTCAAACCGACATTTTAAACCTGTTTGGAAGTGAGTAAAAGTATAAAAAGGGAAGGAAAAGGCTTTTCTAGGGTTCTGAAATTGTTTTGACCTAAAGAGAGAGGCTAGGGTTTGGAAGGGAAGAGAAACAAAAGCTTCAAGGATGTCTCCCATGGTGGTTCCTTCTCCATCTACCTCCTTCCACTCCTCTATGAGTGGCTAGTCTCCTTTTCTAGGGTTTTGATGAAACCCTAGCCATGTAATTATTTTGTTTTCTTTTTGATTTTTAATTATGTAAAGGTTTGAACAATTGTATGGTGATTTAGAAGTTCATATATATATTTTTCATTATCTCTTCGAATATTTGACTTTCTGTGATTGTTGAATGTTATTCATACATGAGTTTTATATTCTTTCACATTCAAGGTATGAGACGAATCATACTACGAGGGACGAGTCGTGTCACTACCCTAGTTTAGAGTGAACGGTTCGTACTACTTGAGATAGTTCGTGCTCGTACATTGAATGTGATAATTTTCTTGTTAAATGCTTTGAACTTGTAGTTGCAAAGCATTATTTCGTTCGAACCATAGCATAATTGATTTCAATTGGAAACCCTAATTACGTGGCTAGTGGTGGACTCTTTGCCCTATTTTTTTCCCCAATTCAGTAAACCCAATTTCATTTATTATTGATAATTTAATTCCTTAGTTTAATTTATTCGTTATTAAATTAGGTTATAAACAACCAATCTTTTTATCAAAATTAATTTAGGAATTTGACAATTAAATTAGTTTAATTTCACAATAGTCCCTATGAATCGATACCTGGACTTGCCATTATTCTAAAAGAATTTGGTGTAGTTTAGTGATTATATTTGGTGTGTTAAACGACCCATCAAATTTTGGCGCCGTTGCCGGGGACTTCCGGCATAATTAGTTAATTTAAAGTTACATTCTTATTTTAATTTTTAGTTTAGGATTTTATGCTTTTGTGTTGCTAAGTGTGCAGAGCATTTGAAACTGGAGCTATCACCGAAGTGCAAGCGGAGCGCAGCCGAGTTTTTAAAAAAAAAAAAAAACTGTAGCACTAAAGTGAGTAAACAGAAGCAAACACTCACAAGCAAAGCACCAAAGTGCTAAAACGAAAGTCAAAGCTCAAACAGAGGTTGGAGACAACGTCTACACGTCAAGTATCCGCAAGACGAGTAAAGCGTTTTCGTTAAACCGCTGTGAGTATTTCTCCTTTAGCATTTTGCTTTTGTAACTTAGTGCACCGAGTCGAACTTTTTGTGTGTGTGTGGGTAGTGTATGCACAGGCATCGTTCTTGTCGCCTTGAATTGTGGAGTTTGGATCTTGAACTAGAAAGGACTCTTAGGAGACTTAGGGCTTCTGCCCGTGTTCCCAGGCTTGAGTATTCATATTCATACATTGAGCCATTAGAGATGGCAGATCCTAATGTTCCGAATGTGCCCAACCGGACACTTAAGGATTATTTTACACCCACTGCATATACATCACCGTCATGCATCCAATTACCCAACACCACTGCTGCTCATTATGAGATTAAGTCCAGCACCATACAAATGCTCCCATCATTCCATGGACTAACTCATGATGACCCTTATAAGCATTTGAATGAATTTCTGGAAATTTGCTCGACAGTGAGGATCCAGAATTTCACAAATGAGGCCTTAATGTTGCGATTGTTTCCATTCTCGTTAAAGGATAAAGCCAAACACTGGCTAAATTCTTTACCTGCTAATTCAATCACAACTTGGGACCAATTACAGCAACGGTTCTTGGAGAAGTACTTTCCTATAGGTAAAACCAACCAACTTAGGCGAGTCATCACAAACTTTGCTCAAATAGATGGCGAGCAATTCCATGAGACGTGGGAAAGACTTAGAGACCTTCTCCAACAGTGTCCCCACCACCAAGTGCCTGATTGGCAACTTGTTCAAACATTCTATTATGGCTTAACTGAGCCACACCGCCAAATGGTGGATTCATCCTGTGGTGGGACATTTATGTCTAAAAATGATGCCGAGGCATGGAAATTGTTTGAGAACTTAAGTGATAATTCCCTTCACCATGCCTCCGCAGCCCGGAAAGTCCGGCAACCCGTAGTTGGAGCCCCGAAAAGAGGGGGCATTTATGAGGTCGGGCAAAACCTAGAGGTAGCCCAACAAGTAGAGGCACTGTCCCGCAAGATGGACCAATTATTAGCTACGGGACATGCCCCTACCCAGCAAGATCAGCCTCAATTCCGTGAGGCATGTGTTATATGTGCGAGCCCTGCTCATGACTTGAGTGAGTGCCCTTCGGCATCACAATTTCCGGAGTTAGTCCAAGAGCATGTGAATGCGGCTCAAGGATTCTCCAACCCGGGTAATGATCCATACTCCAACACATATAATCCGGGATGGAGAAATCACCCTAATTTCTCATGGAGACCCCCTTCACAAGGCACTTCTTACAATCCTGCACCACCAAGGCAGAATTTCAATAATTTTGCCAACCAATCATCTTACTGACCATCGCAACCTTATAGATCCCCACAACCATACCAGCAATGGCAACCACAACCCCAACCCCCGCCTGTTCCTCAGGGCAACTCTGTCTTTGAGACTCAGGTGTTGGAAGTTCTCTCAGAACTTAAGGGGTTAGCACCGGTAGTTCACTCCCACACTCACTCTATTGCCAAGCTAGAGACCCAATTGGGTCAAATGGCTAACAACATGAATCGAAGAGAGGAGGGAAAATTACCAAGTCAAACTGTGGCCAACCCTAAGGGACAATACGGGGCAGAGAGTTCGGGTGGGAATGGAAAGCAACATGAGCAAGTGCTGACGGTGGTTGCTTTGAGAAGTGGTACGGAGTTAGAGCCTCAGTCAGTTGCGTCTGATGCAACTAGAGTTAGGAAGGGTGACCACGGTGGTTCACATAGTGAGAGCAAGGGTAAGGGGGAAACACTTAAGAGGGATGACGTAGTCCCTAGTACTTCACTTGAGCCCAAGGCACCATATGTGCCTAAGGCACCCTTTCCCGAGTCCCTTGATACACCGTCCCCTTTTAATAAGAAGGCGGCATCTATGGAGGCAATGATGGAGGTCTTTAAATAGGTAAAAATCAACCTCCCCCTGTTGGAGGCAATTAAGCAAGTACCATCATATGCCAAATTTCTAAAGGACCTTTGTACGCAAAAGCGTAAATCTAGCACACATGTGTCCCAAAAGGTCCTACTCACGGAGCAAGTAAGCTCCATCTTGTTGAATGACACACCTCCTAAGCTTAAGGACCCTGGTGCCCCCAACCATTGCATGCATTATAGGGGACCATTTCATTAATAGGGCCTTATTGGATTTAGGGGCTACTGTTAATTTGTTGTCGTACTGTGTATGAGGAATTTGGGCTTGGCGAGTTGAAGCCCACTATTGTTACTCTTTAGTTGGCTGACCGGTCCCTCAAAGTGCCACGAGGCATGATTGAGGATGTGCTAGTTAAGGTTGATAGGTTCTACTTCCCTGTTGACTCTTTAGTTTTAGATATGGAAGCAGTAGCCAGTTCTAGGAAACAAATCCCGGTGATCTTAGGTCGACCTTTCTTGGCTACGGCCAATGCTTGCATTAATTGTCGGACCGGGGTTATGGAAGTTTCATTTGGTAACATGCAAGTGAAACTTAATGTTTTCCAAGCATCACAACAACCTCATGAGAGAGAGGAGTGCTTATTAGTGGATGTTGTGGATGAGATTGTGGAGGAGGTTTTGCCCTCCATTCTTATAGAGGACCCTTTAGAGGCTTGTCTAGCTCATTTTGGGTTTGAAAATTTTAATATAGATGGGTCAGTTGAGGAGGTGAATGTCTTGCTTAATTCTTCTTCTACACCGGATTTTCCTCCATGGAAAGCCCAGTTTGAGTCACTTCCTCCTCTGTCGAGAGAGCCTGCCACACCATCTTTGGTCACACCACCTACACTTGAGTTGAAGCCACTTCCGGCCACACTCAAGTATGCATTTTTAGGGCCCCAAGAGACTTTACTAGTTATCATTGCATCTAACTTGACTGCTGAGCAGGAGAGTCAGTTAATGAGTGTTCTCGTGGCACATCGGAGTGCTATAGGGTGGTCAGTGGCTGATTTGAAAGGGATAGATCCCTCCATGTGCAAACATTATATACACCTAGAGGAGGACACCAAACCTTCTCGCGAAATGCAACGGAGACTGAATCCTAACATGAAAGAGGTGGTGAAAAAGGAGGTATTGAAATTATTGGATGCGGGTATCATATATCCCATCTCAGATAGCAAGTGGGTGAGTCCCACACAAGTGGTGCCCAAGAAATCGGGCATCACCGTTTTTGAGAATGAGGGAGGAGAGTTAGTCCCCACACAAACCACTACTGGGTGGCGAGTGTGCATTGATTATAGGAGACTAAATTCCTCAACTAGGAAAGATCATTTTCCCTTACCTTTCATTGACCAAATGTTAGAGCGGTTAGCGGGGCAGGGTTTCTATTATTTTCTTGATGGCTATTCGGGGTATAATCAAGTCCCAGTGTACCCGTTGACCAAGAAAAGACCACTTTCACATGCCCTTTTGGCACTTTTGCTTACAGGCACATGCCCTTCGAGCTATGTAATGCACCGGCGACATTTCAACGGTGCATGATGGCCATTTTCTCTGATATGGTGGAGAAATTTTTAGAGGTTTTATGGATGACTTTTCGGTGTTTGGACCGTCTTTTGAGGAATGTCTTAGGAACTTGACTAGAGTGTTAGAACGATGTACTGAGGCAAACCTAATCTTGAGTTGGGAAAAGAGTCATTTTATGGTTCGTGAGGGTATAGTGTTGGGACACATTGTGTCCCCTCGAGGTATAGAGGTTGACAAGGCTAAGGTTGACCTCATTGCAGGCCTTCCTCCACCCAATTCCGTGCGTCAAATTAGGTCTTTCTTAGGGCATGCAGGTTTTTACCGTAGGTTCATCAAAGACTTTAGTAAGATATCACGTCCTTTGTGTAGTTTACTGGTTAAGGACGCGCCTTTTGTCTTTGATAAGGCATGCTTAAAGGCATTCGAAACACTGAGAATGGCCTTGACCATCGCCCCAATCATGAAATCACTAGATTGGTCGCTTCCCTTTGAAATCATGTGTGATGCCTCCCATTATGCTGTCGGGGCTGTGTTAGGCCAAAAGGTCAATAAGGCACCATTTGCTATATACTATGCTAGTCGCACTCTCTCGGATGCTCAATTGAATTACACTACCACCGAGAAAGAGTTGCTAGCTGTGGTCTTTGCCTTAGACAAATTCCGATCTTATCTCCTAGGTTCCAAGGTCATAGTCTTCACTGATCATGCCGCTTTGCGGTATTTATTATCTAAGAAAGAGACCAAACCTAGGTTGATTAGATGGATTTTGTTGCTTCAGGAATTTGACCTAGAGATCCGTGATAAGAAAGGATCCGAGAATGTGGTGGCGGATCATCTCTCCCGAATCCTTGTTGAGTATAATAGTGACCCTCTTATTTTGCATGATTGGTTTTCGGACGAACAACTCTTTGAGCTGTCACAAGCGAGCCCCCCGTGGTTTCGCACATATTGTGAATTGCTTGGCCATTGGGAAAATTCTGCAGAATTGGTCTAAGCAAGACAAAGACCAATTCTTTTCGCAGGTCAGGTATTACTTTTGGGAGGATCCGGAGTTGTTTAAATATTGCTCCGACCAAGTGATCCGACGGTGTGTGTCGGAGAGTGAGGTGCTTAGCATTCTTACATTTTGTCATTCTTCTGCATGTGGCGGTCATTTTAGTGGGCATAAAACGGCCACTAAGATTTTACAGAGTGGGTTTCATTGGCCCACAATTTTTAAAGATGCCCATCAATTTTGTAGAACTTGTTTGCGCTGTCAGCAAATGAGTTCGATGTCTCGGCGTGACATGATGCCAATGTCCCCTATTCTTGTGGTAGAAATATTTGATGTTTGGGGGATTGATTTTATAGGCCCTTTCCCGTCATCATTCGGGTTTGAGTACATTCTTTTGGCAGTAGATTACGTGTCTAAGTGGGTGGAGGCAATAGCTACCCGAACAAACGATCATAGAGTGGTAATCAAGTTTTTGCATGAAAACATCTTTAGTCGTTTTGGGTTTCCTAAAGCCATAATAAGTGATCAGGGTACACATTTTTGTAACCGGTTCTTTGAGTCGGTAGTTAAGAAATACTCTATCACTCATAAAGTTGGCACTCCATACCACCCTCAAACTAGTAGCCAAGTGGAAGTCTCAAATAGGGAGGTAAAGCACATAATTGAGAAAACGATGAGGCCGGATAGGAAAGATTGGTCACAACGGTTAATTGATGCATTATGGGCTTATCGTACTGCTTATAAGACACCCATTGGGATGTCACCATATAGAGCGGTGTTCGGCAAAGCTTGCCATCTCTCGGTTGAACTTGAGCACTGAGCATTGTGGGCCACAAAGAAGTTTAACTTCGATATGGCCGCGGCTGGGCTCAACCGGAAATTACAACTCAATGAGTTGGAGGAAATCCGGAATGATGCATATGAGAGTTCGAGAGTTTTTAAAGCTCGGACTAAAGAATTCCATGACAAGCACATTAATAGGAAATCCTTTGAACCCGACCAAAAAGTGTGGCTTTTTAATTCAAAATTGAGACTCTTTTCGGGTAAGCTAAGATCAAGATGGGATGGCCCCTTTGAGGTTGTTAAGACATTCATTCATGGCGCCGTTGAGGTGCGAGATCCAAAGACTGGCCACACTTTCAAAGTGAATGGCCAAAGATTGAAACCATATATAGAGGGGATTGGGAATGGGGATATGATTGAGTCCATTTCTTTGATGGACCCATTTTACTACGATTGATAGATTAATTTCTTATTCTCTTTTCTTTTCCTTCTATGCTATTTTGTTTTTCTTTGTTCTCGTCATGCTTTATTTGCGTCTAGGAGACTTTAAATCCTCTAAAGGTGTAATTCCTTTGGTGTTAACCGTGCCCGAACGGCATCTGACGGTCTGGTATAGCCACCTAACCATGTTTGTAGTGAGTTCCTAGGAGACCAACTGAAACGGTGGAAACTAGAGTTCGAATGGCAAAGCCTAGAACACAAAGGTTTGGGATTTCCGAGATTAGAGTCTGGTTTAAATACCCAGGGGTGTGGAGATTGCTTCAAAACTACCTCGGCTTGAACTCTGTATGGCAGCCCCACAGGTTGAGGTAGCTTTATGCGCCTCGATTCTGCATACCGAATCAACCTAGTCTGTCACCCTGTTGGAGAATAGGGAAAGTTACAAACACAGTTAGGGAGAAAAGTAGTACCCGTGGTTTTCGCGTGAAGATTATACCTTTAGTGGGCATTCCGTATGTTCTTTTGTGCTATATTTATTCCGAATATCAATTGAAGGTAGAAATGTTTATTTTCTATGTTAAAAAAAACGGGGGGGGGGGTTATACTTGTTCATTTTAACATAAAAAAATAAAAAAATAAATAATTTTGTGTTGTACTTGTTGTAAAAAAAAAATTCGCGCACGTGCGGCAACAACTCACAAAATCAAATTTGCACACTGCATTAATTGCAGGTGCACACGGAGGTGCGTCCCTCAAGCCGCACGTGCGACTTGGGCCACGCACGTGCGGGACGACGATCATTAAAAAAAAAAAAAACAACAAGGATGGTTGAAATCGCCGCACGTGCGGGAAAATTGTGAGATTGATGTTTGTGCACTGCTTAATAAGCAGGTGCAGAGGGCAGGTGCGGCCTTGCCCCTGCACATACGGGAATTTCTGGGAAAAAAAAAAAAAGAGGGTGTTTGGTTTTGTTTTATTTATTATTTTTTCTTTTAATTTCACTTTTAATTTATATAAGTAAATAAATTTTGAATAATACATAAATAAATTTTAAAAATAAATAAATATACATTTATTTTATTTATATTTTTTTATATAGATATATATATTTAAAAATAAATAAATAAATAAATATCGTATTTTATTTTATTTTTATTTATTTATTTTTTCATTATTTAGTTTTATTTCCTATTTTCTATTTTCGTACAAAAAAAAAAAAAAACAAAAACAAAAACAAAAACCTTATCTAACTCTCTCTCTCTCTCTCTCTCAATCCCTCTCACTCTCAGATTTCACCCTCATCTTCATTCTTCTTCTTCTCTCTCTCTCTAAACCCCACACACACCCACAAACTCCACCAACCTCACCATCACCAACTTTTCTCCTTCTTTTTTCTTCCTCACCACAATCATCCCACCGCCGACATCACTTCCCTCTCCGTCCGACGAATCTCCGGCGAACCACCATTTTTTCCGGCGAACCTCCATTCTTTTTCTCTCTTTCTCCATTTTTTTTCAAGGTAATTTTTTTTTCTTTTATGTAGACTTGTGGATGTAGGAGTTAATTTGTAGAGTTTTTATTTTTGTTTTTGTGTATTGTTGATCTATAGTTCATCCAAAAAAAAAAAAAAAAAAAAACATATATATATAAACATAAATAAATTTGTTCATAAGTGATTTACTCTTTTTTATTATTTTTAGTGTTCATTCTTTCTTTTATGTTATGTTTTGTTTTAATTTTATTTGTTTTTCCTGAGTTGTAGAATGCATGTTTACTTAGTTTGTTTCACAAAAAAAAAAAAAAAAAAACCAAACTTCAACACCGATCTGCGTCTGGAGATGATGAACGCTGCACGTGCGGCCATCTCCGGCGCACGTGCGGAAATTTTCGAAAAAAAAAAAAAAAAAATCCCTCAGAAATCATGGTGCTAATACTAATCCTAATTTAGTTTATTTTTATTTTCTCTATTTGTTTAGTTTAAATTGTTCGTTAGTGATTCTAGTTAGTTTAATTAGTTGTGGATTGTTTTATTTTTAATTTTGTTTGTTTAGTTAGTGATGTTATTTTTATTTTTTTTCTTTAATGTAATTGTTCATTTAATTATTTTATAGTTTAGTTAATTTAATTTAATGTCATTTCAATCTATTTATTTCATTTTGTTTTTTTTATATATTAAAAAAAAAGTTTAATTTAGGTTATTTTATTCTACACTTTAGTCTCTTTTATAGTTTAGTTCTTTTTTAGTTTAGTTTAGTTTAGTTTAGTTTAGTTTATTTTACAGTTTAGCTAATTTAATTTACTGTCATTTTTTTTCATTTATTTAATTAATTTCGTTTTTATATTATAAAAAATAAATAAATAAATAAAATTGGTGGGAATTGCATGTGGTACATCAGTGGGCAAACTTGTGCTTTCATATTTTATTTTATGCTCATGAATGGTTCCACGGGTTTATGTCTATTTGCTTTTGGTGTGTGCAGGATATGAGTCGACGTGTTGCTCGGGCCTCCAAAAAGGCCAGGGGTTCCTCCTCTTCGGCGCCACTGCCACCACCGCCACCACCGTCCTCGCCACCACCACCGGGTGACTTGCCACGGCCGGAGTGGGCTTCACGCCCTCTTCATAAGCTCACGCAATTCAACATACAATTTTTCCAGTGTGACAAGGACACTACTTGGGCCGTTGAGCAACTCCGACTCCGGCAGCAGTTGGGCGTTTGCACTGTGACAGCGCCCACTTATCTTCGTTTGGTACGACTCTTCCACCAGAACCTATATAAGTCACCCACCGAGAATGGACTGCTCTCTAACATTAATGTTCAAGCTGTCCACATCACCTCATCCATGATTGCCACCGTGTTAGGGTTTTTCGCTAAGCCGAAATATCAGCCCTTCCCGGAAGTTGAGGATCGACAGCCCATCCATAGCCTCATCTAGCAATACTTCCCGGGGGCCCATGGTGATCTCAATTTCACATGCTTACGGCGGAGCAAGCTGCCTAGCCGCTTGCTATTCCTTGATTCTGTGGTCCATAAGAATGTCCTTCCACTTGGGCATCGAGCTGAGCGTCGATTGGAGTTTGTTCGGTTCTTACATGGGTATCAGTATGGCTATCAGGTCCCGCTTGCGCATACCATCTGGATGCATTTGCGGAAATTTCTACGAGAGGCAATTCGGCCTGATCCTATGCAAAACCTGACTTGGCCACTACCATTTTCTAATCTGCTGACACTTGTGTTTCAGCTGAACCACCTCCACATTATTGAGGATGAGAAGATTGATAGAGGGTATCCGACTTTCGGCCAGCGGGAATGGCAGCATAGCATATCTCGTATCCCGCAGCCGGTTGGTGCCCCAGTTGATGAGGCCCAGGACCCCGTACATGACCACCCACCACATCCTATTCCCCCCATGCCTCCCCACGGGGACCCACTCTACATGACTTACGAGGAGTACTTACACCTTCAGCACTCTGTGGATCAGGTCCACAGTACTCTTCGTGATCATCACCAGAGTCTCATGGAGTTGCGCACGGATTTTCAGGCGCATTGCGACTATTCTCGGGCGACCTTCGACCAGCTGCTCACCCACCAGCAACGGGTTCAGGATGACGCCTTTGAGATGCGCACTTTGATGCAAGCTTTGTTTGCCCAGCATTTCCCGCCACCACCACCACCGGCTTCCCCATAGTACCCATATGTATATTGCTTTGTCTCTTTTATTTTTATTTTTATTTTCCTTCTTAGTTCTTTCTTTTCTTCAAAAAAAAAAAAAAACAAAACAAAACAAAAAAAAATGTAAAGTGTATATATGTTACTCTCTGCCTACCTGGATGTGCACCTACAATTCTGGTAATATTCTCTCATTTCTCTTTACTTTTCCATTAAGGACAATGTCATATTCAAGTTGGGGGATGAGGGTTATATTTTCTTTTGTGCATTTCTATTTGGCTCATAATTCATGCTTATGCCTGTTTCACTTGATTGCATTACTTCACCTGATGTGACTTTTTTTAGTAGGGTGATGATATTTGCATATGTTAATTGGAGATCATAGTAGACTTGTGTGAAAAGGGTTTATTGGGTAGATACTTGCATGCGATGTTTGCACGAGGAGAGTTATCTGTGTTTGTGGTTTTAGTACACTTGTCATGAGTATGCCTTAATTCACATGAACACACTATCATAGCGGTGATCTTTTTATTATAATCCCTGGTGTACATCATTGATAATAGCTAGAGTTGCAAAAAAGAATAAATGAGGAGCCAAGATTTAAAAAAAAAAAAAAACTTGACTAGTTTGGGTTCGTATCCTTTTTAACTCGAGTTATTAAGCCCGTAGGGGTGTCTCTACACCTAATGCCCTAAAACCGTCTAGTTTGGGAGTCCAAACTTGCTACATGGGTTAATTAGAAAGCTTAAGGGACTTGGACATTGCACAGTTAAGGAAAAATAAGAAGAATGACTTGTTCGGATTAGTAGCCTTTTCAACTCGAGTTATTAAGCTCGTAGGGGTGTCTCTATACCTAATGCCCTAAAACCGTCTGGTTTGGGAGTCCTTGGCCCAAAACTTGCTACATGGGTTGATTAAAAAGTTTAATGGATCAGGACATTGCACAGTCATAAAATAAAAAAAATAAAAAAAAAACTTTTGAGAATCTTGGCTGCAACAGGTTAGTTTTTCTGTATATGTTGGGTGTTATTATGAGTTACACTGGGCTATTATAGTATACAGTTAACTAATATGGAGATTGCACTTTACACCGAGGGTACTCATGACTTGTCTACTAGCATGCACAAGTACAGGGAACTTTACTTTTGTATTAACTGAATTGTGGTTTTGACTCAATAGGTTCCTTCATGCTTGTCCACTGTGCCTTTAATCACTCATGATGTCTCAATATCACGCTGTAGTGGCACATAAGTTGATTGTTAGGTAAAGTAGTGTGGTCATTTGTTGTTGAGTATATATGAATATGTTAATGTTTGTGGGTATCATTTCTGGAAACCCTCACGAGACTTTACTCGCCCACTTAGGGCAACTTAGTGGTTTAAAGGCTTGTTGCATATGCTAAATGCAACCGTTTTCCCATGAAATAGGAAATCGATAGATTTTGTTTAATTTAATTTTATTTTTATTACTTGCTTGAGGACTAGTAAGTAGTAAGTTGGGGGATGTGATTAAGGCCGAAATGTACATCATTAAGGCCGTTAATTAGAATCTCTTAACTTCACTTGCTGGTCAAATCGTATACTTTATGTGTGTTGAATGTCAATCAAGTTGTACATCGTCGGAGCATAAAATGGGCAAAAAGACAGAATTTGGACAGAGTTGACTTTTCCGCACGTGCGTTGACTTTTCCTGCACGTGCGTTGACTTTCCCGCACGTGCGTTGACATTTTCTGGGAAAGTCAAACCGACGTTTTAAACCTTTTTGGAAGTGAGTAGAAGTATAAAAAGGCAAGGAAAAGGCTTTTCTAGGGTTCTGAAATTGTTTTGACCTAAAGAGAGAGGCTAGGGTTTGGAAGGGAAAAGAAACAAAAGTTTCAAGGATGTCTCCCATGGTGGTTCCTTCTCCATCTACATCCTTCCACTCCTCTATGAGTGGCTAGTCTCCTTTTCTAGGGTTTTGATGAAACCCTAGCCATGTAATTATTTTGTTTTCTTTTTGATTTTTAATTATGTAAAGGTTTGAACAATTATATGGTGATTTAGAAGTTCATATATATATTTTTCATTATCTCTTCGAATATTTGACTTTCTGTGATTGTTGAATGTTATCTATAAATGAGTTTTATATTCTTTCACATTCAAGGTATGAGACGAATCATACTACGAGGGACGAATCGTGTCACTACCCTAGTTTAGAGTGAACGGTTCGTACTACTTGAGATGGTTCGTGCTCGTATATTGAATGTGATGATTTTCTTGTTAAATGCTTTGAACTTGTAGTTGCAAAGCATTATTTCGTTCGAACCATAACATAATTAATTTCAATTGGAAACCATAATTACGTGACTAGTGGTGGACTCTTTGCCCTAGTTTTTTCCCCAATTCAGTAAACCCAATTTCATTTATTATTGATAATTTAATTCCTTAGTTTAATTTATTCATTATTAAATTAGGTTATAAACAACCAATCTTTTTATCAAAATTAATTTAGGAATTTAACAATTAAATTAGTTTAATTTCACAGTAGTCCTTGTGGATCGATACCTGGACTTGTCATTATTCTAAAAGAATTTGGTGTAGTTTAGTGATTATATTTGGTGTGTTAAACGACCCATCACAACCCCACTTCTTTCTCCCTTTTACTTATCAGCTTTCGATGGTTAGATTAGGGATCATTTTCATTTAGCATACTTATGCTTTGCATGCGTGCATCATTCATTTGTCTTGCGTGCATCATTCATTTTTCTTGCATGCACCGGGTTCGGCGAATCATACAAACTGCATTGTATTTCAATACACTTACTTGAATACGTGTTTCAAAGCATGTTATCAAGTGTTGTAACTCATATGCCATCTTAGATAGCCAAGCCTATTTAGTTGCATTTTTGCGTGTGTTGCATTAGGCATTTTAACATAGTTAGGATCATGCATGATTTCTAACTAGTTTCCTATTTTGGCTCAGAGTACACTGTAAGGCCCTGTTTGTTTTGGGTGAAAGAGAGGGTATTGGGATTGCTAATACCAAGGTATTAGTAATAGCCTTGTTTGTTTTGGGAGAAGGCCTTGGGACTATTAGTCCCTTGGTATTACTAATACCCTTGGAGAGGGGATTGGTAAGGAGGAGGTAGAGATGGTATTAGAAAAATAGTGAGGGGATTAGAAATTTTTTTATTTTTTTTTATTTTTTATATATTGGAAATTTTTTTTAAAATATAATTTTTAATTTTTTATATTTTTTTATTTGTTTTATTATTTTATATAAAAATAATTTAACAATTCCTCACTACTAATCCCTTCACTATCAATCCCCTCACTACTAATCCCCTCACTATCAATCCCCTCACTAACAATCCCCTCACTATTAATCTCCTTACTATCAATCCCCTCCATTCTATCTCCCAAAACAAACGGGGCCTAAGTGTTTACACTTTAGCATCCTTGCATGTATGTAAGTGATTGCCATGTTAGCATGCTTGCCATGAGGCTATCTACTTAAGTGCTTAACTGTATGAATGCCCGTAGATGAAGGCTTCATTGCTTGAATTGGAATAATTCATCGAATGTGCGTTTTAAGCCCACTTTGCGGAGTGGCAAAATCATGTTGTTTTAAAGCCCACTTGAGAGTGGCAAATCCGCGCTTTAGCCTACTCGAGGGTAGTACTTTCAAACCATTTTCGAAAAACAAACATGAGATGTTTTGTTCCAAGTTGGGTGATTGAGTCTATACTTGTGCGTTGTGCTCATCACATAGTAAGTTAGGTTAATAACCGGAATAAGAACATATATGTTTTCAAAACAACATATCATGTTAGTAGAGGCCGATGTTTGATCGGGCGAGCTGGGGTGCTCATTGCATGACCTTCCCCCCTCGTACCCAAGTTCCCGAGCCGAGGCAACTTTGGTGATGACAGACACGTGGCCTTAGGCACGAGTCAGGGTTTCCTAAATTTCCCAAAACAAAATATTTAGGTGGCGACTCTATAATCTAGCAAAGCAATCCAGTTTGGCATAATTTGATTTAAAATCTAATTTTCCAAAACGATTTGCCGGATTGGACTCTTTGGTGATTTATCAGTCTTCCATTACACTTTGTGAGATTAGATTCAGAACTGTGACAGGAGTCCGAACTGCAGTAGCTAGAATCCAAATCCGCGCCCTCTCCGAAAGGGGGGCGCGCGGAAAGAGTTCGGGCGGTCTACACCTGGTGGTCATCATAGAAGCCTTGGCTCTCCAACGAGTTACAAAGTCAGAGAATCCCTCCTTCGGCTCTTGTTTAGTTGCCTCGAGATCACAAGTTGTGACCTCAATTTGCGTGTTGTATGAATATTGGGTGGCGAAAGCCTCGGCCATCTCTGTCCAACTCCTTTTTATTGAATCCTCCAACTTGGCATACCAGATGGCCGCGATACCCGACAGGGTCCGACCAAAAAGGGAAAGCTTTTGCAATCTGAAGAGGCCCATTGGCCGTAAGATATCCAAGAACAACCGCAAATGTACCATAGGATCTCCAGAACCATCAAAACGGTCTATATGCGGCATCTTGAACCGGTCTGACAATGTCACTGCCGAATCCGTGTAACCATCCTCTATGTCTGGAATGGAGTTAACGCCTTGAGCCCTCTTGAACAGCTTTTCTAGCTTGCTCACTTTTAATGCAGTTGGATCCACTTCGAACTCAAAAGGAGCCTCAATTGGGTAGGCATGTGCTTTGGATGTCTAAGATGGAGTGGGATCCACTGGGACATCTGTATTCTGCTGGGCAGGAGCCGTAGGTGCAGGAGCCCGAGGTGCAAGAATTTCTACTGGAGGTGGGTGGGATGTAGAAGCTGTCCCATGTTGTGTTTGTTGCTGTTGTTGTAACCTGGCAATGAGTTCGGCCTGCTAGGCCACAACCTCGGTCTGGCGGGCGGTAACTTCTGCTTGGTGGGCAGCATCCTGCTGCATGGCCTCCATAGTCTGTTGGAGCTGACGCATCATGTCTTCCATACTCATACCGACTAAAGGGGGCTGATCTATCGGATCTAGTGAATGCTCTCTTTTTGAAATAGGAAACTGAACCATACTGCGCACAGGTGAGGTAGATAGTGATCGCAGAATTGGAGACTGTTGAACTGATGACCTGTGCCTAGCTGACCTCCGTCTAGTAACCAGGGGTAGCGAAATGAACACTGGTTGTCCACCAATTAGATCCTCAGATTGGGAAAGTCTCTTTCCTCTAGTCCAGAGTGCTCGGGGGGTATCTGCCTGTTCGGAAGCAATTGTGATATACTACCCTGCAAAAAGAAAGTAAAGCAAAAAGAAAAGAAACATCAATCAGGAAACGGACAGCATTTCGGCTTAGATGGTGACAACACACAGTTGTGATCATAAGCTATAAAATCTGTACTCAAACACTGATTTCTGCCCCCAAATTTCTGCCCCAAACTGATACCCCCAAACTGATGTCCTCAGACTGATACCCAGACTTGCAACTGATACATACATTCCTGTAGAGACACACTCTAAAAGCCCAAATCAAGCAAGTGAGAGCAAAACACCCCCTATTGTGGGGTAGGGTTTCCCTGTCCTAATTTCGTTAGGAACTAGGGGTTCGATACGCAAGCAAATGGTTTCATACAATCCTGCATTCGGGTGAGCAACCTGTCCTAGTTTGGAATGGTCTCTATGGCTTTCGATATGCAACTAGGTCGATTGGTCAAAAAGGGTGCCTCAGCAAGACCACCTAATATACCTCTCGCTCCTAACACCAAAGGTGAGAGGAGGATGGTACAACGGTAGTCTAGATCCAAGGTTTGTGTTCCCATCGTGGCAGAGCCCGTAACCGATCAGCCTTATGGCACACTTTTCCAAGCAAGCCTCCGGCAAACCGTTCAGGAATAGCAGACGGCAAACACTGTGAGTTAGGTGCACCAATGCAAATGCAATACAAAGAAACACATAAGTGTAAATAAAACAACATATCATGAGTTCGAGTCAAGTTCTCTAAGTCCCCAGCGGAGTCGCTAGAAACTGTAGACCGCCCAAACTTCTCCGCGCGCCCCCCTTTCGGAGAGGGCGCGAATTGGTCCAGCTACTACAGTTCAGACTCCTGTCACGGTTCTAAATCTAATCTCACAAAGTGCAATGTGAGACTGATAAATCACCAAAGAGTCCAATTCGGCAAATCATTTTGGAAAATCAGATTTTAAATCAAATTATGCCAAACTGGACTGCTTTGCCAGATTACAGAATCGCCACCTAAATATTTTGTTTTGGGAAATTTAAGAAACCCTGACTCGTGCCAAAGGCCACGTGTCCGTCATCACCAAAGTTGCCTCGGCTCGGGAACTCGGGTACGAGGGGGGAAGGTCATGAAATGAGCACCCCTGCTCGCCCGATCAAAGGATCGGCCTCTGGTAAGCATGATATGTTATTTTATAGACACATGCGTTCTTATTCCGATTATTAATCTAACTTTACTATGTGATGCGCACAGTATACAAGTATAGACTGAATCACGAGAATTGGAACAAAACAACTCATATTTGTTTTTGAAAATGGTTTGAAAGTGCTACTCACAAGTGGGCTAAAGCACGGATTTTCCACCTCGGGTGGGCTTAAAACATGATGATTTGCCACTTCGCAAAGTGGCCTTAAAACATTTATTCATTAAATTGTCCCAATTCAAGCAATGAAGCCTTCATCCACAGGCATTCATGCAGTTAATCATTTAAGCAAATAGCCTCATGAAAAGCATGCTATCATGGCAATCACTCATACACATGAAAGTATACTAAAGCGTAAAACTTACAGTGTACTCCAAGCCAAATAGAAAACTAGTTAGAAATCAGTGCATGATGCTAACTATACAAAATGTCTAATGTAACACATGCAATAATGCAACTAAAATAGGTTCGGCTATCTAAGATGGCATATGAATGCAACACTTGATAACATGCTTTGAAACACGTATTCAAGTAAGTGTATTGAAATACAATGCAGTTTGAATGATGCGCCGAGCCCGGTGCATGCAATACAGATGAATGGATGCAAACATGCAAGCATAAAGTATGCTAATTGAAACATGCCTCTAATCTAACCACCGAAAGCGGATAAATAAAAGGGAGAAAGACGTGGGGTTGGAAGACATGCACACACACATGCACACTTATTACAACATTGTGCCCTCTCGAAGGAGGGTCCGAATAAATAATCTAACTAGCTATGCTAATTAAACTAATTATTACAAACCCGCTAATTAACTATGCTAATCTAATTAATTATTTACAAAACCGAATTGAATAACTAGGTAACACTAAGCTAATTAAATAGTACAGACCAAATTGAGTAATCAACTATGCTAAGCTAATTAAAACAATAAAATGGCCTCGAGGGAGACATGCATGCTCGGTTCGCATCCGCTCGGAAATCCATCGCTTTGCCAAAGGTTGCCTCTGTTTACACTCGCCTTGACCTCCGAACATTGAACCAATCCTCCAGACTGCCTCTGCCTCAAAACAGAATCATTTTTTGCACAAAATTGAGCTGGTGGCCGGTCAGCCACAAAAAAATGGCTGCCAGCCACTTCAACTGGCCGATCGGCTAGTTGGAGTGGCTGGTTAGCTACTTCTTTCCAGGCTGCTGGTTTTGCTGCAACAGAGAACAACAGAGGCACGACAATGTATTTGCAAAGAAATGTGTGTACCGCCACCCTCCTTATCATGTCTCAAGCTCAAAGGAGTGCGACACTTGGCTTTCGAGCCACCAACCAAGCATCTCAATGCATGATGGCCCAAAAACCAAGCTTGTACAATGTTGATGAATGCACAAATAAGACTCGAAGAGCCTCCACCCTATCATGCATGATCAAGGGGGACGGCAACCGAGGAATGTGACACGTTTCATCACTTGGAGTATGAAACGTCCCACATTTCTCGTGTTTGGATTAGCGTTCGATCCAAACACATGCAATGCAAACAATATGCTTATCTTGCACAAGTTTTACTTTACTCAATTCTTGTTTACACATTTTATATTACCAAACCATTCTTTAATTAGTTAAGTCCAATGTGCAAGTCCTCTAAGGAGAGGAGGTCATCCAAAAGAGTGATTTAGGACATGAGAGAGATTATGCCTTTGACTAGGAGGAACCCTCAAAAGAGGGTTAAAGCCATTTGAGCATAAACCCTACCTCATGCTTAAACTCAAACTTAAGGCCAAACGACCCTCAAAACAAATTGAAAAAATGAAGAGATGCGGAAGGTTGCAGATGTTTTTAGTGCTGAAAGGGCATGACAAATTAGACTATAACATGCAAACAACTCATGTACAACATGTTAAGAGCCAAAATATTGAAACTAGTGAATGACACAACACTAGAGGCACGCAATACAATGCTCAAATGACCAAACCAACCCAAAATAGAGCTACACCATGTCAAAACAGTGGCCTAATCATGCCGAAACTTAGGCACAAAAGAGTAGAAAATCATGCGCACATGTTGGCTCGCAAGCAAGGCATAAGGCACTACTCTCAAAAGCAATTAAAGATTGATATATGTGAGAGTATGACAAAGGTATATGCTCTGAAATCACATGCAAAATGATGCTATGGCATGTAAACAATTCAAGCAAAGCATGCTAAAGGCCCCAAAACTCAAAGCTAGTAAAGAGCATGACACTAGAAACATTGAATATCAAACTCAAATAACCAAACCAACTATGGATAGACCTAAAACACATCAAATCAGAGGCTAAAATGTGCTGAGATGATAGCATGAAAAGTAAGAAAATCATGCTCATGTATTGGCTCATAAACAAGGCATAAAACACAACTCTCAAAAGCAATGAAGAAGTGGAATATGTGAGAGTGTGACAAGGCTACATGCACTGAAATCATGTGTGAAATGATGCCAAAACATGCAAACAACTCAAACGTAACATGTTAAAGACCTTGAAACTCAAAGTTAGTCAAGGCCCTTTACACTACAACCATGCAAGGCAAGCCTCAAAGGACCAAGACCACTCAAAACAGAGTTAAAGCATGCTAAATCAGAGCCAAAAACATGCTGGAATGGAGCCAACACATGCTAGAATAATAAGCTAACTCATCAAGTATACAAGGCTAGTGAGCAAGATTACACTACAAGTGTAAGAGGCAAGCATCTAATGACTCAACCAACCAAAATCAGAGCTATAACATGTTAAAATAAGGCCAAAAACGTGCCGAGATCAAGCCATGAGATGGTAGAAAAACATGCTCAACTACTAAGCCATCAGCACATGTAAACAAGATATGAGTAGAAGGGACTACTGTAGACACCCCATTTTTTACCGTCCTCAAGACTTGGACGTCACCGTTTGAACACCCGGTGATCATCCATGCTTGTGTTCGTTTGGAGCTCCCGGAGGTCTCGGCTACGTGCCTTGCCTCAGGATCTCCGAACTCGACTGTTTAGTGTCTGGTTTTGCACCAAACACTTGTGTTTTACCTTGGAAGGGCAGGGAATGCCTTGTGAAGCATCCCCACACATCACTGGCCATGGCTAGAGGCCACCGGCTGGTTTTTTGTTGCCATCGGCAATGTATATTGCCGGTCGGCAGTCCATTTTGTCAAAATGGCAATTTTGAGCAGCCGACTACTGTTCATCTACTTTTGCAGATATTTTAGGACAGCTGTGTGGCATTTGGTTCCCCCTCCATACACGTGTATGGAGGGATGCCCCCCTTGTTAGCTTATTGAATAAGCTTTGCAAGATGGGTTGCCTATAAGAGAAGGGGTCTTCTCTTGGCATGAGGGTTAGAGAAATTTTGTGAGAAAAACACAGAGGAGAGCTCTGGTTCTAGGGTTAGAAAGTTGTAACTATTCTATCTCTCTTTTTCTCTCTTTTATGTTCTAAGTGCTTTTGTCCATACTATTGCACATAAACACCTAGTCTTTCACCTTTTCTTGGTTCTTGAGGGACCTGAGGCTTGTTCTTGCTATTATTGGCTAGATTTGAGCTCAAGGAGGCAACAAAATCACCTTTTGTGAAGAGGTCTACAAGGGTAAGACACTACCCCCTTTTTACCCCATTTTTGCACACTACTTTTGCCTATCTTAGAACTTTTGTCAAGCTTAGTGTTTAATACAAAAAAGTTCTATTTTTGGGCCCTCTAAATAGTTTGTTTAGAGTGTTTTATGGTTTGGAGGTGTTAGACCCCTCCTAAGCCTTGAGAGGCCTCATTTTGTGCCATTTTTGGTGAGCTCCGAGACTTTGGTGCTTGGGCCTCCTCACCACTGAAATCTTAAGGGATTTCAGTGGTAAGGATGGTGCCTTGAAGTCCCAAGAAGGAGAGGGCCACCCCCCTCTCCTTGTTGTCCTTGAAAAGGGCACTTTTGGCCTCTTGAGGGAGCATCATGTTTGAGTGTTTGTTGATCATGCCATAGCTGTTTTTTATGCTTATTATGCCATGATATAACATTGTTGTGTGTTGGTTTTGGTGCATCATGTTAGTTTAACATACATGCCATGTAATGCCCCTTTGATGCCTTAACATGTCTTAGGTTGTAAACCCTTATTCTAGCATGTTTTAGACTTGGTCTTATGAAGCTTTTGAGCTTGTTTCACCATGTTTAAGGTCTGTCCATAGTTATTTGGGTCGATCTTGGCATGCTTTGTGTGGCCCCTTTGCATTTTGGTTCGTTGGTCTTAAGTGTATAAGTGTGTAGCTTGCATTACTTGCTTCGGTTTAAGTGGTTTGGCACCATTTGTAGCATCATTTCAGCCCCTTTGATATGCTTGTATGCTTTCTTTGGACACCTCCTTAATGCTTTGAAAGCTTGTGTTGAATGCTCCATGTTTTGGCCATTGTGCATGCTTTTGAATTTGAGCCACTTAGATGCCATCTAAGGGTCCCTTTTGCATGGTCAAGGACTGCCTTGAACCTATTTTAAGCCTTCTTGGCCTTACGGGGCTTGGTTGGCTTAGCCATGGTTTGAACCTCTTTGACTTGCTTCAAGTACCTGGACTATTTGCATGCTAATGTTTGTCTTGTTTGAGTTGGTTTGGCACCTCTTATAGCATGATTTTTAGAGCTTATGTTGCACGCCTAGTGTCCATGTTATACTCCTTTCAAGTGTCCTTGAGAGTTACTTGCTTAATGCTTAGATTTGTGTCTTAACATGTGCATGTGTGTATGTGTGTTTAGCCCTCATATTTGAGCATTTTGGCCACTGTTTTGGGCCTAATTAGAGCTGCCTAATTCATGTTTAAGTCCATCCCTTCGTTGGTTGCATGTGCTCCTTGTGTGTTGTAGCATATTGGTAAGTTGTTGCATGTTGGAATTTGCATGATTGAATGAAGTCACATGCTTGTTTGCATGCTTGAACATCCACATTACATCTTGCATGCTTGTTGGTTAACATTGATGTTTCATGTCTTGTATGCTTGTTAGCTTGTATGCTTATTTGCATGGCCATGGTTGCATACTAGTCAATGTTCCTAGGATTGCATTGCATCAATGTGCATGCTTGGCCTCTTGAAGTGAGTGTGATAGAGGTTGGCCCTTTTATGTGATTATGTGCATTGCATTCATTTGAAATTGAAATGTGCACACTTGGTTTTTGGGCCATCATGCATCGAAATGCTTGATTGGTGGTCCGAAAACCAAGGACCATGTCCCTTTGAGTTCTATACATGATGAGGGGTATGGTTAGGGCATACATGGTTTGAATTGCATTGCCATGCAAGTTCTATCCTCTGCTGCTGTAAGTTGCAGGTTCTGCAGGCATTTTTGGCCGACCGGCAACATATAGTGCCGACCGGCCATCCATTGGTGGCCGATGGATGCATCTCGTGCCGATGACCACACCCCACAACCGGTGGTAATTCTACTCAGCCGGCGGTGTTCCCCAGTATCCAGGGAATCAATTCAGAGACTTTGGCAGTCTTAAGAGGGGCAGAGCAGGGAAAACAGAGGCAGTCTATGCATGGCAGTGCACTTCCGAGCAAGACCGAGCATGCATTGCATTGGACCCGCTTCCCGAGGCGGTTTACTGTTTTTCCTAGCTTAGTTAGTTTGTTAACTACTTAGGCAATTTGTAATATTTAATTAGCTTGTAGGTTAATTATCTGTAATATTTATTTGGTCCCTCCGAGCGAAGGCGAATCTGTAATAAGTGTGGGTGCGTGTGTGTGCATGTCTTCCAATCCCCACTTCTTTCTTCCCTTTTATTTACCCGCTTATGATGGTAGATTAGGGCATGTTTAAGTTAGCATACCTTATGCTATGCATGCGTGCATCCATACATTTGTCTTGCATGCACCGGGCTCGGCGCATCACGCTAACTGCATTTGTACTTCAAATTCCAAATTGAATATGTGCATCAATTGATTGCATTTCACATGCCATGTTTAGGTTAGCCGAGCCTGCTCTAATTGCATCCTGTATGTGTTGCATTAGTCAAATTGACATGAACTAGGACCATGCATGTTTGCTAACTAGTTTATTGTTTTGGCACGGAGTACGATGTAAGTATTTTCATGCTTTAGCACACCGCATGCGTGTGAGTGCTATCATGACAGCATGCTTACCATGTGGCTAATTGCTTATATGAGATAAACTGTTTGAATGCCTGTGGGTGAAGGTTGGCTTGCCTGAGTTGGAAAAACTCGTTGAAATCCGTATTTTAGCCTACTTGCGAGTAGCAAATTCCAAAGTATTTTTCAAAGACAAACGGATATGCAATGTTATTCCAAATTAGGCGATCTAGTCTATACTTGTTTGCTGTGCGCATAACATAGTAATTCTAGGCTAATAACTGGAATAAGAGCACATAAAGTTTCCAAAATCGGATATCATGGTTAGTAGAGGCCGATCTTCGGATCGGGCGAGAGGGGGTGCTCATAACTGACCTTCCCCAATCGTACCCAAGTTCCCGAGCCAAGGCAACTTTGGTGATGATGGACACGTGGCCTTTGGCACCGAGTCAGGGTTTCCTAAATTTCCCCATTAAAAAATATTTAGGTGGCGACTCTATATCTGGCAAAGCAGTCCATGTTTGGCACTTCTTTCAAAAAAATCTGTTTTTCTCAAAACGATTTGCCGGATTTGGACTCTTTGGTTCAAGATTAAGAACCGACAACAAAAGGGAGTCCGAACTGTAGAGTGAAGCCCAAGGGCGCGTCTACAGTTTCTGGCGACTCTGCTGGGGAGTTTTAGAGAGCTTGACTCGAACTCGTGATATCCTGTTTTGATTTCACTTATGTGTCTCTTTGCATTGCATATACATTGGTGCGCCTAGGACACCGTGTTGGCCATCTGCTATTCCTGAGCGGTTTGCCGGAGGCTTGTCTTGTCAAGGCATGACCATAAGGCTGACTGGTTGCGGGCTCTGCCAGTATGGGAACACAAACCCCGATTTTACCGGGGCACCCTTTTCGACCATTCGACCTAGTGCATATTCGGAATCCATAGTGACCATTCCAAACTAGGACAGGTTGATTACCCGATGTTAGGTTGTTTGAAACCGCTGCGTGCGTAGTGAAACCCTAGCTCCTGACAAAATAGGACAGGGAAGCCCTACCCCAACATAGGGGTGTTTTGGCTCTCTCTACTTGTTATGTGCTTTTAGAGTGTATCTCTGCAAGAACGCACATATCAGTTTGCAAAGTTTGAGTATCAGGCCCGAGGGCACCAGTGTCAGTATTTGATAGAATCAGTTATATCTGAGGGTATCCGATTTAGTGTGTTCTGGATAGTGATTTCTGGGGAACAGTGATCAGTAGTCGAGTACAGTTGTTCGGCTGCACCTGTGTTTGATCCGTTTGGGCTGAAATGCTGCTTGTTTTTCCTTTCAGTTCAGAGAGTTCCAGAATAGTCAGTGTTCTCCCTTGCTACGGCAGGACTTACGATGACGCAGAATTCGGAAGAGATAGTGGTTATGACAGCTGCACTAGATCAAGGGATCACTCTGCAAAGTGAGACCAATGTCGATGTGCCGCATCCACCCAGATCGCCGATTGCGCACCCGGTTTGGACCCCCCAGCTATATCAGGCTCGCGAGCCGACCACATTCGAGCTAATAGGGATGATAGGTGATCTCCAAAGGTCCGTGGCGGATCTCGCTTACGGGATGTCAGCTTCGCCACCAGCCGCACCATATGCCGGGAGTTTTGTACCCCAGGAGCCCCCGCTATTGGGACGGATTGTGATTAAGCTTAGCCAACCGGAGATGGCCTCCAGCTATGGCAACGACATACCAACCCAAATCCTAGATCAGGCTGAGGCCAGAGACAAAGGCAAAATGAAGGCAGATGCCGATCCAATCGAACAACTGCTGTGGGCAGTCGAGGCTTTGAAAGCCGGGGGGATGAACAAGCAACAGATATCTGCAGTTATGGCAAAAGCTGTGGAGGACGCTTTCCCCGCTCCACCTGAGGGTAGTTCAAGTCATTCAAAAAGTCGGGATAGGCCCCGTCATGCCAGAACAGTTCTTCCCGCTCCCAACCCTGCACCCGGGAAGGATCAAGAATCCAAGGTCGCGCCTGCCGACCCGTTTGCTAGTGCGTCTAGCAAGACTACTCAGACTTCAAAGTACCTGCCCCGAGGGCGCAAGGTCTTCCATGCTCTCTACATGCCATTGTCCAAGGCACTTCAGATTCTTGCCGAGAGAGGACACCTGAAGCGCTTGGAGCCTCGACCTCTGCCGAAGAATCTCCCTGCTACACATGATCCTGCCCAGTACTGCGCGTACCACCAGCAGACAGGTCATCCTACCGATAATTGCTTCCGCCTCCGTCATGAGGTGCAAGATTTGATTGACAACGAGGTTATCCTCCCGCCCACCTCAGCCAAGTCCGTTACTACCTAGCTATTGGATTTTGATGATGCGGATACTGTGAGTATGTGATTAGGGTTGGACCATTTGTGAGCGGCGCCCAGTGTTTTTGATGTGGCATCTGGCACGCAATTTTGAGCATCTGCGAATGCTAGTTTTGTAAAATCTGGCTTGGGTGTCGAGTCAGTCTTTGTTTTGTTTTGAGTCTGTCTCATTGTCGTGAGTTAGTCCTTTTGGTTTACAGGTCTGTCTTGTTGTAACGAGTCTGCCCCCCTGTATAGAATGTCAGGTGATTCCGGGGTTGTTGCCTCAAACACCGTTTTGTAATTATCCTTTTGTTTGTCCTTTTGAGTCCGTCTCGTTTGAGGAGCCAGTCACAATCAGGGAATCTGAATGAAACAGCTGCGGCTATCACGTTTCCGTACTTGTTGTTGTTTAAGCTAGTTATGCCAGAGGATGTGAACGGAACGACAATACATTCTACCTGCTCTCTTGTGCCTTGAACATCGTTGTAATGACCTAAGCTTTTCAAAAAAAAGAAAAACCTTTTCAAACACTGCGGTGATAAAAACGAAGAGGAAGCAATTCCTCGGGTTTTGCAAAACTTTGATCATTTTCGAGAGAAAGATAGGCATGTGTAGACACCCCATTTTTGATCGCCCTTAAGACTTGGGCGCTACTGATGGTTTACTTGGCGGAGAAAGATATGCAGGGCAAAGATCCAATTTCTTCGGCAATGAGAGGGTCAAATCCCAACTTCACACCCCGTTTTGGACCAAAGCTATTTTGAATGGTTTTTAGACCTTAAAATCCTCTCTTTCAAAACTTTTTTGAAATAAAGTTCCTACGATGTTCCGACGCTCGCATTTCGGTAAATATTGCGCTTTTCGGTAAACCGAGCAAGGACAAAGTGGAGATGAATGAAAGAGAGATGAAATCTTTGAAAAATCTTTCAAAACATCTTGCTTAGGGGTTTGAAGTTGAAGAAAAGAGGAGAAGAGGGGAGAAACCAAGTTGGAAAAGAGGATAGGCAAGGATCGCTAAGAGAGGGACGAGCAGTCCTCGGTAAATCAAGCTTATTTGTCTATACACTTGGAGTTAAGTTATGAGGCTACCACCATTGGAAAGAAGACTTCCGGGGCTTCATTTTTCATACAAGAATCTCTTAAACCCGATCCGGATGGCGGAGATATGATTGGTTGAAGTTGGGCATCATCCCGGTTGGACCGAAACTGAGCAACCTTCATCAAAACAAGCATAACTTTCTGTACAGTTGGAATGTTAATGCAAGGTTTGCGGCATTGGAAAGCCTACTTCTGGGGCTTCAATTTTGACACAAGAATGGCCTGAAAAGGAGTTCATATAAAGAAGTTATGCCTGTTTGAAGTTAGACCTGCAGAGCAGATTTTTCCTGCCGACCGGCCAGAACATATGGCCGACGGACCAAAGAGATGGCCGACCGGCTAGAAAAGATGGCCGACCGACCAAGTTTGCTAGCCGATGACCTTCCGGAGTATTCTACAGATTGAGTGGATGCCAGCTGTGCCAGCTATTCTCCATTCAAACCCTCTGTCCGAGATTTTGCATTTTGGGGGGAAACTTGAATTGTTTTCCCCCCCATTTTTCCCCCTCTTTTCCCCCCTCTTTTGCCTATATATATAGCCCTCCAGCTCTGGTTTTAAGGGTTGAAAAAAATTGCCTAAGAGCCTCACATACACCCTTTCCTCCATCTCTCTCTTCAACCTTCAAAACATCCAAGCTTTACACCCTTTTCTTCACCACCACCTAGCACCACACCACCACTCCATTCCAGCAGCTAGGAGGGTCTTTTCAGAGGCTAGGAGGCACCATTTCTCAGTCCAAAAGGCAGCAAGGGATTGGTCTACAAGGGTGAGTACCATTTCCCCTTTTTTTGAGCTTATTTTGTACCATTTCTTAGCCCTTCTTTCTTGTACATTTGAGCTCCGGCCATAACTGAAAGTAGTGTTTTTTTGAGCTCTATTTCATCTTTTATTAAGGGCCTCTCACTGTTTGAGGCCCCCATCTTGCACTTACTTCATTACCCCTCTTGTATCCCCCTTTCTTGCATAGCATTTTTGGCCTATATGTAAACTGTTTTGAGGCATGATGTAAACTGTAAATAGGCTTATTTTGAGCCCTTATTCAACATTATTGAAGGGCTCATCACTGTTTGGGGCCTCCATATATCACTTGCCATTGTATCCATCCTTGGGCCCCATTTTTGCATGATTCATTAGCCTATTGTGCTTCTATTTTTGGACTATGGTCCGAACTGTAAATGACCTTATTTTGACCCTCTCTTCATGTTTGATTAAGGGTCTTTGGCTGTTTGAGGCACCCTTTGTATACTTTGTGTTTAAGCCTCTTTTTGGCCTTATTTTGCATAGCATTTTAGGCCTACTTGTTCACTGTTTTTGGTCTGGTCCTTAACTGTAAAATGCCATATTTTTTGCCCCTCTTCAACCTTGTTGAAGGGACCTTTGCCATTTAGGGCCAGCATCTGCTACTTGCTTCTTTGTCCCCCTTTTGGCCCATTTTCGCATGCTATCTTAGGCCTATTTGTGCTCACTGTTTGGCCTTTCTTAGAACTGGAAATATGCTTTTTTTGGGGCTTCCTTACTTCTGTCTTCACATTCCATGTTTTAATAATGCATGCATTGCATAGTTATAGGCCATTTCATGCGCCAAAATTCATGTTTCGGGACTCGCTCCATGCATCGGGTGTCATTTTGCCATGTTTCGGGGCTGTTTTGCATCATATTTTGCTACTGAAATTTACATGTTTGCATATCATATTCCATGCCTTGCCATGTCTTGTTAGAGTGGCATCTTGGTGCCTTAGGATTGGTCCTCAGTTTGCGTGCACGTGTGCACGCATTTCGAGTTGTCTCATTTTCATCTCATGGCCACTGATGTGAGTGTCGCTGAGGTCTACTCACATTGGTATAAGTCCATCTTGCATTGTGTATGCCATGTTTCAATGCGTTGTGCATGTTATGTTGTTAGCATTGTGTGTGCCATGTAGTTGCATTGCATGTTTGTATGTTTGCTTGCATGCTTAGGTCGCATGTGCATTGTTGTGCATTGCCTCACCTCTTGATCAACCATGATTGAGGTTGGGTCCCTTGTATGTTTTGTGTGCATTGCATTTGACATTGAAATGCATACTTGACTCTTTGGCCATCATGCATCGAAATGCGTGATTGGTGGCCCGAGGGTCGAGGGCCATGCTCCCTTGAGTCCATTACATGATAGGGAGTGTGTCCATGCATACATTTGCCTAGAAATTCCATGACATACATTGCTTGCCCTCTGCTGCTGCCAATTGCAGGTTCTGCAGGAAGCTTTGGCCGATCGACTAAATACAGTGCCGACCGGCAATTCATCAATGGCCGATAACTTCATCTGTGGCCGGTGATCATCCTCCGAGGCCGATGGCCATCCCTTCCAGCCGGTGGTGTTCCACAGTGTGCAAAGAACATATCTTGAGACTTGTGCAGTTTTCAGAGGAACTAGGCAGTGTAAACAGAGGCAGCAATGCTATGGCAGCGAGTTTCCGGGCGAGATGGGTCAAGCATGCATCATTCGCGCATCCCGAGGCGGGGGCTGTGGCCTTTTCCTTTCTACATTCAATTTGTTAATTAATTAGAAGTTGTGTAATAATTAATTAGCTAGGATAGTTGATTCATTATTCGGACTGTATTATTCTTTTGGTCCCTCCGAGCGAGGGCAAATTTGTAATAAGTGTGGGTGCGTGTGTGCATGTCTTCCAACCCCCACTTCTTTCTCCCTTTTATTTACCCGCTTATGATGGTAGACTAGGGCATATTTAAATTAGCATACCTTATGCTATGCATGCGTGCATTCATACATTTGTCTTACATGCACCGGGCTCGGCGCATCATGCTAACTACACTGTATTTCAATTCCAAGTTGAATACATGTTATTTGTAGCATCTCATATGCCATCTTAGATTAGCCGAGCCTATTCTAGTTGCATCTTGCCTGTGTTGCATTAGCCATCTTAACATGAACTAGGATCATGCATGTGATTACTAACTAGTTTCTATTTTGGCTTGGAGTACTAGGTAAGCTTTTATGCTTTAGCATACCGCATGCGTGTGAGTGTTGCCATGATTGCATGATTACCATGAGGCTAGCTGCTTATGTGATATAACTACTTGAATGCCTGTGGATGGAGGTTGAGTTGTTTAAATTGGAACAATACATTGAAGGCCCACTAGATAGTGGCAAAATCATCTTTTCTAAAGCCCACTTGAGGGTGGCAAAACCTGCATTTTAGCCTACTTACGAGTAGCAAAACATTTTCAAAACAAACATGCAATGTTTTGTTCCAATTTAGGCGATTTGGTCTATACTTGTTTGCTGTGCGCATAAGGTAGTAAATCTAGGCTAATAACCGAAATAAGAGCACACAATGTTTTCAAAATCAGATATCATGGTTAGTAGAGGCCGGTCTTCAGACTGGGCGAGTGGGGGTGCTCATAGCTGACCTTCCCCAATCGTACCCAAGTTCCTGAGCCGAGGCAACTTTGGTGATGACGGACACGTGGCCTTAGGCAAATGAGTCAGGGTTTCCTAAATTTCCCAAAATAAAATATTTAGGTGGCAACTTTGTATCTGGCAAAGCAGTCCATGCTTGGCACTTCTTTTCAAAAACCTGTTTCTCAAAACGATTTGCCGGATCTGGACTCTTTGGTTCAGATTGAGAACCGTGACAACAAAAGGGAGTCCGAACTGTAGCGAGGTCCCCCCGCGGGCTTGTTACAGCATGCTAAGCCTTTTTATGAATGAAATCATGCCTGTCAGCGTGAGTACTGAGAAGGATCCTGGTTTGATCCAGACTGGTTCCACACTAGCTTCAGCGCGAGCGATTTGTCGCTTTCTTAAAAACTTTCAAAAACAAAATGTTTTGCGCGGTCCTGTGAAGACTTGTGTGGAATTGCTCTTGAGATTGTGCAGCCTAGGATCGCTCTCAGCCTCGAGATTCAACCTATCTATTTCGGACCTGGAATCCGTTCAAAACGTTCAACAATTAACTGCCATGTAAGGCCTGTGTGGCCCAATTCGAAGCTGCCCTCGAGCAAGAGGCACCAAAATCAGATCAAGAAGGTCAGGTCTCACTGGAAAAAGCTCGTGAAACAACCGTGATGGACTCTTCTGCAAATCAACACAGTAGTCACTCTCCCGAATACAGAGGGCTTCAATTTCAAAAACCATTTGGCATGGACTTGTTACACTTTTACCCTTTGAGAGGCTCGCTAGGCCGAAAACCCGAAAGGGCGACCCAGGCAAAAGTTAGAGCAAGGCAAAATAAAAAATGCAAAAAGAGAAAAAATGTAAAAGAAAGAAAGAAAGAAAAAAATGCGAAAATTGAAAAAAATTGAAGAAAAAGAGAAAAAAAAAAAGGAAGAAAAGAAATGAAAAAAATGAAGAGAAAAAGAAAAGAAGCTCGCAAGGTCGAAAACCCGCATTGGGCACCTTGGCAAAAGTTAGAGCCTGAAAAAGTGAAGGTTAAAATACCCGAGTGTACCTTAACCGAAACTACGTAAGGCTTGATTCCCATGTTTGGGATACGTAGGCAACTTCATCTGGAAGTCCAGCCCCCGACGCTTTCATAAGCGCCTCAATCCATGTAATGGTTTTGATCATCCTTGCTTCCTCTACATCCGACAACCCGGTCGTAACAACCGTGAACTACGTAGGCTTGATTCCCATGTTTGGGATACGTAGGCAACTTCATCCTGAAGTCCAGCCACCATTGCTCTTACAGTGACTGTGTCCATATATTGGTCCAGACCGTCGTCTTCGGAGTTTAGTCGTCATTGATAAAAGCAGTTTACAGCATGCTGCGGCACCATCCAGACAAGGGGCAACTTTCCGTTGCCGCAAGTTATCGTCCAAACCAGGGGCAACTTTCCATTGCCATGTACCCCCTTTAAGCAAGGGGCAATTTTCCATTGCCTCTGATCCGAGGTTGCGCATCTCGGGGGTAAGTTCCGCGCTCGTCGAGCGTTGATTGTTTGCAAAAATAGTTTTTGAAAATTTTTACTGAAGTTGACTATCTTCTCGAAGACTATTCCATTTTCCAAAATTGGACCATCTTCTTGGACCCGAAAAGGAAAATTTTCAGTGCTCGCAGCCTGACTTGTATCATTTTCAAATCAAAAATTGAACGAGTGTGTTAATCCGACTCTCATTTTTGGTCAAAACTATTTTAGAAAACAAAAAAATGGTCAAAGCGACGAACTAGGGGCACAATTGAGTCAGGTCTTCTATCTTTCCCCCGCCGTCAACATACTTGCCAGAAGGGCACTCTATCCACCGGAAGGAATGGCCGTGAGCTAACGGTGTTGGACACGAACCCGCAACTTCCTATTCATTCATCAATCACCCTAGGGAGGGATAAAAAATGAGAGATTGAAGAATAGAGAGGTGTAAGTTGAGAGAAAAATGAGAAAAAGGTTTTGAGAGAAAACCGAGCCTGAGGGCCGAGTGTCGTGGGAGTCACAAATTAGAAAGGGTGGGAATAATACCCGGAGGAACTGGCTCCTTGAGATCCGAGGTCTTTTGTTTCCATAAACACGTCCGTATGTCGTGTTTTTTGATTTGTCGGTTTCAACTTTTGTTTTGAGTCTTTTCCGAGCGTGTCTCATTGTGTTCAGGACGTGCGCCTTTTGTTTTCTTCACTTGAGTCCCTCCGCTGTCTTTAGTCGTAGGCTCGATACCCCGGTTGTGAAACCCTTTTCCAAAGATTAATCGTTTGTGCTCAGAATGCTGTGCCATTTTCTACATTCATGCGAAGCAAGAGAAGAAAAGGAAATTTGGGACATCCAAGCGTGTTTCAACTTCAACCGTTTCAGTTTTGTGATCCGTCTTGTCAGATTGGGCTATTTGTTCAGGGTTTGCTGTGTGCAGAATGAACCGAATACTGTGTTATGGGCTGTGTACAGATTAGTCCCCAGTGGAGTATGGGCTGTGTGTCCAAGTTAAGCAGTGGTTTGCTTGGGTTGTTTTGCTATTTGCTGGATGGTCGTCCGATTATTACAGTACAAGTGCTCAATTTACAAGTGCTCAATTTTCAGACAACAAGACCAATTTCATTTACATTGAGATGTAATATGATATGATGTAATGCGATGCAATGCATGAGATACATAAATGTAACAACTTTTAGACAAAAAAGAGTTTGTTTCATTTCATATAATCTTTTTCAAGTACAAAGTTTTGGGAACAAAAACCTGCCTGCCGCAGTACAAGGTAATCCAACCAAAAAGAGAAAAAGTACAAAAAGAAGGAAAAAGCAGCAAAAATCTGAAGTAGCATCAATGGTCTCACGCCTGGGGATCCGTCCTCGCCCTCTTCCTGGGCAGAAGTCCAGGAGCATCACCGTCTGAGCCCGGGTCCAAGCCATCACCGGTCTCCTCCGACGACGACTCTGCCTCCGCCTCTGTCTCTGCCTCAGACTCGTCATCTGGAACTGGAGCCCGCAAGCTGCTCCCGACATGAGTGCGCCCCCCTCTGGTGCGGGGATATACTCTGCCATCCCGGGTAGAAATGGGAGGTCCAGCTGGAGCACCACCCACCGGAGGAATCTGGAAGGGAGGCTGAAAAAGCATGAAAGGCGAATACATCAGAATACTGTGAGCAGTAAATCAGTACAGAATGCAGTGTATGAGCGCAGTGTATGGATGTCGTGAGCAGTAAATCAGTGTAGAATGCAGCAGATGAGTACAGTGTGTGAGTGCCGTGAGCAGTGAATCAGTGCAGAATACAGTGTATGAGTACAGTGTATATATGCTGTGAGCAGTGAATCAGTGCAGGATGCAGTGTGTGAGTACAGTGTATCAGGTGCCATGAGGACTGGGTATCCAGTGTTGTGTCGTGCATCAGATTATGCAAAGCAGTTTGTGTATGGTTTGAGGCTGTGGTCAGAAAGAACATACCGGAATACTGTAAAGGGCCAGGAGGTCGAAGGTCCGCTGCAACATCCCCATCATGGAGGCATTCAGCTCCAGGGACTGCCAGGTGTACTCGGAGGACGCCTGCAAAAGTATTAGCAGCATCAATATTTTGCGGAATATCAAACAAATTGAAATAAAATGGTAATGCAAAATGAAGAATGCAGTAATACATACCGGAGGTAAGTCGTAGAAACCGACTAACTCGTGATCAGCCGGTGGAGGAGCAAAGGGAATCTGGTAGGTCGCCCCACCCTGCCCTCTGTATGCTAGTGAAGTGGGCAGAGCAGGCCAACCGGTCCCCCGTCCTCTCTGAACTCCGCCCCTGCCACGGACTCGAGCTCCCCTCGACACTTCCCCTCCAGCCCCTGCTCCCGCTCCAGCCGCTGGCGCCGCAGGTCTCTCTCTCTCCGCTCGGCGGCCGCCGCTCAGAGGTCGCATGATGAAGGTCCGGACATACTCCAAGTAATCGCCCTCGCCTCTGAAGCCGTCTGCCTCCCAACCGATCATATAGTCGATCATCTGATCGGCGGTGAATCTCTCGGTATCCCTCATATGCTCAGGAGGGTGCACCGGGACTATCTGCTTCGGTAAACCCAGGGTCTGACGCAAGAAACGCTCACCTAGGTACCAAGCCCGACAGACCGGGCCCTCCAGCAGAATCCGGAAACGCGAGGTCTCATCGGCACCGGCAAACCGATCCCACATCACGGCTGGCAAAGGAGCCCAAGGCTGCCAGGTGATCTGAAAATGAAATACAGTTTGTTATCTACTGTTATTGAAACATGCAGTGGAAAGACGAAGCTTAAATGAACTGCAAGTAAAACATACCTCTGCGGGGGTGATGGTGTCGAAATAACGGCGGCAGAAGATGAATGACTCGCGGGGCCTCCGCACGCACCTCCCGTCGAAGCGGCGCGAGAACGGGACGACGAGAGGGGTCTCTGCGTCGGGTACGAGAGCAAGCCTAGGAAAGTAGGCATAAACCCACAACTGCAAGGTAAATACCAGTGCATTTATCAGATAAAGCAGAATATAGAATAAAAGCAGAAATAGCAGAGCCATGTGTTGTGCAGTGTATTGTGCAGAGTGTACAGTGTGAGCAGTGTATAGTCAGTGTAAAGCAGAGTATGTATGTGCCGTGTGTACAGTATACAGCAAGTATAAAGTAGACTACAGTGTGTGCAGTGTACAGAGTACATAAAATATAGAACAGAGATGAAACGCAGAAAAAGAAATGTACCTCCCAAGCACGCCAGTAGCCCCCGAGCAACTGTCCGCTGCCGCGGGAAGCTGAGCTCATATATCCATAGAGAGTGGCCAGAGCGGCGCCACCCCAATCGTAATGTAAGATATGCCTGACGTCCACCAGTGCCCTGAGCAGGCAGAGAGGCACGGTGTTCGCCCGATCGGCGAAAATGGTCGTCCCAAACAGGAACATGAGAAAGCCGCGTGCGTATCTCTCCACGGCCTCCTGAGTCATCGGGCCTGCCTCAACAAGGGTGGGTTGGACCCTGAACTGCACCTCAAACCAGGAATATCGGACGAAGCCGGGACGCGCCAGAGGCGGCAGCTCGCCGAGCAAGTAGATCTGAGCGGCCTCCCACTCATCCATATCAGTATCAAAGGGGATCGGATCACCCCCTACCCCGATGCCTGTGAGCATCGAGAAATCATAGGGAGTCATCGTCATGTCCCCCATCGCGGAGAAATGGAATGAATCGGTGGTGTCCCACCACCTCTCCACCAGAGCGGCAAGGAGAGGTCTACATGTAGTGAGTCTGGATAGTCCTCTGCAGAATGCGCCAAAGCCGGCCTGGTCCACGATGTGGCGAACTGCATCGGGTAGCTCGGCGTACCAATCACGAGCGACAGTATTCCCATACCCGCGGATGGTATGGGAATCTCCCTGTTTTCAAACAAGTAGTTGCGAAGTAATATAAAATGTACAGTTTTGAAGAAGCAGTCAAAATCAGTGCAAATGTAGCATGTGTACGTGTTTTCAGATTCAAACAGATACCGGGTGCCGGTGTGCTTATAGTGAACTACAACGTATGATGCGTCAGCGTGTTTGTGTGGTTCGGTGCAAATTTAGCATGCGTGCAAGTTTTTCAGATTCAAACAGATACTGGGTGTCAGTGAGTTTGCAGTGAAATACGGTATGTGCCGTGTGTTTGGGTGATTAAGGCTAGTGCAGTGTGTGTACATGTGTCGGTCTTAAACAGATATCAGTTGCAAGTGTGTCTGCGATCAACTACAATGCACAGTGTATCAGAGCATCTGAGCTAAAGCAATTAAAGAATGTAATCAGCTATGACGGTTGACAGTTAAAAGTTCTACATTGTAGAATGTAAAACAAAGAAAAAAATGTTACCTCGGAAGCGCCGAAGGATAGGTGAGAGGCAGGCTCACGTAGTAGAAGCTCAGGATCCAGCGCCCTGTCAAAACTCCTGAACTGGCGCAGTCCGTCGGGGGGCAGAACGTGAATCGCCGGCCGGTAGGTCGCCGGGTCGAATGGGCGGACGCTCAAAGGAAGGAGCTCGGCCCCAGGATCCATCTCGTGATCCGGAGGAGTCCCGCCCTGTGGAATATCGTCGGCCATGTCAAAAATGACGAGGAAAATGGTCGGAAAATGAAAATCGGGCTGGAATATGGAAAGTCAATTGAAAAGTCAACCCCCGGGAGGGTGGGAAATGACCGGAAAAGCCAGAAAATGGAAGAGACACGAAGATCGAGAGCAAACCGAGGGGAACAAACCCCAAAAAGCGGAAATAGCAAAGGAGGTACCGAAACAAAGATTTGTTCGAATGAAAATGTTCGAAACGCGAGGGAGATCGTGAATCGAACGATGAAACGGGGGCTAAAACGCAAGAAAACGAGGAGATCGAAGGACGAAAACACTCTAGAGAGAGAGGGGGAGAGATTTCGGCTAGGGAGAAATGAAAAAATAGGGCTAGAAGCCCTATTTTAAAACACCCGAAGCAAAAAGTCAAAACTGCCCCGGTACAGGGACTTTTTGCCGGTCGGCCACATTATTTTCCGGTCGGCAATATATTGTGCCGATGGAACTGTTTGATGGCCGATGGACGGCCGGTGATGAATTGTGATGGCCGGTGGACAGCCGGTGGTCTCCCACAGTGGTTTTTGAGCCTCCTACACCTTTCCTTGGGTTATATGAGTGGTCCAGAGCCTTCATTGCTTAAAACAGTGTAAAACAGTGCCTCTCCGACACTCAACCGGCCTCCGTTTTGGCCTTGGATCGTGTCTTCTGCGCGTGGCACTCGAATTCGTGCAAGGTGTATCCTTCTCATATCCTTTTGGCTTTTACAAAACTCAAAAGTCGCCCCGCGTGCATCGCATTTCAATTTGCACCGTCACGTGCATCATATTTCGCATCGCGCTGTTTTGCGCATATCATTGCATTTGGCATGCATTACATCGCGCTGTCTTGCGCATCACATCTCGAACCGCATTCGTCCGGTCTGGCGAGACCTTAAACACGCACGGTCCGGCGGGACCAAAAAAACGCGCGGTCTAGCGAGACCTTAAACCTGCTCGGTTGCATTATCATGCGCCTCAAAAGCCGCGCATTGTCGCGCATTTCGAAATCATACATCTCCATGCATCGTCATGCATCTCATAAGCCGCGTGTCATCACGCACTAAGATAAGATCATGCATTGCATTGTCATGAATTTCAAGCGACCTGCGTCATCGCGCATTCCATGCATCATGCATTCCAAAAAAAAACACACACAAAATAATATAGCTGCATTGTCATGCATCATCGTAAATAGTTGCATTGTCATGCATCATCATAGATACATGCATCGTAAACACTGCATTGTCATGCATCATTGAATGTATTGCATATTTGTATATATCGCATCGTAGTTTGCATGCATTCATTGCATCCTCCTCCGCCCATGGCTTGCGCCTTTCCATGTCAAGCTTGGTTTGGTATGTGCCTATACTCTTCACGTCAAAACATAGTTTAGTAGACTGTTCTATGTTAGCCGCGGCTTGTATGTGTACATGCCTTTCCTAGGCAAGTTTTGGTTTGGCCCACGCACCATGTCCACTGTATCTATTCCATTGCATGCATCCATTGCATCCCCTTCCATCTATGGCTCGCGCCTTTCCATGTTGAGCTTGGTCCGGTATGTGCCCATACTTCTCGTGTCGAAGCATAGTTCAGTAGACCGTTCTATGTTAGACATGGCTTGTTTGTGTACATGCCTTTCCTAGGCAAGATATGGTTTGGCCCGCGTGCCATATCCATCGTAGATATTACATTGTAGTGTAGTTTTGCATCCGGCATTAGGATCATTATCCTTTCCCCAGCGGGTCGTTTCCCCACCTTTGTCATTCCCCCCAATACTCGTTCTTGTGTCCGTCTACATTACTCATAGTTCAGTAGACCATTCTATGGTAGACGGACTTGTTACCTCCATCAATCTATTTGACATAGGTGTGGTTCCGAACCACTCGTGATTGGATCGTGATTCAATTGCTTTGCATATAGTTTGCATTGTTTCAATTGCATTACATTTTCATTTGCATTGTTTATACATTGTTTTGTATATATTGCATATCATTTTGCATTCATTTTTGCATTGTCATGCATATTGCTAACAATATCATACTTGTTAAGTTGTTTTCTTTACAGGCACGATATTGTATGTACGGTTCATTTGTGGCTGGTGGAACCAGACGAACCGGACAGGTATTGTATCCTCCGCGTGAGACGTATCGAGAATTGCATAATTCTCTTACATCCTTTCTGCATTGTAGTGTAGTTTGGTGTATGCTAGCTTAAAACTGTTGCATGTGTGCTTCGTTACAGCTTTTCTTTGCATGGTCATAAGTTATGCTCGGCTTCGTGCATTGTCTTGCATTTTGCCCCTGCCTTCGGGCGCATACCTTGTTTGTATTGCATGTTTGTCTAAGTCTTCGGCCTTGTCAAAAATGGGTCGTCTCTGGGCTTTGACATTCACTCCCGTCATTGTTATGACTTTCGAGTTATGTCAAAGAGGGGCAACTGTAGACACCCCATTTTTGACCGTCCTCAAGACTTGGACGTCACCGTTTGAACACCCGGTGATCATCCATGTTTGTGTTCGTTTGGAGCTCCCGGAGGTCTCGGCTACGTGCCTTGCCTCAGGATCTCCGAACTCGACTGTTTAGTGTCTGGTTTTGCACCAAACACTTGTGTTTTGCCTTGGAAGGGAAGGGAATGCCTTGTGAGGCATCCCCACACATCACTGGCCATGGCTAGAGGCCACCGGCTGGTTTTTTGTTACCATCGGCAATGTATATTGCTGGTCGGCACTTTTTGTTGCCGGTCGGCAGTCCATTTTGTCAAAATGGCAATTTTGAGCAGCCGACTACTGTTCATCTGCTTTTGCAGATATTTTAGGACTGCTGTGTGGCATTTGGTTCCCCTCCATACACGTGTATGGATATGGAGGGATGCCCCCTTTGTTAGCTTATTGAATAAGCTTTGCAAGATGGGTTGCCTATAAGAGAAGGGGTCTTCTCTTGGCATGAGGGTTAGAGAAATTTTGTGAGAAAAACACAGAGGAGAGCTCTGGTTCTAGGGTTAGAAAGTTGTAACTATTCTATCTCTCTTTTTCTCTCTTTTATGTTCTAAGTGCTTTTGTCCATACTATTGCACATAAACACCTAGTCTTTCACCTTTTCTTGGTTCTTGAGGGACATGAGGCTTGTTCTTGCTGTTATTGGCTGGATTTGAGCTCAAGGAGGCAACAAAATCACCTTTTGTGAAGAGGTCTACAAGGGTAAGACACTACCCCCTTTTTACCCCATTTTTGCACACTACTTTTGCCTATCTTAGAACTATTTTCAAGCTTAGTGTTTAATACAAAAAAGTTCTGTTTTTGGGCCCTCTAAATAGTTTGTTTAGAGTGTTTTGTGGTTTGGAGGTGTTAGACCCCTCCTAAGCCTTGAGAGGCCTCATTTTGTGCCATTTTTGGTGAGCTCCGAGACTTTGGTGCTTGGGCCTCTTCACCACTGAAATATTAAGGGATTTCAGTGGTAAGGATGGTGCCTTGAAGTCCCAAGAAGGAGAGGGCCACCCCCCTCTCCTTGTTGTCCTTGAAAAGGGCACTTTTGGCCTCTTGAGGGAGCATCATGTTTGAGTGTTTGTTGATCATGCCATAGCTGTTTTTTATGCTTATTATACCATGATATAACATTGTTGTGTGTTGGTTTTGGTGCATCATGTTAGTTTAACATACATGCCATGTAATGCCCCTTTGATGCCTTAACATGTCTTAGGTTGTAAACCCTTATTCTAGCATGTTTTAGACTTGGTCTTGTGAAGCTTTTGAGCTTGTTTCACCATGTTTAAGGTCTGTCCATAGTTATTTGGGTCGATCTTGGCATGCTTTGTGTGGCCCCTTTGCATTTTGGTTTGTTGGTCTTAAGTGTATAAGTGTGTAGCTTGCATTACTTGCTTCGGTTTAAGTGGTTTGGCACCATTTGTAGCATCATTTCAGCCCCTTTGATATGCTTGTATGCTTGCTTTGGACACCTCCTTAATGCTTTGAAAGCTTGTGTTGAATGCTCCATGTTTTGGCCATTGTGCATGCTTTTGAATTTGAGCCACTTAGATGCCATCTAAGGGTCCCTTTTGCATGGTCAAGGACTGCCTTGAACCTATTTTAAGCCTTCTTGGCCTTACGGGGCTTGGTTGGCTTAGCCATGGTTTGAACCTCTTTGACTTGCTTCAAGTACCTGGACTATTTGCATGCTAATGTTTGTCTTGTTTGAGTTGGTTTGGCACCTCTTATAGCATGATTTTTAGAGCTTATGTTGCACGCCTAGTGTCCATGTTATACTCCTTTCAAGTGTCCTTGAGAGTTACTTGCTTAATGCTTAGATTTGTGTCTTAACATGTGCATGTGTGTATGTGTGTTTAGCCCTCATATTTGAGCATTTTGGCCACTGTTTTGGGCCTAATTAGAGCTGCCTAATTCATGTTTAAGTCCATCCCTTCGTTGGTTGCATGTGCTCCTTGTGTGTTGTAGCATATTGGTAAGTTGTTGCATGTTGGAATTTGCATGATTGAATGAAGTCACATGCTTGTTTGCATGCTTGAACATCCACATTACATCTTGCATGCTTGTTGGTTAACATTGATGTTTCATGTCTTGTATGCTTGTTAGCTTGTATGCTTATTTGCATGGCCATGGTTGCATACTAGTCAATGTTCCTAGGATTGCATTGCATCAATGTGCATGCTTGGCCTCTTGAAGTGAGTGTGATAGAGGTTGGCCCTTTTATGTGATTATGTGCATTGCATTCATTTGAAATTGAAATGTGCACACTTGGTTTTTGGGCCATCATGCATCGAAATGCTTGATTGGTGGTCCGAAAACCAAGGACCATGTCCCTTTGAGTTCTATACATGATGAGGGGTATGGTTAGGGCATACATGGTTTGAATTGCATTGCCATGCAAGTTCTATCCTCTGCTGCTGTAAGTTGCAGGTTCTGCAGGCATTTTTGGCCGACCGGCAACATATAGTGCCGACCGGCCATCCATTGGTGGCCGATGGATGCATCTCGTGCCGATGACCACACCCCACAACCGGTGGTAATTCTACTCAGCCGGCGGTGTTCCCCAGTATCCAGGGAATCAATTCAGAGACTTTGGCAATCTTAAGAGGGGCAGAGCAGGGAAAACAGAGGCAGTCTATGCATGGCAGTGCACTTCCGAGCAAGACCGAGCATGCATTGCATTGGACCCGCTTCCCGAGGCGGTTTACTGTTTTTCCTAGCTTAGTTAGTTTGTTAACTACTTAGGCAATTTGTAATATTTAATTAGCTTGTAGGTTAATTATCTGTAATATTTATTTGGTCCCTCCGAGCGAGGGCGAATCTGTAATAAGTGTGGGTGCGTGTGTGTGCATGTCTTCCAATCCCCACTTCTTTCTTCCCTTTTATTTACCCGCTTATGATGGTAGATTAGGGCATGTTTAAGTTAGCATACCTAATGCTATGCATGCGTGCATCCATACATTTGTCTTGCATGCACCGGGCTCGGCGCATCACGCTAACTGCATTTGTACTTCAAATTCCAAATTGAATATGTGCATCAATTGATTGCATTTCACATGCCATGTTTAGGTTAGCCGAGCCTGCTCTAATTGCATCCTGTATGTGTTGCATTAGTCAAATTGACATGAACTAGGACCATGCATGTTTGCTAACTAGTTTATTGTTTTGGCACGGAGTACGATGTAAGTATTTTCATGCTTTAGCACACCGCATGCGTGTGAGTGCTATCATGACAGCATGCTTACCATGTGGCTAATTGCTTATGTGAGATAAACTGTTTGAATGCCTGTGGGTGAAGGTTGGCTTGCCTGAGTTGGAAAAACTCGTTGAAATCCGTATTTTAGCCTACTTGCGAGTAGCAAATTCCAAAGTATTTTTCAAAGACAAACGGATATGCAATGTTGTTCCAAATTAGGCGATCTAGTCTATACTTGTTTGCTGTGCGCATAACATAGTAATTCTAGGCTAATAACTGGAATAAGAGCACATAAAGTTTCCAAAATCGAATATCATGGTTAGTAGAGGCCGATCTTCGGATCGGGCGAGAGGGGGTGCTCATAGCTGACCTTCCCCAATCGTACCTAAGTTCCCGAGCCGAGGCAACTTTGGTGATGACGGACACGTGGCCTTTGGCACCGAGTCAGGGTTTCCTAAATTTCCCCATTAAAAAATATTTAGGTGGCGACTCTGTATCTGGCAAAGCAGTCCATGTTTGGCACTTCTTTCAAAAAAATCTGTTTTTCTCAAAACGATTTGCCGGATTTGGACTCTTTGGTTCAAGATTAAGAACCGACAACAAAAGGGAGTCCGAACTGTAGAGTGAAGCCCAAGGGCGCATCTACAACTACCCCCTCCTATTTTGGGCCTCAAGACCAAGTTTCTACCACTGAAAAACCTCTGAGTTTCAGTGGTAGAAAGGCCAAACAGAGGGTGCCTTAAAAGCTTTAAAGAATGGCACCAAACTTAGCAAATGAAGCTACAAATGAGGGTGGACCACCCTAACTCCAAAAGGGCCTCAAACAACCATTTTTAGCACTTAAAAATGGAGCTTTTCGTAGTTAACAACTAGGCCAAAATAGCATGCAAAGGTGGCCCAAACTAGTGTACAAAAACAAACTTAAAAATGAGTAAATGCTCACCCTTGAAGCACAATAGCTAAACAACTTCAACTCTGAGCTAAAACCAGCTTTTTTAGCCCAAACAAAGCCTTTAAGAACCTCAGCAACAAGGTAGTGATGTTTGGCTAAGAGGTTGTGTGCAAAAATGCAAAGAAAACTCACTTTCAAGCAATATATATATATATAGAGAGAGAGAGAGAGTTCTAGAGAGAGAGTTCTAGAGAGAGTGAAATTTTGTCTCTAAAATTTCTGAACCTCTAAACAGGAGAAGGGACCTCCCCTTATATAAACAATGCAAGCAAAAGCTTGCTTGACAAGTTAAAAGCTTGTTTGAATCCATCCATACACGTGTATGGAGGATACACTCAGTGTGCAACAGCTAGCTCAAAAGATCTGAAAATATCTGAAAAAGGAGAAAATTGACCGCCAGCCACTTCAACTGGCCGGTCAGCTACTTTAACTAGCTGACTGGCCACTTTAACTGGCTAGCAAAAAGAAAAAAGTGGCTGACAAATGCCAAAAGTGGCCGGCAGGGCCCTTCTCCTCTCCAAGCAAGAGGCACCAAGGTTTGGCCCAAAAACAAGGCCAAAACACAGAGGGTTTAGAGGCTCAAAGACAAGGCACTCAGCCGAGAACTTCGGGCACTCAAAACAAGTACAAACATGCACAATCATCGCGCGCACAAACGATGACGTTTGAGTCTTAAGGTTGGTCAAAAATAGGGTGTCTACACTATTGTGAGTAGTATTTTTAATAAAGTTATATTATAATGTTTTGATAAAAGTTTTGCTTTGTTTTGGAAAAGTATTTGATCAAATATGAATGATTATCTATTAATTTTTGTATCAAGTATTATATTTGTTTTGATGACATTGTTGGAAGGTCCTTAGTGCTAGGGGACTTTAATGCAACTAGTACTTTTGTTTGAGATATCTCCCTTGCCACCGACGGGTGGGCTTGTCTAATCGATTCCGGGTCAGTTATTCCTTTGTTTTGTGTCAATGAATATCATCCTTTGTATTATGTAGATGTTAGTAAGCATCCCAAGACGCTTTGAAAGACTTTGATTGATGGACTTGATTCATCCTTTGTTTTGTTACAAGTAATGATATGTATGGTTTTGATAAAATCTCGGATATCATTCATTCAAACCTTTATTACTTATATCATTCACTGAGTTTTTAGCTCACCCCTTACCACGTCCTGAATTTTCATGGTCCGACTCACGTGAATAAACCACCCAATGATGAACAATAGATAACAACTCTCATGCAAAGTATATAATATAGTCACTTGATACATGTGTTTATCCGATTTCATACATTCCTATATACAACATCTAAGTCGAGTGGATGTTCTATAACTAAAACAAATACAGTTGTATTAAATTAAATTGAATGCCCAGCGGCTTACATCAAATACAAAGGGTGTAACCCTTACAAGAATGGCACATAGCCAATAAATAACATGAATGGCCCTTGGCCTACAAATAACAAAACCATCATGCACGGTTCTAAACACGACTTCACGTCTTAGCCCTCATCCACACATGTATACCGGAAAAACATTTTCAGCCACATAAGGTGTGCAATAAGCTCAGTAGGGAATATTTCAAAACACTAAACATACTCTACCAATGTAAATGATCATGATGCAATACATATATACAATATGCCCAAATGCATTTTCAAAATCCATTTGATGTTTCAACAAAATCATTTCTTTCCAGTTACCAAAATCTTATGTTTATCCAAAATGCTTTCCAAAACCAAAATATCTGTTTGATAAAATCCATTTCCGAACCAAATCTAGGTCAGTACCAACCAGTAAATACATTGCTAAATCAAATGCGAATACATTGCGAAACAAAAGCAATTACATTGTGAAACGTTTCCAAATATCCTGCTCCAAAACCAACATAATAGTAAATAAAATGGGTAAATCTTCAAAACAAATATGACCTTTCACAGAAAATTCGTCAGCAAGAAACTGTAAACCAACACCCATGTAAACGTAGGCTATACAAGCACTACTATTGCCATTTCACGGAAATTTTGTCCACGGGATCGGCACACATACATACGCTTCCAAAACAATGCAAATGTTCCAAAACATAATGTGAGAATTTCAAAACCTCTTTCCAAAACATACAGTTTCAATTTCCAAAATCCATGATATGCATCATGATATGTATGATTTCAATTGCCTAATCCATATGCAAATTCTAACACACTACAATACTATCCTCCACCAATAGTCAAAACAGTTATCTTTATTGTAATAATTAAAGGGTAACAATACTGATACACAATCCAATAGTTTCAAAAAAATCACCTTTCTAGAATATTTCCAAAGGGGTATTTAATACTCAGTGTTTTCCAAAACCACACCGTACTTTTCCAACCAAATCCATTTTTTCGAAACATATCAAATTCCCAAAATCAACATCATCTAGGATTTTTCAACAAATTGGGTTTTTCTATTTTAGAAAATCATATGCAAGTTTGTATACCAAAAAAAATAGATTTAATAAGAAAATCATAACCAACAAACCCTAATTTGGACAAACCTTCAATTGACAAAATATACTCTAAAATCAATCTAAGTACTACAAGATCTATCTATCAAAATATACCACACATACAACAATAAATTCACATCGAGTTAAGGAAATAGACCCTACCTGTTGAAGCAAAGAGGAGACAAGAGAGAGAGAAAATGGAGAAACCTCAAGAATACTGAAAACCAACTTTGCTCTGATCAAAAGAAAGTTCTCGATGTGTTCTACCTTTCTGTCAAAGAGACTAAGGTAAAGAAATCAACAGATCTAGGTGTATTTGTAGAGAGAATGTGAGTTTTGGAGAGAAAAGCTCTAGATCTAGGGTTTTTAGAATGTTTAAAGAGAGAGAGAGAGAAATAAAAAAAGTGACTCAAAAGGTGATTCTGTGATCTGATATACGCGTAGACTGCTCGAGTGCAAGATGTGTCTCTCGAGCTTCCAGACACAAAAAGTGTGAGTGATTGAGTGCAGGAAGTGACCGCTCGAGCGTAGAATACAAACTCTTAGAAGTTTTACAAATAGAAGACCACCGGTCAAGCACAAAAATCATCGCTGGAGCGAAGAACGCCAACTCCGAGTATCTTTGCAAACCTACAAAAGTGCTGGAAGTTCATAAAGACCGCTTGAGTGCAAGAAGTGTCACACGAGCACATGGGCAAAATTTTGGACAACACCGGTTTTGCAAAACAAGCTACCAACATGTTCCAAATGTAACCAAGACACTCCAATAACCAAACTCAATGAGGAATATGGAGAAACAAGACATGAACAACCATATAAGAAAATGAAACCCGGATCCAAAACATCAATTGGTCGGGTTTAAACCAGAATTGCTTTATCACTCTTCCTTATATATATATATATGTAGGTGATGATCAATAAGGCGATGTCGCCTAAGCTTTGTGGATGATGTGTTTTGTTTCATGTTTTGTAGCATCTTGAAGATCATGCTTCTTAGCTTTTTAGTTCATTTCTTTTGTATGTTTTGAGCTTCAGAAGCCTTTAGATCAAGATGTAATGTTAAGTTTATTTTATTTTTGTATTCAAGTTGTAAAACCATGTTAAGATGTATGCCATTCATTTAATCTATGCACAGCTCTTATGGACTAGTTTGTTTTAAATTTATTACTTCCGCACATGTATACCCATATGTATACTCTATTTGTGTGAATCTTGTAAGTTGGCCTTTGGTAATCTCGAATTATTGGCCATCACAACATCATTCTATTAGGGGCGGAATGAGGTCGTGACATATTAAATACACGTATTCAAATTATTAATCGCTATTAAAAGTTTATATTTTTATGTTTTGTCATTTTTGGTTTGAAATTTTATAAATATATATATATTCTTCTAAACTACAAGGACTTAAGCAATAATTTTTTTTTAATACAATTTTTTTATTTTTAACAAAAGACAAAAACATTAAGAAAATGAATGACTTTTTGATTAATTGCCAAACATAATGAATTCTATTAATTTTTTTTATCTTAATTGTCAATTAAGCAAATTAAAATAAAAAATATTTTTTTTTCCTTAAATAGTTAAGAAGTGACTTTTGTTAAAATCAAATAGAAATAACCATTTTTTTTCCATTAAAAGTGATAGTTGGTGAACTTTTTTTTTATATAATAAAAAAAGAAAATGGGAGTTACACGTGATAATTTTATTATTCCAATAATGCTACATATCCACACTTTCACCCACAATGATGTGGCAAGGGAGTTGGGTCTCATGTCATTGAGTGCACAGTAAATCAAGAGTTGACATATATGATACCACATCATTGTGGATACAATTATGGATTTTTTTTGTGGGTCACAAACATTTTTCTTATTATTCATCTAGACTTTTTTTATCACTTGCGAAACATGGTGGATTTTGTTAATTTTTTTTAGGTTTTTTTTTTTTTTTTTTTTTTTTTTTTTTTTTTTTTTTTTTTAGGGTTCTTGATATTAAGATTTTATAACATAAAGGACATTCAATACTTTCATAATGTCTAAGGTCCCTCAACATTGATCTAGAGAAATTTCAATCTAGAGAAATTCTGGACTTCCCAAAGAATTTTTCTGGGTTTAAACCCTTGAACATTCAAATTTCTCTAGACTAACATCAAAAACCTTGAACCTTTCACAAATTTATCTAGACTAACATTTAAATTTCTCTGGGCTAACATCAAATTTCTCGGGATCTTTAGACGAACATCAAAAACCCTTGAACTTTTCACAAATCTCTCTAGACTAACATCAAATTTCTTTGGATCACTGGACTAACATCAAAAATCTTTGAACCTTTCACAAATTTCTTTGGACTAACATCAAATCTCTCTGGATCTCTGGACTAATATCAAAAACCCTTAAACCTTTCACAAATTAGAGAACTTCAGCTTCCGAAGACCAAATCTTTTAAACGAACTAGAGAAATTTTAGCACAATGATTTTAAATCAGAGAAAATTGTTTTAACTAAACTAGAGAAATTTAAGCACAAATTTCTTTGTGTTTGTTCACAATTTTAAACTAGAGAAAATTGTTTTAACCAAACTAGAGAAATTTTCCCTAATTTTCATCTTTAGAATTAGTAGTACCTACACTAAACCAGAGATCGAGCCACTAGAATAGACCACCAAAAATCCATCTATATATATATATCTCACATCTTTAGAAACATGTGAGATATGAGATCAAGATTTGAGCGGTAGTAGAGACCAAGATCTGAGATAATCTTTTTGATTATGGAGTTTTGAAATCGATCATCATCATCCGCATCTCTTTGAGGCGCCATCGGATTCAACAGCAGAAGCAACTTCTTCAGGTTCGACACCCATAAGCTCAAGATCAAACCCGCCGTTGTCCCTTGCTATCTCAACCACTGCTCTCGCTAAGCTCTTTGGCGAAATTCGTAGCTCTCAAAACCCTAAGTTTGTTGAGATTAAAGGAGAATGAGAAGAGCGATGTGTTTCTCGCGAGTAAACTCGAGCTATTCGGTAAGAGTTCGAGGTCGTTTCGTCTTTGATATTTTTAAACCAGATATCGATCCCTACTACCTTCTCCACCACCACTCCCACCGGTCCAACACCGCCGCAGATTTGAAGAATGATGATGATGATGATGATGATGATGATCAGATTGAGGAAGGTGATAATTCGGATCGAAGTGGATCGAATTTTGTGATAGATCGACGCCAAGATGATCATGCGATTGAGGGAAATGATGAAAGTCAGATGCTTTGTGGTGTAAGAGATCATGAGGAAGATATGGATTGCTCTGTTTCTATATCAAACTCTAGAGAGAGAGAGACATAAAGAGAGAAAGAGAGAGAGGTTGTCTGGTGCGAGAAGAGAGATGAGAGAGAGAGAGAGAGAGAGAGAGTTGGTGTTATATATGGGTGTGGATAAGGGACCTTAGACTACAAAAAAATTTATTATGAATTTCTCCCATTATCAAAAGTTGGAGAGAGATGTTAAAATAATTTTCCCCTTTTTTTTTTTTAAATCTCAATTGTCAATTAAACAAACTAAAAAAAAAAAAAAAAAAAGAAAGGATTTTGGCTCAAATTGCTAAAAAGTGATTTTTGCCAAAACAAATATAAATAAATGTTATTTTTCCAATAAAAGTGATGGTTTGTGAAATATCTTTTTTTATTTAAAAAAAATGAGGGTTATAGGTGATAATTTATTGGTCATCTACAATTATTTGCAGATCAAATACGAATACCATTGTAAATTTTCTTACCTTTTTTTTTTTTTTTTTTTTTTTATCCAGATACTTTTGTTTTATAAGAAATTTAATTTTACTATATTTAAATATTTTACTGTAATTTTTAAATTAAAAATAATTTTTGAAAAATCATATTTTAATTATTTTATGCCATTATGAAAAATCTAACAATTCCCAATATTTTGATTTGTGATTATGTATCAATTTTAAACAATAAATAACAATCTCTATCAAACAATCAAAGACGAATCGACACAACGATTTAACGTGGAAAAATCACAATTGGAGCGCCTCCAATTGTGATAAAAAAATCATGGGCCAAAGCCACAAAACAATTTACTAAGAAGACAAAAAAGAATTACACAAGTGTACTCTCAATTACCTAGCAAATCTATGCTCAAATTGAACTGACCCCAATGTACCTCTTCCACCACCGTCTTCACCTCGGAATTGTCTTGTATAACGTTGACTTCACAACGTTGATGTCGAATCCACGACGATGAGCCACTCCAGAATCTACCAAAACTTCAAGCCCAAATTCCTCGCAATCCACCGAAGAACAACTTTCTCTTTACATTGAATGATAAAAAACAATCTCCTTTGATATAATCCACTCAATTCATGATATAAACTCTCGTAGATATCAAAGGAAACCAGCAAAGACACTCCAGATGAAAACCCTAAAACCCAAGAAGAAGATTTGGAAGCCGTACACTGGAAACTGAATTAATCATAGATTTATAGCAGATTGAATCACAATCTCCGTTGGAGCGCAAGAATGCCTGTTCGAGCGGTGTCATTAAATCGCGTGTTTGTCAACAAGGATTTACGCTCGAGCATAGGAAGTGCCACTCGAGTGTAAAAACACAACTCTCGGTACTTTTGCAGACAGTTCAAACTTCTGGAACTAAAGATTCTCTGCTCGAGCAGTCAAGCAACTTCGACTGCATTTTATTCGATTGCTGACATAGTTAGCGGAATGGCAAACATGATAGGATTAAGTCCACAAACTCCTCTACAAGGCACAATTCGGATTGGATTCGCATTTAAAAACTGATAGCCTCACTGAAATAAAAGATCGAATAAAATTATAACTAAAAAGAGTTTTGTCAAATAGGATTGCCAATTACAAAAGCTTAAAACATTATAAAATGTATTTTTTTAATATCAACTAATTCGATGATCCCTTTTTCTAAAAGGTGTATTTGATTTTGTTCATTAATAATAAATTTTTAATTAATCTTATTTATTATTAAAAAAATAAATTAACAAATTATTTTATATATTTATATATACTATTTTGTTTCGATTACTCAAGTTTTTGGGTGTATCTGCCCAAATCCATTCAAATTTATTCGAATTTTTGAATTTTACATAAGTTCACACTGAATTAAAAATTATGTTGCCTAATCTTTGAAAATTTACAGGTTTGACTCGAGTTGGTTGGATTCAACTCGCCCAAATTTACAACTTTAGTAAGGAGGTTGAAAGTTACATGATTGAAATTATGATAAATTAAAAATTGATATATAAATTGTGATAAAATTTTAAAATTTAAATTATAGGTTTCACTATGTTTTTATTTTCATAATTTATATACAAAAATCTAACTATTTACATTATATCATATAAACATATTTTATTATTTTTTCACATCCGGTGCATAGCACGGGGTTTAACTAATTCTTATGAAAGTAAATTTGATATTTGTTGTATTTGTTTTTCTCGAGGTTATAAGTAATGGCTCAAGCTTCTCTCTAGTTGGGAAATCCAACTAAAGCGTGTTGTTGGGCTTTCGTGGATTCATTACGGAACTCATATCGATAATATAAATAGTTCAATGCGTAAGAATCGTAATCACATTAAAATCTTACTAAATTTAATATCTTAGTGCGATCTTAATCGTTTAGTCCAATTAGAATGGTAGAATTTTAAGATCTTATAATCCGGATCGAAATTCTGAAAATCATGTGTTTACTCATCATCAACATGGAAGAACAACAAAAATAATAATAATAATCGGTGCAGATAAAAAAAATCTTAGCAGCCATAAAAATAAATAAATAAATAAATAAATAAAAAATAATGGATCAGTAGTGGTTAGAAATGAGTATAGAAAACCAATATAGATAAAGAAATCCTAGTAATAAAGAATGGGGAATCAATTAGCTGTTAGAAAAGAGTCTTTACATTAAGGGAAAAGTTAGAAATCATGAAAATTTTGTAATGAAAATGATCATGAAAAATTTATGATCCTTGGATTACCTTGATTAGTGTGTGATATTTTATTCTAAGTGTAATTCAAGGGTCACGAAAGTTTCATGATTATTTTCATGAAAGATTTTTCATGATACCTAGCATTGCTGTTACATTAAAACTAGTCATTATTTTTTTTTGAATAACTCCCTCCTCCTGCTAGGATTTTGGGTAACGTAATTCTGAAATTGAACAATAAAAATAAAAATAAATGTTAGCACAGGTGACATCAAAAGTAGCATCTTGTCAACACAAGAAGAAGTTTGGTTTGGTGGTGAAGATAGGCATCACAATAGAATGGTTAAAAAAATATATTAAGGTGTGTTATATGATAAAAAATAATAGAAGTGGGTTTTAAGATGTGTTAAAAATTTATTAATTTTAGAGAGTGAATGGTGGTGTAATGGATGTGTTAAGGGGTGTATTAAATATATATATATATATATGTATATAATAAATAAATAATTTAATTTAATCAAAAATTTCAAGCCTAAAATTAAATTTCAAGTCCAAAAAAGATCCCAACAAGTAAAAAAAAATAAAAAATTTGCCGTTGACGGGTCAACCGGTAAGACCAAAAAAAGTTCTCCTTCCCTAGCTAAAATGCTCGCTGCAGATAACAAATAACTTAACATCTGATACTAACACACACGTTAACAACTCTACTGCAGCACCAAACAATAAACATTGTTAACTAAAACTTAATAACTGACACTAACACCATCTTTAGCAGCTCCACTATGAATACTCTAATAAACAAAGTAATAGGCAATCTGTTAAAAGTAAGAAGTAGAGTCATTGTTGCCTGTTGACCATCCAATCGCGGTTGGTAGCTCGAAAAACCGTGGGTCGAATGGGTCGAAAGGGCAAAACGACATCGTTTTGCCCTTTTTGTTTTGTTTTTTTTTTTCTGCAAAAGGAAGAAGAAGACGAGGGGAGGAAGAAGGAGGGGGAGGGGAGGGGAGAGGAGGAAGAGAAGGAGGGGGAGGGGAGGGGAGGGGAGGGGGCCAACAAACTCGGGGTGAGGCAGGGGCGGAGGCGGGGCGGCGAGACAGGCGGAGCTGCGGCGAGGCAGAGGCAGAGGCGGAGCTGCAGCGAGGCACAGGCGGAGCTGCGACGAGGACGGCGAGGCGACGATCGGTGGCTGGGCGACGATCGGCGAGCTCCAACGAACGTCCGAAGCCTCCGCCGTCGTCCTCCTCTCTCCCTCTCTTCTCTTTCTCTCCCTCTCTTCTCTTTCGGGCCATTCGACCCCCAAGAAATTCGAGCACCCACCCTTTTTCCGTTGACCATCTAATCACTTCTTGTCAAATTCAGAATACTTCTATATTCCCCAAGTGCATAAAAATAAAAATAAAAAAAAGGATTTTGAATTTTTTTTTTTTTTTTTGGATAACCAAATAAAGACTAAATTTTTTCAAAACTTATATCCAAAATTTTTCATTATATATTCTGCTCTTACGGCCGTCACTGGTTGTTTTTTAATGTAGTTTGTTTGGTGACTTCCATCTTTGCGTAATTTTTAATTTTTTTATTTTTTAGTTTTTAGTTTTTTTTAAAGATCAGCCTACTCTAGACTTGATGATCTTAAAATTTTAAAAATATATATATACTTTCTGTAAGAAAAAGTATAATAAAGATATAAGTCAACTTTTTATGCTTCTTTTTGGATCAATTTGACTTAAGTTTTCAATGAATTTTTTTAATTATTTTTAAAATATAATTTTTAGAAGTCTAATTTAAACTCATATAAAGTTTTAAAAAAATGGTGCTAAAAAAAAAAAAAAAACTGAACAAAAATATGTCAAAAAAAGGTGTAAAACTTGTATTTGGACAGGAGGTGGGTTCACAATGGATGAACCATTCATTTTGTAAAGTTATATGTGTATATCATTCATGAAAAAAAATTAAGTTGATTTGATAATTGTAATCTCTTTATTTTATGATATTTGATTCTAAAAAAAGAAATAGTTTATTTTAAAAAAGATACTTTTACCACCTTTTTTTTTAAAATAAGCTCCATAAAATGATGTATTTACAATCATCAAATCTTTTTTTTTTCTTTTTTTATTATTATTATTAGGGGTGTTCACGGGTCGGTCCGGGTCGAGTTTAGTCTCAATCCGTCAATCGACCGAACATAGTCGGGTTTGCAATTAGTGAAATTGCTTTCGAACCATATGACTTTCGAAATCGACAGAGCATCTATTCGGTTTGTCGGATCGGTTGCGGTCGAGTTAAGCGGGTTTGACAGGTAAAATGTTGGGCCTATTTTAATATAAATCAATTGTTAAAAAAAAAGTTGAAAACCCTAAATCAAAACATAAACAAATAAAATAAAAAAATTTAAAATCCTAAATAAAATATGAAAACATGAAATATGTACAAATCCTAAATCAACCATCATCCATTCAAAAGATTTTAAACTAATGAATCAAAATATGAAACTACTAATAAACAAAAAGGTAAAAAAAATAGGATCAAAATAAAAATTCTAAGAAAAATACCTCAAATATCTGGAAGATTAAAACCCCCTTCTAGAATTGAAGATCGACCTTGTTGCATTTATGCTTCAAACTGACTAGCAAATTGAAGAAAGAAATCAAGGGGGAACTAACGAGATGCCGATAGAGAGATGATTGAGGAGAGAGAGAGAGAGAGGGAGAGGCGGGCAAAGAGTTTTGTATACTGCTTTGCTGTTTGTTTTTTCGAAAATATAAGAGTGTGTAAGTACCAAGACCCAAGTGTTGGAAATATGAGAGAGTAGATATATATATATATTAATAATGTTATATGTATTAATTTATATATTAATTAGTTTATTAATAGATGATGTGGTATAATTTTAAAGGTTTTAAATATTTATAATTTGTATAATGGGTGAGGTTAATAATAATATCATAATATATATTGGTATATTAATTAATACACTAATTAATACATATAGTATCATTATTTTTTTTTTAAGTTTTGTGAATACCAACTATTTAGAAATACGAGAGAGAGAGAGAGAGAGAGAGAGAGAGAGAGAGAGAGAGAGAGAGAGAGAGAGAGAGAGAGAGAGAGAGAGAGAGCACTCTGAGAAGTCCTATCATCACGTGATATAAGCAGATTCAAAGATTGCAATCTCAAATGTTTGAAATTATGCATAGTTGACAGGTGGAAGGCTCAAGCAAACAAATATGTAAGGTATTATCGGTCGGCTCGGTTCCGACAGATAATAATATATTAAATCTGCTGCCGACCGTGCACTCAATAATTTTTTTAAATTAGAACCACTGCCGACCCAGAAGCATTTCGAAACCGTCCGTGGTGATGCGGGTCGAGTCGGGCCTGTCGGTTCCATCGGGTACACGGTTTGTGTGAACAGCCCTAATTATTATTATGAATAATATACATGCAAGGCCTTATAAAATTATTGGTTCAGAGATCTTCGAAACAGGTATGGACTTGGTAGTGTGAAGTTGTGGGTTTAATTCTTATAAAAATAAATTTAATATTTATTGTGCTTATTTTTCTCCTGAGATTATGAGTAATGGCACAAGCTTCTCTCCAATTGGCAAATCCAACTAGAGTGTGCTGTTGGGCTTTCGTGAGCCCACTACGAAGTTTATATCGATGATTCAAACCTTTCAATATATACGGATCGTAGTAACTTTAAGATCCTACTAAATTTAAGACTACAATGCGATCTAAATCGTTCAACCTAACTAAAATCGTAAGATCTTATGATCCACGTCAAAATTCTAATAATCATGATGTTTAGTCATCGTTAGCATGAAAGAACAAAAAAAACAAAAACAAAAACAAAAACAAAAAATTAAAAAAAAAAAAAAGTCAGTGTGGTGTAGATAAAAAAAATCCAAGTAGCCATAAAAATAAATAAAGAAATAAATAAGAATGGGTCAGTCCCAGTCGGTGCGGTGTACATAAAAAAAATCCAAATAGCCGTAAAAATAAATAATGTGAATAAGATATATGTCATTGGATACTTTTTATTATTGTTATTGATTTTGATAATAGAATTCACTATATTTATATTAAGCATTTAAAAAATAATAAAAGAACATATATTTATAATTAGTGAATAATAATACCACGTAACACCTATTAACATATAAAAAGTTCTCAGAAAATCGATATAGATAAAGAAATCCTAATCAGTGTGTTTGGTTTGAGTTTTCTGGATTAAATTTTTTGAAAATTGAATTTTTTTATTTTCGTATTCTTTTATTTTTAGTAAATATTTTTTAAATTTTAAACATTTTTTTTACTTTTTTATATGCACCTTAGTTAGATGTATCTAAAAAGTAAAAAATTTATGAAAAAATATTTTTAAAAATTAATAAATACATAAAAATATAAAAAATGTACTGAATTCTTGTATTTTTTTTTGTATTTTTGGTATTTAGTGAATTTTTAAAAGATTTTTTTTACAATTTTTTTACTTTTTAAATGTATTTATATTAGGTGTGTCTAAAAAGTAAAAAAAATTCTTAAAATGTTAAAAAATTCAATAAAAACAAAAAAAAACAAAAAATAAGAATATAATTTTTTTTTAAAAATATTTTCTGAAAAATGAAAACAAACCAGCTGAATAGCAATAAGGAAGGGGGGATCAAGTAGCTGTTAGAAAATCTGGGTGTGTGTATTTAGGGGCCATGAGAAACTTTGCAGTCAGCAATTGCCTGCACGGTGTCTTCTTGTGGGTCCCTCTACTTACCTCATGTTCAAAAGAGTGGCCGTTAGAAAAGAGTGTTGAAGTAAAACTAGTCATTAATAGATGAAAGTGTAATTGTAATAAAGAAATGGTACTGACGACTTCACACTGATAAGTTTTCCTTAATAAATTTTTACAATAATATTAGGTAGTTTAAAATTTTGTGACTCAAATTACTCAAATTACTTAAAATGATGTCGTTTTGAGTGTAAATGAGTATAAAACGACGTCATTTTGATAAATTTGAGCCATTTGAGTCACAAAATTTTGAGTTACTAAACATTTTCCTTTTTGTATATTCATTACAAGAATGCTTTTTGGCTCGAAATGTCTCTCTGCGAATGGCCCGAAAATGTTGACACTCTTTCTGTCCATCAATCAAACCACGATCAGCCTTTTCTCTTCTTCTGTATCTCTCTTTTTCATTCCCAACAATCTCTCTCCTCTCTCAACTCTTGAAAACCCCTCTCTCATCCGGAGCTGTGATTCAACTCGTCTTGAAAACCCTTCTCTCATCTGAAACTGAGATTCAAGGAGTCAAAACGCTCTCACTCTCTCGCTCATTGCTCTCAAAACCGGAGCTATGATTCAACTCTTCAAAACTCATGTCAGTGTTCCCTCTCTCATCCCTCTTGTATTTGTGTTGGGTAAAGAAACCGACTGAGGTCAGTGATCTCTCTCTCATCCCTCTCGTCTCTGTGTTGGGTAAAGAAACCAACTCAGGTCACTGGTCCCTCTCTCATCCCTCTTGTCTCTATGTTGGGTAAAGAAACCAGAGCTGATTCAACTCTTCAAAAACCTCTCGCTCATCCCTCTCATCCCACTTGTCTTTGTGTTGGGTAGACAAATTAGAGTTGACTCCTGTCATGCAAACCCGACATCGCAAAACTAGGGTTTTGCTTTGACATGGGTTTCTGTACATATTCATAAACTACGACTGTTTGGGTTTGCGTTTGTCTTCAATTGCTGTTAGGGTTACGATTTTCCCATCAATTTGTGTTATGATTTGTGTCTTGCCTTGAAGATTTTGTTAGGATTTGTGAGAAATGTTTTTTGGGACTTATAAATTAAGGACTGTTACTGTGATTTGAGACTTGGATTTTATGAATTTACATTCTATGAATTTAGGATTTTTCTTTTTATTTTTTTTATTGAAGTTAGGATTGTATAACTAGATTCTATAAATAAAAAAAATAAAAAAATAAAAAAATTGGGGATTGTTATTTTCATTTGAGACTTGGATTGTTTGAATCTGCATTCTATGAATTTAGGAAAGTTTTTTTTTTTTTACTTGAATTTAGGATTGTGTAATTGCATTCTATTGGATGATATGAACCTGCATTGAATTTAGGATTGTGTAATTCAGGATTCTATGAATTTAGGTTTGTGTTTTTTTTGTTACTTGAATCTGCATTGTATGAATCTGCATTCAAGGATTGAATCTGCATTCTATGAATTCAGGATTGTTATTTTTTTTCTTTTACTTGAATCTAGGATTGTATAATTCAGGATTCTATGATTATTATTATTATTTTTTTCCTGTTACTTGAATCTGCATTCAAGGAAATTTTGTTTGGGGCTTATAAATTTAGGATTCTTGGATTTTAGAGTTGGATGACATGAATCTACATTCTATGAATATACATTTGTTTTGTTTTTTTGTTTTTTTTTTGTTTTTACTTGAATCTGTATTGTAGGAAATTTTGTTTGGGGCATATAAATTTAGGGTTGTTATTTGGATTTAAGAGTTGGATGTTAGTGTTTATTGTGCTTCAAATTTTATTACAACCCAAATTCATAGACTTAAGACCATATTTATGAACTTTTGAAAGACAGAAAATGTTTATCATCTTAGGTGATCTTACCACTTATTTAAGTGCATACAAATTTTACCTTGGACTATGTATCATTAAAATTTGTGGTGAAATAGAAATTGTAATATTGAAAATATGAGACCTCCAATTAATAAATAAATAAAGGAATCCACGATCAAATCTAATGAGCTTCAGAAAAATAGTTAGTCTTCATCAAATAAGTTATTTTTTCAAATAAGTTATTTTTTATGTCAAATCAAGACAACTCCGAGGAAATTAAAATGGCTTAGGTATTGGTTATGCAGCTAAAAAAATGGCTTCTTCTTCTACTAACAATAGCAACATTAGATTAAAACCAAGAATGTGTGATTGTGGGAGAACAGCTGCCATGTTTATTGTACGAACCAATAAGAATGGAAATCAATGGCGTTTGTTCTTTGTGTGCCCATCAAAATATGTAAGTACCAAGCTTTATTCTATGTCAGTATGTATTATACAAATCAATCATTTAGTATTTCAAAATTGAATTGCTTGCTTTAACTAACTGATTTTCATGAATTGTAGAGTAATAAGGCACACTGCAATTACTTCAAGTTTGCAAATGATGATGATGAGGACATTACCTCCACAATTCGTTCCAATATCAGAGCTCGTCAAGCTATAACAACAGAAGAATTTAATGAGCTAACGACAATACTTTCGAAGATGGAAAATGAAATTCATGACCATGGTAGAAGGTTTCAAAGGATGGAGAAGAAATTGAGGGCGATGATTTATGTTATTGTATTTTGTATGATTTTGTACTTGATGATGTAAATTACTAACTTGTTAGTTTTTGTAAGTTTTGGGGAAATTTCATGGCTTGTGGGGCTATGTTGTCATGAATTGAATGTGGGTATATCTTTGTAGGTGGAAAAGAATATGTTGTTGATGTGGATGGTGTCTCCATGTTCTCATTACATAACAGCCCACAACCAAATAAGATTGACTGTCCATGGTGATTACCTCCTACAAACAGAGCAAACTGCATATCATATTTGTTTGTGAGATAAGTGGTGTCAAATGAGACAACATCCCCAAATGCTTTATAAGCCACCTGACTCCTTGCATCCACCCAAAACAAGTTTCGTATGCAACCATCTACATCAAAGTCAATTGCAGAATAAAAGTTTGAATTTTGTTCTTACATCCTATGAAAATAAAGTACAATTGATTTGGCATCTCCTACCCCAAGCCTTAATCTTCTAACATTCTCAAAGTGATTATTTGCATCTCGTTCATCAAATGTTAATGCCTCATATCCCCCCGCTTCAACAACTATAGAATGAAAATTCCTAAACAACCCTATTCTTTCTTCATCATTTATTTCTAATCTTCTCTTCACAGGAGTAAGAATCCTCTTATTCATTGGAAAATGCTGTGAGTCACTAGCAATCAAGTTATGCGTATGCTCAAACACAACAGCAGTTAACCTCTATCTTCCATCCTTTTGTAGAGTCGCTCTTACCTTTACTTTACAATCAATTTTTGATGACAAAGATGGTTTCAGGGGGTTTATTTCTGATCTTTTTGTCCTCTTTTGTGCCCGAGTACATTCAATTCCAAAGTATTTTACCTTCCCTTCAGCCCCAATATTTTGTGTTTTGTAAGCTATAACAAATCCAAGGTGTTTCACATATTTTGCATAAAACTCATGCACTCCTTGCTTTGAGATAAAACACATCCCCTTCTGAGGTTCTTCAACTTCACCACTCTCATTTAATGATGGATTGTTCTTCGGTTCTTCAACTTCCTCACCCCCACTCAATGTAGGAATGTTTGAATCAATGTCCATTGTAGCTTAAAATTGAAATGCAAAGTGTGAAAAAGTATGCTGTAATTTGGATCAAGGTTATGCGAAATTTGGGGAGACAAACAATTACAATTTGCAATCTGTATATAAAATTATGTGGTGAAGGTGATTTGGAAATACTCTCTGGTTCCTGTAGGATGCTCTTGATCCTCAGCTAGTCACCTAAAAAGGAATGAACACTCCGATCAGGGGTGTCGGAATAAGCACTCCGACGGATAAGTTAGTGTCTATTCTCTGGATCCTGAATCTCAAATTAAATTTACTTGTTCTTTCATACCTTTCTTTGGCTGATGCTCCTCTATTTATATTTTTTTTTCTTTTGGGCCCCAGGGTCAGGCCCATCCATAATCCATTGCTCGTTTATGTATTCGGCCTTAGTTCGAATGGCTCCATGGCTGATTAATAGATTCGACTTTGGGATCATCTAGGATGAAGCCGACTACAAATTCTGTCCTTGACTGTCCTCATACCGTTATTCGGCTTTATTGCCCCCATAATATCCGGCTCCCACAATTGGCCTCCAAACATCTGATTAACGCCAGTTATTCGGCATTTTTGGTTTTGAACTGAAAAAGTCAAGGAAAGAACGGTGGTTAATCTCATTCCAACGCACATCAGAACACGCTTTTTAGGCATTATTACATCTTCCCGCCTCTTCGTACGCTGTCTTCATTTAATGCGATTTGAAAATATGTTTATTTTTGGTTTCGCATATTCCTTAGGCTGGCTAGGATGGCAAAACACTTGAAAGAACTCCTTTCTCCGGAACGGATTTTCGATTTTCAACGCTATTATTCCATCTCCGACGACGTCCATCTGTCACTCGTGGCAGACAGCATCACTAATATGGAGAGGACTGATGAAAGTACAATCATCTTTCCTCTCTTATCAGTTGTTGAGGGTGGAGTCTATTTTCCCCTTCATCCATTTTTAAGGGCCGTCCTTCGACACTGGGGTCTAATCCCTTCCCACCCAAATGTGAATTTTTTCCGAATCATAATGGGGATTATAGAGTTGAACCGGCGCCTTAGGATTAATCTTGATATACCTGTGATTCGGCATTGTTATGCCTTAGCCAAATCAATTGGCCCGCTGGGACGCTATTTTCTCAGGGCCAAGGATACCGATCATCACTTAGTGACTATGCTTGCAAGTTCTGGCAAGCGTGTTGACGATGTAATGGTTGTTGTCTGAGGCAACTAGGAATTCGGCAAGGGTGAAGATTGCCTAGATCCCGTGCCAAGACGAAAACGCGAACCAGGTGGCCGTATAGCTCATTATTATTATTATTATTATTTATTCAGCTTTCCTTCTATGTACTTACCGTCTTGTTTATGCAGGCAATGATTTAAAGAAAGTTTTGGTTTCAGCTGACGGTGCCGTACTTGCAAAAATTAAAACTGCGCTCCAATTCTTTGGCCGTTCGAATCTTTAGAAGCAAGGCAGGGCAGCCCACATACTATTAAGATACGAGCCGACCTATTCCACGTTTTCGGTTGCAGATAACATCCCGATTTCAAGGGGTGAGCAGCAGCTTACGACGCTTATTTTTCCGAGTTTCAAGAATCTTACGCAAATTGGTTTTGAAGCTTCAAATTCAGAGCCAGCGAATGAACCAATAGCCGAAGTTGTCGAGCAGCCGGATCAACCCTCCGACGGTTCCGAAAGACTAGAGTTTGACGCGGTACTAAATCGGCTTTTGAGGAAGCCAACCTTAATCCTCTATTAACTTCGAACCGATTGGACGCCTCCTTCGAAGATATTTTCACCGGCTTAGGGGACCTACCCGGCTCATATCTTGATAACATGGTTGGTGAGTCGCTTACTCAGTTGGCTAGGAAGAAAAATGCTGAGAGGATGGCTGCACGCAAGAAAGCCGAAGCCGAACGATCTCAGCCTCCACCCCCTCCACCTGAAGTTAGGACCGAGCCTACTACACCTGCTCCCGTTGAGGAGATGGCTCATCCTGATACGGCCGAAACTGAGCTACTTGTCGGTCAACCAGAGGGCCAGGTCTCGGAGCAACAAGGGGAAAAGCGTCTGGCCGAGACCTAAGATTATTCGGAAAGCTTGGTTGATAAACGGCCACGCATAGAAGAATTGGACCTAGTTGTGCCATTTACAATACAACCCAGGATCAAAAACGTGATGATTGCTTCTGATGCATTGTCCGCGAAAGATGCTGAAGTGGCTTTGAGCTTGGCCTCCTCAATTTCGTTGCCAGTTGACCGGGCGGCCTTTTGGGCGGAGCCTGATCTCTTATCCATAGCATTAGCCGCTCAATCGGCGATATTGGTATGTGTCTTAATCCTTGGTTCTGCATCAAAAACTAAAAAGTTTTACATATCACCTATCTTATTGATTTATTGGTTTTGTAGGCAACGGGGAGGATAGCAGAGATTGGTCGTCACCAACATGATGCAATCGAGCAGATCGACATTCTGACAGCCGAAGTGGAAACTGAAAAGAACAATGCAGTAGAGGCCTCTCGTCGAGCGGCAGAAGAAAAAGCGAGGGCTGATGCCGAAGCTAACAAGGCCAAGAATTTTGATGGATTGAGATTGGCCGTTGAAGCAAGAGCGGACGTGAGCGAAGAAGCGCTCAAACTGGCCAACGAGATGATATCCAAGCTGGAGGCCGACTTGGAAGATTTGAAAAAGGCAAAGGAAAAAGCCGAATCCGAGACATCCAAGGCCTTCCAAGTCGGCAAGGACGCAGCCTTAGAGTGCTATGTCGAGGAAGTGCCTAAGTTTGAAAATAGGGGCTTCAAACACGGCTGGGTCAAAGCCTTCGCTGCCGCTAACGTGATATCGGAACAGCCAATTCCGTACGAGCAGGTAGACATTGAACCGCTGGAGTCTAACCCTGAAAACTAACCTAGGCTCAAAGTGATTTTCGTTTTGTTTTGTTTTAGATTTTGACTGTATTTTGGTTAGAAGTTTAAATGTAGGGTAGCTTTCATGTGTAAATAGACTTCTGTATGTTCGTAATTTATGAATGAAAATTGCCTTTGCTTTTTAGCTTTTATGTGTAAATTGACTTCTGTACGTTCTCATTTTATGAATGAAAATTGCCTTTGTTTTTCAGCTTATTGAATGTGCGTGTTAACGGCCAAGTAGGATGTAAAATCATGTGTAAATAAGTTTTAACGCAACTATTAAATTAATTCGGTGCTAAATTAATTGCTTAGCTTTGTCAAGCCGAATATACTAGTGTATCTGTCCTTGCCCCAGTAGATTGGTGAACGTAGCCAACAATTATCGGTCATTCATGAATTGGCTGGGGCAATCTATCTTTTCGGCATAAAGGACTGATGTGAGGCCAAATATATTAATAAATCTGCATAAAGTTTGTAACGTAACTATTAAATTAATTCGGCACAAAATTAACTACTTAGCTTTGTTAAGCCGAATATACTAGTGCATCTGCCCTTACCACAGCATATTGGTGAACGTGGCCAACGATTATCGACTATTCATGAATTGGCTGGGGCAGTCTATCTTTTCAGCACAAAGGAGTGATGTGAGGCCGAATAGATTAATAAATCTGCGTAAGGTTTTTAACGCAACTATTAAATTAATTCAACACAAAATTAACTGCTTAGCTTTGTTAAGCCGAATATACTAGTGCATTTGCCCTTGCCCCAGCAGATTGGTGAACGTGACCGACGATTATCGGCCATTCATGAATTGGTTGGGGCAGTCTATCTTTTCGACACAAAGGATTGATGTGAGGCTGAATAGATTAATAAATCTGCGTAAAGTTTTTAACGCAGCTATTAAATTAATTCGACGCAAAATTAACTACTTAGCTTTGTTAAGCCGAATATACTAGTGCATCTGCCATTGCCCCAGCAGATTGGTGAACGTGGCCAACGATTATTGGCCATTCATGAATTGGCTGGGGCAGTCTATCTTTTCAGCACAAAGGAGTGATGTGAGGCCGAATAGATTAATAAATCTGCGTAAAGTTTTTAATGCAACTATTAAATTAATTCGGTGCTAAATTAACTGCTTAGCTTTGTTAAGCAGAATATACTAGTGCATCTGTCCTTGCCCCCAGTAGATTGGTGAACGTGACCGACGATTATTGGCCATTCATGAATTGGCTGGGGCAGTCTATCTTTTCGGCACAAAGGAGTGATGTGAGGCCAAATAAATCTGCGTAAAGTTTTTAATGCAACTATTAAATTAATTCGGCGCAAAATTAATGCTTAGCTTTGTTAAGCCGAATATACTAGTGCATCTGCCCTTGCCCCAGCAGATTGGTGAACGTGACCAACGATTATCGGCCATTCATGAATTGGCTGGGGCAGTCTATCTTTTCAGCACAAAGGACTGATGTGAGGCCGAATAGATTAATAAATCTACCCTGGCCCCAACGGATTAGTGAATGTGGCTGCCGATTATCAGCCATTTATGAATTGGCTGGGGCAGCATTGAAGAGATCACTTTGGGAGCGGTGCATCCGCGGGGTAATAAAAAGAGTGGTTGCTTCGCGCACATAGGTCCCATTAGTGTGTTCAAACTCAATTCAAACTGTTTTGTCAAAGAAGATTAGATAAGTGTGAATATCAAGTAGACTATTCTTCAATAGCAAAGGAGAAAGAAGGTCATTGGCTGAGCTGGATTCAGTGATGAATCGAGGTGGGGAACTTTCACAAACGGGAAGTAGGACGTCTGGGAAGCGGGAGAGGCGGCATTCCCTACATTGTCGAAGTGGGTCACCTAGAAGGGAGAAGCGACAGTGGGGGAACTCCCCTCATTCGCGAAGTGAGGCCAGTGGGCCACCGCGCTCGTTGAGTTTTTCAGTCTTTATCAGGAATAAACTGATGACAGAAGCAGATTCAATCATCCGAGATCCAAGCATTGCAGTTGAATTTGCGCGACAGATTTTTCCGCCAGAAGTCCAGTAGTTGATGGTTGGTCGCCAAGATTTCGAAGTGTTTCGAGAGGGCGTTTACGGAGCTGCGAAAGGACTATACACCGCCTATGAGATCGGCATGCGCCTTTGTGCCACATGACGGGAGATCGAACCGAAAGATGAACGTATTCGTAATTTGGAAGCTCGCACGGAGAAAGCCGAGAGGGAGTTAATAAAAGTCAAAACCGCTGAGACTCAGTCGGTCGGCCAAGCTAACTCGATTGTGGAAGAAAGGGTGATCCAACGGCTGTTAAGTCATGCGATTGTCGATCGAGATACGGCAAGCATGTTTCAATAGAGTTTGCGAAGGCCAAGGCTTATGAACAAGGCTTCCATGACGGCTGAAAAGTTGGGATACAGAAGACTAAGAAGAAGCTCGCCGAAGAGGTTTGTCGGTGCGAGAATTGTGGATTTAAGCACGGGTGGATCAAGGCTCTCCAGGCCGCAGAGGCTCTCCGGGCAGCAGGTGTTGATTCGGCGTCTCCATTATATCAGGGTCATCATTTTCCGCTCGCAGCTTTCGAAGTTGAGAAGAGCGATGACGAGAGGGATGCCAAATGAAACTGAACATATTATACCGCTCTAACGTAGATAGGAAGCGAATTATGTACTATCGATTAATTCAATGAAACATATTATTTTAAATGTTGGCATGCTATTTCAATTTTATGTTTATAAATTCGACTATGATCATCTTCCATTTCTCGTGAGTTGCGTTTATGCTTGTCAATCATAATATTCATGAAAAGAGCGCCGAATTCGGAGACATTTTCGGCCCAAGCGTGATTTCAACGAAGGGCGCTCCGAATTCGGAGGCTTTTTCGGCCCAAGCGTGATTTCTATGAAGGGCGCTCCGAATTCGGAGACTTGTTCAGCCCAAACGTGATTTCCACAAAGGGCGCTCCGAATTCGGAAGCTTATTCTCTTGGCCAATCGTGATTTCCACGAAGGGCGCTCCAAATTCAGAGGCTTATTCAGCCCAATTGTGATTTCCACAAAGGGCGCTCCGAATCCAGAGACTTTTTCGGCCCAAATGTGATTTCCACGAAGGGTGCTCCAAATTCGGAGGCTTATTCTCTTGGCCAATCGTGATTTCCATGAAGGGTGCTCCGAATTCGGAGGCTTTTTCTCTTGGTCAATCATGATTTCCATGAAGGGCGCTCCGAATTCGGAGGCTTTTTCTCTTGGCCAATCGTGATTTTCACAAAGGGTGCTCTGAATTCAGATGCTTATTCGGCCGAATTGTGATTTCCATAAAGGGCGCTCTGAATTCGGAGACTTTCTCTTGGCCAATCGTGATTTCCACAAAGAGCACTCCGAATTTGGAGGCTTATTCGGCCCAATTGTGATTTCCACAAAAGGCGCTCCGAATTTGGAGACTTTTTTGGCCCAAACGTGATTTCCACGAAGGGCGCTCCGAATTCGAAGGATTATTCTCTTGGCCAATCATGATTTCCATGAAGGGCGCTCCGATTTTGAAGGCTTTTTCGCGAACAACTAATCGGGCAAAAGAGAACGTTGTATTAAAAAGGAAACACGTACATGACGAAAAATCAAAACATGTCGTCCTGCCGTACGAGTTAATGATAAAATTTGCGCAAGTGTGTGGAATTCTGCAGACGTGGCAGGCTTCTTCCATCCATGTCTTTGAGCCAATATGCCACTGTCCCTGCGATTGAGTCAATCTGACAGAGGTTGTCCCAGCTAGGACCCAATTTTTCGTCGGTGGGGATCCTAGCAGCAGGTAGCACTTTCTTGAGGACCAATTCTCCTGGTGTATAACGGCGTAACAGAACGCGCTGATTATATGATTTAGCGAGCTGTTGCTGGTACCGTGCCATGGAAGCAAGGGCGCGGTCTCGGCGTGCTTCAATAAGAGTCAAGTCCAAAGCCAACATCATGTCATTTTGGCCCATATCAAAAACTTTAGATTTCAAGGTTGGGAGGCTGTAGACGTCCCCGAACGCATCCCGGGGAAAGGGAGAGCGAATCCCCCCCCGGTTCTGGTTCGATATTGGGTCTACTACAGTTCGAAGGACTCAAATGTCACGGTTCTTAATCTTGAACCAAAGAGTCCAAATCCGGCAAATCGTTTTGAAAACAGATTTTTTTTTGAAAGAAGTGCCAAACATGGACTGCTTTGCCAGATACAGAGTCGCCACCTAAATGTTTTTTAATGGGAAATTTAGGAAACCCTGACTCGGTGCCAAAGGCCACGTGTCCGTCATCACCAAAGTTGTCTCGGCTCAGGAACTTGGGTACGATTGGGGAAGGTCACTTCGTGAGCACCCCCGCTCGCCCGGTCAAAGACCAGCCTCTACTAACCATGATATCTTATTTTGAAAATATTGTGAGTTCTTATTCCGGTTATTAGCCTAGGTTACTATGTGATGCTCGCAGCAAACAAGTATAGACTGAGTCGCCTGAATTGGAACTAAACATTTCATGTTTGTTTGTTTGAAAATGGTTTGATGGTGCTACCCGCAGGTAGGCTAAGACATGGATTTGCCACCCTCGGATGGGCTTAGAAAATATGATTTTGCCACTATCTAGTGGGCTTAAAACAAACATTCGATGAATTGTTCCACTTCAAGTAACTCAACCTCCACCCACAGACATTCAAGGCAGTTACATCACGTAAGCAATTAGCCTCATGGTAAGCATGCTATTCATGGCAGTCACTCACACGCATGCAAGGATGCTAAAGCATAACCACTCACCGAGTACTCCAAGCCAAAACAGAAGCTTATTAGAAATCATGCATGATCCTAAATATGCTGAAGTGCCTAATGCAACACATGCAAAGATGCAAACTATAGCAGGCTCGGCTATTCTAAACATGGCACATGGAATGCTACAACTAACATGTATTCAACTTGGAATTGAAATACAAATTCAGTTTGTATGATGCGCCGAGCCCGGTGCATGCAAAACAGATGAATGAATGCAAACATGCTATCATACTGTATGCTAATTGAAATATGCCCTATATCTAACCATCATAAGCAGGTAAATAAAAGGGAAGAAAGACGTGGGGTTGGAAGACATACATCACACTCACCCACACTTATTACAATTATGCCCTCGCACAGAGGGTCCGAATAAATAATACAGTCCCAAATGAAAGAATAATACAGTTCGAAAAATATACAAATTCCTAATTAATTTACAAATTAACTAAGAAAATAATAAAACTGGCATGCAAGCCAGGGACTGCCTTGACTCCGCTCCGGATAATGAAATGATGCATGTTTGGGCTGCTTTGCGCGGAAATCCACTGGGATGCGCCAATTAGCCTCTGTTTGCAATGTTTCTCGAAATGCGTGCCAGACTCCGAAAAGTTGCTGATTCTTCATTTTGCTGCAACAGAGAGCAGGAAAGGGGCATAGCAATGTATTTCACAAATATATGCATGCCCCGATCCTTGGGCCACCAATCACGCATATCGATGCATGATGGCCGAGGAGCCGAATTGCACAACTCAATATAGGATGAATGCATATGAATGCTATAACAAAACCTAACTCCATCATGGATAATCCGGAGTGTCGGTGACTTGGGAATTGAGACCCGTTCCGTCGCTCGGAGTATGAAACGTGCCTCATTTCCCGTGCCCAGGCTAACTCTTATCCCGAACATGATGCAATATGCATGATATGCATGAAATGTAGCTAATATGCAACCCTAACATACACAATGTCATGGAATGACATACACGCTGCACGAGGTAATACACAACCGGGCATACACAATGCTATGGATGAAATGGCATACGCAATGCAATAATGGGCTTACACCAACATGAGAGAGCCTTAGCCACACTCACATAGGAGGCCATCAGATGAAAACAAGACACCTCGAAATGCGTGCACGCGGGCACGCAAACCGAGGACGGACCCTCAGGCACTGAAATGCCACTCCAATGAGATATGGAAAAGACATGGAATATGATGTGCAAACATGCAAAAATCAGTGGCAAAATGAAGGGGAAAACAGCCCCGAAACAAGGCGAAATGATACCCGATGCATGAAATGATCCCGAAACATGGATTTCAATGCATAAAATGGCCTACAGCTTTACCATACATGCATAATTGGTACATGACATGAAAAATCAGAAGCAAGGCAGCCCCAAAAATCACATTTTCTCAGTACAAAACATGGCCAAACAGCAATCACAAGTAGGGCTAAAATGGCATACAAAAATGGCTCCGCAAGGGAGGTCATGAACCAAGTGGTACATGCAATGCCCAAATGGAAAAATACCCTTCTACAACACTGAATAGGGACTAAAAATATGAACATTTACAGTAGATGACAAGCCTCAAATCAGTATGAAAACATGCTCAAAATGCAATGCAAGAAATAGGCCAACAAGAGGCTATAACATGAGGTATACAAAGCATTCATCAAACAGCCAAAGACCCTTAATGAGATATGTCAATAAGGTCAAAATATGGCCATTTTCAGTTCTGATGATGGCCTAAAAACAGAAGAAAGACTGGCCAACAAAGCATGCAAAAATGGGGGCCAAAGAGGGGTATAATGGTAAGTACAGCATGGAGGCCCCCAACAGTGTTGATCCCTTATACAATGTTGTATAGGGGCTCAAAATAAGCCAACTCACAGTTTATATCATGCTCAAAAACAGATCACACATAGGCTAGAAATACCATGCAAAATAATGGCATACAAGAGGGTATTGAAGCAAGTACCAAATGGGGGGCTCAAACAGGGTTGAGCCCTTAAACAAACATGAAGAATGGCTCAAAAAAATGACCCTTTCAGTTAGGGTCGGAGCCCAAAACAGCAAGCAAATAGGCCTAAGCAATGGTGCAAAAATGTGCTACAAAAGAGGGAAAATGGTCTTACCCTTGAAGATCACTTCTTTGCTACCTCTTGGACCAAGGAATGTTGCTTCTAAGCCTCTAAAAAACCTCTCCTTGCTGCTGGAAATGGAGTGGTGATGGTGGTGCTTGGTAGTGATGAAGAAATGGTACCAAGCTTAGAGATTTTTTGAGAGAAATGGAGAGATATGTATCTATGTGCTCAAAGCAAGTTTTCCAACCCTCTAAACAAAGCTTGAGCTGCTGTTATGTAAGCAAGAATGGTGGGGCAATGGAGGGAAAAAAGTGTAGGAAAAAGGGATTAAGTTTCCCTCTTCTACAAAAGTCCCCCGAAATCAGATATTTTCGGGGAAAAAGCTATACAGCTGTAAAGCACACATCCCAAGGAACATGGCCGACCAGCTATTTTTGTTGCAGGTGGCCGGCCGGCCACCCCCTATGGTCGGCCGGCTAGGGGTCAAAAGGGTCAAGAAGATTTTCTGGCCGGCCACCAGAGAAAGGTGTCCTCCCAGGTCTCCTCATCACAACCCTGTGGTTCAAAATTGGCAACTCTAAAACATGAGAGAGAATAGGCCACTTTTAGGAGGGGTTCAAAAGGTTCAATCTAAATTATTGGCCGGCCATAGACTTTTAGGGTCCTCCCATGTGTGTACAACACAAATATGTGATTTGGGGTTGAAGAAAATGGCCCTAGGGTGGTCAACATTGGCTCGGAAGTGAGAAAAACGGGCGTCGGAGGGCGCCGGAGGAATATAACTGGTTGCTGAGACAATTTCTGGCCTCCCACCCTTCAGTGACCTTCCTAGTGATAAAACAGAGGTACCTGCCAAAAATGAACGAAAACCGATGCAAAACGAATGCTCGGGGGCCAAAACACGCAGTTCGGGGTCCCGAAAATAGGCTGTTAAGCACCGAAAGTGGCATTCGGCCACGAAGTGGGTCTCTCAGACCTCAGTGTCCCTCAAAAGGGAGTAAATAAGATGTATGCCAAAAACCGGAGGAATCGGAGATGGTTAGACGGTCCCGAACCGAGGCACACGGCCTGACCGCTCCGAAAACCGGGAACCGGGCTCCGAAATGGGCAAAATGGCCTACGACCACGAAATTTAGCCCACGGCCACTGAGAGATGGTCTACGGGACCTCTCCCTCCCCTCAGGAACAGAAACAGAGAAAACCGAGCCTGGTTCGCAAACCGAGGCAAGGCACAGAAGAGAGTTCGGAAGTCCGGAGGCAGGGCTCACGGCCGCGACTTTGAGACTTCTGAACAAGCACAATATACAACATCACCGAGCGCTCAATCGGTGACGTCTGAGTCTTAAGGTCGGTCAAAAATGGGGTGTCTACAGTTGCCCCTCTTTGACAAAACTCGGAAGTCACAAGTGACGGGAGTGAATGTCAAAGCCCAGAGACGACCCATTTTTGACAAGGCCGAAGACTTAGACAATCATACAAGATGCACAGAGATATGTGCCCGCAGGCGTGCCCGCAGGCAGGGGCAAAATGCAAAGCGATATGCACAGAGCCAGATGTAACTTAATGATCATGCAAGTGCAGCAAGCTGTAATGAAGCAAGTATTTGCAAATAAATGCAACAGTTTTAAGCAAGAATGCAAAGCAACAACTACATTTCATGCAGTTAGGAATGCGGAGAATTATTCAGTTCTCGTCGCGATTCGTCTGGTCGCACCAGCCTCAAATGAACCGTACATACAATATCGTGCCTGCAAAAGAGAGAAATTCAACAAGCACAATATGCTAACAACATATATTCAATGTGATTTCTGTGATTCCGAAAGTTTGACACACGCAGTGTCGGCGAGTGAATGCATCGCAACGCGAGAAAGGAACGTGCGTGACAACGCATGCTCAAGCACAGAGGTATGGTACACCAAGAAAACATGCATGACAATGCAAAATGCTCGTGAGAATGCAAGTTATGTGCACAACAATGCAAAACGAGCATAAATCAGGGTGCTCGTTTGTTGCGAAACAACGAGTAAAGAAACGCGCATTTCGGCGAAGGCGACTCGATCGCGGCCTCTGGGTCACCTCCCGGAGAGGTTACAACATGCTCAAAAAGGATACACTCTGATTTTGATGAGTAATGATGAGACACATGTCAGAAATTGCAGCTGAAGTTCCGGCGGGGCGATTTCGCGACCGGAAGTGCATTTTTCTTGAACTTTTTCAGGTCCCGGGAACTCCAATCTTCCTCAAAATTTGCAGAGAGCTAGGTAAGGACATGGGGAACACCACCGGCCAGTTATTTGCCCAAGGGGGGGCCACCGGCCACTTTTCAAAAAGCAAATGGCTGGCCAACCCGAAAAGGTGGCCGGCCGGCCACCTGCCCAAAACAGGGGGCAACTTTGTCTTTTCACCTCATTTTCTTTATATTCTCTCATCCATTCATTTCGAGCTCACACCCACAGCTGCGAAATCTTCTCCTCTTGCCTCCCAAACCATTTTCTCCTTCAGATCTGCACTTTATACGCGCTTTTCAACCTCCCACGCAAGTTGTTTTCGCGAAAACATTCGATTTTAAGCACTTTGGACCGATTAAATTTTGATTTCGGTGCTTCTTTTCTCATTTTCACCACTTGAGGTAAGTTTGCCTTAATATTTGGAAGATTTTCTCGGGGTTGACTTTTGTTGACTTTTCTATTTCCCGAGAGTTGACTTTGGTTGACTTTTTCAAATTTTGGCTAATTTTTGCTTATTTTTGCTCATTTTGCAGATTCTTCGAAATGGCGGGTAATTTCCCTCATGGTGGAGGTCCTCCAGGTGCCGGGGATGATTTCGATATCATGACGCTGCCCCCGAGGGTCCGACCCTTTATTCCCGAGAGATACGCCCCGTCGGTGCACATTCTTCCGCGGGCCATTTTTCGTCATTTCACTGACTTCAATGATCGGGCACCCGTAGACCTACTTCTGCGAGAGCCGGAGCATCATCTTTCTTATGAGGCACGAGAGGTATTTTACTTCATTTTCTGTATTTTTCGTGCATTTCATACCTTTGCCATGCTTGAACACACAGTTTAGCTTATAACATAGTACTTTGCTTGCATCCTGAATATGTGGCTTAAACACTTGAATTTCTGAACACTAGGCTCATCGATTGATTGTGAACGCACGGTACACATTAGTTAAGAATTGAACACACGGCTCAAGCATTGATTTGTCGAACACACAGCCCGAATTTGAAGGTGAACACACAGCACGCACTGACTAAGAGTAGAACACGCAGTCCCAAACCCTGATTTTCTGAACACACAGTTCTAGTTAATGGTGAACACACAGCCCGCACTGATTGAGAGTAGAACACGCAGTCCCAAACTCTGATTTTCTGAACACACAGTCCAAGTTGATGGTGAACACACAGCCCACACTGATTGAGAGTAGAACACGCAGTCCCAAACTCTGATTTTCTGAACACACAGTTCTAGTTAATGGTGAACACATGGCACACACTGATTGAGAGTAGAACACGCAGTCCTAAACCTTGATTTTCTGAACACACAGTTCTAGTTAATGGTGAACACACGGCACACACTGATTGAGAGTAGAACACGCAGTCCCAAACTCTGATTTTCTGAACACACAGTCCAAGTTGATGGTGAACACACGGCACACACTGATTGAGAGTAGAACACGCAGTCCCAAACTCTGATTTTCTGAACACACAGTCCAAGTTGATGGTGAACACACAGCCCACACTGATTGAGAGTAGAACATGCAGTCCCAAACTCTGATTTTCTAAACACACAGTCCAAGTTAAAACGAACACGCAGCCCACTGATTGAGATTTGAACACGCAGCCCAAAACACTGATTTTCTGAACACACAGTCCAAGTTAAAGCGAACACGCAGCCCACTGATTGAGATTTGAACACGCAGCCCAAAACACTGATTTTCTGAACACACAGTCCAAGTTAAAGCGAACACGCAGCCCACTGATTGAGATTTGAACACGCAGCCCAAAACACTGATTTTCTGAACACACAGCCCAGACATTTGAGATGAACACGCAGCCCATATTTTGATATCGAACACAGCTTATTTACTTGCGCTTGCACACGGCTCATTCATTTCATTTGCACACAGCTCATTCATTTCATACTGACACATGCATTCATTCTATTTGCACACGGCTTGTTCATTTCATTTGCACACGGCTTGTTCATTTCATACTGATACATGCATTCATTCTATTTGCACACGGCTTGTTCATTTCATTTGCACACAGCTTGTTCATTTCATTTGCACACGGCTTGTTCATTTCATTTGCACACGGCTTGTTCATTTCATACTGACACATGCATTCATTCTGAATGCAGGTTGGCTCTCGCATCGTGCGAGGATATGGCTCCACTGCTGCGAGAGAGTGGTATGCCGAGCTCCCGGAGGCTGTCTGGGATTTAGTTGATTTAGCAGGGTTCGGGGCCTTCTGCATGGGGTTATCACATTGTCCTGCCAGTAGGACACTGTTAGCTGCTTTGGTGGAGAGATGGTGGGACACCACCAATTCCTTCCATTTTTCTGCCACCGGGGATTTGACCATGACCCCGCTAGATTTTGCTGTACTGATCGGCCTGGATATAGGAGGTTGGCCCATTCCTTACGACGAGGACATGGGAGAATGGGAGGCCGCTTGGGTACATCTGTTGGGGGCCCGCCCGCCTGTGGACAGAGCTTCTGGGAGAGTCCGGTACACCTGGTTCTTTTCCCGTTTTCGGAGGCCGGAGATGGAGCCCGAGTCTCCTGAGGAGGTTGAGCAGTACACCCACGGTTTCCTTATGTTCCTCTTTGGCACCACTCTGTTTGCTGATAGGGGGAACACTGTTGGGTTGTATCTTTTGAGTGCCCTAGTGGACCTATCACAGGTCGGTCGGTACGACTGGGGTGGCGCCGGCCTGGCTACCCTCTATTGCTACACGAGCGCGGCCTCCCGCGGGCAGGGGGATTCACTTGGCGGTTACTGGAGAGCCTGGGAGGTACTTTATGTCCTCTTGATTTACATTTCTGCTCCTCATTACTTGTACATTGCACACAAACAGCGCACTTTACACTCTGTATTTTGCACTCAGCATTTCGTATTCATATTCTGTACTGCTTTTCTCAGTTATGGGTCTACGTATATTTTCCCACGTTAGCCCCAGAGTTGGTGGTGGCAGGGCCCCTCATGACCCCATACTCACTGGTATTCGAGGGCGAGCACCGGCCGAGACCCCGAGAGACTCTCTTCTATCTGCGGCAGTATTTTGACACTGTTCGGACGACAGAGGTATTTCAGAACTCTCAGTTCCTTCCTGTAACAACGCCCGCGAGGGACCTCGCTACAGTTCGGACTCGATTTTGGTTGCGGTTCTAAATCTCGAACCAAAGAGTCCAACTCTGGCAAATCATTTTTGAAGAAAAACAGATTTTTTTGAAAGAAGTGCCAAACATGGACTGCTTTGCCAGATAACAGAGTCGCCACCTAAATATTTTAAAATGGGAAATTTAGGAAACCCTGACTCGGTGCCAAAAGGCCACGTGTCCGTCATCACCAAAGTTGGCTCGGGAACTTGGGTACGATTGGGGAAGGTCACATCGTGAGCACCCCCGCTCGCCCGGTCAAAGACCGGCCTCTACTAACCATGATATCTGTTTTTGAAGACATTGTGAGTTCTTATTCCGGTTATTAGCCTAGGTTACTATGTGATGCTCGCAGCAAATAAGTATAGACTGGGTCGTCTGAATTGGAACAAAACATTTCATGTTTGTTTGTTTGAAAATGGTTTGATGGTGCTACCCGCAAGTAGGCTAAGACGCGGATTTGCCACCCTCAGGTGGGCTTAAGAAAACATGATTTTGCCACTATCTAGTGGGCTTAAAACAAACAGTCGATGAATTGCTCCAATTCAAATAACTCAACCTCCACCCACAGGCATTCAAGGCAGTTATATCACATAAGCAAATAGCCTTATGGCAAGCATGCTATCATGGCAACACTCACACGCATGCAAGGATGCTAAAGCATAAAACTCACCGAGTACTCCTAGCCAAAACCGAAAACCGATTAGAAATCATGCATGATCCTAAATATGCTGAAATGCCTAATGCAACACATGCAAAAATGCAAACTATAGCAGGCTCGGCTATTCTAAACATGGCATGTGAAATGCAACAACTAACATGTATTCAATTTGGAATTGAAATACAATGCAGTTTGTATGATGCGCCGAGCCCGGTGCAGGCAATACAGATGAATGATGCAAACATACTGTCATACTGTATGCTAATTAAAATATGCCCTATATCTAACCATCGTAAGCAGATAAATAAAAGGGAGAAAGAAATGGGGGTTGGAAGACATACATCACACTCACACACCCTTATTACAACATTTGCCCTCGCGCAGAGGGTCCGAATAAATAACACAGTCCGAATAAAAGAATATACAGTCCGAATATACAGTCCGAATATTACAAATTTCTAATTAATTAACAAATTAATTACAAAAGAAGTAAAACTGGCATGCAAGCCAGGGACTGCCTTGCTTCTGATGGATGATGTATGCTGGGCTGCCTGGCGCGGAAATCCACTGAGATGCCCCAATTTGCCTCTGTTTGCAATTTTTCTCGAAATGCGTGCCGGACTCCGAAAAGGTGCTGATTCTTGATGTTGCTGCAATAGAGAGCAAGAAAAGGGCATAGCAATGTATTTCACAAATATATGCATGCCTCGATCCTCGTGCCACCAATCACGCATACCGATGCATGATGGCCGAGGAATCGGATTGCACAACTCAATATCAGATTAATGCAAATGATGACATAACAAAACCTAACTCCATCATGGATAATCCGGAGTGTCGGCGACTTGGGAATTGAGACCCGTTCCGCCACTCGGAGTGCGAAACGTACCTCGTTTCCCGTGCAATATGCATGATATGCATGAAATGCAACTAACATACAATCCTAGCATGCGCAATGCTATGAAAATGAGATGCCTCGAAATGCGTGCCCACTGGCAAGCAAACCGAGGCGATGACATAAAGGCACGAAATGCAATGATGGGCTTACACCAATATGAGAGGGCCTCAGCCACACTCACACGGGATGCCGGAATGATAAGAATGAGGTGCCTCGAAATGCGTGCCCACTGGCACGCAAACCGAGGTAATGATGAAATGCAAATCGGATAAAATAGAGTGCCTCAAAATGCGTGCGCGCGGGCACGCAAACCGAGGCAGAGGCATACGCAATGCCAAGCGGATAAAACGAAATGTCTCGAAATGCGTGCACACGGGCACGCAAACCGAAGCGGAGGCATACGCAATGCCAATCGGATAAAACAGAATGTCTCGAAATGCGTGCACACGGGCACGCAAACCGAAGCGGAGGCATACGCAATGCCAAGCAGATAAAACAGAGTGCCTCGAAATGCGTGCACACAGGCACGCAAACCGAGGCGGAGGCATACGCAATGCCCAGCGGATAAAACAGAGTGCCTCGAAATGCGTGCACACAGGCACGCAAATCGAGACAGAGGCATACGCAATGCCAAGCGGATAAAACAAAGTGTCTCGAAATGCGTGCGCACGGACACGCAAACCGAGGCGATGATGAGATGCAAATCGGATAAAAACTGAAGTGCCTCAAAATGCGTGCACACGGGCACGCAAACCGAGGCGATGATAAAATGGAAATCAGATAAAACCGAAGTGCCTCGAAATGCGTGCACACGGGCACGCAAACCGAGGCGATGATAAAATGGAATGAAATGGCATACGGAATGCGGTGATGGGCTTACGCCAACATGAGAGAGCCTCAGCCGCACTCACATAGGCTGCCAACGGATAAAAATAAAGTGCCTCGAAATGCGTGCACACGGGCACACAAACCGAGACAATGGCATACAAGCATGAAAATGCAAATTGGGCTTACGCCAACATGAGAGGCCTCAACCACACTCACATAGGCTGCCGTCGGATAAAAAAGAGGTGCCTCGAAGTGCGTGCACACGGGCACGCAAATCGAGGCAATGATAGAGAAGCATGAAAATGCAAATTGGGCTTACGCCAACACGAGAGGGCCTCAACCACACTCACATAAGCTGCCGGCGGATAAAAAAGAGGTGCCTCGAAGTGCGTGCACACGGGCACGCAAATCGAGGCAATGCATTAAGGCATGAAATGACATGGGAAATGATATGCAAGCATGCAAACCATATTTCAGCACCTAAATAAAGGGGGAAACAGCCCCGAAACAATTCGAAATGACACCCGAAGCATGCAATCATCCCGAAAATGTGAAATTAAGCCCCGAAATGGCCTATAGCCATGCTATACATGCAAAATATGATTATGGAAGCAAGAACAGTAGCAAGGCAGTCCCAAATATGGCATTTTATCAGCACAAAGCAAGGCCAAATAATGCTCACAAGTATGGAAACAAAAGCTTGCAAAAATACGGTAAAAGAGGGGAATTACAAAGCAAGTGACATGTACAATGCTCAAACCCAAAAAATCAGTTCTACAACATTGAAGATGGAACAAAAATATGCACAAATGAAAGAGATGACAACCTCTAAATCAGTATGAAAACATGCTAGAAATTCCATGCAAAATAGGCTCAAAATAGGCTATATCATGAGACATGCCAAACTATACACCAAATGACCAAACCTTCTTCATGAAACATGTAAAGGGGGTCAAAATAAGACCCCTCTTAGCTCTGACCAAGAGCCAAAACCATAAGCACAAAAGGCTACAAAATGAGCAAGATTTAGGGCCTAAAGTGAATTTCCAAGAGAGGTGGTATATAGAATGGCCAAATGAGGTTGAGCCCTTCTACAATGTTGTAGAGGGGCTCAATATAAGTACAAAACCAGTAGGGGTCGGAGCCCCAAAAACAAATGCAAAGAGGCTAAAACTAGCATTCAAGATTGTGACATACAAGGTGTATATTGAAACAAGTATATCATGGAAACACCAAATGAAGTTGAGCCCTTCTACAAAGTTGTAGAGGGGCTCAAAATAAGCCTAAAACCAGTAGGGGTCGGAGCCCCAAAAACAAAAGGAAATAGGGTAAAAATTTGATTCAAGATTATGCAAGAAAAAGGGATTTGAATGCTTACCCTTGAAGATCTTTCTTTCTTTGCTTCTTGACTTGAATTTGTTGACTCTTAACCTCTGAAAAAAACTTCCTTGCTGCTGGAATGGTAGTGGAGATGGTGAGGCTTGGTGTTGGTGAAGAAATAATGCAAGACTTAAAGAAATTTGGAGCGTTTTTGCTATGAAAATGGAGGTTTAAGCTTAAGTGTTCTTGAAGGATTTTTTTCTCCTCCCAAAATGAGGTTCGGCCAGCTGCTGGAATGGACAAGAGAGAGGGCTTAAAAGGAGGGCCAAAAGGGTTGAAATATCTTGCCTCAAATATCTAGATATTTTGAGGGCAAAATATCTAGATATTTTGAGGGCAAAAAGAAAAGATTTTGTTCGGCCATGAAGTGGGCATCTGAGACCGCAGTGTTCTTCAGAATGATGAAACAGAGATGCCTGCCAAAATTGAACAAAAACTAATGCAAAACGAGAGCTCAGGGACCAAAACCGCGCGGGGTCCCGAAAATGGGGCTGTAGGCACCGAAAGTGGTATTTAGCAGCGAAGTGGGTTTCAGAGACCCCAGTGTCCCTCGGAAGGACCAACTAGAGGTCACTGCCAAAAACCGGAGAAAACGGATGCGAAATGAGTGCTCGGGACCAAAACCGCGCAGTTTGGGATCCCGAAAATGGGCTGCCGGGCACCGGAAGTGGTGTTCGGCTGCGAAGTGGGTCTCAGAGACCCCAGTGTCCCTCGGAAGGACCAAACAGAGGTGTCTGCCAAAAATGAACAGACATTGATGCAAAATGAATGCTCGGGGCCCAAAACCGCGTGGTTCGGGATCCCGAAAATGGGCTGCCGGGCACCGGAAGTGGTGTTCGGCTGCGAAGTGGGTCTCAGAGACCCCAGTGTCCCTTGGAAGGACCAAACAGAAGTGTCTGCCAAAAATGAACAGACATCGATGCAAAATGAATGCCCGGGGCCAAAACCGCGAGGTTCGGGATCCCGAAAACAGGCTGCCGGGCACCGGAAGTGGTGTTCGGCTGCGAAGTGGGTTTCTGAGCCCCCAGTGTCCCTTAAATGGGAGTAAATGAGATGCATGCCAAAAACCAGAGAAATCGGAGATGGTTGGGCGGTCCCGAACCGAGGCACACGGCCTAACGGCTCCGAAAACCGGGAACCGGGCTCCGAAATGGGAAAAATGGCCTACGGCCACAAAACGTAGCCTACGGCCACTGAGAGATAGTCTACGGGACCACTCCCTCCCCTCAGGAAAGAAAACAGAGAAAACCGAGCCTGGTTCGCAAACCGAGACAAGGCACAGGAGAGAGTTCGGAAGTCCGGAGGCAGGGCGCACGGCCTCGACTCTGAGACTTCTGAACGAGCACAGTATGCAACATCACCGAGCGCTCAATCGGTGACGTCTGAGTCTTAAGGTCGGTCAAAAATGGGGTGTCTACAGTTGCCCCTCTTTGACAGAACTCGGAAGTCATAACAATGACGGGAGTGAATGTCAAAGCCCAGAGACGACCCATTTTTGACAAGGCCGAAGACTGAGACAATCATACGAGATGAACAGATGTATGCCCGTAGGCAGGCCAGCAGGCAAGGGGCAAGATGCAAATGATATGCACAGAGCCAGGTGATCATGCAAATGCAGCGAGCTGTAATGAAGCAAGTATTGACAAATAGATGCAACAGTTTTAAGCAAGAATGCAAAGCAACAACTACATTTCATGCAGTTAGGAATGCGGAGAATTATTCAATTCTCGTCGCGTCTCACACGGAGAAGATACGATACCTGCGCGATTCGTCTGGTCGCACCAGCCTCAAATGAACCGTACATACAATATCGTGCCTGCAAAAGAGAGAAATTCAACAAGAACAATATGCTAACAACATATATTCAATGTGATTCCGAAAGTTTGGCACACGCGGTGCCGGTGGGTGAATGCATAAAGCAGTGTGATACAAATAAGGTGCGCAAGATAGTGCGATGCAATGCACTAACAAGTGCAGGTAAGGTGCGCAAGATAGCGCGAGTGATACAATGCTGAGGAAGGAACAAAGAGAGACACGTAGGGACTCATCCCAGTGTTTCGGAGTGGTTTAAGCATTGGAACGTATTCCAAATGCTCTTAACCAAGGAGGGAGGGAACAGAGGGACGTATCCCGGAGGTTAGGGACATATCCCAAAGGGTTAGGGACGCATCCCAAAGGTTAGGGACGCATCCCAGAGATTAGGGACGTATCCCAAAGATTAGGGACGCATCCCAGAGGTTAGGGACGTATCCCAAAGGTTAGGGACGTATCCCAGAGGTTAGGGACGTATCCCAGAGATTAGGGATGCATCCCAGAGGTTAGGGACGCATCCCAGAGGTTTAGGGACGTATCCCAAGGATTAGGGACGTATCCCAAAGGTTAGGGACGTATCCCAAAGATTAGGGACGTATCCCAAAGGTTAGTGTCACGCCCCAAACCCGCCCCTAGAAGTTTGGTGACGAGACCGGCCAGCAATCCTAGATTACCACAGGCCTTACTGTACAAAACATAAATAAACGGGGCTCGCGGAAGCGAAATAAAGAAACTAATAGTCCAAAGAGCTGTGCATAATATGAACATACATTTATATGACAAAATGAGTTAATTACCCACTATCTCAACATTACATACATGTGATCATCAAACATATACAACACATCTCGTTCAGTTACAACTATGCAATCACAACAAAACAGAGACTCACAACGGCCTTCCAGGCCTAGCCTCAACTCGGAGGCTAGCAAAACTGGTAGGCTTCCAAAACGGCGGCTCGGTCAAGACTCCGCCTCGGCTTGGCTCCCCGGAAGATCACCTATAACACATATAAATACAAACAATGAGCTAAAGCCCAGCAAGTAACATTAAAGTAAAACTAAATCCAACGTTTCATTTAACCATAAATCCGTAAATCATTTAACCATAAATCCGTAAATATACATTCATCATACTCAATGATCAGTCAACAGTATTCATATGGGAATATTCCAATCGACATATGCCATAACCTTTTTATAACCTTTCCATAACCTTTTCATAACATTCTCATAACCGTTTCATACACGTAGCCACCCGTTCAGAGACCGTCGGTGGTAAAACATAACCTTTTCATAACGTCGAATTAACGACTAGTTTAACCGGTCCGTACACCGATTAAACACCTTTTCATAACGTCGAATTAACGACTAGTCATGGACCCACATTTTCATGCCGTCCCCCATGACTTGGGACTAGTCATGGACCATGCATTTTCATGCCGTCCCCCATGACTTGGGACTAGTCATGGACCATGCATTTTCATGCCGTCCCCCATGACTTGGGACTAACCGTAAATACCATACTAGATTTACAAATAAAACATTCGTTCACAGAGTCGAATTACATTTCAACTTAATGTACCCTTTCATAGCCTTTTCATCACATTTTCATAACATTCTAATAGAATACATTCATTTACAGAAACAAATATCATATCAGAAACCATATCATAATAATCACTCATCCACAGTTAAACTCACATTTTAAAACATATCATATCAACCCATAACACTTTTGGAATATAATTCATAATGACATATTTTTACAGTAATGTTACTTACAGCGGGTTTCCACAACCGATTGTACGGTCTTCACAGATGGACCTGCAACATCAACATGATAATACAAATCCTTAACATTTATCATCATTAAATCATGACCACGTATATCCTAGATGATGTTCCAATCTCATAACTTCATTATCATAACATAATTAAGCCTCAAGAATATTAAAAATGCAATGAGGATGCCAAAATCATGCATTAACCCACTTTTGAATTTTCCTGAAAACAGGTCTCCGCTCGAGCGCACCAACCTCCGCTCGAGCGGACTGAAAACTGAACCAAAATGCTGGATGTGCGAAATCTCCGCTCGAGCGGCCATACCCACGCTCGAGCGGACAGGGCAAAACTGGGTCGAAAAATCAGTTCAAAATCTGCAAAACCGTGGCTCCCTTTTTACCAAAACCAACTTCCAAAATCATCAAATAAGGCTCAAAACACTTGAAAGACAACTTGATTAAAGCTTCAAAACCAAACTTATATGAATTACATAAAAGATTAACCATGAATTGAGGTGGAAAGTCATAACTATGCATATAAAACTATGATTTAAAGCATGAATTCATGATGTAATGCCATGAATGGTCAAAGGTGCAACTTAATTCAAAAACACAACATAACATCTTTCTTATCCATGATTTCCCTTTCAATCCATATCCTTGCCATGAGATCATCGATAAACCATCTTTCCTTTCAAGAAAAATAGAGAAGACTCTTACCTTAAACTCTTAATTGAAGAAGATTCAAGCTTGATTTCCCCCTTTTCTCTTCTCTTCTCCCTTGCTTCTCCCCTTTCTCACGATTCTCTCTTCTCTCTCTCTCTTACCAGATTTTTCTTTAAGTCAAAAGTCCACCCATCCTTATCTTGATACATATATATCAAATAAATAGATTTGTGCCAAAAACTCTAGCCAAACAAGGCCCTTGTTCTTAATTAAACAATTGTGCCAATAAGTTGAGCCAAACGGAACTTAGCGAATCAGACGAAATTTGGTCTTCAATTTAATTTCTCAACTAGTTCTAAAAATTCCCGGTATCTCATAGGTATGTTCGATTTCGTTTTCTGAACCCATTACAGTCTTCGATTTCAGTCCCGAAGTCATAATCCCAACAGATATTTTCCAATTCAAACAGATATTCTTCAATTAAATCATATAAACACATAATTATTTACCGGTAATTACGTCACATGAGTCCGGGTCATTACACTCTCCCCACCTTAAAAAGTTTGGTCCTCCAAACTTTACTTATCCTGGCAAAATCTCAATCAGACATCTCAGTTACATGTTATTATTCACCCCGTAGCCATTCAATAGTTCACAGAAGTGTCATCATATAAAAAGAACAATTCAACAGTTCTATTTAATTATTCAACATGACAAAACAATTCTTGATTCTATCTCATAACAGTGAAAACAATATCATATCATAACAATCATTCTGAAAGGACATGTACGGAAACAAGTCCAAGTTCCATTATCATATCATCATAAAAGAAATTCGTCTTCTAATAGTCAATATGAAATCCACATTTGAAAAGTTCTCTATGGGGATGCTTCCTTCCAAGTATATCATGTAACGTGTTCAATTACAGAGCAATCAAAGTCACATAACATGTTCACACAGCGAAGAAATTACCTATACCACTTTCCTTCCTTAATCAATCACTGATTCTGTCTCATTTACATTCCGTGCATTGGTGTCTTTCGTTGATCTATAACTCATAGCAGATAGAATATTTCCTTTTCAACATACTTCATTCTCAACAAACTGTTTCCTTTACTGTCTCATCATTCGCATCATTTACAGTTCTGTTCTTCATATTCATAAAACACACACATACATGCACATATACTCATGCCATGCCCTATTTCTTTTCTAATGCACCTAACAGCTCATATGGACACGTGTGTGAGTAAATTAACTCGTGCGCTCTGATACCACTCTGTCACGCCCCAAACCCGCCCCTAGAAGTTTGGTGACGAGACCGGCCAGTAATCCTAGATTACCACAGGCCTTACTGTACAAAACATAAATAAACGGGGCTCGCGGAAGCGAAATAAAGAAACTAATAGTCCAAAGAGCTGTGCATAATATGAACATACATTTATATGACAAAATGAGTTAATTACCCACTATCTCAACATTACATACATGTGATCATCAAACATATACAACACATCTCGTTCAGTTACAACTATGCAATCACAACAAAACAGAGACTCACAACGGCCTTCCAGGCCTAGCCTCAACTCGGAGGCTAGCAAAACTGGTAGGCTTCCAAAACGGCGGCTCGGTCAAGACTCCGCCTCGGCTTGGCTCCCCGGAAGATCACCTATAACACATATAAATACAAACAATGAGCTAAAGCCCAGCAAGTAACATTAAAGTAAAACTAAATCCAACGTTTCATTTAACCATAAATCCGTAAATCATTTAACCATAAATCCGTAAATATACATTCATCATACTCAATGATCAGTCAACAGTATTCATATGGGAATATTCCAATCGACATATGCCATAACCTTTTTATAACCTTTCCATAACCTTTTCATAACATTCTCATAACCGTTTCATACACGTAGCCACCCGTTCAGAGACCGTCGGTGGTAAAACATAACCTTTTCATAACGTCGAATTAACGACTAGTTTAACCGGTCCGTACACCGATTAAACACCTTTTCATAACGTCGAATTAACGACTAGTCATGGACCCGCATTTTCATGTCGTCCCCCATGACTTGGGACTAGTCATGGACCATGCATTTTCATGCCGTCCCCCATGACTTGGGACTAGTCATGGACCATGCATTTTCATGCCGTCCCCCATGACTTGGGACTAACCGTAAATACCATACTAGATTTACAAATAAAACATTCGTTCACAGAGTCGAATTACATTTCAACTTAATGTACCCTTTCATAGCCTTTTCATCACATTTTCATAACATTCTAATAGAATACATTCATTTACAGAAACAAATATCATATCAGAAACCATATCATAATAATCACTCATCCACAGTTAAACTCACATTTTAAAACATATCATATCAACCCATAACACTTTTGGAATATAATTCATAATGACATATTTTTACAGTAATGTTACTTACAGCGGGTTTCCACAACCGATTGTACGGTCTTCACAGATGGACCTGCAACATCAACATGATAATACAAATCCTTAACATTTATCATCATTAAATCATGACCACGTATATCCTAGATGATGTTCCAATCTCATAACTTCATTATCATAACATAATTAAGCCTCAAGAATATTAAAAATGCAATGAGGATGCCAAAATCATGCATTAACCCACTTTTGAATTTTCCTGAAAACAGGTCTCCGCTCGAGCGCACCAACCTCCGCTCGAGCGGACTGAAAACTGAACCAAAATGCTGGATGTGCGAAATCTCCGCTCGAGCAGCCATACCCACGCTCGAGCGGACAGGGCAAAACTGGGTCGAAAAATCAGTTCAAAATCTGCAAAACCGTGGCTCCCTTTTTACCAAAACCAACTTCCAAAATCATCAAATAAGGCTCAAAACACTTGAAAGACAACTTGATTAAAGCTTCAAAACCAAACTTATATGAATTACATAAAAGATTAACCATGAATTGAGGTGGAAAGTCATAACTATGCATATAAAACTATGATTTAAAGCATGAATTCATGATGTAATGCCATGAATGGTCAAAGGTGCAACTTAATTCAAAAACACAACATAACATCTTTCTTATCCATGATTTCCCTTTCAATCCATATCCTTGCCATGAGATCATCGATAAACCATCTTTCCTTTCAAGAAAAATAGAGAAGACTCTTACCTTAAACTCTTAATTGAAGAAGATTCAAGCTTGATTTCCCCCTTTTCTCTTCTCTTCTCCCTTGCTTCTTCCCTTTCTTACGGTTCTCTCTTCTCTCTCTCTCTTACCAGATTTTTCTTTGAGTCAAAAGTCCACCCATCCTTATCTTGATACATATATATCAAATAAATAGATTTGTGCCAAAAACTCTAGCCAAACAAGGCCCTTGTTCTTAATTAAACAATTGTGCCAATAAGTTGAGCCAAACGGAACTTAGCGAATCAGACGAAATTTGGTCTTCAATTTAATTTCTCAACTAGTTCTAAAAATTCCCGGTATCTCATAGGTATGTTCGATTTCGTTTTCTGAACCCATTACAGTCTTCGATTTCAGTCCCGAAGTCATAATCCCAACAGATATTTTCCAATTCAAACAGATATTCTTCAATTAAATCATATAAACACATAATTATTTACCGGTAATTACGTCACATGAGTCCGGGTCATTACAGTTAGGGACGCATCCCAGAGGTTTAGGGACGTATCCCAAGGATTAGGGACGTATCCCAAAGGTTAGGGACGTATCCCAAAGATTAGGGACGTATCCCAAAGGTTAGGGACGTATCCCAAAGGTTAGAAAAGAAGGAGAAACATAGGGACGTATCCCAGTGTTCTACAAGGAATGTGATACATAGGGACGTATCCCGGCGTTTCGCAAGGAATGGAGAAACGTAGGGACGTATCCCGGTGTTCCGCAAGGAATGTGAAATATAGGGACGTATCCCAGTGTTCCAGAAATGAGAGAGAAATGTAGGGACGTATCCCGGTGTTTCGAAAATGAAGAGGAGACATAAGAACGTATCCCCGTGTCTCGGAATGGTGTGAGCACTGGAACGTATTCCAAATGCTTTTAACCAGAGAGAGAGAAGCATAGGGACGTATCCCGGCGTTTCAGAATGGTGTGAGCATTGGAACGTATTCCAAATGCTTTTAACCAGAGAGAGAGAAACATGGGGACGTATCCCGGCGTTTCAAAATGGTGTGAGCAGTGGAACGTATTCCAAATGCTTTTAACCAGAGAGAGAGAAACATGGGGACGTATCCCGGTGTTTCGGAATGGTGTGAGCAGTGGAACGTATTCCAAATGCTTTTAACCAGAGAGAGAGAAACATGGGGACGTATCCCGGTGTTTCGGAATGGTGTGAGCAGTGGAACGTATTCCAAATGCTTTTAACCGAAGATGGAGAAACATAAGGACGTATCCCGGTGTTTCGGAATGGTGTGAGCAGTGGAACGTATTCCAAATGCTTTTAACCGAAGATGGAGAAACATAGGGACGTATCCCGGTGTTTCGGAATGGTGTGAGCAGTGGAACGTATTCCAAATGCTTTTAACCGAAGATGGAGAAACATGGGGACGTATCCCGGTGTTTCGGAATGGTGTGAGCATTGGAACGTATTCCAAATGCTTTTAACCGAAGATGGAGAAACATAGGGACGTATCCCGGTGTTTCGGAATGGTGTGAGCAATGGAACGTATTCCAAATGCTTTTAACTGAAGATGGAGAAACATGGGGACGTATCCCGGTGTTTCGGAATGGTGTGAGCAGTGGAACGTATTCCAAATGCTTTTAACCGAAGATGGAGAAACATGGGGACGTATCCCGGTGTTCTGCAAGAAGAGTGTGCATAACAATGCGACGAATGAGTATAGTGTGATTGATACACAAAGTGAGCAGAATATGATAGATATACTAAAGGTGATAGATACACAAAAAGAGTGAAGTGTGATTGATACACTAATAAATGATCTCAAACGGAAATTCTTTGAATGAACCGTACATACAATATCGTGCATGACTAAGAAAGAAACTTGATAGGTACAATGCATTACAATGCATGATGCTTAAGGAAAGCAAATAAATGGACAAAGCGGCGCTTTAGAAAGCACCTCATAAGGTGAGTGGCGGTGAACCGCTCTACTCTGACGGGGATCTCCCCTCGTGCTCTTCAAACACTTACCTTCAACTCACAGTACAAAGGTTCTGAAATGCTGACAAGTAACAATATCTTCATGTAGGAGCTACGGCTGCTGCTTGTTTTCCTGATCATATTCACAACTTTCCCTATTCTCCAACGGGGTGACAGACTAGGTTGGTTCAGTATCCAGAACTGAGGCGCATACACATGCTATCTCAATCTATGGGGCTGCCATACAGATTTCAAGCCGAGGACGCGCCTCTGGGTATTTAAACCAGACTCTAGTCTCGGAAATCCCGAACCTTTGCGTTCTAGGCCACGGCCACTCGAACTCTAGTTTCCACCGTCGCAGTTGGTCTCCTAGGAACTCATCGCAAACACGGCCAAGATGCCTCTGGCAGGGAATGGTACTCAGGGAGAGCACTTCTGATCGCCATTCTGGCTTGAAGTAGGCTTGATCTTGAGCTTGAGGTAGAAGCACACTCATACTTCAGAGCATTGGCAAGACCTGAAGAGGTACACACGGGATGCTATCTCGGAACTTACTGATGCCGGAACAAACTCAGATGCCCGATATTTTCCTCTTTTGCTTTTGCTTTGCAGCCCGAAACTCATAGCTTCAGATAGGTCCTGGTTCTACTGTTCACACTTATCGGGGGTGGACCCTGCGGCTTTCTGAAAGAACAAATTCTGTTTTGCACAAATGTGGAGAACGGCACGGCACGGCACTCGGAGCACAAAACGATTTTATTTTTGAAATTGAGAAAATGAGTTCTCGACCGGGTATTGAGCCTACAACTGAACACAGCGAAAAAGACTCAACAACGAAAAACAAAAGGTAAACAACCTAAACACATCGAGTAACACTCGAAACGACTCAAAACCAAAAAACGAGACAAACAAAAAGACACGACATGCACAGGGAGCCTGTTTCACTGGGTAGTGTTTCCCACCCTTTCTCATTTGTGATTCTCACATCACTCGGCCCTCAAGCTCTGTTTTTCTGAAAAAGCCCTTTCCTCACTTTTCCTCTCATCGCACATCTCTCTATTCTTTAATCTCTCATTTTTCAATCCCTCCCCTGGGTGGTTGATGGATAAACAACAAGTTGTGGGCTCGCGCCCCTAGCATTCTGCTAGATTCTCTTTCTTGTTCACAACAGTGAGTTTCTCCCACAGAGGGACTGCGCTACAATTGGGTGTGTAGCGGATCCACGGCTGACATCGATCGATGATGCCCTGCTGGGGAGTTTGGAAATTGTTAGATCTGCCCAGATGAGGGAATGGGAATATGTTGATCCATTCCAGTTTGTGCTTCGCACTTGGCTTGATACTTCGTTGGTCGGAGGATGAGAGAGCTTTCTGCCCTCTTGCTGTGCCCTTCAGTTGTGCCTTTGCTGGCAGGTAGAGTGCCCTTCTTGGCAAGTATGTTGATAACGGGGAAAAAGACAGAGAACCTGACTCAACTGTGCCCCTAGTTCGTCATTTTGACCATTTTTTATTTTGGTTTTCTCCTAAAAAAAATTGACCAAAATGAGAGTTAGATTAACATGCTTGTTCAATTTTTGATTTGAAATCATACAAGTCAGGCTATGAGCACTGAAAATTTTCCTTTTTCGGGTCCAAGAAATGGTCCAATTTTGGAAAAGATGGAACAATTTTCGAGAAAATTAGTCAACCTCAGTAAAAATTCTCAAAAACTATTTTTGCAAACGGCCACTTGCTCAACGAGCATAGAACCCACTCTTGAGATGCACAACCTCGAATCTGGAGGAAAACTACTCCTTGCTTGGAGAGAGCTGCATGGCAACGGAAAGTTGCCCCTTGTTTGAACGGCACCGCGGCGCATTGAATGGCAACGGAAAGTTGCCCCTTGTTTGAACGGCACCGCGGCGCATTGAATGGCAACGGAAAGTTGCCCCTTGTTTGAATGGCGCTGCAGCATACTGAACGGCAACAGAAAGTTGCCCCTTGTTTGGATGATGCCGCAGCACATTGTAGTCAGTCCTCAGAGCGACGAACAAAACCAAATCCTCAGATACAGAGAAAACAAAGATGATCAAAACCATTGCATGGACACAATCGATTGGAGTGTTTTACGGCTGGACTTCAGGATGAAGTTGCCTACGTATCCCAAAAATGGGAATCAAGCCTTACGTAGTTCAGGGTTAAGGTACACTCGGGTATTTAACCTCTCCTTTTTATGCTCTAACTTTTGCCAAGGCGCCTGTTGCAGGTTTTCGACCTTGCGAGCTTTGTTCTTCTTTCTTTTCAATTCTTTTCATTTCTTTTCTTTTCTTTTTCTTTTGTTTTGCATTTTTCTTTTTTCATTTCTTTGCATTTTTCTTTTTTTTTTTTGTTCTTTTCTTCGCTCTAACTTTTGCCTGGGTCGCCCTTCCGGGTTTTCGGCCCATCGAGCCTCTCAAAGGGTAAAAGTGTAACAAACCCATGCCAAATGGTTTTGAGATTGAAGCCCTCTGAATCCCGGAAAATGACTGCTGTATTGATTTGTAGGAGGATCCATCTTCGGCTCTTCGAGCACCTCGGACATTTGTTGCCCCTAGTTCGAGGGGTGCTTCTGTTCTAGTTTTGCAAGCTTCTTCTGATGGGGTCTGACCTTCTTGATCTGACTTTGGTGCCTCTTGTTCGAGGGCTGCTTCAAATCTGGCCACACAGGCCTCACATCGTGGTTGACCGTTGAACATTCTGAATGCAAGTTCAAGGTTTGGAAGCGAAGGGGTTGAGTCTCGAGGCTGAGAGCGATCCTAGGCTGCACAATCTCAAGAGCGATTCCCCACAAGTCTTCGCAGGACTGCGCAAAACGTTTTGTTTTTGAAAATTTTTAAGAAAGCGACAAATCACCCGCGCTGAAGATAGTGTGAAACCAGTCTGGATCAAGCCAGGGTCCTTCTCAGTACTCACGCTAACAAGCATGATTTCATTCATTAAGGGCTTAGCACGCCTCTCTTTCTCTCAATTGATCAAAGTTTTGCAAATCCCGAGGAATTCCTTCCTCTTTGTTTTCACCGCAGTGTTCAAAAGGTTTTGAAAAACTTAGGTCGTTACAATGACTTCAAGGCGCAAGAGAGCAGGTGGAATGCACCGCCATTTCATTCAAATCCCGGCACAACTAGCACATGGCAGAAGCAAATGTGAGAGCGTGAAAATCACTGCTGTTTCATTCAAAATCTGTTGGCATAACTGGCTCCCTAGCAGAAACAGACTCAAAACAAAGCAAAAAGACAAACAGAAAACAAAACAGTGATGTCCGAGGTAACACCCCCGGAATCACCCGACTCCTATACAACAGGACTGACTCGATACAACAAGACAAACCCAAAACAAAAGAGACTGACTCAAAATAAAAAGACAGACTCAAAACAAAACAACAAAACTGACCCAATACCCAAGTCAGAAAGTACAAATTAACAACATTTGCAAATGTGCTCAAAACAGTGCATGCCGTTCACCATATCTGGAATAATCTGAGTGCCGCCCGCCGGTGGTTCATCCCTCGATCACATCACATTATCCCCCCCAAGTTCACTGATCCAGTGATGATAGACTTTACTGAGCTGGTGCGACGATGACCTTGTTGTCAATCAAATTTTGTATCTCATGGCGGAGACGGACACAACTGTCAGTGTCATGACCGGTTTGTTGATGGAAAGCACAGTACTTAGCCGGGTCATGATTTGGAGGGAGAGGATCGGGTAGAGGCCGTCGTTCTAACGGTTTCAGATGTCCTTTCCTGAGTAGGCCCCCTAGAGCTTTTGACAAAGGCATATAGAGTGGGGTGAAAACCCTCTTGCCCTTGGGTAGATAATCCGAAGTTCGGGGGTTTGAAGTGGATGCACCAACAAAGGGGGTGGCTGCTCTTGGCGTGGTGGTGGCGACCATGCCCTCATCTGAAGTCCTAGCAGCTGCGTCGCCACTGGTAGTCGCATTCGAACTGCGGGTAAACGCCCTCCTGGGCTGCTCTTTTTCCTGGTCAATGAGGCCCTGCTTCATAGCATCCTCGATCTGTACTCCCATCTCATGTAAGTCTGAAAAGGTAGGGAAGGGGACTACTATCATCTTTTGCATCAACTTCGGCTGAAGATTGCGCACAATCATCCGAATTTGGTCCTTGTCCGTGGGCCTCAAGGTCATCATCGAAGCCTTGGCCCTCCATCTGGTTACAAATTCTGAGAAACTTTCCTTCGGCTCCTGCCTAGTCGTCTCGAGATCACGGGTTGTGATCTCGATCTGGGTATTGTATGAATATTGTGCGACGAAGGCCTCGGACATCTCCTCCCAACTTTGTTTCACTGAATCCTCCAATTTGGCGTACCAGGTGACCGCGATACCCGACAGGGTCCTGCCAAAAAGGGAGAGCTTCTGCAGTCTTGTCAAGCCCATCGGGCGCAGAACATCTGAAAACAAACTCAGGTGGACCATGGGGTCCCCGGACCCATCGAATCGGTCAATTTGAGGCATCTTGAACCTGTCTGGCAGCGTCACAGCTGCGTACGTATATCCATCCTCGATGTCGGGAATAGTCCTGGCTCCCTGGGATTTCTTAAACATTTTTTCCAACTTACTCAGCTTCAGTGCTGTGGGGTCCGCTTCAAACTCAAAGGGAGAGTCCGACACATTAACAGGCGTGGGTGCCTTAGATAGTTGCGGTAGAATCGGAGGCGGAGCTGGCCCCGTTGGAAGGTCTGTATCCTTTTGGACATTTTGGACATTTGGCGTCTCCCCAGGTGCTGGAGCTCTTGCTAGGGGAGGAACTTGTTGTGAAGCAGACGCGCCGCTTTGCTGTTGCAGTCTGGTAATGAGCTCAGCCTGCTGAGCCATGATTGCGGCTTGCTGCTTGGAAAATTCTGCTTGGTGGACAGCGTCTTGCTGCATGAGCTTCATAGTTTCCTGCATCTGACGCATCATTGCCTCTACCCCTGACGTGTTCTGCTGATCCATCTGACTGACTGGTATCTATCCCTGCAGTAGAAACTGAGACCTCAGCCTGACTGTTTACTGGTGGGGCGGATAAGGGCCACTGATCTAGTAACTGCTGAACTGGCGATCTGTGCCTGACTGGTCTTTTTACCTTGCCTCTGGTAAAGCAACACTGATTGCCCTTGAACTAAATTTCTGACCGGACAAAGTCTATCAACACAAGTTCGGTGTACCCGGGGGATATCGGAGCCTTCTGAAGCTATGGTTCCCAAGACTACCTAGCAAAAGAGAAAACAGACAGCATCTCAGCCCAATTTCACCAAAACGGATATGAGCATAACAGGATGACTGTGCCCTCTACTGAATTCAGCCCAAAATTCTGCCTGTAAACTGATACCCTCAGGTAGAACTGATTCCAGCAAATACTGATGCTGATGCCCGCAGGCCTGATGCCCAACACTCATAAACTGATACATGCATTCCCTGTAGAGACGCACTCTAACAAGCACATAGCAGATAAGTGAGAGCCAAAACACCCCTATGTTGGGGGAAGGTTTCCCTGTCCTATTTTGTCAGGAGCTAGGGTTTCACTACGCACACAGCGGCTTCAAACAACCTATAAACGGGTAGCAACCTGTCCTAGTTTGGAATGGTCACTATGGATCCGAATATGCACTAGGTCGAATGGTCAAAAAGGGTGCCCCGGTAAAACCGGGGTTTGTGTTCCCATGCTGTCAGAGCCCAGAGCCGATCAGCCTTATGGTCATGCCTTGACAAGACAAGCCTCCGGCAAATCGTTCGGGAATGGCATATGGCAAACACGGTGTCCTAGGCGCACCAATGCAAATGCAATGCAAAGAAACACACAAGTGTAGTCAAAACCAGATATCACGAGTTCGAGTCAAGTTCTCTAAATCCCCAGCAGAGTCGCCAGAAACTGTAACAACGCCCGCGAGGGGCCTCGCTACAGTTCGGACTCGATTTTGGTTGCGGTTCTAAATCTCGAACCAAAGAGTCCAACTCTGGCAAATCATTTTTGAAGAAAAACAGATTTTTTTGAAAGAAGTGCCAAACATGGACTGCTTTGCCAGATAACAGAGTCGCCACCTAAATATTTTAAAATGGGAAATTTAGGAAACCCTGACTCGGTGCCAAAAGGCCACGTGTCCGTCATCACCAAAGTTGGCTCGGGAACTTGGGTACGATTGGGGAAGGTCACATCGTGAGCACCCCCGCTCGCCCGGTCAAAGACCGGCCTCTACTAACCATGATATCTGTTTTTGAAGACATTGTGAGTTCTTATTCCGGTTATTAGCCTAGGTTACTATGTGATGCTCGCAGCAAATAAGTATAGACTGGGTCGTCTGAATTGGAACAAAACATTTCATGTTTGTTTGTTTGAAAATGGTTTGATGGTGCTACCCGCAAGTAGGCTAAGACGCGGATTTGCCACCCTCAGGTGGGCTTAAGAAAACATGATTTTGCCACTATCTAGTGGGCTTAAAACAAACAGTCGATGAATTGCTCCAATTCAAATAACTCAACCTCCACCCACAGGCATTCAAGGCAGTTATATCACATAAGCAAATAGCCTTATGGCAAGCATGCTATCATGGCAACACTCACACGCATGCAAGGATGCTAAAGCATAAAACTCACCGAGTACTCCTAGCCAAAACCGAAAACCGATTAGAAATCATGCATGATCCTAAATATGCTGAAATGCCTAATGCAACACATGCAAAAATGCAAACTATAGCAGGCTCGGCTATTCTAAACATGGCATGTGAAATGCAACAACTAACATGTATTCAATTTGGAATTGAAATACAATGCAGTTTGTATGATGCGCCGAGCCCGGTGCAGGCAATACAGATGAATGATGCAAACATACTGTCATACTGTATGCTAATTAAAATATGCCCTATATCTAACCATCGTAAGCAGATAAATAAAAGGGAGAAAGAAATGGGGGTTGGAAGACATACATCACACTCACACACCCTTATTACAACATTTGCCCTCGCGCAGAGGGTCCGAATAAATAACACAGTCCGAATAAAAGAATATACAGTCCGAATATACAGTCCGAATATTACAAATTTCTAATTAATTAACAAATTAATTACAAAAGAAGTAAAACTGGCATGCAAGCCAGGGACTGCCTTGCTTCTGATGGATGATGTATGCTGGGCTGCCTGGCGCGGAAATCCACTGAGATGCCCCAATTCGCCTCTGTTTGCAATTTTTCTCGAAATGCGTGCCGGACTCCGAAAAGGTGCTGATTCTTGATGTTGCTGCAACAGAGAGCAAGAAAAGGGCATAGCAATGTATTTCACAAATATATGCATGCCTCGATCCTCGTGCCACCAATCACGCATACCGATGCATGATGGCCGAGGAATCGGATTGCACAACTCAATATCAGATTAATGCAAATGATGACATAACAAAACCTAACTCCATCATGGATAATCCGGAGTGTCGGCGACTTGGGAATTGAGACCCGTTCCGCCACTCGGAGTGCGAAACGTACCTCGTTTCCCGTGCAATATGCATGATATGCATGAAATGCAACTAACATACAATCCTAGCATGCGCAATGCTATGAAAATGAGATGCCTCGAAATGCGTGCCCACTGGCACGCAAACCGAAGCGATGACATAAAGGCACGAAATGCAATGATGGGCTTACACCAATATGAGAGGGCCTCAGCCACACTCACACGGGATGCCGGAATGATAAGAATGAGGTGCCTCGAAATGCGTGCCCACTGGCACGCAAACCGAGGCAATGATGAAATGCAAATCGGATAAAACAGAGTGCCTCGAAATGCGTGCGCACGGGCACGCAAACCGAGGCAGAGGCATACGCAATGCCAAGCGGATAAAACGAAATGTCTCGAAATGCGTGCACACGGGCACGCAAACCGAAGCGGAGGCATACGCAATGCCAATCGGATAAAACAGAATGTCTCGAAATGCGTGCACACGGGCACGCAAACCGAAGCGGAGGCATGCGCAATGCCAAGCGGATAAAATAGAGTGCCTCGAAATACGTGCACACAGGCACGCAAACCGAGGCGGAGGCATACGCAATGCCCAGCGGATAAAACAGAGTGCCTCGAAATGCGTGCACACAGGCACGCAAACCGAGACAAAGGCATACGCAATGCCAAGCGGATAAAACAGAGTGTCTCGAAATGCGTGCGCACGGACACGCAAACCGAGGCAATGATGAGATGCGAATCGGATAAAAACCGAAGTGCCTCAAAATGCGTGCACACGGGCACGCAAACCGAGGCGATGATAAAATAGAAATCAGATAAAACCGAAGTGCCTCGAAATGCGTGCACACGGGCACGCAAACCGAGGCGATGATAAAATGGAATGAAATGGCATACGGAATGCGGTGATGGGCTTACGCCAACATGAGAGAGCCTCAGCCGCACTCACATAGGCTGCCAACGGATAAAAATAAAGTGCCTCGAAATGCGTGCACACGGGCACACAAACCGAGACAATGGCATACAAGCATGAAAATGCAAATTGGGCTTACGCCAACATGAGAGGGCCTCAACCACACTCACATAGGCTGCCGTCGGATAAAAAAGAGGTGCCTCGAAGTGCGTGCACACGGGCACGCAAATCGAGGCAATGATAGAGAAGCATGAAAATGCAAATTGGGCTTACGCCAACACGAGAGGGCCTCAACCACACTCACATAGGCTGCCGGCGGATAAAAAAGAGGTGCCTCGAAGTGCGTGCACACGGGCACGCAAATCGAGGCAATGCATTAAGGCATGAAATGACATGGGAAATGATATGCAAGCATGCAAACCATATTTCAGCACCTAAATAAAGGGGGAAACAGCCCCGAAACAATTCGAAATGACACCCGAAGCATGCAATCATCCCGAAAATGTGAAATTAAGCCCCGAAATGGCCTATAGCCATGCTATACATGCAAAATATGATTATGGAAGCAAGAACAGTAGCAAGGCAGTCCCAAATATGGCATTTTATCAGCACAAAGCAAGGCCAAATAATGCTCACAAGTATGGAAACAAAAGCTTGCAAAAATACGGTAAAAGAGGGGAATTACAAAGCAAGTGACATGTACAATGCTCAAACCCAAAAAATCAGTTCTACAACATTGAAGATGGAACAAAAATATGCACAAATACAAGAGATGACAACCTCTAAATCAGTATGAAAACATGCTAGAAATTCCATGCAAAATAGGCTCAAAATAGGCTATATCATGAGACATGCCAAACTATACACCAAATGACCAAACCTTCTTCATGAAACATGTAAAGGGGGTCAAAATAAGACCCCTCTTAGCTCTGACCAAGAGCCAAAACCATAAGCACAAAAGGCTACAAAATGAGCAAGATTTAGGGCCTAAAGTGAATTTCCAAGAGAGGTGGTATATAGAATGGCCAAATGAGGTTGAGCCCTTCTACAATGTTGTATAGGGGCTCAATATAAGCACAAAACCAGTAGGGGTCGGAGCCCCAAAAACAAATGCAAAGAGGCTAAAACTAGCATTCAAGATTGTGACATACAAGGTGTATATTGAAACAAGTATATCATGGAAACACCAAATGAAGTTGAGCCCTTCTACAAAGTTGTAGAGGGGCTCAAAATAAGCCTAAAACCAGTAGGGGTCGGAGCCCCAAAAACAAAAGGAAATAGGGTAAAAATTTGATTCAAGATTATGCAAGAAAAAGGGATTTGAATGCTTACCCTTGAAGATCTTTCTTTCTTTGCTTCTTGACTTGAATTTGTTGACTCTTAACCTCTGAAAAAAACTTCCTTGCTGCTGGAATGGTAGTGGAGATGGTGAGGCTTGGTGTTGGTGAAGAAATAATGCAAGACTTGAAGAAATTTGGAGCTTTTTTGCTATGAAAATGGAGGTTTAAGCTTAAGTGTTCTTGAAGGATTTTTTTCTCCTCCCAAAATGAGGTTCGGCCAGCTGCTGGAATGGACAAGAGAGAGGGCTTAAAAGGAGGGCCAAAAGGGTTGAAATATCTTGCCTCAAATATCTAGATATTTTGAGGGCAAAATATCTAGATATTTTGAGGGCAAAAAGAAAAGATTTTGTTCGGCCACGAAGTGGGCATCTGAGACCGCAGTGTTCTTCAGAATGATGAAACAGAGATGCCTGCCAAAATTGAACAAAAACTAATGCAAAACGAGAGCTCAGGGACCAAAACCGCGCGGGGTCCCGAAAATGGGGCTGTAGGCACCGAAAGTGGTATTTAGCAGCGAAGTGGGTTTCAGAGACCCCAGTGTCCCTCGGAAGGACCAAATAGAGGTCTCTGCCAAAAACCGGAGAAAACGGATGCGAAATGAATGCTCGGGACCAAAACTGCGCAGTTTGGGATCCCGAAAATGGGCTGCCGGGCACCGGAAGTGGTGTTCGGCTGCGAAGTGGGTCTCAGAGACCCCAGTGTCCCTCGGAAGGACCAAACAGAGGTGTCTGCCAAAAATGAACAGACATTGATGCAAAATGAATGCTCGGGGCCCAAAACCGCGTGGTTCGGGATCCCGAAAATGGGCTGCTGGGCACCGGAAGTGGTGTTCGGCTGCGAAGTGGGTCTCAGAGACCCCAGTGTCCCTCGAAAGGACCAAACAGAAGTGTCTGCCAAAGATGAACAGACATCGATGCAAAATGAATGCTCGGGGCCAAAACCGCGAGGTTCGGGATCCCGAAAACAGGCTGCCGGGCACCGGAAGTGGTGTTCGGCTGCGAAGTGGGTTTCTGAGCCCCCAGTGTCCCTTAAATGGGAGTAAATGAGATGCATGCCAAAAATCGGAGAAATCGGAGATGGTTGGGCGGTCCCGAACCGAGGCACACAGCCTAACGGCTCCGAAAACCGGGAACCGGGCTCCGAAATGGGAAAAATGGCCTACGGCCACAAAACGTAGCCTACGGCCACTGAGAGATAGTCTACGGGACCACTCCCTCCCCTCAGGAAAGAAAACAGAGAAAACCGAGCCTGGTTCGCAAACCGAGACAAGGCACAGGAGAGAGTTCGGAAGTCCGGAGGCAGGGCGCACGGCCTCGACTCTGAGACTTCTGAACGAGCACAGTATGCAACATCACCGAGCGCTCAATCGGTGACGTCTGAGTCTTAAGGTCGGTCAAAAATGGGGTGTCTACAGTTGCCCCTCTTTGACAGAACTCGGAAGTCATAACAATGACGGGAGTGAATGTCAAAGCCCAGAGACGACCCATTTTTGACAAGGCCGAAGACTGAGACAATCATACGAGATGAACAGATGTATGCCCGTAGGCAGGCCCGCAGGCAAGGGGCAAGATGCAAATGATATGCACAGAGCCAGGTGATCATGCAAATGCAGCGAGCTGTAATGAAGCAAGTATTGACAAATAGATGCAACAGTTTTAAGCAAGAATGCAAAGCAACAACTACATTTCATGCAGTTAGGAATGCGGAGAATTATTCAATTCTCGTCGCGTCTCACACGGAGAAGATACGATACCTGCGCGATTCGTCTGGTCGCACCAGCCTCAAATGAACCGTACATACAATATCGTGCCTGCAAAAGAGAGAAATTCAACAAGAACAATATGCTAACAACATATATTCAATGTGATTCCGAAAGTTTGGCACACGCGGTGCCGGTGGGTGAATGCATAAAGCAGTGTGATACAAATAAGGTGCGCAAGATAGTGCGATGCAATGCACTAACAAGTGCAGGTAAGGTGCGCAAGATAGCGCGAGTGATACAATGCTGAGGAAGGAACAAAGAGAGACACGTAGGGACTCATCCCAGTGTTTCGGAGTGGTTTAAGCATTGGAACGTATTCCAAATGCTCTTAACCAAGGAGGGAGGGAACAGAGGGACGTATCCCGGAGGTTAGGGACATATCCCAAAGGGTTAGGGACGCATCCCAAAGGTTAGGGACGCATCCCAGAGATTAGGGACGTATCCCAGAGATTAGGGACGCATCCCAGAGGTTAGGGACGTATCCCAAAGGTTAGGGACGTATCCCAGAGGTTAGGGACGTATCCCAGAGATTAGGGATGCATCCCAGAGGTTAGGGACGCATCCCAGAGGTTTAGGGACGTATCCCAAGGATTAGGGACGTATCCCAAAGGTTAGGGACGTATCCCAAAGATTAGGGACGTATCCCAAAGGTTAGGGACGCATCCCAGAGGTTTAGGGACGTATCCCAAGGATTAGGGACGTATCCCAAAGGTTAGGGACGTATCCCAAAGATTAGGGACGTATCCCAAAGGTTAGGGACGTATCCCAAAGGTTAGAAAAGAAGGAGAAACATAGGGACGTATCCCAGTGTTCTACAAGGAATGTGAAACATAGGGACGTATCCCGGCGTTTCGCAAGGAATGGAGAAACGTAGGGACGTATCCCGGTGTTCCGCAAGGAATGTGAAATATAGGGACGTATCCCAGTGTTCCAGAAATGAGAGAGAAATGTAGGGACGTATCCCGGTGTTTCGAAAATGAAGAGGAGACATAAGAACGTATCCCCGTGTCTCGGAATGGTGTGAGCACTGGAACGTATTCCAAATGCTTTTAACCAGAGAGAGAGAAGCATAGGGACGTATCCCGGCGTTTCAGAATGGTGTGAGCATTGGAACGTATTCCAAATGCTTTTAACCAGAGAGAGAGAAGCATGGGGACGTATCCCGGCGTTTCAAAATGGTGTGAGCAGTGGAACGTATTCCAAATGCTTTTAACCAGAGAGAGAGAAACATGGGGACGTATCCCGGTGTTTCGGAATGGTGTGAGCAGTGGAACGTATTCCAAATGCTTTTAACCAGAGAGAGAGAAACATGGGGACGTATCCCGGTGTTTCGGAATGGTGTGAGCAGTGGAACGTATTCCAAATGCTTTTAACCGAAGATGGAGAAACATAAGGACGTATCCCGGTGTTTCGGAATGGTGTGAGCAGTGGAACGTATTCCAAATGCTTTTAACCGAAGATGGAGAAACATAGGGACGTATCCCGGTGTTTCGGAATGGTGTGAGCAGTGGAATGTATTCCAAATGCTTTTAACCGAAGATGGAGAAACATGGGGACGTATCCCGGTGTTTCGGAATGGTGTGAGCATTGGAACGTATTCCAAATGCTTTTAACCGAAGATGGAGAAACATAGGGACGTATCCCGGTGTTTCGGAATGGTGTGAGCAATGGAACGTATTCCAAATGCTTTTAACTGAAGATGGAGAAACATGGGGACGTATCCCGGTGTTTCGGAATGGTGTGAGCAGTGGAACGTATTCCAAATGCTTTTAACCGAAGATGGAGAAACATGGGGACGTATCCCGGTGTTCTGCAAGAAGAGTGTGCATAACAATGCGACGAATGAGTATAGTGTGATTGATACACAAAGTGAGCAGAATATGATAGATATACTAAAGGTGATAGATACACAAAAAGAGTGAAGTGTGATTGATACACTAATAAATGATCTCAAACGGAAATTCTTTGAATGAACCGTACATACAATATCGTGCATGACTAAGAAAGAAACTTGATAGGTACAATGCATTACAATGCATGATGCTTAAGGAAAGCAAATAAATGGACAAAGCGGCGCTTTAGAAAGCACCTCATAAGGTGAGTGGCGGTGAACCGCTCTACTCTGACGGGGATCTCCCCTCGTGCTCTTCAAACACTTACCTTCAACTCACAGTACAAAGGTTCTGAAATGCTGACAAGTAACAATATCTTCATGTAGGAGCTACGGCTGCTGCTTGTTTTCCTGATCATATTCACAACTTTCCCTATTCTCCAACGGGGTGACAGACTAGGTTGGTTCAGTATCCAGAACTGAGGCGCATACACATGCTATCTCAATCTATGGGGCTGCCATACAGATTTCAAGCCGAGGACGCGCCTCTGGGTATTTAAACCAGACTCTAGTCTCGGAAATCCCGAACCTTTGCGTTCTAGGCCACGGCCACTCGAACTCTAGTTTCCACCGTCGCAGTTGGTCTCCTAGGAACTCATCGCAAACACGGCCAAGATGCCTCTGGCAGGGAATGGTACTCAGGGAGAGCACTTCTGATCGCCATTCTGGCTTGAAGTAGGCTTGATCTTGAGCTTGAGGTAGAAGCACACTCATACTTCAGAGCATTGGCAAGACCTGAAGAGGTACACACGGGATGCTATCTCGGAACTTACTGATGCCGGAACAAACTCAGATGCCCGATATTTTCCTCTTTTGCTTTTGCTTTGCAGCCCGAAACTCATAGCTTCAGATAGGTCCTGGTTCTACTGTTCACACTTATCGGGGGTGGACCCTGCGGCTTTCTGAAAGAACAAATTCTGTTTTGCACAAATGTGGAGAACGGCACGGCACGGCACTCGGAGCACAAAACGATTTTATTTTTGAAATTGAGAAAATGAGTTCTCGACCGGGTATTGAGCCTACAACTGAACACAGCGAAAAAGACTCAACAACGAAAAACAAAAGGTAAACAACCTAAACACATCGAGTAACACTCGAAACGACTCAAAACCAAAAAACGAGACAAACAAAAAGACACGACATGCACAGGGAGCCTGTTTCACTGGGTAGTGTTTCCCACCCTTTCTCATTTGTGATTCTCACATCACTCGGCCCTCAAGCTCTGTTTTTCTGAAAAAGCCCTTTCCTCACTTTTCCTCTCATCGCACATCTCTCTATTCTTTAATCTCTCATTTTTCAATCCCTCCCCTGGGTGGTTGATGGATAAACAACAAGTTGTGGGCTCGCGCCCCTAGCATTCTGCTAGATTCTCTTTCTTGTTCACAACAGTGAGTTTCTCCCACAGAGGGACTGCGCTACAATTGGGTGTGTAGCGGATCCGCGGCTGACATCGATCGATGATGCCCTGCTGGGGAGTTTGGACATGGTTAGATCCGCCCAGATGAGGGAATGGGAATATGTTGATCCATTCCAGTTTGTGCTTCGCACTTGGCTTGATACTTCGTTGGTCGGAGGATGAGAGAGCTTTCTGCCCTCTTGCTGTGCCCTTCAGTTGTGCCTTTGCTGGCAGGTAGAGTGCCCTTCTTGGCAAGTATGTTGATAACGGGGAAAAAGACAGAGAACCTGACTCAACTGTGCCCCTAGTTCGTCATTTTGACCATTTTTTATTTTGGTTTTCTCCTAAAAAAAATTGACCAAAATGAGAGTTAGATTAACATGCTTGTTCAATTTTTGATTTGAAATCATACAAGTCAGGCTATGAGCACTGAAAATTTTCCTTTTTCGGGTCCAAGAAATGGTCCAATTTTGGAAAAGATGGAACAATTTTCGAGAAAATTAGTCAACCTCAGTAAAAATTCTCAAAAACTATTTTTGCAAACGGCCACTTGCTCAACGAGCATAGAACCCACTCTTGAGATGCACAACCTCGAATCTGGAGGAAAACTACTCCTTGCTTGGAGAGAGCTGCATGGCAACGGAAAGTTGCCCCTTGTTTGAACGGCACCGCGGCGCATTGAATGGCAACGGAAAGTTGCCCCTTGTTTGAACGGCACCGCGGCGCATTGAATGGCAACGGAAAGTTGCCCCTTGTTTGAATGGCGCTGCAGCATACTGAACGGCAACAGAAAGTTGCCCCTTGTTTGGATGATGCCGCAGCACATTGTAGTCAGTCCTCAGAGCGACGAACAAAACCAAATCCTCAGATACAGAGAAAACAAAGATGATCAAAACCATTGCATGGACACAATCGATTGGAGTGTTTTACGGCTGGACTTCAGGATGAAGTTGCCTACGTATCCCAAAAATGGGAATCAAGCCTTACGTAGTTCAGGGTTAAGGTACACTCGGGTATTTAACCTCTCCTTTTTATGCTCTAACTTTTGCCAAGGCGCCTGTTGCAGGTTTTCGACCTTGCGAGCTTTGTTCTTCTTTCTTTTCAATTCTTTTCATTTCTTTTCTTTTCTTTTTCTTTTGTTTTGCATTTTTCTTTTTTCATTTCTTTGCATTTTTCTTTTTTTTTTTTGTTCTTTTCTTCGCTCTAACTTTTGCCTGGGTCGCCCTTCCGGGTTTTCGGCCCATCGAGCCTCTCAAAGGGTAAAAGTGTAACAAACCCATGCCAAATGGTTTTGAGATTGAAGCCCTCTGAATCCCGGAAAATGACTGCTGTATTGATTTGTAGGAGGATCCATCTTCGGCTCTTCGAGCACCTCGGACATTTGTTGCCCCTAGTTCGAGGGGTGCTTCTGTTCTAGTTTTGCAAGCTTCTTCTGATGGGGTCTGACCTTCTTGATCTGACTTTGGTGCCTCTTGTTCGAGGGCTGCTTCAAATCTGGCCACACAGGCCTCACATCGTGGTTGACCGTTGAACATTCTGAATGCAAGTTCAAGGTTTGGAAGCGAAGGGGTTGAGTCTCGAGGCTGAGAGCGATCCTAGGCTGCACAATCTCAAGAGCGATTCCCCACAAGTCTTCGCAGGACTGCGCAAAACGTTTTGTTTTTGAAAATTTTTAAGAAAGCGACAAATCACCCGCGCTGAAGATAGTGTGAAACCAGTCTGGATCAAGCCAGGGTCCTTCTCAGTACTCACGCTAACAAGCATGATTTCATTCATTAAGGGCTTAGCACGCCTCTCTTTCTCTCAATTGATCAAAGTTTTGCAAATCCCGAGGAATTCCTTCCTCTTTGTTTTCACCGCAGTGTTCAAAAGGTTTTGAAAAACTTAGGTCGTTACAATGACTTCAAGGCGCAAGAGAGCAGGTGGAATGCACCGCCATTTCATTCAAATCCCGGCACAACTAGCACATGGCAGAAGCAAATGTGAGAGCGTGAAAATCACTGCTGTTTCATTCAAAATCTGTTGGCATAACTGGCTCCCTAGCAGAAACAGACTCAAAACAAAGCAAAAAGACAAACAGAAAACAAAACAGTGATGTCCGAGGTAACACCCCCGGAATCACCCGACTCCTATACAACAGGACTGACTCGATACAACAAGACAAACCCAAAACAAAAGAGACTGACTCAAAATAAAAAGACAGACTCAAAACAAAACAACAAAACTGACCCAATACCCAAGTCAGAAAGTACAAATTAACAACATTCGCAAATGTGCTCAAAACAGTGCATGCCGTTCACCATATCTGGAATAATCTGAGTGCCGCCCGCCGGTGGTTCATCCCTCGATCACATCACATTATCCCCCCCAAGTTCACTGATCCAGTGATGATAGACTTTACTGAGCTGGTGCGACGATGACCTTGTTGTCAATCAAATTTTGTATCTCATGGCGGAGACGGACACAACTGTCAGTGTCATGACCGGTTTGTTGATGGAAAGCACAGTACTTAGCCGGGTCATGATTTGGAGGGAGAGGATCGGGTAGAGGCCGTCGTTCTAACGGTTTCAGATGTCCTTTCCTGAGTAGGCCCCCTAGAGCTTTTGACAAAGGCATATAGAGTGGGGTGAAAACCCTCTTGCCCTTGGGTAGATAATCCGAAGTTCGGGGGTTTGAAGTGGATGCACCAACAAAGGGGGTGGCTGCTCTTGGCGTGGTGGTGGCGACCATGCCCTCATCTGAAGTCCTAGCAGCTGCGTCGCCACTGGTAGTCGCATTCGAACTGCGGGTAAACGCCCTCCTGGGCTGCTCTTTTTCCTGGTCAATGAGGCCCTGCTTCATAGCATCCTCGATCTGTACTCCCATCTCATGTAAGTCTGAAAAGGTAGGGAAGGGGACTACTATCATCTTTTGCATCAACTTCGGCTGAAGATTGCGCACAATCATCCGAATTTGGTCCTTGTCCGTGGGCCTCAAGGTCATCATCGAAGCCTTGGCCCTCCATCTGGTTACAAATTCTGAGAAACTTTCCTTCGGCTCCTGCCTAGTCGTCTCGAGATCACGGGTTGTGATCTCGATCTGGGTATTGTATGAATATTGTGCGACGAAGGCCTCGGACATCTCCTCCCAACTTTGTTTCACTGAATCCTCCAATTTGGCGTACCAGGTGACCGCGATACCCGACAGGGTCCTGCCAAAAAGGGAGAGCTTCTGCAGTCTTGTCAAGCCCATCGGGCGCAGAACATCTGAAAACAAACTCAGGTGGACCATGGGGTCCCCGGACCCATCGAATCGGTCAATTTGAGGCATCTTGAACCTGTCTGGCAGCGTCACAGCTGCGTACGTATATCCATCCTCGATGTCGGGAATAGTCCTGGCTCCCTGGGATTTCTTAAACATTTTTTCCAACTTACTCAGCTTCAGTGCTGTGGGGTCCGCTTCAAACTCAAAGGGAGAGTCCGACACATTAACAGGCGTGGGTGCCTTAGATAGTTGCGGTAGAATCGGAGGCGGAGCTGGCCCCGTTGGAAGGTCTGTATCCTTTTGGACATTTTGGACATTTGGCGTCTCCCCAGGTGCTGGAGCTCTTGCTAGGGGAGGAACTTGTTGTGAAGCAGACGCGCCGCTTTGCTGTTGCAGTCTGGTAATGAGCTCAGCCTGCTGAGCCATGATTGCGGCTTGCTGCTTGGAAAATTCTGCTTGGTGGACAGCGTCTTGCTGCATGAGCTTCATAGTTTCCTGCATCTGACGCATCATTGCCTCTACCCCTGACGTGTTCTGCTGATCCATCTGACTGACTGGTATTTATCCCTGCAGTAGAAACTGAGACCTCAGCCTGACTGTTTACTGGTGGGGCGGATAAGGGCCACTGATCTAGTAACTGCTGAACTGGCGATCTGTGCCTGACTGGTCTTTTTACCTTGCCTCTGGTAAAGCAACACTGATTGCCCTTGAACTAAATTTCTGACCGGACAAAGTCTATCAACACAAGTTCGGTGTACCCGGGGGATATCGGAGCCTTCTGAAGCTATGGTTCCCAAGACTACCTAGCAAAAGAGAAAACAGACAGCATCTCAGCCCAATTTCACCAAAACGGATATGAGCATAACAGGATGACTGTGCCCTCTACTGAATTCAGCCCAAAATTCTGCCTGTAAACTGATACCCTCAGGTAGAACTGATTCCAGCAAATACTGATGCTGATGCCCGCAGGCCTGATGCCCAACACTCATAAACTGATACATGCATTCCCTGTAGAGACGCACTCTAACAAGCACATAGCAGATAAGTGAGAGCCAAAACACCCCTATGTTGGGGGAAGGTTTCCCTGTCCTATTTTGTCAGGAGCTAGGGTTTCACTACGCACACAGCGGCTTCAAACAACCTATAAACGGGTAGCAACCTGTCCTAGTTTGGAATGGTCACTATGGATCCGAATATGCACTAGGTCGAATGGTCAAAAAGGGTGCCCCGGTAAAACCGGGGTTTGTGTTCCCATGCTGTCAGAGCCCAGAGCCGATCAGCCTTATGGTCATGCCTTGACAAGACAAGCCTCCGGCAAATCGTTCGGGAATGGCATATGGCAAACACGGTGTCCTAGGCGCACCAATGCAAATGCAATGCAAAGAAACACACAAGTGTAGTCAAAACCAGATATCACGAGTTCGAGTCAAGTTCTCTAAATCCCCAGCAGAGTCGCCAGAAACTGTAACAACGCCCGCGAGGGGCCTCGCTACAGTTCGGACTCGATTTTGGTTGCGGTTCTAAATCTCGAACCAAAGAGTCCAACTCTGGCAAATCATTTTTGAAGAAAAACAGATTTTTTTGAAAGAAGTGCCAAACATGGACTGCTTTGCCAGATAACAGAGTCGCCACCTAAATATTTTAAAATGGGAAATTTAGGAAACCCTGACTCGGTGCCAAAAGGCCACGTGTCCGTCATCACCAAAGTTGGCTCGGGAACTTGGGTACGATTGGGGAAGGTCACATCGTGAGCACCCCCGCTCGCCCGGTCAAAGACCGGCCTCTACTAACCATGATATCTGTTTTTGAAGACATTGTGAGTTCTTATTCCGGTTATTAGCCTAGGTTACTATGTGATGCTCGCAGCAAATAAGTATAGACTGGGTCGTCTGAATTGGAACAAAACATTTCATGTTTGTTTGTTTGAAAATGGTTTGATGGTGCTACCCGCAAGTAGGCTAAGACGCGGATTTGCCACCCTCAGGTGGGCTTAAGAAAACATGATTTTGCCACTATCTAGTGGGCTTAAAACAAACAGTCGATGAATTGCTCCAATTCAAATAACTCAACCTCCACCCACAGGCATTCAAGGCAGTTATATCACATAAGCAAATAGCCTTATGGCAAGCATGCTATCATGGCAACACTCACACGCATGCAAGGATGCTAAAGCATAAAACTCACCGAGTACTCCTAGCCAAAACCGAAAACCGATTAGAAATCATGCATGATCCTAAATATGCTGAAATGCCTAATGCAACACATGCAAAAATGCAAACTATAGCAGGCTCGGCTATTCTAAACATGGCATGTGAAATGCAACAACTAACATGTATTCAATTTGGAATTGAAATACAATGCAGTTTGTATGATGCGCCGAGCCCGGTGCAGGCAATACAGATGAATGATGCAAACATACTGTCATACTGTATGCTAATTAAAATATGCCCTATATCTAACCATCGTAAGCAGATAAATAAAAGGGAGAAAGAAATGGGGGTTGGAAGACATACATCACACTCACACACCCTTATTACAACATTTGCCCTCGCGCAGAGGGTCCGAATAAATAACACAGTCCGAATAAAAGAATATACAGTCCGAATATACAGTCCGAATATTACAAATTTCTAATTAATTAACAAATTAATTACAAAAGAAGTAAAACTGGCATGCAAGCCAGGGACTGCCTTGCTTCTGATGGATGATGTATGCTGGGCTGCCTGGCGCGGAAATCCACTGAGATGCCCCAATTCGCCTCTGTTTGCAATTTTTCTCGAAATGCGTGCCGGACTCCGAAAAGGTGCTGATTCTTGATGTTGCTGCAACAGAGAGCAGGAAAAGGGCATAGCAATGTATTTCACAAATATATGCATGCCTCGATCCTCGTGCCACCAATCACGCATACCGATGCATGATGGCCGAGGAATCGGATTGCACAACTCAATATCAGATTAATGCAAATGATGACATAACAAAACCTAACTCCATCATGGATAATCCGGAGTGTCGGCGACTTGGGAATTGAGACTCGTTCCGCCACTCGGAGTGCGAAACGTACCTCGTTTCCCGTGCAATATGCATGATATGCATGAAATGCAACTAACATACAATCCTAGCATGCGCAATGCTATGAAAATGAGATGCCTCGAAATGCGTGCCCACTGGCACGCAAACCGAAGCGATGACATAAAGGCACGAAATGCAATGATGGGCTTACACCAATATGAGAGGGCCTCAGCCACACTCACACGGGATGCCGGAATGATAAGAATGAGGTGCCTCGAAATGCGTGCCCACTGGCACGCAAACCGAGGCAATGATGAAATGCAAATCGGATAAAACAGAGTGCCTCGAAATGCGTGCGCACGGGCACGCAAACCGAGGCAGAGGCATACGCAATGCCAAGCGGATAAAACGAAATGTCTCGAAATGCGTGCACACGGGCACGCAAACCGAAGCGGAGGCATACGCAATGCCAATCGGATAAAACAGAATGTCTCGAAATGCGTGCACACGGGCACGCAAACCGAAGCGGAGGCATGCGCAATGCCAAGCGGATAAAACAGAGTGCCTCGAAATACGTGCACACAGGCACGCAAACCGAGGCGGAGGCATACGCAATGCCCAGCGGATAAAACAGAGTACCTCGAAATGCGTGCACACAGGCACGCAAACCGAGACAAAGGCATACGCAATGCCAAGCGGATAAAACAGAGTGTCTCGAAATGCGTGCGCACGGACACGCAAACCGAGGCAATGATGAGATGCGAATCGGATAAAAACCGAAGTGCCTCAAAATGCGTGCACACGGGCACGCAAACCGAGGCGATGATAAAATAGAAATCAGATAAAACCGAAGTGCCTCGAAATGCGTGCACACGGGCACGCAAACCGAGGCGATGATAAAATGGAATGAAATGGCATACGGAATGCGGTGATGGGCTTACGCCAACATGAGAGAGCCTCAGCCGCACTCACATAGGCTGCCAACGGATAAAAATAAAGTGCCTCGAAATGCGTGCACACGGGCACACAAACCGAGACAATGGCATACAAGCATGAAAATGCAAATTGGGCTTACGCCAACATGAGAGGGCCTCAACCACACTCACATAGGCTGCCGTCGGATAAAAAAGAGGTGCCTCGAAGTGCGTGCACACGGGCACGCAAATCGAGGCAATGATAGAGAAGCATGAAAATGCAAATTGGGCTTACGCCAACACGAGAGGGCCTCAACCACACTCACATAGGCTGCCGGCGGATAAAAAAGAGGTGCCTCGAAGTGCGTGCACACGGGCACGCAAATCGAGGCAATGCATTAAGGCATGAAATGACATGGGAAATGATATGCAAGCATGCAAACCATATTTCAGCACCTAAATAAAGGGGGAAACAGCCCCGAAACAATTCGAAATGACACCCGAAGCATGCAATCATCCCGAAAATGTGAAATTAAGCCCCGAAATGGCCTATAGCCATGCTATACATGCAAAATATGATTATGGAAGCAAGAACAGTAGCAAGGCAGTCCCAAATATGGCATTTTATCAGCACAAAGCAAGGCCAAATAATGCTCACAAGTATGGAAACAAAAGCTTGCAAAAATACGGTAAAAGAGGGGAATTACAAAGCAAGTGACATGTACAATGCTCAAACCCAAAAAATCAGTTCTACAACATTGAAGATGGAACAAAAATATGCACAAATACAAGAGATGACAACCTCTAAATCAGTATGAAAACATGCTAGAAATTCCATGCAAAATAGGCTCAAAATAGGCTATATCATGAGACATGCCAAACTATACACCAAATGACCAAACCTTCTTCATGAAACATGTAAAGGGGGTCAAAATAAGACCCCTCTTAGCTCTGACCAAGAGCCAAAACCATAAGCACAAAAGGCTACAAAATGAGCAAGATTTAGGGCCTAAAGTGAATTTCCAAGAGAGGTGGTATATAGAATGGCCAAATGAGGTTGAGCCCTTCTACAATGTTGTATAGGGGCTCAATATAAGCACAAAACCAGTAGGGGTCGGAGCCCCAAAAACAAATGCAAAGAGGCTAAAACTAGCATTCAAGATTGTGACATACAAGGTGTATATTGAAACAAGTATATCATGGAAACACCAAATGAAGTTGAGCCCTTCTACAAAGTTGTAGAGGGGCTCAAAATAAGCCTAAAACCAGTAGGGGTCGGAGCCCCAAAAACAAAAGGAAATAGGGTAAAAATTTGATTCAAGATTATGCAAGAAAAAGGGATTTGAATGCTTACCCTTGAAGATCTTTCTTTCTTTGCTTCTTGACTTGAATTTGTTGACTCTTAACCTCTGAAAAAAACTTCCTTGCTGCTGGAATGGTAGTGGAGATGGTGAGGCTTGGTGTTGGTGAAGAAATAATGCAAGACTTGAAGAAATTTGGAGCTTTTTTGCTATGAAAATGGAGGTTTAAGCTTAAGTGTTCTTGAAGGATTTTTTTCTCCTCCCAAAATGAGGTTCGGCCAGCTGCTGGAATGGACAAGAGAGAGGGCTTAAAAGGAGGGCCAAAAGGGTTGAAATATCTTGCCTCAAATATCTAGATATTTTGAGGGCAAAATATCTAGATATTTTGAGGGCAAAAAGAAAAGATTTTGTTCGGCCACGAAGTGGGCATCTGAGACCGCAGTGTTCTTCAGAATGATGAAACAGAGATGCCTGCCAAAATTGAACAAAAACTAATGCAAAACGAGAGCTCAGGGACCAAAACCGCGCGGGGTCCCGAAAATGGGGCTGTAGGCACCGAAAGTGGTATTTAGCAGCGAAGTGGGTTTCAGAGACCCCAGTGTCCCTCGGAAGGACCAAATAGAGGTCTCTGCCAAAAACCGGAGAAAACGGATGCGAAATGAATGCTCGGGACCAAAACTGCGCAGTTTGGGATCCCGAAAATGGGCTGCCGGGCACCGGAAGTGGTGTTCGGCTGCGAAGTGGGTCTCAGAGACCCCAGTGTCCCTCGGAAGGACCAAACAGAGGTGTCTGCCAAAAATGAACAGACATTGATGCAAAATGAATGCTCGGGGCCCAAAACCGCGTGGTTCGGGATCCCGAAAATGGGCTGCTGGGCACCGGAAGTGGTGTTCGGCTGCGAAGTGGGTCTCAGAGACCCCAGTGTCCCTCGAAAGGACCAAACAGAAGTGTCTGCCAAAGATGAACAGACATCGATGCAAAATGAATGCTCGGGGCCAAAACCGCGAGGTTCGGGATCCCGAAAACAGGCTGCCGGGCACCGGAAGTGGTGTTCGGCTGCGAAGTGGGTTTCTGAGCCCCCAGTGTCCCTTAAATGGGAGTAAATGAGATGCATGCCAAAAATCGGAGAAATCGGAGATGGTTGGGCGGTCCCGAACCGAGGCACACAGCCTAACGGCTCCGAAAACCGGGAACCGGGCTCCGAAATGGGAAAAATGGCCTACGGCCACAAAACGTAGCCTACGGCCACTGAGAGATAGTCTACGGGACCACTCCCTCCCCTCAGGAAAGAAAACAGAGAAAACCGAGCCTGGTTCGCAAACCGAGACAAGGCACAGGAGAGAGTTCGGAAGTCCGGAGGCAGGGCGCACGGCCTCGACTCTGAGACTTCTGAACGAGCACAGTATGCAACATCACCGAGCGCTCAATCGGTGACGTCTGAGTCTTAAGGTCGGTCAAAAATGGGGTGTCTACAGTTGCCCCTCTTTGACAGAACTCGGAAGTCATAACAATGACGGGAGTGAATGTCAAAGCCCAGAGACGACCCATTTTTGACAAGGCCGAAGACTGAGACAATCATACGAGATGAACAGATGTATGCCCGTAGGCAGGCCCGCAGGCAAGGGGCAAGATGCAAATGATATGCACAGAGCCAGGTGATCATGCAAATGCAGCGAGCTGTAATGAAGCAAGTATTGACAAATAGATGCAACAGTTTTAAGCAAGAATGCAAAGCAACAACTACATTTCATGCAGTTAGGAATGCGGAGAATTATTCAATTCTCGTCGCGTCTCACACGGAGAAGATACGATACCTGCGCGATTCGTCTGGTCGCACCAGCCTCAAATGAACCGTACATACAATATCGTGCCTGCAAAAGAGAGAAATTCAACAAGAACAATATGCTAACAACATATATTCAATGTGATTCCGAAAGTTTGGCACACGCGGTGCCGGTGGGTGAATGCATAAAGCAGTGTGATACAAATAAGGTGCGCAAGATAGTGCGATGCAATGCACTAACAAGTGCAGGTAAGGTGCGCAAGATAGCGCGAGTGATACAATGCTGAGGAAGGAACAAAGAGAGACACGTAGGGACTCATCCCAGTGTTTCGGAGTGGTTTAAGCATTGGAACGTATTCCAAATGCTCTTAACCAAGGAGGGAGGGAACAGAGGGACGTATCCCGGAGGTTAGGGACATATCCCAAAGGGTTAGGGACGCATCCCAAAGGTTAGGGACGCATCCCAGAGATTAGGGACGTATCCCAGAGATTAGGGACGCATCCCAGAGGTTA